>OX451735.1:1131648477-1132248477 GCA_948472305.1 Vicia faba
CAGATGGCATCTTTAAGCCCATCTCCCGTCATAAGTCTCCAAATGGCATCTTTAAGCCCATTCCCGACATCAGAAGACAATTACCACTTCATGCGAGTGCAAATTTCTGGGCACTTTAGTGTTCAATCATCTTCCACCTTAAGATCACGAAAGGCACGAAAGCCAATCTACATCTTCAGGTTTAAGAAGATTGAACAGGGGCAGCTGTTGTACCCCAAAATTTTCCCTCCCATATTCCTCAAAACATGTCAAGAAAGATCCCCAAGTTGCTCAAGGTAGTCCAAGGGTTGGCTAGACATGCTCTCTTCTAAGGCAGTCTACCTCAAATTAGGGTTTAATGCTGCATCAAGATAATTGAGTCCAAGTGATACCAAATGCTCACCAATGTCCTAATATGTTCTCAAGATCATCCATGTCAAGTTTAAAGCTTTGTAGAGGAAGTTTGCTCAGTCAATTGCTCAAAGGCTTGAAAATCGACTATGCTAGGGCAAAAGTCAACTGTGGCCTACATACAGTCAAACTTCAAGATTTTTGGTCAACACCCTCATTTTTAAGTATATTTCATCATTTGATCAAGGGTTGATCATGATTCATCAAGGGTTGCTCATAATTCATCAAGATTCAAAAGTTGCTAAATTAGGGTTTTGCAGGAAAAGTCAACTCAACTTTGACCAAGCATAACTTTCTCATACTTTATGAGAAATGACCCATCCAAAGCTCATTTTGAAGAGGATACAATTATCTAAAATCCATATTCAACTCCCAAGTTCAAAATATGCACTCACAAGAAGTTATGAATTTGGACATTATAGGTCATTTTGAAAAGTCAACAAAAACACCTTTTTTGTCAAAGATTCATACATGAGCATGGAATATAAAATTGAGATGAGACCAAATATCTTGATTAGAGGACATCTCAAGCTTTCTAAAAAGTCCAAGAACACCTCAAAAGAGTCAAAATTGAGGAAGTTATGCATTGGTGAAGTGACCCTTTTTGTAAAATTACCAAAAGTCAACTATGCCTAAAAACTTCAATTTTTGCCAAATGGGCCCAATCTTTTTCACTTGTTTTGAGTTGGCAACATAGTCCACGAGCTCTAGCCTTTGCCACCTGTCAATATCTTATTTTTATTATTTGTTTTGATTTTTATTTGAATTAAATTAATTTAAATCAAAACAAATCATGTAAAATCTAAAATATTGAAAACACAAGATTTTATGCTTGTTTCAGGTCTTAAATTACAGCTAGCAAGTATTCAAATTCGTGTGAAGGCATGTGTGCATAAAAAGATTGATTTTAGGCCAATTTTGGAATGATATTTAAGAGAATCAAATCACATTCAAATTCAATAACGGAAGAAGATTGAGTGCATTCTATCAACCCTAATCCATTCCTTGATACAAATAGAACAAAGGCAGACCAAAAACGAGTGTGGAAAAAGAGAGAGGCGCATGAACCAGGGCAAAACAGAGAACCTGCATCCAAAAACATAAAAATAGTCCTTGTAGTGCTATTCATCTTCACCATAAAAAATATCAAAAATATTACAGTACAGTCCAACTCAGTTCCAGCAGTCCAGAGCAGCTTTCTGAAGACTCACAAATTCACCACAACATTTGGAAAAGCATTCAGATCTAAAACAACTAGTGCAGCCCAAAGGTAAGTCCTTTTGACTTGATATCTTTTTATACATCATTAACAGTCGTTTGTTCTTGAAGATAAGATGTAGTATTTTGTTATCCCTTTGAACTAGTCATTTGCTTATGATTTAGACTTATTCACTCATTTGTTATTTACATCTATCCATCATATGTTGTAAGCTAACCTGTACAGACAAGAAAAACAATGTTTAAGGCAGGAAAATACAGCAGGTATCGACACATGTCCTCATGTGTCGACTCATTCTAGTGAAAAAATAGGGTATGAGTCGACACATAACCCCCACACATCGACCCATACTGAGTTCAGATTGCAAAACAGAAGCTGGAAGAGCCTATGAGTCGACACATACGCATTTCGCGTCGATACAAGAAGGTGCATGAGTCGACACATCCCATTATGTGTCGACCCATACTGAACTGACTTTGTTTTACATGATCAAGGAAAAGCTATGTGTCGATGCATAGCAGCATGGGTCGACACATAGCGACTCAAAATGCACAAGCCAAGGGTCTATCATGTGACCTCATTATCAAGGTTGCCAAGTGGCTTGGGATTCAGATCCAAGAGCCAACAATGGAGGACCACCATGAAGCCTCAGTCAAAGCAATGCACTGGATTCACAAAGTCAAACGGACCTCCTTGTTTTTGGGCCCAAATCTGGCTATTTGCACCCCTCCAAACACTATTCAGGCCCAAATTTCTTTTTTCTTTTTTTTCATTTAATTTATTTATTTTATTTACTAACCAATTAACTATTTTCTTTTTTATAAAAAAAAATCATAAAAATATTTTTCACCAATTAGATTTAGGTATTTTTTATCAATAAATTTATTAATTTAATTAGATTTAATTTTAGGTAAAACTTTAATTATGTTGTAAATAACTTAAAAATAATTAGAACAAATAGGTTTTATTACTAACTTAATTATATTTTATTTTTCCTAAAATAATCAAAAACATAAAAAATAGGTCATTTAATTATTTTTATTAATTAAATTAACTAATTAATTTGTACATTTATTTTTTAAAACCTAAATTGTTTTCTTTAAAAAATATTAAAAACAACAACAAAAAAACATTTTTCTTTTAAAAATTAGGATAGAAGGGTCAAAACCCTAGTTTCTCGTCGATCTAATTTTCATCGCGCGCTTTACTATTAATTTTATCCATATTGATGTAACTGTCTACAGTTTGTAATAGTTTTAATTAGGACTTTTTATTTCTATTTACCGCTTTACTTTTTAAGGGTTTGTTTTTGGCTATGTAATTACCCGGAACCTTGTAATAGCGTAGTTTAATTTCTGCACTTTAAATTCCGCAAATTATTAACTGTTAGATGTATGATAATAGGATGCATGACAAGAATGAATATTTAATTTTAAAACGGTTAGATAACCCTAATATGTGCAAAGATAAATAATCTGAAATTGAATCACTCGCACATGCGCACTCCTAGGGTACACTCCCACTTGGTTGCCTTCGGTAAACGGTCATTGAGTATAGGGTGCTTTAGTGGTCGTCCTTTTGTCCAAAGATCAAAGTTGCCTCGGAATGGTTGCCTCGGATATTGTTGCCTCAGATGATTGATCTAAGACATTAGGGTTACTACTAAGACATCCTAACATTGCTTTACTGACCGTACGTCCCTTTTCAAATTGACCCTCAAACTCCAACGATGATGCTACCTACTCATTAATAGTGGGATAGCATTTTCTAAAGGAAACGAACATAAAACACTTCTTTTTTCGAGTAGGTAGATTAGTTCTTAAGTACTTGCTCAATCAAAACAAACTTTTTTCACACTTACACTCCTTTACAAAACAAGTTTTCAAAAACACTTCATTACACTCTTGAAGACAGAAGCAAGAGTTAAATCAAAGTTAAAACAAAAACTTTTCAAAGCCCACAAACACAAAGAAAACAATTTTGAAAATGATGAGAAAGTACCCAAGAGCCCGTAGATAACTACGGATAGAAAGGGTGCTAATACCTTCCTTTTCTACAATCTACCCCCTGTACTCAGAAATATCTCGAAAAGGGAATTTTTCTGTGCTTTTTTCCTTTCCTTGTTGGATAAAATAAAAGTCGGTGGCTACTCTTGCTTACCGCGACATTTTGCAAACACAAACGCAAAATGAAAACCAGCAAATTCCTTAAATAATAGGGAAACACGTCCCGATTCTAGCCACCGTATCATAATACCGTTACAAAAGGTATCCTGACTCCTATAAGGTTTGCTGTAAATCCTGAGTTGACATCACATTTTACAAAAATTTGCCTGTTTTACTGAAAAATGAATTTTTAAAAATTTCAAGACAGACATAAGCTTTGCATTCTTAAAATAACATTGCTTGCATATGACTATTTGTTCAACAACAGAGAAATTCGCATGACGAATATCTAGTGAACAAAAACCTTCTCAATAAAAAGGATCACCTCAAGTGAAAAAATACTTCCAACCAAGGGGGACGGCATGATCATTGCCCATCATCTGGGGCAGTCAAGTCAAGATTCAAGGAATCTCTCAAAGATGCCAAATGGCCAGGGGAAAATCTCCATCTGAGTCACTTGGGGCATTGGACACGAATTCCAGCAACAAATCTTGCATGATCAAACGAACATCTTCTGGTAATATGGCGACACAACACTACCGACAGTGACAACTCCCTACACCCTGAGAACGTGGACATAGTCATAAAATACTGTGCATGAACAAAGACCCGCTAGGTTGACCGGCTTGGGCAAAAATGGTATCCCGGTGGACTGAAAATCTGAACAGACAGTCCAGGTAAAAGTTAGGGATTAAAGCGTACGACTATGTGCCGTCATCTCGTCACTTGCCTACCAGAAGAAGATTTGTCATTTCAATCGGAAATTACCAAGCACCTCATAGGTTAGGATAATACTCGATCCACAAAGCCTACACAGGAACCTTCTCCCGCAGATACAGGGGCAGAAAAGTCTCGATGCAAAGCCATCGTCATATCCTCAGCATGTGTCCCAGTAACATTCACTCCCCGCAGAGTAAGAAAAAGACAGTGATGTTAGCTGTCCAAAACAGGACACCACTCTCCCCAGCTGAGGCTCGCAACCGCGAATGAGTTGACGATATTCTCCCCAAGCAGAGTTTATCTATCACCAACACTGGAAGATTATCCCCAGGGAAGTTTGGAGAATTATCCCCAGTAGAGTCTGGAAAACTGTTCCAGTAGAGTCTGGAAAACTGTTCCAGTAGAGTCTAAAAGATTATCCCCAGTGAAGTCGCCATTGGAAAATCATCCCCAGCGAAGTTCACTCCTTGCACAAACAGAAACTCAATCACCAACAAGGTTCATTATCACTAGCAATGGTAATTCATCCCCAGCTGAGGTTATTCTTCCAAATCAACAGATCCTCTGGTAGAGTATGTCCTCCCTACAGAGTCATTTCCTCGTCAGTCCATTCCCCAGCGGAGTTATCCTCTCCTGCAGGTTTGTTCTCACAATCATATTCATTCACTATCCCCAGCGGAAACGAAGAATTCAACTCTTTTCTCCAGCAACACTCCGAGATTTATTTTCCCCAGCTAGAGAGCATCATAAAAAACATTACATATCCATACATCATGACATACGCATACGCATCATACAACACAGTCTTATTTATTTTGAGAACATCATTGCTTGATACATATCATGCATTACATACAATTAACCTTTACCTTTTAGGAAAGATACAATCAAATTCTCACAAAATTCAAGCTATGAAGCCCGGCCGATCGGATAGTATCTTGATCTCTACAACATATTGTGAAGCCCGGATTCGACCGGATAACAGTATCAAACACCGCGAAGCCTGGATTCGACCAGATAGTGGCTTATCTTTAAACTATAAAGCCTGAAGTATGACCGAATAATAGTTTAATCCCCAGTAAATCACTGTAAAGCCTGGATTACGACCAGATAGCCGTCAATCTTACCAATATGAAGCCTGGATCATGACCATATAGTAGTTCAAATTCAAATTTCCTCTTCAATAGAGATGATTCCTCAATAGAATAACGGACGACCGGAGTTCCTAAATTTCAATAGAGATGATTCCTCAGTAGAATAACAAACGACCGAAGTTCCTAAATTTCAACAGAGATGATTCCTCAGTAGAATAACGGACGACCGAAGTTCCTAAATTTCAACAGAGATGATTCCTCAGTAGAATAACGGACGACCGAAGTTCCTAAATTTCAACAGAGATGATTCCTCAGTAGAATAATGGACAACCGAAGTTCCTAAATTTCAACAGAGATGATTCCTCGGTAGAATAACGGACAACCGAAGTTCCTAAATTTCAATAGAGATGATTCCTCAGTAGAATAACGGGCGACCGAAGTTCCTAAATTTCAACAGAGATGATTCCTCAGTAGAATAACAGACGACCGAAGTTCCTAAATTTCAACAGATGATTCCTCAGTAGAATAACGGACGACCGAAGTTCCTAAAATTCAACAGAGATGATTCCTCAACAAGAATAACGGACGACCGAAGTTCCTAAAATTCAACCTTTCTCAAAACAGAGATGATACCCCAGTAGAATAACGGACGACTAAAGCTCCTAAAATTCTATTTCTCTCAAGACAGAGATCAGTATTCCCCGGCAGAATCTTCCTCAACAACAGGTATATAAGCTCTCGCTAAGGAATCTCTTATGCAATCGACACTCCTTCATATGGCATCTTTAAGCCCATCCTCTCGTTAGCAATTTCCAAATGGCATCTGTAAGCCCATTCCCGACATCGCAAGACGGATACCACTTCATGCAAGCGCAAATTTCTGGGCACTTTAGTGTTTAATCATCTTCCACCTTCGGATCACGAAAGGCAAGCAAGCCAATCTACATCCTCAGGTTTAAGAAGATTGAACAGGGGCAGTTAGATTTTCTCATGTTTTGGCATTTACAGGTCGCCGGAGAAGACGACCAGAGCTAGGGCTCCGACGCTTCTCCAACCATTAAAATCATTTTGTATATTTATTGTTTTTGGTTGATTTACATAAACAGATGTAAAGGCCGCCCTAACAGTAGAAGTGTGTTTGCTAAGGTGTTCATATACCAGGGCATGGGTTCGATCCCTGCCCCTGTATGTTATTTTTCATTATTTTTCTCTTGCAGATCCAATGCCTGCCAGTCCACGCGCGCATCATGCACCTCCTCGATCATCACCATACAATCCAGATCCAGTGTTTCAGATCTCACACCCATGTTATACCCCCAAGGAGGAGTTACACTGGATCTCACTCAAGCATTCGGGCCAGCATGTTTGGGCTTGATGGGTTTGCTTTGTTACATCCTCTGGGTTTATTTCTGCAAGCCCATTAATTCTTTGTTTTTATAATTTCTTTTTTTAAATATAATTTACTTTTTTTCTAATTAATTAATTAAAACTAATTTAGATTTAGGTTAAATCAATTTGACTTTTTTTAATTAAATCAAATTAACTTTTTTGTAAATAAATTAACTTAATTTTCTTTCATTATTAAAATTTTCTTCAATTAAAAATAACTTAGGTTTTTATTAGGTTTTAATTCCCTTTTCTCAAAAATAAAAAAATATCAATTAATCATCAATTATTTTCCATCAAATAAACTCCCTGTTTCTTCTTGCAATCTTTGCGCTTTTCTTATTTTCGTATTAATTTTTCAGTATTATGTAACTGCTAAAGGGTTGTAATAGTTAATTAGGGATTTATTCTCTTTCTATTTCCCCCCAAGTTTTTGTGGTTTGTATCCCCCTTCCTCGAAGCATGGTAATAGCGCAAGACATTTAATTTCTGCCTTTACTGCTTTCTTTGTAATTGTATAGTAACTAGGCGTGTATGGAAAGATTTAAAATCAACCACTAGATAACCCTAGTCAAGACAAATTAACTAAAAACAAATCAGTATTCACACACGCACCTCTAGGGTGACTCCACTTGTTGCCTTCAGGTATAACAATCATGTCCCTCGAACGTAGGGATACCATTAGCAAAGACCCTCGGTTAAAAAATAATCATAAAGATCATAGTCCCTCGATGATGCTTCGATGTTACCTTCGGTAAATGATCTTGTCTCTCGGTGTTTCCTACGAATACATGATGATAGTCCCTTCGAATTGCTAAAGGTATCCCTATATGTTACCTTTATGACTGTACGATGACCCGTGCCTGTCCCTCAAACATCCAATGGTAGGGCTTCCTACCAACTCATGGTAGGATATCACTATCTAAAGGAAGAGGAAGATGGCGCGAAAGACTTTTGAGTAGGTAGATAACTCGTAGTCGCTTACTCGCGAACATTTCAAAATTTTTTCACTCAATACACTTCTCTTCTGAAATATTTTCAAAACAAACACTTTGTATGCCTTCTCAACGATACGAGAATCATTACAAAGTTTTCCGCACTTAGGCATTTTCAAAACACACAAACACAAATCATTTTCAAAAGTGAGCTAGCAATTAAGAGCCCGTAGATAACTAAAAATGAAAAGTGTGCTAACATCTTCCCTTTTCATAACCTACCCCCGTTACTCAGAAAATTCTCAAAGGTCTTTCATGTTCTTTTCACCCTTTCCTTTTTGGATAAAAGAAAAGTCGACGGTGACTCTTGCTATCCGCAACATGTGCGATAAAATGCAAAACAAAAAGTCAGTTCTCCCACCATATTACAGAACTGGCGACTCTTCTAGGAAGAACTAAAAGTGGAGTTACCTTAAGATCTATATCACATTTAAAATGCTTTACTTGCTTGATTTGTATGCTTTACATTTTGGGGTTTTACTAGGGTTTATTTTTGTAAAGATCCTATACCCAGATCTGGGGGCATTTTAGGTAATTAGCAATAGATTGTGAATATTGTATGGCGTATACTGATACAGTTGAAACAATGGCTACGTTAGTGTGACACATTGGTTGGTGTCGGTGTCCCTTGAGTTAAGTCAAGGAGAATGCTGGGCTGCAGTGTGGTGTCATAAAGCACTAACTGACCGTAGAACCTTAGTTGACACAACTTAGCCATTAGAAAGTAGTGAGATCGGCTTTGGTGCAGACTGAAGTTGGTCGATACTCGATACTACACTCATCGAGATCGGACTCTCGGGATATTTCGGTCGCAAATCAGATGCTTGTGCTGAAACAATTCCTGGGAGAAAGATCAGTGATATTTAGGCTCCTAGAACCCAGTTACTTCTTTTAGGACAGGTTGAGAAACCTAAAAATTCAAAAGGGTACTTACCTACAAACTCCATGCAAGCTTAAACCTAAGGCCTTGTGTGTTTTGTTTGTGTATGATTAATTTTTTGAACATGACATCGTAACATCCTGACATCATACCATATCATTTTCACTATCCATTTCAAGGACCAAGGGATTTATCTTTGTTCTTTGTTGTAGGTTATGGCCTCCGCTCGCAGAAACACTATCCAGATCAAATTTGTAAGGGTGCCTCCCTAGCTTAAGGAGTTAGTCTCAAAGGTTCTCAAAATTTATCCATTCATTAAAAGACATGGTCGACTACTTAGTCTGGTTACCCCAGGTTTTGACAAAGACATGATGAGTGTTCTATTCCAGTTCTTTGACCCTGCACATCACTGCTTCACCTTTCCAGATTATCAGTTAGTACCCATAATGGAGGAGTTCTCTCAACTACTGGGAGTACCTGTTCTTGATCAGACACCCTTCACCGGTTTAGAGAAAGCTCCGAAACCAGAAGATATTACAACAACCTTACATCTCAAGCGGTCCGACATTGTATCTAATTAGGAAACGAGAAGTGGAGTCAAGGGCTTTCTTGCTAAATTTCTAATAGAGAAGGCTTAACTGTTTTTGGATGCTATGACTTTTTAGGCTTTCGAGGAGATCTTGGATTTTTTAATCTATGGATTGGTGTTATTCCCTAATCCAGACCAAATCATAGATGTGAACACCATCAAAATATTTCTTGCTCGTAATCATGTGCCTACTTTGCTTGGAGATGTCTTGCATTCTCTTCACACTCATACTATGAAGAGGCAATGAACTCTCATGTGTTGTATACCTCTGCTATCCAGGTGGTTTATTTCGCACCTTCTCGCTCGATAATAAGGAATGAACAAGGTTTGAGGTGGTCTCAAAGAATAATGTCACTCTCTTATTCAGACATCTATTAGTATTCCCGATCTCATGAGGATGTCACTATCATTGACCGCTGTGGGGAATTCCCTAATGTTCCACTCCTTGGAATTACAGGAGGTATTACTTACAACCCTTCTCTAACTCTCCACCAATTTGGTCACGCTCGAAGAGATGGTTCTCATGACACACTTATCCAGGGTATTGTATTTGATTACGAGAATGATCCTCAAGGTTATCGTTAAAGGTTTATACATGCTTGGGGTATGGTGAGAAAGTTTGACAGTAAGGCTTTAGGATAGAAGAATTCCATACCTCTGGAACCCTATCTCAAATGGATATGAACTCGTGCTCAAAACCTTATGATTCCATATCCTTCTATCCTACCCGTAATCATGGAACCTTTTGTTGAAGGAGAAATTTCTCGCACCATCCTTCATCCAGACATTCCTACTGACCTTGAAGAATTGCAAAAGTCCTGGATTCAACTCAAGGAAGAACGGGACATCTTTGAGACTAATTCTATGTAAGTGAGAAGAAAGTGTTGGATCTCACGAGGCAAATTCATGAGGAGCAGAGTCTAAACGCGTATATCAACATGAAGAGGAGGCGTCCATGGGAAACTTAGATTTGTATGAGTTTTAAACTTATTTCTTTGTAAT
The DNA here is from genome assembly GCA_948472305.1 of Vicia faba. NCBI lineage: Eukaryota > Viridiplantae > Streptophyta > Magnoliopsida > Fabales > Fabaceae > Vicia > Vicia faba. Next base: position 1,131,658,918 of record OX451735.1, read on the forward strand.
CCTTTGTATTCATATAAACTTATTAATAAAAATATTTGTTTCTGTTTCCTCTTGGTTAGCAAATTTAAATCTTCTAAGGTCCTTAAAAAATTGCATATACATAACATTACACGACATGTGTTTCAAGACAAGTTTCTTATCTTTTTGTTGTTTATTTCAGCAGAAAGAATGGCTCTTGAACAAACAGTTAAGGATCTCCAGGAACAGAACGCCCAGTTCCAGCAAATGTTCCTAAGCTTAGCCAAGGAGCAGAAAGAGCTGAAGGCCCTTATCACTAAAGAGAAGAAGGAGAAATTCAAGAAACCATCTGGTGTCCTCAACCTAGGTAGGAGGCTCAAAGGTCCGGTCAAGTGACATTTAGAGTTTGAAGAAGAAAATGATGACCTAGAGGAATATGACAAAAGTATGAAGGCTGACAATCAGGGTTTTGGCAAAGAAGAAACAAATTACTCAGATGAACAATATCCTCCGACTGACGATAAGTACAAGCAACTGGAAGACCGTCTCAATGATATGGAGGTCCAGAGAGTTCCTGGGTTGGATTTTGAAGAGCTGGGTCTCATCTCGGGGGTTGTTATCCCTCAAAAGTTCAAGGCCTCCGTCTTTGCTAAATACGACGATATGTTTTGTCCTAAGCTTCATCTGAGATCGTATGTCTGAAAAATCCAACCCCATACTGCTGACAGTAAGTTATTGGTCCACTTCTTTCAAGAAATTTTGTCTGGCACTCAACTCGAATAATTCTATCATCTAGAAGGAACCAACATCCGTACATGGGAAGACTTGGTTGCTGCTTTTTATAATCAATATCAATATAATGTTGACCTTGCACCAACTCGAGTGCAATTGCAAAACATGTCTATAGGCTCGAATGAAGGTTTCAAGGAATATGCACAAATGTGGAGAGACTTAGCTGGAAGGGTGCAACCTCCCTTTTCTGATCGGGAGCTTGTTGATATGTTCATGGGCACTCTGACAGGTCCATTCATTAATCTGCTGATTGGGAGTTCGATATCTAGTTTTAGTGTGCTGATACTGACTAGGGAACAAGTTGAAAGCAGTATCAGGAGCATAAAGATTTTGGTGACTGCGTCTTCTAGTGCTATAAAGAAGAAGTTCAATAATAAGAAAGAAATCAGTGTTGTTTATGGCCAGAAGGGCCGTGGTAAAAATGACTGCCATCAGTTTGTGGGAGCGGTGTTGATCTCTAATCTGGCACCTGTTCAACAACAACAACAGGTCAATCATCATAGGTCAGACGCTTCGAGGAGGCATTTTACCAAGATTAGTATGCCATTATCTCAGGCATTACAACATCTATTGAAAGCAGAATTGATAACACTGTGAGATCCTCCTCCTAATCCCAACATCTCCTCTCCTAAGTACAATCTGAATGTGAAATGTGCCTATCATTCTAATAATCCTGGTCATGACACCAATAACTATTGGGCTCTGAAAAACAAAATTCATAATATGATTGATGCAAAATAAATTGAATTTGATCCTACCAAGACTTCTAATGTGATTACCGCGCCTATGCCCAGTCATGGTAAAAGTGTTAATGTTATTGACGATGTTTCCTATGTCTCCACCATAAGTGACTTGACCACTCCCTTGATGATCGTTAAGAAGAATCTGTTGCAAGCTAGTTTATTTCTGGGTTGTCCTGAAAGTTATTACCATTGTGCATCCCAAACTGATGGATGTATGTGGCTGAAGAAGGGTGTTCAATGTTTGATTGATAGCCATGAAATTCTGTTTGAGAAGACTTCGTTTGTGAAGAGTTTGTATGAAAATATGTCTCAAGAGCTGAGACTTAAAGATGTTTCTATAATCACCATTTCCAATACTCCTGTAAGGATCAGTTCTAAAGGTCCTATAAGGATTTCTGCCGAGCCTAGGGTGACTCCCCTGATTATTACTACACTGGGGCCAGTCCCATATTCCTCTGACAAGGTTGTTCCCTGGAACTATGGGGAGGAAGTTTCTTACCATGGTGTTATATAAGAGCCATGGATCACCAAAGATGAAGATTCTGAAGTTACCCACCTCAACATCAAAAATATTGTCGAAAATAGTAAAGTTACCAGAACGGGAAGGGTCTTCTCTCCGGCAATCTCTCCTCCAAAGACTACCACTACACTAATAAATATCCATGCTGCTGGGTTAACTACTGATGCCCGAGGAAAAGAGAAAGTGATTGAGCCTGCCCAGGCCGAAGCATCGTCAAAATATTTTACTATTGAAGACTCTTCCAAACAAGAGATGGAAGAGATACTAAAAATCATCCGCAAAAGTGACTACAATATCGTTGAACAATTGGGGAAAACGCCCTCCAAAATATCCATGTTGTCCTTGTTATTGTGCTTCGAAGCCCATGCTCGGGCTTTGGTAATTTTTTTGAAGAATGCTCATGTACCGCAAGAGACTTCTGCTGATCAGTTTGAGAATTGTGTAGCAAGCTTAACGACTGATAATTGGTTAGGCTTTTCTGATGTTGACCTAAATCTGACAGGAAAGAATCATAACAAGGCCCTGGACGTCTCTATTGAGTGTAGAGGCACTACCTTGGCGCATGTGTTGGTGGATACATGTTCCTCCCTGAATGTATTACTAAAAGGTTCTCTGGATAGACTAGACTATGAAGGGCTGGTGCTGAAACCCAGCGATATTATGGTAAGAGCCTTTGATGGGTCAAGAAGAATGGTACACGGAGAGGTTAATCTTTCGATCAAGGTGGGTTCTCAGGTATTCAACTCCACTTTCTATGTAATGGATATTCGTCTGGCCTATTCTTACTTGGAAGCTGCTGGTTTCACAAGGCAGGCGCTGTTACCTCCACCTTGCATCAAAAATTAAAGTATCCGGTGAAAGGGAAAATCGTTATAGTTTATGGAGAAGAAGAATATATGGTTAGCCATTTGAATTCTTTCAAATATGTTGATATGGATGGTGAATTCATTAAAAATCCCCGCCAGACATTTGAAGTAATCCCTCCAATGATTGTCGTCTCTAAAGCTACTCCTGCTACTCCTAAGATCACCAAGGATCCACCAAGAATGGCTTCTATGAAGGATGCTAGGGCTGTAGTAGAAGAGGGCGATTGCACTATCTAGGGTCAGCTTCTTGATATTCCTTACAAGTCCAACAATTTTGGTTTGGGTTTCACTTTAGAAGCTCAGAAGGCAATTCGTCGTGCTCCTACTGGGAGACCACCTTTTCACATCAGCAATAATGAAGTCAATGTTATAGAATACACTGATAGTGATTGTGACTTGGACAACTGGATATTCCCTACCACTGGTGGTGGACTTAACAACTGGAAGGCTAAAGACTTTATACCAATCTCCTTTAGTTAGGAGTAATTGTTATTTCCTATTTTATTGCTTTCAAGTTTTTGGGATATGTAATTTTGAAACAATGACTTTAAGCGTTGTGCCTTACCCGGGGCACAACGGTCCATTTGTTAGGGTTGTCATCGTTCATCCGCATATGCTCATCTAATGAAACATTGGACGTTTTTGCATTCAAAATTTTGTGTTGTCTATCTTTTCATTACTTTATTGCCTTCAAATATAGCTATATGTTTCTTACACACACCCACACACTACATTGCAGATCCACATCCACTCTGGATCTCGTTGATATTGATTCTGCTATTGCCACTCGTGACTTTGAAAATCCGATCTATCATGCCGATGACGAAGGTGAGGAAGATTTTGAAATATCGAGAGAACTTGCCAGACTCTTAATACAAGAAGAAAAGGCTATCCAACCACATGAAGAACCAGTCGAAGTTGTAAACTTAGGTACCGAGACAGACTGGAAAGAAGTCAAGATAGGCTCCAATTTAGAAAGTAGTGTCAAGAACAGGTTAATTCATATGCTGCATGACTATGTCGAGATCTTTTCTTGGTCGTACAAAGACATGCCAGGGATCGATACTGATATTGTAGTTCATCATCTGCCAATGAAAGAGGGTTCTTCTCTGATTAAGCAGAAGGTCCGTCGCATGCGTCCCGAGATGTCAAAGAAGATCAAAGCTGAGTTTATGAAGCAGTTCAATGCAGGCTTCTTAGTAGTGACATCATATCCTTAATGGGTTGCTAATATTATGCCGGTACTAAAGAAAGACGACAAGGTGCATATGTGTAGACTATAGGGATCTGAACAGGGCGAGCCCTAAAGATGATTTCCCATTCCGCATATTGATGTTCTGGTCGACAACATCGCTTAGCATAAGGTATTCTCTTTTATGGATGGTTTCTCGGGTTATAATTAGATCAAGATGGCTCCTGAAGATATGGAGAAAACTACCTTCGTTATGCAATGGGGCACTTTCTGCTACAAGGTTATGCCTTTCGGGTTGAAGAACACTGGTGCAACTTATCAGCGTGCCATGGTAGCTTTATTCCATGACATGATTCATCATGAGATAGAGGTCTACACCGACAACATGATAGCAAGATCACAGACTGAAGAAGAGCACCTTGATCATTTACATAAACTGTTTAAAAGACTGAGGAAGTATAAGCTAAGGTTAAATCCGAACAAGTGCACCTTTGGGGTGAGATCTGACAAACTCTTGGGTTTTGTCGTCAGCTGTAAAGGCATTGAGGTTGATCCCGCCAAAGTCAAAACCATTCAAGAGATGCTGAATCCTCATACTGAGAAGGAAGTCATAGGTTTCTTAGGACGACTGAATTACATAGCCCAATTCATTTCTCATTTGACTGCTACTTGTGAGCCAATCTTCAAGCTGTTCAAGAAAGATCAAGTAGCAAGGTGGAATAACGGTTTCCAGACATCTTTTGACAAAATCAAGGAGTACCTACAAGAACCTAAAGTTCTAATGCCACCAGTTGAAGGAAGTCCTATGATCATGTACCTCACCGTGCTAGAGAATTCAATGGGGTGTGTATTGGGCCAGCATGACGAGCTTGGTCAAAAAGAGCATGCAATATACTACCTCAGAAAAAAGTTTACCAACTGTGAAACAAGATACTCACTGCTCAAGAAAACTTGATGTGCTTTAGCATGGGCTGCTCACCGAATAAGATAGTATATGTTGACTCATACTACTCTATTGATTTATAAAATGGATCCCATTAAGTACATATTCGAGAAGCCAGCTCTCTTCGGACGAATAGCTCGATGGCAAATGGTCTTAACAGAATATGACATTTAGTACACCACTCAAACATCAATAAAAGGAAGTGTATTGGTAGATCATTTGGCACATCAAGCTGTAGATGACTATCAATATATGAATTTCGAATTCCCAGACGAGAACATTATGCTAGTCACAGATTATGAAGAACCTGAACCGTATGAATGACCTGAGCTAGGATCTCGATGGACTATGGTTTTTGGCGGAGCTTCTAACGCACTTGGAAACAAAATTGGTGCTGTAATCATCTCTCCTCAGGGTTGCCATACACCCTTCACCGCCAGATTATGCTTTGATTGTACCAATAACATGGCCGAATATGAATTATGGGTATTAAAGCTGCTAGTGGCCTAAGAATCAAATCTTTGGACTTATATGGGGACTCAACTTTGGTGATCATTCAGAACAAGGGAGAATGGGTTATGAAGCACCTAAATCTAATTCCTAATCACTTTTAAGCATATCCCGCGAGAAGAGAATCAATTGTCGTATGCGTTGGCTACAATGTCATCTATGTTCAAGGTCAGATGGGATAACGAGGCGCCCATAATCACCATTGAAAGATTAGACGAACCAACACACTATTACGAAGTTGGTATCAACAGAGTAGAAGAGAAACCTTGGTTTTATAAAGTGAAGAGGTATCTTGAGGCTCAAGAGTACGCTGAAGAAGCACCGTTCAATGACAAGAAATTCCTTTGGAGGTTCTCTGCTAAGTTCTTCCTGAGCAACAAAATTTTGTACAAGCACAATCATGACTCAATTCTGCTTCGTTGTATGGACAAGAAAGAAGTAGAGAAAATTATGGAAGATATGCACGATGGTATCTTTCGGACTCATTCCAGTGGGCATACTATGGCTAAGAATATTCTGAGAGCGGGTTACTACTGGTCAACCATGGAAACTGATTGCCATCACCACTCTGGAACTTGTCATAAGTGCCAGATCTATGCTGACGAAGTACACATGCCTACAGTACCTCTGAATGTCTTGACTTCTCCTTGGACATTTGCGACGTGGGGCATTGATATGATTGGAGAGATTAAGCCTACCGCTTCTAACGGATATCGCTTCATCCTTGTCGCCATTGATTATTTCACAAAGTGGGTTGAAGCAGCCTCATTCGCCCCAGTTACCAACAATGTTGTCACCCGTTTCATTAAACATATTCTTATCTGTCGATACTGTTGTACCCCAAAATTTTCCCTCTCACTTATCAAGAATTTGCTCACAAGATCTCTTTGGGCTCAAGACTGCATTAGGGTTTGAACAACTCAAGACACCTCCTTAAGCACTGATGACCAAAATTAGGGTTTAAGTTTGCACAAATATTATTGAACTTTCTATGCCCCATATTATTTTCATGGATCATTATGGACCCCCAATATTACTCATGTCAAATTTCTAGCTTTGAATCACATTTTTGATCAGTCAATTGAGCAGTTGACCTAAAAATCAATTGTATTGGGGGAAAAGTCAACCATGGCCAATTTACAGTCAAACTTCATAATTTTTGATCCACATCAACATTTTAAACTCATATGTATCACTTGATCAAGTTTGCACCACAACTCCTCAAGAAATTTGATCAAATCTCCAAAAGGGCAAAATGGTCAAAATTAGGGTTTTGACTGGGAAAGGGCAACTTCTGATTTTTGACCTAGAAAATGGTCAATTGGTTTAAGGCATGATCTCAAGAGTCCAATTGCATAATTTTGACCTAATGACATGGTTTAAAACATTTCAAGTCCATTGGATTGACAGATGAATTTTTTAGTCAACTGATCAAAAGTCAAATGTATACTGAAAAGTCAAACTTTGACTTTTTGGTCAAATTCAAGTGCCAAAGATCATAATTCATCAAAACATGTCAAAATATGAAAATTATTCATCAATAAATCAAAAAGTCAAGATTTCGTTTTGAAAAGTCAAAATTTCTAAACTTAGAAAAATCTAAGTGTTGGAAATTTAAGGTTTTTCAATAACTTTGAGCAAAATTTTCACCATGATGCGAGATGATTCAAGAGAAACTTCCAACATGAAAGTTATAGATCTATATGAAATCTACAACTTTTCTTCACACAACTCCTTCAAAAAGTGCTTGGATCTCAAGTTATAATTTTATGAACATAGGGTCATGAAACAAAATACTTAGTGAAATTTTGCCCTAATTTGATCAGGATTTTGACCCAACTTCATGGCACTTTTTCATATAGTTCCAAGGGGAATCCTCAAAATCAATTAAAATATGGGTTGTAGGGCACATTACAAGCTTTCCAAAATTTCCAATAACTCATTGAGATCATTCTTGAGTAGGAAGAATCGAAGAGATGAAGTTAGGGTTTTGTCACTTGAATTTTAAGTCATTTTTGATGAACACATGAACCAAATCTATGCTAGGCTGCATAATCTTTGCTTTACAGGACTCAAACTTGTTTTTCACTCCATAATTAAATGTTTACACAGCTGTTAGGGCTTTGATCCAAGCAATTGAGCTATTATCCAAGTTGCATTTCCATTAATGGCACAAAATTAACATTGCCATTCTTGTAAAGCAAGCTTTTTGCATAAAGTCCATTCTTGAGACTCTAACTTATTCCCTTTGATCACAATCCATCCACAAATTAGGAAGCAAGCTTGTTTAAAGCATAACCACTCTATCTTAACAAGTACACAAGGCTTTGAAACTTGAATTTCTCAAAAATCACATGTTATGCATAAACTTGTGATTTTAAATTCTGATCAACAAGAGGTCTCCAAACTGGTTGCTTATAAATAGAGTCACTATTTGTGAGCTAAAGGACGAGCTTAAGCACCCTGAAATACACCAAAACTCTCTCAAATCAGAAATTTTCCAAAAAACTCCATTGTTGCACAATTTCTGACCTTGAACATCAAACTCACATTTCCCTCGTGCGTTTCTTGGCCTTTTAGTTTCTAAAGCTTCCTTAAATCAAGTGTAACCTATCCTTGTCCCTGTTTCATTACTGTAATATCATTTACCATATCCTCCATAACCAAAAACAGGGCATTGCACATTGACTTCTCCAAGTCATTTCAGCCACTCTTAACTCAAGCAAACCATTGCATTAGCTTCATAGGACCTCAAGGAAGCTAACCCGATCATCACCATCACTTGAAACAAGCTCAAACTCAAAACACGATTTCCAGTTTTAAGGTAAGTTTTCTCAACTTGGAACTCTTCATATAGGCATCATCAATAGTTTATTTGTGAACAAAACATGTAGATATCATTGCCCTGAAGCTAACCATGTCCATATTTTCCATTAATTTTGCTTGAGCTTAGAGAATTTTGAAACTGAAATTTCTGAAATTTTTAGGGTTCAGATTAGGGCCATTAAAATTCATGCTTATCTTTGATCTATAGTTTTAATACTTTACATTTCTGGAATCGGGAGAAAATTTGCTACAAGTTTCATGTTTACAGTTTTCATTTTTGATGAGAAATGAGCAAGTTATAGTTGGTCTGGCTGGAGGTTAAAGATGAAGTCATTAAGGCGTGTCTTGCCTTACATATTTATTGTTTTGCTTATATTAAAGGATGTATAGCCATCTCAGTGGTAGAAGCGCGCGCCTGTAACCTATGGGATCTGGATTCGAGCCCTAGTGGTACCCTTTTGCACTTTTTTGCATGTTTTACAATTCTGACTTTTTTGTTTGCAGGGCGCTGGGCCTCTCTGGGCCTGGCTTATTTTTTTTTTTGCTAGCTAACCCCCTGTTTCCTTTATACGCCCCTGGCCCAATTTATTTTATTTTCTTTTTTTATTACTTCATTTATTTTCTTAAATATTTTTCTAAATATTAAAAAAAATCATAAAAATACAAAAAATGATAGATTTATATTTTGCCTTATTTTATTTTATTTTTCTCACAAACTATTTTTATTTAAATATATATTATTTATTTTTAATAACTAATCTTGTAAATTAAATTAGAATTAGGTTAATATTTATTTTCTCTTTGCACCCATTAAATATATTATTTTAATATAAAAAGGACTAAAAATATTTTATAATGTTATAAATATTTTCAATACATAAAAAAATACTAAAAAAAAACCTTTTTAAAATTATTTTCTTTTGATTAATAGAACTAGGGTTTTATTCAAAATCATTTCTTAAACAAATTCTTTTTTTTGTTATTAATTATTTTTCTTTAAATTAATTATATTAAGACAAAAATCCTTTCTCACAAATAATCAAACATATATCTATTTTCTTTACATTTTGCATTTTTTGTACATTTATTCATTTTGTACTTTGTATTTATTTATTTCCTTGTACATTGATATCAATTCAATATGGTTGTAATAGACTAATTAGGCTTTAAATTCTTGCAATCCCCATTCAATTTGTACACCCCTCCCTGCAAATGTTGTAATAGCGTAGTAACTTTAAAATTCTGCAATTTATCGCTTTTATATACAAATGCTAGTAATTAGGGTTTGTATGGAAAGACTAAAATCAACACTTAGAAAAACCTAATTCAAGACAAAAACAAGCATGAAAACAATACATTTTCACACAAGCACCCTTAGGGTTATTCCACTTGGTTGCCTTATACAAAATGACCATATTACGCATGTAAGGTATCTTAGCAAAAACAAACAAATACAAGATCATAGTCCCTCGATGACGCTATCTAAGTTGCCTTTAAAATGATCTTAGTCCCTAAAAAAGAATGCTAAGGCAACATTTCTAATCATGGTTATACGATGACCCACGCCCGTCCCGTTTACATCCAAAGATAGGTTTACTTACCAAATCAATGGTAAGATAACAATGTCAAAGGAAAAGAAAATGAACAAGAAAGACATTTGAGTAGGTAGATTGCTCCTAATTACTTGCTCCATTTCAAAACAAACATCCTTGCTATTTTCAAAACAAACACATACACTTTCAAACATCTTACAAAATTGAAAACATTTTCAAAAGATCAAACATCTTTGCATACATTCTTACAAACAAGAATCATTACAAAGATTGCCTAAACAATGGCCTCTTTACAAAATACTTTCAAAAAACTACACAAAGCATAATTTCAAACAAAAGCAAGTGAGCTAGAAAGTAACTCATAGCCCATGGAAAACCATGGATGAAAAGGGTGCTAGTACCTTACCTTTTCATAATCTACCCCCCGAACTCAAGAAATAATCTCAAAGGTCTTTCCTGTGCTTTTTCACCTTTCCTTTTGGTAAAAGAAAAGTCAACGACGACTCTTGCTAACCGCAACATTTGTGATCAAATGCAAAACCTTCAAGTCAGTTCTCCCACCGTATCACATAACTGGTGACTCTGCTGGGGAAGATTCTAAAAGTGGGGTTACCTTAGGGTTAAATCACATTTACTTGCTTTCAATTTTTTGATTTGTTTGCTTTACATTATGGTTCTTTGTTTGGGTTTGAATCCTCTACCCGAATTTGGGATACATTATAGGTAAGTAGCAATACATTGTGGAAACTGTGCGGGGTATACCGACATGGTCTAAGTAATAGCTATATTAGTGCGACATATTTGTGGGTACCGGTATCCTTTGAGTTAATCAAAGAGAATACGGGGCCGCTGAGTGATATCATGAAGCACTAATGAAATTTTAGAACCTTTACTTGACCAACTTGGCCATTTAAGGTGTAGTGAGATGACCAGCTTTGGTGCAGTCTAAAGTTGGTAGATACTCGATACTACACTCATTGAGGTTTGGTTTCTTGGGATATTTTGGTCGCCATTAAAGAGGCTTGTGCTGAAACAATGACCAAGGAAACAAACCAGTGATATTGAGCTCCTTAGAAGCCGGTTACTATTACTAGGACAAGTTTGAGCCAACTAAACTTCAAGAGGGTACTTACCTATGAAACTCCATGCAAGCCTAAACCTAAGAACTTGTTTGCTTTGTTTGTATAAATACATACTTATACATAACATCATGAACATCATAACATCATACACATTCACTAACCATTTCAAGGATTTTTGGATTCATCTTTGTTCTTGTTTTGTAGGATATGGATTCTCCTCGCATGAAAACTATTCAAGTCAAGCTTGTAAGGATCCCTCCACAACTTAAGGAGCTAGCTTCAAGGATTCCTGAAAACTCTCCATTTACCGAGAGACATGGTCGCCTACTCAACCTGGTCACCTCCAACACAGATGAGGACATGATGAAGGTGCTCTTTCAGTTCTTTGATCCTTTACACCATTGCTTCACATTTCCCGACTATCAACTTGTGCCTACTTTGGAATAATTTTCCTGACTCTTGAGGATTCCCATTCTAAACCAACTACCTTTCAACGGTACGGAAAGAGACCCAAAGCCATAAGAGATTGCTCAAGCTCTACACTTGCACTCATCTGATGTCACAACTCATTGGGAAACAAGGAGTGGTGTTAAAGGTTTCCTAGCAAAGTTCTTTTACGAGAAAGCCCAAAACTGTTGGAATTCTTTGGACCTGCAAGCTTTTGAGGAAATTGTGGCTCTCCTCATCTATGGGATGGTTTTGTTTCCAAATCCTGACCAACTCATAGATGTGAATGCAGTCAAAATCTTCATATCCCGCAATCCGGTGCCTACATTGCTAGGGGTTATCCTACACTCTTTTCACACTCGCACTATAAGGAAAAGAGGTGTCCTTATGTGTTGCACTCCTCTCTTGGCAAGATGGTTTATTTTGCATCTTCCTTAATCTGTATTAAAGAATGAGCAAGGTTCAAGGTGGTCACAAAGTTTGATAACGCTCAAACATTCAGACATTCATTGGTGCTCCCGATCCATAGAGAATGTTACTATAGTTGAACTTTGTGGAGAGTTCCCTAATGTCCCCTTACTTGTCATTAGGGGAGGTATCACCTACAACCCCTGCTTAGCCTTAAGACAGTTTGGTTACGCCCGAAGGGATGGCCCGCACGAGATGCTGATTCTAGGTTTGGTATTTGACTACGACAAGGAAGATCAAGGTCTTTGCCAGAGATTTATCCGAGCTTGGAGGATGTTGAACAAGGTAGATAGCAAGACATTGGGGCATAAGAGTTCCATCCCTCTTGAGCCTTACCTCAAATGGGTATGAACTCGTGCTCAGAGTCTTATGATGCCTTACCCCTCCATTCTCCCGGTAATCATTGAGCCTTCCATGGAAGGAGATGTTCCATACACTATCCTACATCCGGACATGCCCACCTCTCTTAAAGGCCTACAAAGGAATTGGATACAATTCAAGGGGGGGAGGACAAGATACTTTCGAAGCCCAATTCTACGCAAGCGAGAAGAAGGTTTTGGAACTCACTAGGCTACTTCATGAGGAGTAGACTCTGAATGCCTACATTGCACCAAAGAGGATGCGTACTACCTTTCTATCTTAGAGTTTTTGTATTATTTTGCCCAAGAAGACATTGATGTACTCAAGCTTTAATCTATTAATATAATGTGTGTTTCCTTTTTGTCTAAAACAAATTTAAATCTTAAAATCCTTGAAACCATTGCATGTGCATTTACCATTCATCATAACATAAGCATGTTTCTTGCGACAAGTCTCCTCATCTCTCTACTGTTTATTTCAATAAGATGGATCTCGAGCAAACGGTGAAAGACATCCAAGCTCAGAATGCACAGTTTCAACAGTTGTTCTTAACTCTAGCCAAAGGACAAGAAGAGTTGAAGACCTTGCTGGCCGAGGAGAAGAAAAAGAAGACAAAGAAGATAACTGGAGTTCTAAACATGGGAAGAAGATTCCAAGGGCAGACAAGAAGGGCCTTAGACTTTGCAACGACATCCGGTGAGAAAGACAATCAAGATGGTAAAGGAAAAGAAATAGTTGTCTCGTCAGAATCAGAAGAGGAATAGGGAGAAGAAGACTATTTGAAGAACAATATCCTCCAGCCGATGACAAGTATAAGCATCTAGAAGAGCAGTTGAGTGCAATGGAAATCTAAAAAGTGCCTGGATTGGACTTTGAGGAGTTGGGTTTAGTGTCGGGGATTGTTATTCCTCCAAAATTCAAAGAACCTATGTTCGCCAAATATGACGGAGTCTCATGCCCCAAAATGCATCTCCGGTCCTATGTGAGGAAAATCCAGCCCCATACCGCTGATAAAGACTTATGGGTACACTTCTTCCAAGACAGTCTGTCTGGAACTCAACTTGATTGGTTTTATCAGTTAGAAAGAGCCAATGTTCATAACTAGGAAGATCTTGCTATAGCCTTTTACAAACAATACCAATACAACACTGATCTTGCACCTACCCGTACTCAACTCCAGAGTATGGCTATGGTTTCAAGTGAGGGCTTCAAGGACTATGCGCAAAAATGGAGGGACTTGTCCAGAAGAGTTCAGCCTCCCCTATCTGAAAGAGAATTAGTAGACATGTTCTTGGGCACATTGTCTGGTCCCTTCTTCAATCACTTAATTGGGAGTTCATCGGTAGGTTTTATTGAACTGATATTGACCGGATAAAGGGTAGAAGCTAGGATAAGAAGTGGAAAGATTCAAAAAGACGCATCCTCTGCTGCTGTAAGGAAGCCATTCATTGGAAAGAAAGAAGTGGTTGCCGTATATCCTCAGAGAAATCAAGATAGGGCCGAATGCCGTCCAATGGTGGGGGTTGTTATGATTCCTAAACCAGCACCTGATCAACAAAGAAGCAATCAGCCAAGAATGGAAAGATCAGTCAGATAGTTCACCTGAATTAATATGACCTTATCTCAAGTATTGCCACATCTGTTAAGATCCAACCTAGTGACTTTGAAAGAATCTCCAAAGAACCCTAACACAACCTCTCCTCACTATCATCCTAATTCCCGTTGTGCATACCACTCTGAGAGTCCCGGCTATGACACTAATAACTGTCGGGCTCTAAAGAACAAAGTACAAGACCTCATTGAAGCCAAAGAGATTGAATTCGATGCGCCCGAAAAGTCAAATGTCATTTTTCCCCCTATGCCCAAACACGGCCATAATGCCAACGCCATTGAGGAAGATATGTTTGTTAATTCAGTTAATGAACTTATGACCCCACTTCTGATTATCAAAAAGAACTTATTGAATGACAGTGTTTTCCTCGGTTGTGATGAAAGTTGTCATTTCTGTTTGTCCACACCAACCAGTTGCCCTTTGTTAAAAGCAGGCATTCAGTGCCTAATAGACAACAAGGAAATTTTGTTCGAAAAGACTTCTATTCCACCTGTTTCTTATAATGATGTTTCCATCGTTACCATTTCCGCCAATTCTTCCAGGGTCTCCACCAAAAGACCCGTTAGAATTACATCAGTTCCAAAAGTAGCTCCTTTGGTAATTACGATGCCTAGACCAGTCCCGTATTCGTCAGACAAAACCATACCATGGAATTATGGAGGCGATGTCTACTACCACGGTATCAAGCAAGATTGGCCAGCTTCTGAAGATTCAAGTTCTGAGAAAGTTTACTCTGATATCAGTAATATTGCAGGGACTAGCAAGATTACCCGAAGCGGAAGGATATTCTCTCCAGAAATTGCTCCCCCAAAAGCAGTTTCTGGACCCGTAATCATTCCTGTTGTTATTGCTCCTCCAAAGGTTATTCCCAGTCCTACTGATATTCCTGCTACCAAGTCAACTGAGACTCAAGGTAAAAGTATTCTGATTGAGCCTGTCCGGACGAAGGCACAATCATTGGCTATCCCTGAGACCTCCTAGAAAGAGATGGAGGAAATTCTAAAGATCATAAAATGAAGCGACTACGATGTAGTCGAGCAACTGGGGAAAAATCCATCTAAAATTTATGTGTTGGATTTATTACTATGTTCCGAGGCACATGCAAAAGCCTTGGTAAAATTCTTGAAAACTGCCCATGTACCCCAAGAAACATCTGCCGATCAGTTCCAAGACTACGTAGCCAGCTTTACTGCAGATAATGGTCTAGGTTTTTCGGATGTTGATTTAACACCAAGAGGGAGGAAGCATAATGAGGCATTTCATGTCTCAGTGGAATGCAGGGGCACAACTATGGCTCATGTCTTGGTGGACACTGGCTCGTCTCTGAATGTATTTCCTAAAAAAGCTCTTGATAGGCTTGACTGTGAGGGATTGACATTGAAACCAAGAAATATAGTAGTGAGGGCTTTTGACGGCTTGAAAAGGATGGTACATGGGGAAGTGGATATCCCTATAAAGGTTGGAACCCAAACATTTGATTCAACTTTTTATGTAATGGATATTCGCCCTTCATATTCCTGCTTGCTAGGCCGACCATGGATTCATAATACCGGCGTTGTTACTTCTATGTTGCACCAAATACTGAAATATCAGATTCAAGGGAAAATTATCACCGTTCGTGGAGAAGAAGAGTATATGATCATCCATCTCAATTCTTTAAGATATGTGGAATTAGATGGTAAATTTATTGAAACTCCATTCCAACATTTTGAAGAAGTCCGACAAGATGTGGTAGTGACCAAGGTTGTGTCTCAAGTTCCCAAGATCACAAGGCCTCCGCTCAGGATGTCATCTTTGAAGGATGCAAAGGCAGTGATAGAAGAAGGTGGGTGCACTATCTGGGGATAACTCCCAGATATCCCATACAAATCTGATAAGTTTGGCCTGGGTTTCACTTCAGGTGCCCAGAAGGTTGTGCGCCGCGCTCGTGCCAGAGGACCACCCTTGAAGATTAGTAATCGCGAAGTCAATGCAGTGGAAGATGATGAAGACGAATACAACTTGGAGGATTAGATCTTCCCAACTATCAGGGGAGGGCTCTGTAACTGGGAGGCTAGAGATTTCGTCCTAATAACTTTTATCCCACAGTAATTTGTCTTTACATTTTGTTGGACCTGTAATATTAAAACAATTCAGACTCTTAAAACCTTGTGTCTTACCCGAGGCACAATGGTCCATTTGTAAGGGTTATTATCTCATTTCCATATGACATCAATGAATCATGGACGTTTTTTGCATACAAACTTTATGCTCATTGATTTTCTTTTTATATTTTTCAAAGATAGCTATACCCTTACACACACTCACACTCACAATGCAGGTCTTCATCCATTCGGGATCCCATGGGTAACAGTTCTACTATGCACTTCTGTGACTCTGAAAATCTAATCTACCAAGCCGAAGAAGAAGGTGAGGAAGATTGTGAAGTACCAGGGGAACTTGCCAGATTACTACAACATGAAGAGAGAACCATTCAGCCCCACAAGGAACCAGTGGACACCATCAACCTAGGTACCGAGGAAGACAAAAGAGAAGTCAAGGTCGGTGCCAATCTGAAACCTAGTGTCAAGGAGCATCTGATTCAGTTGTTACACGATTATGTTAAGGTATTTTCCTGGTCGTATGAAGACATGCCAAGACTTGATGCAGATATTGTGGTACATCGTCTTCCCACAAAAGAGGATTGCCTGCCAGTAAAACAAAAGGTCCGTCGAATGCGACCAGATATGTTGGAGAAGATTAAAGCAGGAGTCATGAAGCAATTCAACGCTGGATTCTTAGCCGCCACCTCTTATCCGTAATGGGTTGCCAATGTTGTTCCCGTGCCCAAAAATGACGGCAAGGTACGAATGTGCGTGGACTATAGAGATTTGAATAGGGCAAGCCTTAAGGATGATTTCCCAGTTCCCCACATTGATATTCTAGTTGATAATGCGGCACAACACAAAGTGTTTTCCTTCATGGACAGTTTCTCAGGTTACAACCAAATCAAAATGGCGCCTGAGGACATGGAGAAAACAACATTTGGCACACAGTGGGGCACATTCTGCTACAAGGTTATGCTATTCGGACTAAAGAATGCTGGGGCAACCTATCAGCGTGCCATGGTAGCTCTATTTCACGACATGATACATCACGAAATAGAGGTCTATGTGGATGACATGATAGCTAGATCTCAAACAGAAGAAGAGCATCTTGATCATTTACAGAAACTATTTGAGAGACTAAAGAAGTACAAGCTGAGGTTGAACCTAAATAAATGCACGTTTGGAGTAAGGTCTGGTAAGCTCCTAGGCTTTGTCGTCAGCAATAAGGGTATTAAAGTAGATCCTGTCAAGGTGAAAGTGATACAAGAGATGCGTGCTCCTCGTACCGAGAAGGAAGTCAGAGGATTCTTGGGACGTTTAAACTACATTGCCATATTCATTTCTCACCTGACAGCTACTTGTGAACTAATCTTCAAATTAATGAAGAAAGATCAAGTGGTCAAATGGAATGATGAATGCCAAACTGCTTTCGACAAGATCAAAGAGTACCTGCAAGAGCCTTCTGTGTTGATGCCACCAGTTGAGGGATGACCATTGATCATGTATCTGACTGTTTTAGAAAATTCAATGGGGTGTGTGTTGGGGCAGCATGACGAGTCTGGCCGAAAAGAGCACGCTATTTATTACCTGATGTGATACGGTGGGAGAGAACTGACTGTTTTTTGGAATGATGGTTCGCATTTTGCGTTTGTTTTCGCAAAATGTCGCGGTAAGCAAGAGTCGCCACCGTCTTTTATTTTATCCAACAAGGAAAGGAAAAAAGCACAAAAAAATTCCTTTTTCAAGATGTTTCTTGGGTCCGGGGGGTAGATTATAGAAAGGGAAGGTGTTAGCACCCTTTCTATCCGTGGTTATCCACGGGCTCTTAGGTACTTGCTCAAAGTGTTTTCAAAATTTTGCTTTTCTTTGTGTTTGTGGGTTTGAAAAGAGTTTTTGTTTGAAAAGGAGTAAGTGCGAAAAGTTTTTGTTTTGTTTTGAAAGAGCAAGTACTTAAGAACCATCTACCTACTCGAAAAAGGAATCAATCTGTGCTAATGTCCTTTAGACAATGCTATCCCACTATTGATGAGTAGGTAGCATCGTCGTTGGAGTTTTAAGGGTCAATTCGATTAAGGGACGTGCGGTCACTAAAGCAATGTTAAGACGCCTTGGCGGTAACCCTAATGTCTTAGATCATTTTTCCGAGGCAACCGTTTTGAGGCAACTATGATCTTTGGACAAGAGGACGACCTCTAAAACTTCCTATACTCAATGACCACGTTTGAAGGCAACCAAGTGATGTGTACCCTAAGAGTGCGCATGTGCGAGTGTGTTGTTTTCAGTTATTTTGTCTTTGTACATGTCAATGGTTATCTATGTTGATTTTAGGTTAAACATTCGATCTTGTCATGCATTCCCTATTACCAAACATCTAACAGTTTATAAGTTGCGGAAATTAAATTGCGGAAATTAAAACTAACTATTACAAGGCGTCGGGTATTTACATCGCCAAAAACAACCCTTGAAATTAAAATGCGGAAAGTAAATAATTAGGTAAAAAAATAGTCCTAATTAAACTATTACATTCCGGGAAATAGATACAATATTGAATAAAAAGGTAAATCGCATGCGGAAATTAAATCGGGTGCAAGTTTAGGGTTTTGACCCTTTGATTGTTAAAGAAAAAGATTTTTTGGTTAATTTTTGAATTAAGAAAGAAACTAAATTGGATTAATTATTAAATAAATTAATTAATTAATAAATATATTTTTTTTTGGATTTTTAAGTATTTAAAGAAATAAAAATAAATTAATCAAAGTTAATAAAACCTAACTGTCTAAATTAATTTTAATTATTCGCAAAAGATATTAAAGTTATTTCCTAATTAAACTAAATTAATTAAATTAATTTATTAACAAAAATAAAAATGCTGAAAATTAATTTAAATAATGAAAATGTTTTTGGTTTTTAATTTTATTCAGAAAAAGATTGATTGGTTAGTTAAATAATAAAAATAATAACACAAACAATTAAATAAAAAACAGAAATAAATAAAGAGAATTAGAAATATATGATTATTGCATTAAAAGTATTTTTTTAATCATGCATTAATAAGATATTTTTATAATTAATATATTAAAAAATATTTAACCAATAATAAACTCTTTTTATTAAATCAAATTAACTCAACAATCAATTCTAAAAAAAGGATTATGAAGATACTTTAAATCGACTGCAAACTTCGTCTAACAATTCCATTATTCACACACCCAAACTTGGTTCGAGGAGAATTCGAAATATCTTCGTAATCCATAAAAAATACCAACCAACTGCAAACTACGAATTGGGACTTTGATTCCTCCTAAGAGGATACGTAGTCATACGACTAAAATCATGGCGAGTTCCCCTAATAAAAATTAAAACCCTATTTTCTAAAGATCGTGCTTCTAAACCCTAGTATCCTTGTGAACAAGGTAGATAAGGGGTGCCTAACACCTTCCCTTCGTCTAAAAACGAGTCAACAACCTAGAGTCTCTAACTTATTTAGGGTTAAACTTTATATTCACTTCCTTAGGATAAAAATTAAGTGTGACGACTCTCAATTTAAAACCGGTTACAACAGCTGGCGACTCTACTGGGGAATCAACCCTAGGGTTTTAGAAGCCTCTCCTTTGGATATAGGGTTTTTGATAGGGTTTTATATTTTTTGTATTTTCTATATTTGTTTATTATATTTATTTGGTTTATTTTTTTGTATTATATTGTTCATTATATTTATTCATCTGTGGTGTGATTTTATCATTTCAAAAATTATTTTCAAAAACTCTTAGAAAGAAGGTTCGTCTATTAGCCAAGGGGATACATAAGCCCTATGAGTTTATGTGACGAATTCGCCTAGAGTCGATGGAATTTCGCGAAAGGAATACGTCTCAAGAGATATCCTCTTGGGAAGTAGGACTTTAGAATGAAACATATGACTCTTTTTACAACCCTTAAACCAAAATCTCATGACGAGACCTTTTCATGACCTAGAGACGAAAGTTTTTGTCTATAAAGAGGCTCCACTTAAGGGAGGCTCTTGTGCCTTTCCTTCTAGTGTTATTCATTATGTCCTTAAGGAAACCACCTTATGGGGAGGGTAGAATATTCGTAGGCCAAGACTATGAGCCGACCCTCTAAGGGTACCGTTCACAAAATCCTGTCACTAAGCCCCACATTTATGCATTCATACAGTTTTGCATTTCATATATTCGTTACCCTCTATTTCTTTTTGTTTGTCTTATTCACATGGTTAAAAAAGTAATAATTAAAGGTTTTTGGTGAAGTTTCCTAAAAATGAATACCAAAGGGAAACAACCTGTCTGTATCAATGCCGACAAGTCAGATATGACAAAAATCAAGGCTATAAAAGGGAAACTGTCTGAAAGAGCTTTGAAGATGTTCACTCGCTGCTATGGAGATACCCTTGACTTAACAAAAGTAGAGGTACAATTGGATGTTGTTTCTGCCTTAATTCAGTTCTACAACCCTCCATTGAGATGCTTCACCTTTCAAGACTTTCAGCTAGCACCGACTCTGGAAGAATTTGATAGAATTTTAAACTTTTCTAAAGAAAACGCTTATATGGGAATCGAGCAGACAATTGACGTCAAAATTTTGGCAGAAGGTTTAGGGATCCCTTATCTAGAATTGTCACTTAATTACAAAAAAGAAGGTGATGTACGAGGGATTAAGAGATGCTACTTGGAGACTAAGGATTTTGACTTTGCCAATAACAAAGAATGGGAGTTTTATATCGATTGTTTAGGACTGCTTGTATCTGGTGTAATTTTATTTCCATGAACTTTGAACTATATTGACCATGCGGCTATTAGCATATTTTAGGGTGCAAAAGTTTTCAATACGGATCTAACTCACGCTTTGCTTGCTGACATTTATTATGAACTTCACATGTGGTATGAAAGGGGAAGGGGTACTCTAAACTGTTGCATCTCACTATTGTATTCTTGGTTTATGACATATTTACAAGGAAGACTACATGATCCCAAATCTGATAAGGTATGAGTGGCCTCAAAAATAAGGTCTCTTACTGCTAATTCTGTATTGTGGTACGCAAGGAAGTTGGACATTGGAGATATTATCTATAGCTGCGGAGACTTTCCTAATGCTCCATTAATCGAATCACAAGGTTGCATCAATTACAACCCTACCTTGGCCCTATGACAACTAGGGTATCCATTGGAGGATAAACCCTCATATGAACAACTCCAACAATTGATCATTCATGACATGGGTAAAAATGACCAGGAGTTGCTCAATAAGATCATTCGGGCTTGGAATAGGGTTAATAAAAGAAAATCTGAAAGGAAGAATGATGTGGCAAAAGAACCTTATACTCGATGGGTTTTGGATAGTGTGATACGGTGGGAGAATTGACTTGAGGTTTTGCGTTTGTGTTCGCAAATGTTTTGGTTTAGCAAGAGTCGCCACCGAATTTTTATTTTATCCAAAGGAAAGGTCAAAAAGCACAGGAAAGACCTTTGAGATGTTTTCTTGGGTTCGGGGGGTAAATTATGAAAAGGGAAGGTGCTAGCACCCTTTTCATCCATGGTTTTCCATGAGCTCTTAGTTACTTGTTTAGATCACTTGCTTTTCTTTTTTCAATTGTTTGAAATGGTGCTTTGTGTGGTTTTGGAAGTATTTTGAAAAGAGGTCATCGTTTTGACAATCTTTGTAATGATTCTTATTTGAAGAATGTATACAAAGATGTTTGTCTTTTGAAAAATGTTTCAATGTTTGAAAGTTTGATTGGAAATTGTTTTGAAATTGTGTGTGTGTTTTTGAAATTAGCAAGGATGGTTTACAAATTGATCAAGTAACTAGGAGTTGTCTACCTTACTCAAAAGTCTTTCTTGTACATTTTTAACCCTTTGACATTGTTGTTTTACCATTGTATTTGGTAAACAACCCTATCTTTGGATGTTAAACGGGACAAGCGTGGGTCATTGTATGACCATGATAACAATATTGCCAAGTATCTTAGCAAGTTTTGAGGGACTTAGATCATTTTTGTATAGGCAACCAAGATAGCGTCATCGAGGGACTATGATCTTTTTGTTTTGTTTGATTTTGCCAAGATACCTAGCATGTATACCATGGCCATTTTTAAGGCAACAAGTGGGTGAAACCCTAGAGATGCTTGTGTGCATTGTGTTGTCATTTTTCATGCATTTTTGTCTTGTGTTAGTCAAGCTATTTGTTTGTTTTTTGATCTTTGCATACAAAACCCTAGTTTTACTATCATGTTATACGAAAGCGATAAAATGCGTAAAAGTAAATCTAAGACTATTACAACATTATTATGGGAAGGGGGATACAAGTTTGAATAAGGGGTATTTGCACAAAAATAAAGCCCTAATTTACTATTACAACCCAATTGAATTATTGCACAAATAAATAAATAAGCAAATATTTAAATATGCAACAAAATGTAAATATGCACAAATGTTTTTGTATTTATTTTATGTATGTAAAATAAATTTATTTATGTCCTAAAAATAAGAAAATAAAATGATTATTTTTGGGAAGGGTGAAAACCCTAATTTTTGTTTTAAGAAGATAATGCTTTATATTATTTATTTATTCATTTTTTGTTTAATAAAAATAATAATAATATATACAAAAATGTTAAAAAAAATTAAATATTGTATGAAAATATTAATTTAAGTGTATAAATAATAAAAATAAAAAATATATAATATTTTCATATTATTTACAAATTTGTTTAAGAAAATAAAAGTATATTAACCTAAATACTTATTTTTATGCTAAAAAATAAATAAATTAAAAAATTAAAAAATGCAAAAAATAAAGAAAATATTTTTGAGATTTTTATTTGTTTAGAAAAAATAAATAAAAGTCAGAAATGTGAAATATGCAAGAAAATATGAAAAATAAAAGAAATGGGCCAAGGGGGTGCAAATAACAGAATGGGGGTGTGAATAGTCAAACAAGCCAGGCCCAGGCCCACTCCTACTTCGTCCCTGACCTTGGAACGAACACGCGTGCGCCCTGTACTTCAAAATCTGTTCTTGCTCATGCTTGCATGAAATAAAAAATTTACAACATGAAAGTTATAGAATTTTCAATCACGATTCCATTGATATAAAAAACTTGACCTAACTCTCAAAGATCAGAGAGAATTTCAGTGGCCCTAAATCTTGACCTAGTTTTTTCCAGCAACTTTATCATCCAAATTCTCCTAGCTCAGTTAATATAAATAAGAACTATGCATATGTACAGCTCAAGCACATTAAAGACTACATTTTTGCTTCACAAACCTAAGCCTAAGGATGTCTAAATAAGGAGATAGAAAGTTGGAAATTACCTTGTCCAATCAAGTTCGAATATGGCAATGTATAAACCTTGAATGAGGCCTGAAGGACTTGTGAGCTTGCTTGGAGTTCCCTCAACCTTTCCCAATGCTTAGCTTGCCTTGAACTTGCCTGAATCTTCTTGTAGAACTCAACCTGCAAAGCTTCAAAATGAAAATGGTGAAGTGTGAAAATGAGGTTACAGTTGCTGGACAGGGACTTGGATAGCTTGGATGGGATGTATGCAATGTGTTTGAAGTGGTTTAAGGCAAAACGCACGAGCCAATTTGGTTTTGGTTTGAGATTTGCAAAAGATGCCCTGTTTGGGCAGGAACTTGGTGTTTTTGTGTTTTTGGGTGTTTTAGAGGTTGGCAACTCGTGTATACAATGTGCTGAACCTCTTTCAAATGATAGCCAAGCTTGGTCTTAACAGATGCACCAGTTATGGACTTTTTGCAAGCTTACTTGCTTTTGAAGCAAAAGGTGAGTTGACAATGCCAAAGCCTGTACAGGCTAGCTCAAGGCCTGCACATAGTTGGTGAACTTTTCCTGATATTCATGGACTTTGTTTGCTGCAAGAGATTGGGTCCAATGCTCAAGATGAACAAAATTGCTTAAGGCATGCTTTATCAAAGTGGCAATGTGAACTTTTTGCCATTTTTGGAATAGTTCTTTGTGTAATGCTCCAAAGATCAGAACAATGCCATTGTCCAATGTATTTGCATTAAATTAAGGAGTGTGGAAAGGATTAAGACCTGTAAACCAAGTACAAGCATGATCCAAACTGATTTGCAACTTGTGCCAAAGTGAAAAATGCCATGGACACAAGTGAGAAATGTCCATTTTCTTTTCTTCGATTCTCCCTAACCATAAATGATTTTGGAGAGTTCTTGGACATTTTGGAAAGCTTGTAACATGCTATACAATCCATCTTTCAAATTAATTTTGAGATTCCACTTGGAACTATGTGAAAAGTTGCCATGAAGATAGGTCAAAATCCTGCCTAAACTAGGGCAAAATTTCACTAAGTTAAAAGTTTCATGGACCCCTATTCACAAAATCATAACTTGAGATCCAAGCATCCTTTGGGAAAACTTTGTGAATAAAAGTTGTAGATTTTGTGGATGACTACAACTTTCATGTTGGAAGTTTTCTTTGAATCCAATTTCATCATGGTGAAACATTTGGGGAAAAATAAGAAATTTTCATAACTTAGAAAATTTCTAAGTTATAAAATTTTTCAATCTTAAACCCTAATTTTCAAAATCAGGTTTCTTGGTCAACAAGTTTCATTTTTTGACATATCTTGATGAAAAATGACCCTTGGCACTTGATTTTGACCAAAAAGTCAAAGTTTGACTTTTCAGTGTATAGTTGATTTTTGATCAGTTGACTGTAAAATTTATTTGTCAATCCAATGCATTTGAGATCTTTTGAACCTTGTGATTAGGTCAAGATGGTGCCATTGAGTCCTTGAAATCATGCTTGAACCCAATTTGCCATTGGCTAGGTGAAAAATCAGAAATTGCCCTTCTACAGTCAAAACCCTAAAAATGACCATTTTGCCCTTTTGATGATCTGATCAAATTTCTTGAGGAGTTGTGGTCCAAACTTGATCAAATGGTTCATATGAGTCTATAATGTTGACTTGGATCTAAAATTATGAGGTTTGACTGTAAATTGGCCACAGTTGACTTTTTCCCCAATAGAGCTGATTTTTAGGTCAACTGTCTAATTGACTGGGCAAAAATTTGATTCAAGGCTTCAAACTTGGTATGAGAAATCTTAGGAGTCCAACATGAAGTATGAAAGTCACATTAGGCATTGGAAGTCCAAAAATCCTTGCGCAAACTCAAACCCTAATTTCAGGTCAATAGTGCAAGGAGAAGTCTTGAGCTGAGCAAACCTTAATCCTGTCTGGAGTCCAAAGAGTCTTGTGAGGAGAAATATTGATAAAATGAGAGGGAAAATTTTGGGGTACAACAGCTTCCCCCGTTCAATCTTCTTGAACCTGAAGAGTTAGATTTGTGAGTTTTGTCGTTCGTGACTCGAAGGTAAAAGATGATTGGACACTAGAGTGCCCGTAAATTTGCACCCGTCAAAGTATAGTTGAGGGAATGGACTTAAAGATGCCATTTGGAGATGTGAGATAATCTTGTTTAAGATGGGCTTAAAGATTCCATCCAAGAATGTCTGTTGAGTTGTAAGTTGTAAGTCAAAAGAATGAGTATCAGAATGGTATCCGTGTCTGGAACGTATCTGAACTGTATCTGGAGACTGAATCTGGAATGGCGTCCGTGTCTGGAGCGTATCCGAGCTGTAACTGTATTTGAATCTGAATGAATAACAGAATGACTTCCGCGTCTGGAGTGTATCTGTATTGTATCTGAGTCTGAAATTTGAATGGGCAACAGAGTGGCATCCGTGTCTGAAGCATCTCTGGGCTGGGGAAAAAGTCAGGATAAGTGACAGAATGGCAACCGATTCTGGAGCGTATCTAGACTGTATCTGAAGTTGAGATCTGTATGAGTAGCAGAATGACTTCCATGTCTGGAGTGTATCTGAACTGTAACTGGGATCTGAATAAGTGATAGAATGACTTTCGTGTCTGGAGTGTATCTGAACTTGGTAGTTGAATCTGAATGAGAAGTAGAGTGGCTTCCGTGTCTGGAGCATATCTAATTTGTATCAGATTGTTGAAGTCTGAATGAGTGACAAAATGGCATCCGTGTATGGAGTATATCCGTACTGTATCTTGATTTTGAATTCTGAATGAGTAATAGAATGACTTCTGTGTCTGGAGTGTATCTTTACTGTATCTGAATAAGAGATCTTGAATGAGTAACAGAATGACTTCCGTGTCTGGAGTGTATTCGTACTGTATCTGAAATCTTTGAATATTATTAATGATAGCTGTTAATCTTATCCTGAAAAGGGTAAAATGTTAGCTGAAACACAAGTTATGTTGCATGAAATGTATGATGAAATAAATGTGTTTTATCAATGTTTATGATATATGAATGTAATGTATGCGCATGTAAGCTGATTTGTTGTATTGCTGAGGAAAATAAATCCTTGATAGCTGGGGATAATGAAATCTTTGACTACTTCCAGGGAAAATAAATCCTTGACCACTGCTGGAGATTCAAAATCTTTGATAACTTATGTGGGGATGTGAGGATCCTTCATGTCTTGAAGTTGAAGTATTGACAAAATCTGCTTTGGGAAGTAATGTCAAACTGCTTGAGAAATCTGCTTGGAGAATCCAGAGAAATTTGAAGACTTCTACTGGGGGTTAAATAACGGGAATCCTTACTCGTCTGGGGAATAGGGAAAAACTCTGATGATCTCTATAGGGAATCTGAATCCTTGGGGGACTTCTTGCTGGGGAGTAAAGAGGCTCTGGAAACTTTACTGGGGAAATGAGAATGAGAATCTTTAATCTGCTAGGGGATGAAAAACTCTGTGGGGGTAGCTATACTGTTGGGGAGTAGCTATCCTGCATGAGAGTA
This sequence comes from Vicia faba, assembly GCA_948472305.1. NCBI lineage: Eukaryota > Viridiplantae > Streptophyta > Magnoliopsida > Fabales > Fabaceae > Vicia > Vicia faba. Next base: position 1,131,685,702 of record OX451735.1, read on the forward strand.
AGTTCAGGACTCTGGGGGAAAAGCTTATTCCTGTTTGGAAAAAAGTTCAGGAGTTTGGGTTGCATGCCACTCTACTGGGGAGTCAAGAATGAGAATATTCATTCTGTTGGGGATATCAGGATTTTGGGTTGTATGCCAATCTAATGGGGAGTCAAGAATGAGAATCTTCATTTTGTTGGGGATATCAGGAGTTTGGGTTGTATGTCAATCTACTGGGGAGTCAAGAATGAGAATCTTCATTCTGTTGGGGATATCAGGAGTTTGGGTTGTATGCCAATCTACTAGGGAGTAAATAATGAGAATCTTCATTCTGTTGGGGATATTAGGAGTTTGGGTTGTATTCTAATCTACTGGGGAGTCAAGAATGAGAATCTTCATTCTATTGGGGATATCAGGAGTTTGGGTTGTATGCCAATCTACTGGGGAGTCAAGAATGAGAATCTTCATTCTGTTGGGGATATTAGGAGTTTGGGTTGTATGCCAATCTACTAGGGAGTCAAGCATGAGAATCTTCATTTTGTTGGGGATATCAGGAGTTTGGGTTGTATGCCAATCTACTGGGGAGTCAAGAATGAGAATCTTCATTCTGTTGGGGATATCAGGAGTTTGGGTTGTATGCCAATCTACTGGGGAGTCAAGAATGAGAATCTTCATTCTGTTGGGGATACCAGGAGTTTGGGTTGTATGCCAATCTACTAGGGAATTATCCTAGGTTGGGGATAAAGAAAAAGTTAACTGTTATCTGGTTGATTCTCAGATTTTAAGACAACTTGCTGGGGAAACCTGGAGAAACTGGATGAGTTCTGCTGTGGGTTGAAAGTTTCATCTCTGCTGGGGATTGGTAGTTGGTAGTCTCATCTCCGCTGGGGATCTTAATGACATGCTGATTTGATTGTGTATGGAAATGGGCTTAAAGATGCCATTTGGAGAAACATAGGAGAATCGTCGGAGATGGGCTTATAGATGCCATCCAAAGGTGATTGTTGATGAAAAGTTTAGACTGGATCTGAACAGAGAATGAATCAGAATAAACCATTGAGAGATTTATCTGTTGAAAGATTTTATCTGAATTAGTAAAAATCTGGAGACGAATCAGAATAAACCGTTGGGAGATTTATCTAAAACAGCAAAATCTGGAAGTGAATCAGAATAAACCGTTGAGAGATTTATCTGAAACAGTAAAAATCTGGAAGTGAATAAGAATAAACCGTTGAGAGATTTATCTGAAATATTAAAAATCTGGAATATCTTCAACTGGAATAAGAATCAGGGAGATCTTAGTGTCGATCTGACTGAACCAGAGAAGGTCTTGAATTAACTTTGTCTGGATAAGAATCAGAAAAATCTTAGAATCGATTTAACTGAACCAGACAAAAGTATTTGGGAAATCTTTAACAGATGCTGGTGAAAATAAATCCTGGACTGCTGTTGAAGAGTATGTGTGTCTTTTAAACTTTGCTTAGAAAGTTTCCGCTGGGGAATCCTGTCTCGTTGTCTGAGGAGAAACTCTGCTGGGAAATGTTGATCTTTTGTCTTGAGAGAAATAGAATTTTAGGAGCTTCATTCGTCCGTTATTCTACTGGGGTACCATCTCTGTTGAATTTTGGGAACTTTGATCGTCCGTTATTCTACTCAGGAATCATCTCTGTTGAATTTTGGGAACTTTGGTCGTCCGTTATTCTATTGAGGAATCCTCTCTGTTGAAGAGGAAAGTTGAATGAACTACTATCTGGTTGTGGTCCAGGCTTCATAGCTTGAATTTTGTGAGAATTTGGTTGCATCTTTTGTAATGTTTTCAAGATGATCTCTCGCTGGTGTAAATAAATCCTTAATTGATAATGGACAAAAGAGTTGAATTCTGGCGACTTCAATGGGAAAAATCCTCAGGGATTCTTGAGGTCGACTTAGCTGGGAAGAGGTTATCAAAGGTTGAAACTCTAGCTGGGAGCCATCCTATGAGAAGGATTTTTGGAGAGATTTGTCATTGCCCCAAGTAGCGAGTGTTTATGACTTTGCCAAGAAATGTTTGACTGTATGCAACCCTTTGTTGGGATTGACGTTCAATGCCCCAAGTGACGGTGACGCAGACTTGCCCCTGGTTACTCTGCACTTTGAGAGATTTCTTAAAATCTTGACTGGACTGCCCCAGGTGTACTGGACAATGACATGTCATGTCCCTTTGTTGATAGGAGATTTTTGCAACGGAAGTGTCATCCCACTTGAAGTGATTTTGTTCACTGAGAGAGCTTTCGTTCATCGGATATTCACTGTGTGAATTTCTTTACTGTCAAACAAATAGCCAGATGCAAACAACAATATTCAAATAATTCAAAGTTTATGCTTGTCTTGAAATTTTGAAAATGCATTTTTTAGCAGAAAGCTTTTTGTAAGAAAAATTCAACTCAGGATTTAGAGCAAAGCCTTACAGGAGTCAGGATACCTTTTGTAACAGTATGCTTTCGAACTAACCCATGCTTCAATTAGGACTTTTGAAGGGTTGTAACATGGCTTGGTTCATGGTTTAAAAAACAAAGGATAAAGGCTCAAAGTATATTTGTACCCACCCGTTCTTCGTGATGTTCTTCAGTCCTAAACTCAGTTAATTGTGCGTTTGAACTCCAAACGAGTCTGGAACGACATTTTGGTGATGGTTCAAACAAGTTAAATTTGTTGGAAGGCAGTCATTTTTGCAACATTATTTTTGTTAAGGATTTGTAGTGACCTCTTTCTTTCTATTTATTATCCCTAATTTTTTCCTGACTGTTCCTGTTTTTGAGATTACAGTCAGCGGGATGCCCCAGTTTTCTTAAGCCTCCTTCGTAGGTTTCGATTCAGTGGGCTTTTCTTTTTGAGAGATAGACTGCCTATGTGATAGGGAACCATCACCGTCTTTTGATTCCAAAGGAATATATTATTATTATTATTATTTTGATGTCATTCGTTGTATTACAAGATGAGAGTTTGCGACTGTAACGTGCGTTTGAATTAAATGAGAGACTACCCTGCCCTAGGTTTTGATTAAAGGTTTCAATTTGTGTTAAAACAGAAAACTTCTACTTCTTTGGCTCGAAGGGGTTGACTAGGGATTATCTTCCTTATAACTCCAGTGTTTAGGATTTGAAAGAAACGCCTGTACATCATCGGCAAGGTCTGTCCAAAAGCATATTGTATGAGATTATGGCATTGTTTCCGTCATCCTCCCTCTAAATGTTTGTGTCATAAGAAGAATAAAAACATAGTTTAAACATAGTGAAAACGAAAAGATGAATTCAAGACAAACATATGCAATGCATTAATGAAACAGAGTTTGACATCAATAGATAATTGTTTGAATAACAAAATAAATTACAATTGGAAATTCAAAATAAACAGTAGCCTCTTAGTTCGAACTTGTCATTTTAGGTGGAGAACCCTCAGCGGAAGATTTTCATCTGGCCATCTTGTGTGAACTCCAGCGTTGTTTCTTTAACCAGATCTTGAATTTCTTTTCTCAATGCCCAACAGCTATCAGTGTCATGTCCAGGACTATTGGAGTGATACGCACATCTTGCATTTGGATTGTAATCTGGAGAGGCTGTGTTGGGATTCCGAGGGGGGTCCTTTAATACAATCAGCTTGACTTCCAACAAGCGTTGTAGCACCTGAGATAATGACATGTTAATCTCAGTGAAGCGCTTTTCAGATGTATTTCGCCTACGTCGATTACCATGTTGACATTAGTGAGGATGTTATTGGGCTTGTGACCCTGAAGCAAACTGGGGAGGTTTTCTCTCGGCTTCTTGTCTCAAAGAAGGCTGAATGATGACTTGATCCTCAACCCTAGTTTTTTCCCCATTTGTTTACATTCATCTCGATGAAGTTTGTTGATGAGGACTCTCAGCTCTTCTTGCCCTTCTGTTAAGTTTTGGATGAGAGCCATCTGGCCCACCAGTTATCCCATCATCTGGATTTTCATTATAGCTATCTCAGTTCGTAGCAGCTCCAACTGATCATCTTTGTTGCCCTCAGGATTCCCCATGATCATGCCCCTAGTGAGGAGAGATTTCACTTCTTGCTGCCTCTTGGACAGGTTCAAGAACATCTCTTGAAGTTTAACATTTTGAGCCTGGATGTCTTTGATAGTCTTCTCTAGAGCCATCTCTACTGAAATAAACAGTAGGAAGATAAAGAGACTTGAAGGGGAGAGACCTGGCATGATAAGATGTATGATATGTGGATGCATGTTTTCAAGGATCTCGCGGGGTAAACATAAGAAAATGTTAGAGGTCGAACTTAGATCAACATCTTTGATTGGAGAGCTTCATATCGGTGAATGTCTTTCCACGAGAATCAAGATCACCATGTCAAGTGGGTCATAGCCTTTGACTCAAGTTGTTGTACTTGATCTTTGACGGCGTTTGTTTAGAGGAAAATGAATCCTCTTGCCCTTTGGTAGACGTCTGGTTCAACGTGACCCTGCATCATAGACCCTCGAGATCCTTGAAATGGTTATTGAAAATGCTATGGTACGATGTTATTATGTTATGTACAGATATGCGAAGTAAGCAAGTTTATATACAAATAATCATATTCATATAAAGCAGACAAGTACTTAGGTTTAGGCTTGCATGGAGTTTGTAGGTAAGTACCCTCTTGAAGTTTAGTTGGCTCAACCTGTCCTAGAAATAGTAACCGGGTTCTAAGGAGCTCAATATCACTGGATTGTTTTCTGTGTTCATTGTTTTAGTTTAGCCACTTTACTGGCGACCGAAATATTCCAAGAAAACAACCCTCAATGAGTGTAGTATCGAGTATCTACCAACTTCGGACTGCACCAAAGCCGGTCATCTAATTACATCCTAAAAATGCCAAGATGGTCAAGTAAGGTTCTAAGGTCAGTTGATGCTTCACGACACCACGCGGCGGCCCCGTACTCTCCTTGATTCGACTCAAGGGTTACCCGTACCAACCAAAGTGCCACATCAACGTAGCTACTGCTTCAACCATGTCAGTATACCCCGCACAGTTCCCTCATAGTCTATTGCTACTTACCTAAAAGGTGTCCCAAAATCCGGGTGTAGGATTTAAAACAAACCCAAACAAGGAACCAAAAATGTAAAGCATACAAATCAAACAAGATAAGCATGTAAAGGTGATCTAAAACCCTAAGGTAACCCCACTTTTATAATATCCCCAGCAGATTCTCCAGTTCTGTGATACGGTGGGAGAACTGACTTGAGGTTTTGTGTTTGTGTTTGCAAATGTTTCAGTTTAGCAAGAGTTGCCACCGACTTTTTATTTTATCCAAAGGAAAGGTCAAAAAGCACAGGAAAGACCTTTGAGATGTTTTCTTGGGTTCAGGGGGTAGATTATGAAAAGGGAAGGTGCTAGCACCCTTTTCATCCATGGTTTTCCATGGACTCTTAGTTACTTGTTTAGATCACTTGCTTTGCTTTTTTCAATTGTTTAAAATGGTGCTTTGTGTGGTTTTGAAAGTATTTTGAAAAGAGGCCATCGTTTTGGCAATCTTTGTAATGATTCTTATTTGAAGAATGTATACAAAGATGTTTGTCTTTTGAAAAATGTTTCAATGTTTGAAAGTTTGTTTGGAAATTGTTTTGAAATTGTGTGTGTGTTTTTGAAATTAGCAAGGATGGTTTGCAAATTGATCAAGTAACTAGGAGTTGTCTACCTTACTCAAAAGTCTTTCTTGTACATTTTTAACCCTTTGACATTGTTGTTTTACCATTGTATTTGGTAAACAACCCTATCTTTGGATGTTAAACGGGACAGGCGGGGGTCATCGTATGACCATGATAACAATATTGCCAAGTATCTTAGCAAGTTTTGAGGGACTTAGATCATTTTTCTATAGGCAACCAAGATAGCGTCATCGAGGGACTATGATCTTTTTGTTTTGTTTGATTTTGCCAAGATACCTAGCATGCATACCATGGCCATATTTAAGGCAACAAGTGGGTGAAACCCTAGAGATGCTTGTGTGCACTTTGTTGTCATTTTTCATGCATTTTTGTCTTGTGTTAGTCAAGCTATTTGTTTGTTTTTTGATCTTTGCATACAAAACCCTAGTTTTACTATCATGTTATATGAAAGCGATAAAATGCGTAAAAGTAAATCTAAGACTATTACAACATTATTATGGGAAGGGGGATACAAGTTTGAATAGGGGGTATTTGCACAAAATAAAGCCCTAATTTACTATTACAACCCAATTGAATTATTGCACAAATAAATAAATAAGCAAATATTTAAATATGCAACAGAATGTAAATATGCACAAATGTTTTTGTATTTATTTTATGTATGTAAAATAAATTTATTTATGTCCTAAAAATAAGAAAATAAAATGATTATTTTTGGGAAGGGTGAAAACCCTAATTTTTGTTTTAAGAAGATAATGCTTTATATTATTTATTTATTCATTTTTTGTTTAAGAAAAATAATAATAATATATACAAAAATGTTAAAAAAATTAAATATTGTATGAAAATATTAATTTAAGTGTATAAATAATAAAAAATAAAAAATATATAATATTTTCATATTATTTACAAATTTGTTTAAGAAAATAAAAGTATATTAACCTAAATACTTATTTTTATGCTAAAAAATAAATAAATAAAAAATGAAAAAAATTCAAAAAATAAAGAAAATATTTTTTAGATTTTTATTTGTTTAGAAAAAATAAATAAAAGTCAGAAATGTGAAATATGCAAGAAAATATGAAAAATAAAATAAATGGGCCAATGAGGTGCAAATAACAGAATGAGGGGTGTGAATAGTCAAACAAGCCAGGCCCAGGCCCACTCCTACTTCGTCCCTGACCTTGGAACAAACACGCGCGTGCCCTGTACTTCAAAATCTGTTCTTGCTCATGCTTGCCTGAAATCAAAAGTAATTAGCAAATGCGTTGGGGAGTATCAGAATGGAATTTATGTCTCGATTTTATATGAGGGAAATTCTTTTCAGAATGATTCTATGAATGAGATGCTCGTCAGGATTCAGTCTCTGAAGCAAATCATTTGGTCATGCAGATAGTCGCCCCGTCCTGTTTCGAGAATTGATCTACAATCTATTTTTTGTTGGTAAACTCGTCCTGTTTCGGGAATTCATACCGCCTGGTCATATAGATAGTTGCCCCATCTTGTTTCAGGAATTAATATGTTACTTGTTTTTCGTTGGTAAACTCGTCCTGTTTCGGGAATTCATACTTCCTGGTCATATAGATAGTTGCCTCGTTCTGTTTCGAGAATTAATATGCGACCTATTTTTTGTTGGTAAACCCGTCCTATTTCGGGAAATCATACCGCATAGTCATATAGATAGTTACTTCGTCCTGTTTTGGGAATTAATCTCTGACCTGTTTGAAAATTTATGACGATATTCGTCTGTTTGCAAACTTTACCTGAAAAGACAAAATTAGCTTTATGTAATGTCATGATGTATGTAATGCATTACATAATGATGCTCTCAAAATAAATGAGAATGTTATATATGTTTTGGTATGCATATGCTATGATGTATTGTGAAATGATGTATGGATACAATATGTCGTTGAAGCGTATCGGTAGCTCCTTGTAAGAATGACTACTGGAAAAATAAATCTCGGACTGTTGTTGGGGATGAAGAAAGTGATTCTTCAATTTTTACTGAGAATAATTTTGCTTGGGATTCCCGCTTTCTATTTGAGGATAATCTGCTAGGGATCTTCGACTTCTGCTTGAGGATAGAGGCATTCAAGGAGAGTCGATTGTTCGCCGTTCTTTTTGTTGAAAGATTTTATTCTTACATACCCTGACTGGGGATAAAAGAGATGGATACTCCTCCAATGTGCTATATGTCCAGGTTTCATATACCATAGCAACTCTTCTATTGATAGCAACTTCGATTAAACCCTGTTGGAGAAGAGAATTTTGTTAGGGATTTACGGCGTTGGAGTAATAAACTCTACTAGGGAATTCAATTCCTGTAAACTATGTCGAGGAAATAAACTCTGATGGGGATTGGAATTTTATAGGCTGTACTGAGGAAGTCTCCACTGTATGTTGGGGAAATGATTAAACTTCCTTATTCACTAGGGAACTTATTGGGGATGATGATTAGGTCAAGATATCCATTAGGGACATGGAGGTGAACTGCTGGAAGATGCCCCAATTTCTGCCCGAGGGCATATTAGAGTTGTTGGGGAATATATCTCTATTGGGGATGAGCTTGCAAAGATAGCTCTGTAGAGTTAGTTTCATGGAGATTTCTCTGTGGGGATTTATGAATGACTTAAACATTACCCCAACTCCTAGAGTGTTCGATAAATGCTAATCATGTTTTTTATGCAAATATTTGTAAATGGTGATCATATTAAAATGCGTATGTTCATTCAAAGTAACCATTGGACGTATTCGCAAATAAAACAGAGGAAGTAAAAACAAATAGTTTTGAATTTTGAAATAGACTGAGTTGTATTTATTTTGAAAGTTTGCCTATGAACAGATAGTTTTATACAAGGAGACAAAAATCCTAGTAAGAGGAAGTTGTGAAATTGAAAAAAAATACAAAGTGATAAACAAGAAAAACAGATATGTGGAAATGAACCCATCGAGTTTCAACTCTGCTATTGCCTATATTTCTTCAAGCATCTCATCACTTGTCGTCGGAATAAGATGACTGGATTGATCTATACCATTTAATCTTGATGTTGATAAAAAAGCTTGTTGTAAGTATATGGGTGATCCAACGGGGCATAGTCGCACACTTTAGTCCCTAACTTTTTCCTGGACCGCCCTTTCGGGTTTTCAGTTCACCGGGTTATCCTTTTTTTCTCAAGCCGCCTATTCAGGTTTTCAAATTGCCGGATGTACATTTTTGATATATATCCCTAATTTTTTCTCGAACCCTTTTGGTTCGCCGGGATGCCCTTATTTTTTCCTAGGCCAGTCAACCTAGCGGGTCTCTTCTATGCATAGTATTTTTTTACTATGTCTGCATTCACAGGGTGCAGAAAATCTTCACCGTCCATGGTGGTAAGTATCATAGCACCTCCATAAAATATTTTCTTTATTAGAAATGGCCCTTCATATATGGGAGTCCATTTTCCCCTGGGATCACGTTGTGGTAGGATGATGCACTTTATTACCAAATCACCAGCCTAGTATACCTGATGTTGAACCTTCTTGTTAAAGACCTTGATCACGCACTTCTGATACATCTGACCATGACAAACAACCATAAGTCTTTTCTCATCTATCAATTTTATCTGGTCAAGTCTAGTCTGAATCCACTTGTCTTCATCTAAACTTGTGTTTTTCATAATCCTTATGGAAGGAATTTGGACTTTGACAAGTAAGACAACCTCCATACTGCAGACTAGAGAGAATGGGGTTGCCTCAGTTGATGTACATGATGAAGTGCGATAACCATGAAGAGAAAATGGTAATATATCGTTCCAATCTTTGTATGTCACTGTCATCTTCTGCAAACTCTTCTTGATATTCTTGTTGGCAGCTTCCACTGCGCCATTCATCTTTGGTCGATACGGAGAAGAATTATGGTGCTTAATCTTGAATTGCATGCAGAGTTCTGTGATTATAGTATTGTTAAAATTGGTACCATTATTCATGATGATCCTTTCAAGTATGCCATACCGACAGATGAGGTTATCTTAATGAACCAGGCTACAACATTCTTGGTAACAGAGGCAAACGAGGCTGCTTCAACCCATTTCATGAAATAATGAATAGAGACCAGGATGAAACAATGCCCCATTAGAGGAAGCACGCTTGATTTCTCCTATCATATCAATGCCCCACATTGCAAACGGACAAGGAGTAGTCAAGACATTCAAAGGAACTGGAAGCATGTGTACTTTATCAGCATAAATTTGGCATTTATGACAAGTTCCAGAATGATGGTGCGAATCGGTTTCCATGGTAGACCAATAATAACCCGCTCTCAGAGTTTTCTTAGTCATCGTATGCCCACTGGAGTGAGTACCAAAGACTTCTTCATGTATATCTTCCATAATCTTCTCAGCTTCCTTCTTGTCTACACAACAAAGCAAAGTTGAATCATGATTACGATTGTATAAGATTCCATTACTCAGAAAGAAATTGGCAAAGAACCTCCTTAGAAATTTCTTATCATTGATAGATTCCACCTCAGGGTATTCTTGAGCCTCGAGGAATATTTTCACTTTTGGAACCAAGGCTTTTCCTCTACTCCATCGGTATCAATTTCATAGCAATGTGGCGGTTCGTCTAGTCTCTCAATAGTAATTAGAGGAGCTTCATTGTCTCGTCTGACTCTGAACATAGATGACATGGTAGATAATGCGTCTGCTAATTGATTCTCTTCTCGTGGCATGTGCTCAAAAGTGATTTCTTCGAAGTTTAAAATTAATGTCAACACATGCTCTTGATAAGGGATGAGATTCGGGTGCTTCATATCTTATTCTCCCTTAATTTGACTGAACACTGGGGTTGAATCCCTATATACATTCAAGAACTTGATTCTCATATTAATGGAAGCTTTGATACCCATGATGCACGCTTCGTATTCGACCATATTGTTGGTACAGTCAAAACACAATCTGGAGGTAAAGGTCGTAAGGCAACCCTTGGGGGATACAATTACAGAACCAATGCCATTTCCGAGTGTGCTGGAAGCTCCATCAAAAACCATAGTCCATCGGGATCTCAGTTCAGTTCCTTCTGTAATACGGTGGGTGAACTGGCTTGGTGTTTTTTGTTTTATCGCAAATGTTGCGGATAGCAAGAGTCGCCACTGACTTTTCTTTTATCCAATAAAGGAAAGGGTGAAAAGAACAGGAAAGACCCTTTTCATCCATAGTTATCTACGGGCTCTTAATCGCTTGATCACTTTTTGAACTGCTTTGTATTTGTGTTTGTTTGCAAATATTTTAAAATGCCTAAGTGCGGAAATTTTGTAATGATTCTCGTATCGTTGATATTGTATACAAAATGTTTGTTCTGAAAATGTTTGTTGAAAGTAAATGTTTAGAAAGATGTTTTGAAAATGCTAATGTAAGGCAATTTTGTAATGATTCTCGTATTGTTGAGAATGTATACAAAATGTTTATTTTGAAAAGTGTTTTGGAAATAGTTGTTTTGAAAGTGTGAAGTGTGGAAATTGTTTTAGTTTGTGAGCAAGCGATTATGAGCGATCTACCTACTCAAAAAGTATTTGTTCTTTTCCTCCTCCTTTAGATAATGCTGATCTACCATTAGTTAGTAGAAATCCCTATCATTGGATATGAGGGACAGGCGTGGGTAATCGTACAATCATAGAAGGTAACTTATAAGATGCTTTATCAATTGTCTTAAGGGACTAAGATTGTTTACCTAAGGCAATATCGAAGGGTCGTCGAGGGACTACAATCTTTTAACATAGGGGTTTTGCTAAAGCATCCCACGTTCGAGGGACATGACTGTTTATATCTGAGGCAACAAGTGAGGTTAACCCTAGAAGTGTATGTGTGCGAAGTGTTTTGATTTCAAGTATTTTATCTTGAATTAGGGTTTTTCTATGATTGATTTTAATCTTGTCATACAAACCCTAATTATTAACATAAATATGGAAAGCGATAAATTACAGAGATTAAATATCCTACGCTATTACAATGCTTTGGAAATGGGGGGTACAAGTTTATGAATGGGGGGAGTAGAGAAATAAACCATAATTAAACTATTACAATCCATAAGAAATTACATGACTATGAAAATAATGATGCGAAAAATAAACAAACGCGCAGAGATAGAAAGAAGTTTTAAGAAACCCTAAAAATTCTAAGTATTTGAGAAAATAATTTGTTGTTTCTTTATTTAGAAAATATTTGCAATGTGAGGTAAAAATTAGACCTAATTCTATAATAAAATTAAAATAGTCTTTTATTATCAAAATTAAATTAAAGTCTAAAAATTCTAAATATTTAGAAAATAATTTTGGAGTTTTATTTAGAAGAGGTATTTGAAGTATAACATAATTTTTAAATAAAATCGAAGTGATTAAAATAAATCAATTTTGTCAAAAAACTAAATTAACTAATTAATAAAAAAAACTAAATCTAAATTTTATAAATAAAAATTATATTTTTATATTTTAATTAAATGAGATAAAAAAAATAAAAGTGAAGAAAACATAAAGAAATAAAAAGATTGGGCTTGGGTTAGAAAATAAAAGAGGGGGTGTGAGAAACAGAAAACATTAGGCCCAAAAATCAGTTTTTTTTGTGAAACATAAAAAATAATAAAAAAGGGTAATGGGCTTGATGTTGTAAAAAGAAATTAGGAGGGTGAGGAGAAGCAAGAATGTTGGGCCCAAAAACAAGGAGCCCAAACACTAAATTGAATTTAGTGTGGCTATCCCCAAGGAGTGTATCATGCGCTTGCCTTCTGGAGCGTTTGAATTGACTTTGTGATGATCATGTGGTGAGAGGTGAGGGTGTATAGTATGCGTGTTGGGCTTGTTTGTATTGAATATGCAAGAAATAAATGTGAAACAAATAAAAGGGTACCATTGGGACTTGAACCCAAGTCCCTATACTCACAGGCGCACGCTTTAACCATTGGGGTGGTGATACATCCATTAGTTTATGCACAAACCAATCAATATATTACAAACTCATTTCTAAATATTTGAATAAGTCATCTTCTTCTTCCTCGCGCGTGCCAAGAACAACAACTCCATTTTTGATTTTGTAACTCCTTCATTTCTCAACCATTTTTAAAAATGTAAACATGAAAGTTGCTTGATTTTTCACCACGAATTCAACCATATAACTTTTGAAAGCTAAAAATCAAAGACTAAGATGAATTTTGTTTAGTACCAAACTGAAATCTAATTTTTTCAGAAACTTCAACTTCAAAATTCTCATCATATAGTTAACATAAATGAAAACTAAAGGCATGGTTAGTTTCAGGGCATTGATATCTAAATTTTTTCTTTGGAAAGCAAGTGCAAGTGATGCTTGAATAAGGAATTCAAAGTTAGAAAAACTTACCTTTCGACACAAAATTTGAATGCTCTCTACACGACTTCCAGAAGTGAAAGGATGATTTGATGAGCTTGCTTGGACCTCCCTGAAGCTATTCCAATTGATAGAATGTCTTGTAGCTTGCCTAACTGTTCTGACCAAGTCAAGTTGTAATAGGGGATTTGTAAAATAGTAGATGGTGATGGAGGGATTACAGAAGTGGTTCAAGTGTTTGGATCACTTCTATATGGTGTATGGATGATGTTTGAATGATTGAAATGGAAAATGCACGAGTAGATTTGAAGTTGGGAGTTCAAGGTCAGAAACTTGCAACAAAATAGAGTTTTAAGGCAATTCTGACTTTGGGAGTGATTGAGGGGGTTTAAGGGCTATCGAACTCGTGTCCAGCTTGCAAATGGACTACTCTATTTATAGGGAAAGGTTAGAGGGAAGGAGCTGATCAGATTTGCAAGATCACATGTTATGGTTTGGTTGGATTGTAAATGAAGCAATATTTGAAATACATGGTTTCAATGTGAAGTACAGGGCAATATAAAGAGGTTAGGCACTTTAAACATGTTATTTTTGTCTTTTGTGTTGAGTGTATGCAGAGGGAGAAAGTTAGAGGCTCAAGAAGTTGACTTTGTGATTAAAGCAACTTTGCAAGAATGGCAATGTTAACTTTGTGCCCAAAATGGCAAAATGGTTTGGACAATGCTTAAATAAAATGGACCATAACTCAAAAGTTTGTGTAAAGATTTAATTATGGAGTGGTTTGGAAGTTAATAGGCCTGCAAAGCAATATTATGCAGCATGGCATTAGGATTTTTTCTTGAGCTCTTCACAAATATGATCTATAATTCAAGAATGGATGCCCAACTTGATCTCTTCGAATCTCTTAGCTCAAGAATGATAAAAATGTGTTCTTGGACATTTTGGAAAGCTTGAAACATTGTCTACAACTTTCAGGTTTACCACTTTGGCTAAATCAACTTGGAACTTAGTGAAAAATTGCCAAGAAGTTGGGACAAAAATCTGACCAAACTTGTTGAAAATTTCTATAAGTGTTAGATAAAAATGTCATGACTTCATGGGCCTATATCTCCTAATCCAAGCATTTTTTGGACATAATTACTCAAGGAAAAAGTTGTAGAATTCATCATGCTCTACAAATTTCATGTTGAAAGTTTTCCTTGAATCATCTTGTATCTTAGTGAAAAATGGTCATGAAGTAGTGAATTTATTAAGGGCAAAACACTTAGAATTTTTCTAAGTATTGGAAATTTTAACTTTTTGTTGACTTTGTGATTCTTGTTGATCAAGCTTGACAAATTTGAATGTTTTGATGACTCTTGACCTTTAAAGTTCAAAGTTGACCAAAAAGTCAAAGTTTGACTTTTGTGTGATAGTTGACTTTTCATCAGTTGATCTCAATTCTTCAACTATCAATCTCTTGCACCTTTGGAAATGTCTCGAACCATGTAATTATGTCAAGATGTTTTGTTTGAGTCCTTAAGATCACGCTTCAAGTCATTAGGTCATGTACTAGCTCAAAAGTCAATGATCAGTCATTCTCAATCAAAACCCTAATTTTGACAATTTTGCCCCTTTGATGATTTGAGTGCGTTCATTGAGGAATTATGATAAACCCTTGGTCAAATGATTAATATCACATCAAAATTTTGATGTTGGTAAAAAATCTTGAAGTTTGACTGTATGTTGACCATAATTGACTTTTTACCCAATACAACTGATTTTCAGTCATTTGAGCAATTGACTGAGCAAATTTGTGATGCAAGACTTGAAACTTGGTATGAGAATTCTTATAGACCTATGATGAACCATAAAAGTAACTTGAGGCATTAGAAGTCCAATTTTTCTTGAGAAAACCAAAACCCTAGTTGGGGGCCCAATGCTTAGGAGGTGAGCTTGTCTAATCAACTCTTGAGTATCTTTGAGCATTTGAGAACTTTTGTGAGAAATGTCTTGAATAAAAGGGAGGGAAAATTTTAGGGTACAACACCTTCATACGGTCCAGGTTCTTCATAATCAGTAACTAGCATAATATTCTCATCCAGAAACTCAAAATTTATTGACTAATAGTCATCTACAGCCTAATGGGCCAAATGATCTGCCAATATACTTCCTTTAATTACCTTCTGAGTAGTGTATTGAATGTCGTGTTCTATCAAGACCATTTTCCATCTTGCTATTCTTCCGGAGAGAGTTGGCTTCTCAAATATGTATTTTATTGGATCCATCTTAGAGATCAACAAAGTAGTATGAGTCAACATATATTGTCTTAGTCGGTGAGCAGCCCATGCCAAAGTGCAGCAAGTTTTCTCGAGCGGTGAGTATCTTGTTTCACAGATGGTAAACTTTTTGTTAAGGTAGTATATTGCATGCTCTTTTCTACCATACTCTTCATGTTGCCCCAATACACACCCCATTGAGTTCTCTAACACTGTCAAGTACATGATAAGAGGTCTTCCTTCAACTGGTGGCATCAGAGTCAGAGGTTTTTGAAGGTACTCCTTGATTTTTTCAAAAGCTATATGACATTCATTGTTCCATTTCACTACTTAATCTTTCTTCAATAATTTGAAGATTAGCTCACAAGTAGTAGTCAGATGGGAAATAAATTTGGCAATGTAATTCAATCATCCCAAGAAACCTCTGACTTCCTTTTCAGTACGTGGAGCTGAAATTTCTTGAATGGATTTAACCTTGGCAGGCACAACTTCAATACTTTTACCACTGACGACAAAACCTAGGAGTTTGCCGGATCTTACCCCAAACGTGCACTTGTTTGGATTCAACCTCATCTTGTATTTCTTCAATCTCTCAAACAGCTTGTGTCAGTGGTCAAGGTGTTCTTCTTCAGTCTGATACCTGGCTATCATGTCATCAACGTAAACCTCTATCTCGTGATGGATCATATCATGGAACAAAGATACCATAGCACAATGATATGTTGCATCGATGTTCTTCAGATCGAAAGGCGTAACTTTGTAATATAAAGTGCCCCACTGTGTGACAAAAGTAGTCTCCTCCATGTCTTCAGGTGCCATCTTAATTTGATTATAACTGGAGAAACTATCCATGAAGCAAAATACTTTATGTTGAGCGGTGTTGTCGACTAGAACATCAATGTATGGGAGTGGAAAGTCATCTTTAGGGCTTGCCCTTTTCAGATCTCTGTAGTCTATACACATACGCACTTACCGTCCTTCTTAGTTATTGGCACTACATTTGCAACTCACTATGGATAGGACGTAACAACTAAGAAACCTGCATTAAACTACTTCATAACTTCAGCCTTGATCTTTTTAGACATCTCGGGCCGCATACGACAAACCTTCTACTTTATAGGAGGACAACCCTCCTTCATCGATAGACGGTGAACCACAATGTTAGTGTCAAGCCCTGGTGTTGTACCTCAAAATTTTCCCTCTCATTTCTCAAGACACTTCTCACAAGGATTCTCAAAATTCAAACTTGCACAAGTACAATTGGATTTTCCAACATCAAGTTAAAGAGGAAATTGTTAAAAAAGGGGAAAACAGATAAAAATAATCTTTTTGGAAAAATTGGAGAAAAAGCAAGTCTTCTTCGATTCACATCCTTCGATTGGACTTTTGGCCTTCTTCGATGCAAGTTTGGTTTGCATCCTTCGATTGGGAGTTGGCCTCTGACACACTGGCTTTGATTCACAAGGTAAGAGCTTCCTGCATGCAACCTTAGATTGCATCTTTGGCCTCACATGGTTCACAATGAAATGGTTGCCTATATGCCTGCTTCGATTGGATGTTTAATGCATGCATGCCTGTGTTGATTGGGCAAATAATTCCCTCCATGCTTACTTTGATTCACAAAGTGTTGGCTAGCTGCATGTAGCCTTCGATTGAACAATAGTTTCCTTATTGCATGCCTCAAAGTAATGGACTCTCACTAGGCCAACAGGCATAAGGCAAATAGCCTCCTATTAACCTCCTTCGGTTCAAAGAGGAAAATCCCCATGCACGCAACCTTCGATTGCACCATTAGCCCCCTAGATGTTTGCATTGAGTCACAAAGCAGTGACCCCCTACATGCAGGCTTCGACGGGGCATTGACTCTTCATGCAAACCTTAGCTTGAGCAATAGCCTCTTGTATGCTTGCTTGGAGTCACAATGTAGTGACCTCATGCGTGTAGGCTTCGACAGGCCATTGGCTATGTTTACACTAGCTTCGACTGAATGATATTTCCCTTTGAAATAGTACGCTTCAATTCCACCCTTGACAACCTTCAACGCATATGGTTGGTGGCCCCTTAAAAGGACATGTATTGGTGGATTTGAAGATCATACATAGGGGTCCCTTTCGAAAGATATACCTTACAGGCCCATACGAAGAACTTGTCAGACTGTGATACGGTGGGAGAACTGAGTTGGGTGTTTTGTATTTTATCGCAAATGTTGCGGTTAGCAAGAGTTGCCACTGACTTTTCTTTTATCCAAAAGAAAAGGCTGAAAAGAATAGGAAATACCTTTGAGATTATTTCTTGAGTTCGGGGGGTAGATTATGAAAAGGGAAGTTGTTAGCATCCTTTTCATCCATAGTTATCTATGGGCTCTTAGTTGCTTGCTAGATCACTTGCTTTTGTTTGAAAATATGCTTTGTGTGGTTTTTTAATGTATTTTTAAAAGGTGCCTTTGTTTAGGCAAACTTTGTAATAGTTCTCATTTGTAAGAACGTATACAAAATGTTGATCTTTTGAAAATGTTTCATATTTGGAGAATGTTTTGAAAGTGTTTTGAAAGTGTTTTGAAAGTGTTGGTGTTTGATTTGAAAATAAGCAAGGAGTGTTTGATTTGAAAATGATCAATCAACTAGGAACAATCTACCTACTCAAAAGTCTTAGTTTATTTCTTCCTTTCCTCTGATATTTCTATCTTACCATTGATTTGGTAAAGCCTTATCTTTGGATGTAAAGGGACGGGCATGGGTAATCGTATAGTTATGATAGCAATGTTGTGAGATATCTTAGCATTTCTCTTTGAGGGACTAAGATCATTTTGAAATGCAACATTGATAGCGTCATCGAGGGACTATGATCTTATATTTTTTATTGCTTTTTGTTAAGATATTCCACATGTATAACATGGCCATTTTTGTAAGGCAACAAAGTGGAATTACCCTAAGGGTGCAAGTGTGCAAGTGTGTTTGATTTACATGCATTGTTTATCTTGAATTAGGATTTGCTAACTTGTTGGTTTTAGTGTTTCCATACAAACCCTAATTACTAGCATTTATATAAAGCGATAAATTGCGGAAAGTAAAATTACTACGCTATTACATCATTAGGGGATGGGGTGTACAAATTTACAAATGGGGATTTTGCAAGAAAATTAAACCTAGTTATCTATTACAACCATATTGAATAATATACAAGAATTGAAAATATAATGTACAAATATAAATGGGAAAAAGAGATGATTTTTATTTGGTTTTTATGAAAGGGTTTAATTTTGACCTAATTAAGAAAATGATTAGTTAAAAATAAACAAAATTAAATTTAAACTAATTAGGAAAGAAATTAAGTTAAAAATGATTTTTAGGTTTTTTATGAAAAAAGGTTTTAAGTTAATGAAAATAAAATGAAAAATTAATTAATTAAAAGAAACCTAAGTTCTAAGTTAATTTTAATTTTAAAGAAAATAATATAATAATTAAACATAAGTCTAAATATTTATCATTTAAAAAAAGAAATTAATTTGTTTAAGAAAATGTTTTTTTATCCTTTTTGTCTTTGTAAAGAAAAATAAAATATGAAAAATAAAATAATAAATAAAAATATTTTTGGATTTTTTATTAATAAAAAATAATAATAATTATAATAATAATAGTAATAAAAAATAATAAAGAAACTAAAAATATAATATAAAATATAAAAGAAAATAAATAAAAATGAAAAATAAAATAAAAATGGTTTTGGTCAGGTGTGTGAAGCAGGCAGGGGGGTTAGGAGTCAGAAAAAATGTCTAAGCCCAATGATGGAGGCCCATATGCCTATTTTCTGGAACAAAAAAGAAGAAAATATGTGAAAAGTGAACAAAAGGTAGCGTTGGGTGTTGAACCCATGACCTCCTGTATACACGCTCGCTACCTTTGCCACTGAGGTGGTTGTACATCTGATAACATAAACAAAACAATAAACATGTAACATAAGTTATGCCCTGAATATAACTTCATCTTCAACCTCCAGCCTTGGATCCTATAACTTCACCATTTCTCAACAAAAATGAAATATGCAAACATGAAAGTTGTTCCATTTTTTCTCACGAATCCAACCATATAAATAACTAAAGCTATAAATCAAAGATGAATGAGAATTTCTAAAAGTACCAAATTCTGACCTAATTATTTCAGCAAGTTCAAACTTAAAATTCTCACTACTCAAGCAATATAAATGAAATCTATGGACATGTACAATTTCAGGGCAATGATATCTACATTTTGTCTTTGAAAATGCAAGCCTAACAATGCCTAAATAATGATATGAAAAGTCAGGAAACTCACCTTGCAGCTGGAGATCGTGTTTTGAGTTAGAGCTGGATTCAAGTTGTCGTGATGATCAGGTTAGCTTCCTCAAGTTCCCTGGAAGCTAATGCAATGATTAGCTTGAGCAATGGATGGCTGGAATGACTTGGAGAAGTCAATGTGCAGTCACTGTTTTTTGGTTATGGAGGTTATAGTAAATGGTGTTACAGTTCTGGAATAAGGATGAGGATGAATTGTATTTAATGTAAGGAAGCTTTAGGAAGTGAAAAGCCAAGAAGCGCACGAGGGAAATATGAGTTGCAAGTTTAAGGTCACAACTTGTGTAACAATGGTGTTTTTTGGAAAATTTCTGGATTGAGATAGTTTGGGAGTGTCTTAGGGTGTCAATGCTCGTGTGTTAGCTCACAAATAGTGACTCTATTCATAAGCAACAAGTTTGGAGACTTTTTGTTTATCAGAATTCAAAAACAAATGTTTAAGCTTAACATGTGTTTTTTTAAGAAATAGAGTTTTAATGTCTTGTGTACTTGCTAATGTATAGTGGTTATGATTTAAACAAGTTTTATTCTGACTTTGTAGATGGAGTGTGATCAGAGGGAACAAGTTAGAGGCTCAAGAATTGACTTTGTGCATAAAGCTTGCTTTTCAAGAATGGCATTCTTCACTTTCTTCCAAAAATGGCAACTTGAGTTGGGCAATGCTTAAACCACTTGGTTTATAGCTCAAAAGTTTATGTAATCCATTAATTATGGATAGATACACAAGTTAGAAGGCCTGCAAAGCAAGATTATGCAGCCTAACAATGAGATTGAATTATGTGTTCATCAAGAAATGACTTGTAATTCAAGAATGAAACCCGAACTTCTTGCCTTCGATTCTCCTTGATCAAGAATGATCTCAATGAGTTCTTGGACATTTTGGAAAGCTTGTAATATCCTCTACAACCTCTATGTTGTACATGTTTTAATATTCATCTTGGAATTATGTGAAACATTTCCATGAAGTTAGGTCAAAATCCTGCCTAAACTAGGGAAAAAATTTCACTAAGTTTCCAAGTTTTATGAACATGTCTTCTTAAAATCATAACTTTAAATCCATACATTTCTAGAAAAAGTTGTGTTCTACAATGTTTTATATATCATTGAGATCTACAACTTTCATGTTGGAAGTTTCCTTTTGAATCATCTTTTATCCTGCTAGAAATTTGGTTCAAAGTTGTGAAAATATATGAATTTTCCAACACTTAGAAAAATTTCTAAATTTAGGATTTTTGACTTTTCAAAATGAAATCTTGACTTTTTGATTTCTTGATGAATAAGTTTCATATTTTGACATGTCTTGATGAATTGTGATCTTTCATACTTGATTTTGATCAAAAAGTCAAAGTTTAACTTTTCAGTATACAGTTGACTTTTGATCAATTGACTGAAAATCAACTATCAATCAATTGATCTTGAGGAATTTTTCGAGCCATGAAATTAGGTCAAAATGAAGTATTTGAATCCTTGAGATCGTGTCTTAAACCAACCAATCATTTGCTAGGTCAAAAATCAGAAATTGCACCTTCTCAAGGGCTACTGATACCCACAAATATGTCGCACTAACTAGCTATTGCTTAGACCATGTCGATATACCCCACACAGTTTCCACAACATGTTGCTAGTTACCTATAAGGTATCCCAAATCCGGGTAAAGGATTCAAACCCAAACAAAGAACCATAATGTAAAGCATACAAGTCAAACAATGTAAGCAAGTAAATGTGATCTAACCCTAAGGTAACCCCACTTTTAGATTTTTCCCCAGCAGAGTCGCCAGTTCTGTGATACGGTGGGAGAAATGACTTTAAGGTTTTGCATTTGATCGCAAATGTTGCGGTTAGCAAGAGTCGCCACTGACTTTTCTTTTATCCAAAAGGAAAGGTGAAAAAGCACATGAAAGACCTTTGAGATTATTTCTTGAGTTCGGGGGGTAGATTATGAAAAGAGAAGGTATTAGCACCCTTTTCATCCATGGTTTTCCATGGGCTCTTAGTTACTTGCTAGATCACTTGCTTTTTGTTTGAAATTATGCTTTGTGTGGTTTTTTGAAAGTAATTTGTAAAGTGGCCTTTGTTTAGGAAATCTTTGTAATGATTCTCGTTCGTAAGAATGTATACAAAGATGTTTGATCTTTTGAAAATGTTATCAAGTTTGTAAGATGTTTTGAAAGTGTAGGTGTTTGTTTTGAAAATAGCAATGATGTTTTGTTTTAAATTGAGAAAGTAATTAGGAGAATTCTAACTACTCACAAGTCTTTCTTGTTCATTTTCTTTTCCTTTGTCATTGTTATCTTACCATTGATTTAGTAAGTAACCCTATCTTTGGATGTAAGCGGGATGGGCGTTGGTCATCGTATAACCATGATTAGCAATGTTGCAAGGTATCTTAGCATTCTTTTTTAGGGACTAAGATCATTTGAAAGGCAACTTAGATAGCGTCATCGAGGGACTATGATCTTGTATTTGCTTGTTTTTGCTAAGATACCTCACATGCGTAATATGGGCATTTTGTAAAGGCAACGAAGTGGATTTACCCTAGGGGTGCTTTTGTGCAAGTGTATTGTTTTCATGCTTGATTTTTTCTTGAATTAGGGTTTTCTAAGTATTGGTTTTAGTCTTTCCATACAAACCCTAATTACTATCATTTGTATATAAAATGATAAATTGCGGAATTTAAAGTTACTACGCTATTACAATACTTGTGGGAGGGGGTGTACAAATTGTAAATTGAGATTGCAAGAATATAAACCTAATTAATCTATTACAACCAAATTGAATTTGTACAAGAATAGAAATAAATAATGTACAAGATGAATAAATATGCAAGAATGCAAATATAAAGAAAATGGGTATTTTTGTTTGGATTTTTTAGGAAAAGTGAATTTGTTTTAACCTAGTTAATTAAAAGAAATAATTAATTAAAATAATAAAAGTAAACCTAATTTAATAAGAAAAGATTTTAAATAAAACCCTAAGTCTATTAATTGATTAAAAGGAAATTAAGTTTAAGAAAAGTATTTTTGTATTTTTGTCTTGAAAATAATTTATAGTATTATAAAATATTTTTGGCCTTTTTTATATTAAAATAATATATTTAAATTGGTGTAAAAGAAAATAAATAAAACCTAGTATTTTAATTAAATTTACAAGATAATTAGTAAAAATAAATAAAGTATGATTAATAAAATAATTTTTTGTGTGAGAAAAATAAATAAACTATGTCAAAATGTTAATCTATTATTTTTTGTATTTTTATGATTTTTAGTATTAGGAAAATATTTAAGAAAACAAATAAATATAAATATATAAAAAAAAGAAAAATAAAATAAAATTTGTGCCAGGGGTGTTGATAGCTTGCAAAGGGGTGAGAAGTAACAAAAAACATAGGCCCAAAGATTGAAGCCCAGCGCCTGCCAAAAAAGGTCAAAAAATGCAAAAAAAAATGTGAAAAAAACCAAAAGGGTACCACTGGGGCTCGAACCCAGGTCCCTTTAGTTACAGGCGCACGCTTCTACCACTGGGGTGTCTATACATCCGTTTATATAAATCAACCAATAAATACATAAGGCAAACATGTTCCTAAGGCCAACTTCATCTTCAACCTCATGCCCAGCCAGAAGCTCTGTAACTCAATTAATCATCAACAAAAATGAAAACTGTAAACATGAAACTTGTAGCAAACTTCCTCACGGTTTCAGAAATGTAAAGCATTAAAACTATAGATTAAAGATAAGCATGAATTTCATTGGCCCTAATATGAACCCTAAAAATCTCATAAACTTCAATCTTAAAATTATCTAAGCTCAAGCAAAATTAATGGAAACTATGGGCATGGTTAGCTTTAGGGCAATGATATCTACAAGTTTTATTCACAAATAAATCATTGGTGATGCCTGTATGAAAAGTTCCAAAGTTAGAAAACTTACCTTATAAGAGGGTATCAGGTTTGAAGTTTGAGCAGCTTTCAATGAGTTCCAATGATTGGGTTAGCTTCCTTAAGTTCCTAGGAAGCTAATGGGATGCTTAGCTTGATCTGAAAGTACTTGAGGAGTTCTGGAAAAGTCCAAGTGCAAAGCTCTGTTTTTGAAAATGGAGGATGGTGTTAACGGTGTTACAGTTTTGTAATAGGGTATGGGATCAGTTCTAAATGATGTTTAGGAGCTTTCGGAACCAAAAGGCTTGAAAACGCACGAGGGAGTTATGAGTTTCAAGTTTTTGGTCAGTTTATGTGAAAATGGAGGTATGAGATGTGATTCTAAGCTCTAGGTGTTTTCAGGGCTTAAGCATCCGTATATTTTGTGGCAAATGGTTTGTATATCTATAAGCAAAAGGATTGGAGTGGTTTGGACAATCAGAAGTACAAGTTACAAGCTTTTGGCTAGGTTACTTGATTTTGAAGAAAAGTGGGAAGCCAAGTTCCAATGTGAGGTACAAGCACGGGCTGGGTGATTGTAAGTGTCTAATAAGTTTCTTATGAGTTATAGGACTTGTATGATCAGAAGAGAACAAGTGCAAGGCTCAAGAACAAGTTTTGTGTAAAAAGTCACTTTATCAAAATGGAAATGTGCACTTTCTTCCCAAAATGGATATAAAGCATGTCCATGCATTGAATGCTTGAAATGAGACCTCTAACATCTGTGCAAGCAATTAATCATGGAGTGCCTAACAATTTTGAGGCCTGCAAAGTAGAGTTTATGCAGCATAACTTTGAATTTGAATTTTGTTCATCATAAAATGTCTTGTAATTTAAGTGATAAAACCCTAACTTCATCTTTCAATTCTCGCTACTCAAGAATGATCCCAAGGAGTTCTTGAACATTTTGGAAAGATTGTAATGTTATATACAATCCATCTTTGAATTGATTTTGAAGATTCCACTTGGAACTATATGAAAAAGTGCCATGAAGTTGGGCCAAAATCCTGACTAAATTAGGGCAAAAATTTCACTAGGTGTTTTGTTTCATGACCACATGTTCTTAAAATTATAACTTGAGATCCAAGCACTTTTGAAAGGAGTTGTGTAAATCAAAGTTGTATATTTCATGGAGATATACAACTTTCATGTTGTAAGTTTCTCTTGAATCATCTTGCATCATGGTGAAAATTTTGCTTAAAGTTATGAAAAAATAAGAAATTTCCAACACTTAGAAAAATTTCTAAGTTTAGAAATTTTAACTTTTCAAAATAAAATCTTGAATTTTGGATTTCTTGATGAACAGGTTTCATATTTTGACATGTTTTGATGAATTGTGATCTTTGACATTTGAATTTGACCAAAAAGTCAAAGTTTGACTTTTCAGTATACAGTTGAATTTTGACCAGTTGACTGAAAATTCATTTGTCAATCCAATGGACTTGAGCAATGTCTTGAGCCATGTCATTAGGTAAAAATGATGCAATTGGACTCTTGAGATCATGCCTTAACTCAATTGATCATTTGCTAGGTCAAAAATCAGAAATTGCCCTTTCTCAGTCAAAACCCTAATTTTGACCATTTTGCCCTTTTGAAGATTTGATCAAATTTCTTGCGGAATTGTGGTCCAAACTTGATCAAATGATACATATGAATTTAAAATGTTAATGTGTATAAAAAATTATGAAGTTTGACTGTAAATTGACCATAGTTGACTTTTTCCCCAATACAGCTGATTTTTAGGTTAATTGTTCAATTGACTGAGCAAAAGTGTGATCCAAGGCTTGAAACTTGACATGAGTGATCTTGAGGCTCCATAATGATCCATTAAATTCATATGGAGCATTGTAAGTTTAAATATCCTTGTGAAATCCCAAACCCTAATTTTGGTCATCAGTGTTTAAGGAGGTGTCTTGAGTTGATCACACCCTAGTGCAGTCTTGAGCCCAAGGAGATCTTGTAAGCAAATTCTTGATAAGTGAGAGGGAAAATTTTGGGGTACAACAGCTGCCCCTGTTCAATCTTCTTAAGCCTGAAGAGTTAGATTGGCGAGTTTTTCTATTCGTGACTCGAAGGTGGAAGATGATTGGACGCTAGAGTGCCCAGAAATTTGCACTCGGTGATGTGATGATTAATGGTATATGGAATGAGCTTAAAGCTGCCATTTGGAGGGATGATGGAAATTTGTTGGAGATGGGCTTGTCGATGCCATCCATAAATGATTGTTGAACCGTATCTGTAAGTTGAAATCGAATAAGTATCAGAATGGCGTCCGTGTCTAGAGCATATCTGAATTGTATCTGAAAGCTTGAATCTAAATGAGTATCAGAATGGCGTTCGTTTCTGGAGCGTATATGAACTATATCTAAAGGTTGAATTTTGAATGAGTATCAGAACGACATCCGTGTCTGGAGCGTATCTGAACTGTATCTGAGAAGCTGAATCTGAATGAGTATTAGGATGGTATCCGTGTCTGGAGCGTATTTGAACTGTATCTGAAGGAGACTTTGAATGAGTATCAGAATGGCGTCCGTGTCTGGGGCGTATCTGAACTGTATCTGAAAGAGACTCTGAATGAGTATCAGAATGGCATCCGTCTCTGGAGCATATCTGAACTGTATTTGAGAGTGGATTCTGAATGAGTATCAGGATAACTTTCGTGTCTGGAGCGTATCTGAACTGCATCTGAAAACTTTGACCATTGTTAATGGTAGCTGTTTATTAATCTTATCCTGAAAAGGGTAAAATGTTAGCTAATATGCAATGTTATGTTGTATGAAATGCATGGTATAATGCATTCGTGTTATCAATGTTTATGATATATGGATGCGATGTATGCGTATGTGAGCTAATCTGCTTCACTGCTGTTGGATTGGGGAAAATAAATTCCCGACTGCTACTGAGGATATGGAGTGTAAGTCTTCATGTTGTGAAGTTGAAGTGTTGACGAATTTCCGCTTAGAGAAATAAACTCTGTTGTAAGGGAAAAGTCGTGTACTGCCTGTAAAATCCTGTTGGGGAATCCTGAGAATTTTGGTGACTTCTACTGGGGATTGATAACTGGAAGCTTTGTTCCGCTGGGGGTTAAACTGCACACTGCGAGGTATTTTATGGAAATAACTTAGAGAGATTTCCCTATTTCTCAAAGCCATCAGTGATTGTCTTTTTATTTTGTTAATTTGTAAACAATAATTATACTCAAATGCATATGTTCAAAAATAAATCATTGGACGTTTTTGTAGACAAAACACAAGAGTAAAAAAAGAACAAGTAGTTTTGCACTTTCAAAGGGATATCTTTGTATTGACTTTGAGTAAGCATTTTTGTACAATGAGACAAACATTCTAGTAAGAGAAAGCCTTCGTAAAAAATGAAAATTTGATACAAAGAAAAGATAGCTATGTGAAATAATTCCATGGGGTTCCCATTCTGCTATAGCCTTTGTGTCTCTGAGCATCTTATTTATTTGCTGCCTTATCCGAAGTTGATTGGATTGATCAGAACCGTTGAGCTTGCAGGTTATCCGTAAGGTGATCCAACATAGTCATACGCTTTAATTCCCTAACTTTTGCCTGGACCACCCTTTCGGGTTTTCAGTCCACCGGGATACCCTTTTTTGCCCAAGCCGCCCTTATGAGTTTTCAGCTTGCCGGGTGTATAGATTTTTTTGTTTTATCCCTAATTTTTTCCCGAACCTTTTTGGTTCGTCGGGATGCCCTTGTTTTTCCTAGGTGTGTCAACCTAGCGGGTCTCTTATGCGTAGTATCTTTTGACTATGTCTGCATTCACAGGATGCGGTAGGTCGTCGCCATCCATGGTAGCCAAGATCATTGCTCCACCAGAGAAAATGCTTTTGATTACAAATGGTCCTTCGTATGTAGGAGTCCATTTGCCCCTGGGATCACCTTGCGATAGTATGATACGTTTGATTACCAGACCCCCAACTTGATACACTTGGCGTCTGACCTTTTTGTTGAAAGCCTTGATCATCCATTTTTGATACATTTGACCATGACACACAGCAGTAAGCCTTTTCTCATCAATCACGTTTAGTTGGTCAAGTCGAGTCTGGATCCAATCGTCTCCGTTCAACCCTGCATCCTTCATAATTCTCAAAGAGGGGATCTGGACCTCAATAGGAAAGACAACCTCTATGCCGTATACCAGAGAGTAGGGTGTTACCCCGATTGATGTGAGCGTCGTGGTACAATACCCGTGGAGAGGAATAGTAGCATCTCATGCCAGTCCTTGTACATGACTGTCATTTTCTGTATGATCTTTTTGATGTTCTTATTTGCGACTTCGACAACACCATTCATCTTTGGCCGGTAAGGGGAAGAATTGTCATGCTGGATCTTGAATTGCTCGCACAGGGTGGTGATCATAGTGTTGTTTAGATTCATACCATTGTCTGTGATGATCCTCTCCGGGATACCATACCGACAGATGAAATTCTGTTTGATGAACCAGGCGACAATTCTTGGTAACGGAAGCGAAAGAGGTTGCCTTGACCCACTTTGTGAATTAGTCAATGGCCACCAAGATTAAGCGGTGTCCATTAGAGACTATTGGCTTAATTTCTCCAATCGTATCAATCCCCCACATAGCGAAGGGCCAAGGAGCCGTCAAGACATTCAGAGGAACTGGAGGTACGTGCACCTTGCCAACATAGATCTGACACTTATGACATTTTCGAGAGTGTTGATAGCAATCTGCTTCCATGGTAGACCAATAATAGCCTGCCCGTAGGATCTTCTTCGCTATCGTATGCCCACTAGAATGGGTGCCAAAATTGCCCTCATGTAGATCATCCATGATCTTTTCCGCTTCAACCTTGTCTATGCACCGAATTAACACATAGTCATGATTGCATTTGTAGAGAACGCCATTACTAAGGAAGAACTTAGCGGAGAATCTCCTTAAGAACTTCTTATCATTGATTGAAGCTCCTTTCAGATATTCTTGAGCCTCGAGATACCTCTTGACTTCGTGAAACCAAGGTTGGTCCACTACTTCTTCAGTATTAATCTCGTGACAGTGAGCTGGTTCATCCATTCATTCAATGGTGATCTGGGGAGCCTCGTTATCCCATTTAAGTTTAAACATGGATGACATTGTGGCTAGTGCGTCTGCTAGCTGATTTTCTTCTCGCGGGAAATGCTCGAAGGTAATCTTCTCGAAATGTGGGAGCAATGTTAAAACATGTTCTTTGTGAGGGATAAGGTTAGGGTGTTTAGTGTCCCATTCCCCTTTGATCTGGATAATGACTAAAGCTGAATCTCTGAATACATTTAAGGACTTGATCCCCAAATCTACGGCATCTTTGAGACCAAAAATGCACGCTTCGTATTCTGTCATGTTGTTTGTACAATTGAAGCAGAGTGTTGCAGTAAAGGGAGTATGACACCTTTCAAGAGATATGAGTACAACACCAATACCATTGCTGAGTGCGTTGGACGCCCCATCAAAAACTAGGGTCCATAGGGATTTTTGTTCAGGTCCGTCATATGGCTTGAATTCTTCACAGTCATTTACCATCATGATGTCTTCATCTGGGAATTCGAACTTCATGGACTGGTAGTATTCCACAGCTTGGTGAGCTAGGTGATCAGCTAGTACACTTCCCTTTATTGCTTTCTGGGTGGTATACTGTATGTCATATTCTGTCAGGATCATCTGCCATCTCGCTATTCTCCCTGAGATAGTAGGTTTCTCGAAGATGTATTTTATTGGATCCATTTTAGATATCAACAAGGTAGAATGGGTCAGCATATACTGTCTTAGCCGGCGAGCAGCCCATGCCAGAGCGTAGCAAGGTTTCTCGAGTAGTGAATACCTTGTTTCACAGTCGATAAACTTTTTGCTCAGGTAGTAAATAGCGTGCTCTTTTCGGCCAGACTCGTCATGCTGCCCGAGCACACACCCCATTGAATTTTCTGAAACAGTCAGATACATGATCAATGGTCTTCCCTTGACTAATGGCATCAAAACATGAGGTTCTTGCAGGTACTCTTTGATCTTGTCGAAAGCAGTTTGGCACTCATCATTCCATTTGACTATTTGATCTTTCTTCAGTAATTTGAAGATTGGTTCACAAGTAGCTGTCAAGTGAGAAATGAATCTGGCAATATAGTTTAAACGTCCTAAGAATCCTCTGATTTCCTTCTCAGTACGAGGAGCAGGCATCTCTTGTATCACTTTCACCTTGGCGGGATCTACTTCAATACCTTTATTGCTGACGACAAAGCCTAGGAGTTTACCAGACCTCACCCTAAACGTGCATTTATTTGAGTTCAACCTCATCTTGTATTTCTTTAGTCTCTCAAACTGTTTCTGTAAATGATCAAGATGCTCTTCTTCTATTTGAGATCTAGCTATCATGTCTTCCATATAGACCTCTATTTCGTGATGTATCATGTCGTGAAATAGAGCTACCATGGCACGCTGATAGGTTGCCCCAGCATTCTTCAGCCCGAATGGCATAACCTTGTAGCAGAATGTGCCCCACTGTGTGACAAAGGTTGTTTTCTCCATGTCCTCCGGCGCCATTTTGATTGGGTTATAACCTGAGAAACCGTCCATGAAGGAAAACACTTTGTGTTGTACCGTATTTTCAACTAAAATATCAATGTGGGGAAGTGTGAAATCATCCTTAGGGCTTGTCCTATTTAAATCTCTGTAGTCCACGCACATTCGTACCTTGCCGTCCTTTTTGGGCACGGGAACAACATTGGCAACCCATTGTGGATAGGAGGTGATGGCCAAGAATCCAGCGTTGAATTGCTCCATGACTTCTGCTTAATCTTCTCTGACATGTATGGTCACATTCGACTGACCTTTTGTTTTACTGGCGGGCAATCCTCTTTTGTAGGTAGACGATGTACTACAATATCTGCATCAAGTTCTGGCATGTCTTCGTACGACCCGGCAAAGACCTCAACATAATCGTGTAGAAACTGAATCAGACGCTCTTTGACAATGGGTTCCAGATTAGCACCCACCTTGACTTCTATTTTGTCTTCTTCGGTACCTAGGTTAATTGTATCCACTGGTTCCTCGTGGGGCTGAACGGTCATCTCTTCTTGTTGTAGTAACCTGGCGAGTTCTCCTGGTACTTCACAGTCTTCCTCACCTTCGTCTTCGGCTTGGTAGATTAGAATTTTAGAATCACAGAAGGCCTTAGCAGAATCATTACCCATGGGATCCTGAGTGGATGTAAACCTTCATTGTGAGTGTGAGTGTGTGTAAGAGTATAGCTATCTTTGAAAGAAATGAAAATGTAAAAAGAAACACAATGAGCATAAAGTTTGTATGCAAAAACGTCCATGATTCATTGATGTCATATGGAAATGAGATAATAACCCTTACAAATTGACCATTGTGCCTCGGGTAAGACACAAGGTTTTAAGAGTCTGAATTATTTTAATATTACAGATCCGACAAAATGTAAAGACAAATTATTGTGGGATAAAAGTGATCGGGACGAAAGCTACAGCCTCCCTGTTGTCGAGCCCTCCACTGACAGTTGGGAAAATCCAATCCTCCAGGTCAAGGCTATCTTCATCATCCTCCACGGTGTTGACTTGGTGGTTGCTGATCTCCAAGGGTGGTCCTCCAGCACGAGCGTGGCGTACAACCTTCTGGGCACCTGAAGTGAAACCCATACCAAATTTGTCATATTTGTATGGGATGTCTGGGAGTTGTATCCAAATAGCACCCACCTTCTTCTATCACTGCCTTGGCATCCTTTACAGATGACATCTTGAGTGGAGGCCTTGTGATATTAGGAAATTGAGACACAACCTTGTTTACCGCCACAATCCGTGGGACTTCTTCAAAGTGCTGGAATGGAGTTTCAATAAATTCACCATCTAATTCCACATATCTGAAGGAATTTAGATGGCTGACCATATACTCTTCTTCTCCATGAACAGTGATGATCTTCCCCTGAATTGGATACTTCAGCATTTGATGCAACGTAGAGGTAACAACGTTAGCATTATGGATCCACGGTCGGCCTAATAAGCAGGAGTATGAAGGGTGAATATCCATTACATAAAAAGTTGAATCAAATGTTTGGGTTCCAACTTTTATGGGGATGTCCACTTCCCCATGAACCATCCTTTTTGAGCTGTCAAAGGCCCTCACTACTATGTTGCTCGGTTTCAATGTCAATCCTTCACAGTCAAGCCTATCAAAAGCCTTTTAAGGCAACACATTCAGAGACAAACTGGTGTCAACCAAGACATGAGCCAGAGTCGTGCCCCTGCATTCAACTGAGACATGCAAAGCCTCATTATGCTTCCTCCCCCTTGGCGTTAAATCAGCATCTGAAAAACCAAAACCATTATTTTCAGTCAAGCTGGCTACGCAGTCTTGGAACTGATCAGGAGATGTTTCTTGGGGTACATGGGCAGTTTTCAGGAATTTTACCAAGCCCTTTGCATGAGCCTCGGAACATAGTAATAAAGCTAGCATGGAAATTTTTTATGGAGTTTTCCCCAGTTGCTTGACTACGTTGTTGTCGCTTCTTTTTATGATCTTTAGAATTTCCTCCATCTCTTTCCGGGAGGTCTCCAGGATAACTACTGATTGTGCCTTCGTCCAGACAGGCTCAACCAGAATACCTTTACCTCGAGTCTCAGTTGACTCGGCAGCAGGAATGTCAATAGGGGTCATAACAGGGATTGTAACAGTTTTGTCAACAGGAGTATTAGCAGAGATGATTGTAGGACTGGGAATAACCTTTGGAGGAGCAACAACAACAAGAATGATTACGGGTCCAGAAACTGTTTTTAGGGGAGCAATTTCTGGAGAGAATATCCTTCCGCTTCGGGTTATCTTACTAGTCCCTATGATATTACTGATATTGGAATCAACTTTCTCAGAACTTGAGTCTTCAACAGCTGGACAATCTTGCTTGATACCGTGGTAGTAGACATCTCCTCCATAATTCCATGGTACAGTTTTGTCTGATGAATACGGGATTGGTCCAGGCATTGTAATTATCAACGAAGTTACTTTTGGAACTGATGTAATTCTAACGGGTCTTTTGGTGGAGACCCTGGAAGAATTGTCGGAAATGGTCACGATGGAAACATCATTATAAGAAATAGTTGGAATAAAAGTCTTTTCGAACAAAATCTCCTTGTTATCTATTAGGTACTGAACGCCTGCTTTTAACAAAGGACAGCTGGTTGGTGAGGACAAACAAAAATGACAGCTTTCATCACAGCATGGGAATACACCGGCCTTCAACAAGTTCTTTTTGATAGTCAGGAGTGGGGTCACAAGTTCATCAACTGAAGTAACAAACATATCTTCCTCAATGGCGTTGGCATTATGCCTGTGTTTGGGCATAGGGGCAGTAATAACATTGGGAATTTCTGGCGCTTCAAATTCAATCTCTTTGGCTTCAAGAAGGTCTTGTACTTCGTTCTTCATATCCCAACAGTTGTTAGTGTCATGGCCGTTGTGATACGGTGGGAGAACTGACTTGAGGTTTTGCGTTTGTGTTCGCATTTGTTCGGTTTAGCAAGAGTCGCCACCAACTTTTTATTTTATCCAAAGGAAAGGTCAAAAAGCACAGGAAAGACCTTTGAGATGTTTTCTTGGGTTCGGGGGGTAGATTATGAAAAGGGAAGGTGCTAGCACCCTTTTCATCCATGGTTTTCCATGGGCTCTTAGTTACCTGTTTTAGATCACTTGCCTTTGCTTTTCAATTGTTTGAAATGGTGCTTTGTGTGTGTGGTTTTGAAAAACGTTTTAAAAAATAGGCCTTGTCTAGGAAACCT
This sequence comes from Vicia faba, assembly GCA_948472305.1. Lineage (NCBI taxonomy): Eukaryota > Viridiplantae > Streptophyta > Magnoliopsida > Fabales > Fabaceae > Vicia > Vicia faba. The sequence goes on from OX451735.1 coordinate 1,131,718,976, forward strand.
TTATAATGATTCTTGTTTGAATATATACAAAGGTGTGTGTCTTTTTGAAAAGATATTTCAATGTTTTGAAAGTGGTTTTGAAATTGTGTTGTGAGGTGTGTTTGAAAGTAGCAAGGATATTTGCAAGCTTTTGATCAAGTAACTAAGAGTTGTCTACCCTATTTTACTCAAAGATCTTTCTTGTGTTTTCAACCCTTTTGACAGTGTTATTTCACCATTGTATTTGGTGAACAACCTTGTGTTAGGATGTTAAACGGGACATGTGCGGGTCATCGCATACAATCATTGAAAGCAACTTGTGATATGCTCTAGGTATTTTGTAAGGGACGAGATCGTTTTATCGAAGGCAACATCGAGGGTCATCGAGGGACTACGATCTTTGTTTATCGAAGGGGCATTTGCTAGAGTGTCTCATATTCAAGGGACATGATTACATTTCCGAGGCAATAAGCGAGGTTACCCTAGAGGTGCAAGTGTGCATTGTGTATTGATTTGCATGCATTTATTCTTGGATTAAGTCATCTAGCGATTGATTTTAGATCTTCGCATACAAATCCTAATTACTATAAAATATATTGAAAGCAATAAATTACGGGAATTTAAAGTCTAAGTTATTACAAAAAAGTATTCGGGGATGGGGGTACAATTATTTACAAATGGGGATGAGTCTCATAAGAATAATAATGCCCAAATATGTGTTACAACCAAATCGAATCGTCGCAATTCAATGTAAAAATTATAACAAATTATAAAATAAGGAAAATCAAAGAATTATGAGATGCATGTATTTATTCACAAATAAACAAATAAAAATTTAACCTAATAGAGATTAAGTATTATTATTATTTTGTTTTATTAATTATGAAAAGAAAAGTTTTAAAGAAAGAAAAATAATTTAAATTAAAGCTTCTATTATTAACATATTTTTTTAAAGGAAACAAAAATAAAATCTCTATTATTATTGTATTTTATTAAATGTAACAATTATTTAAAACAAAATTTAATATATTTTTAGTTTTATTATTAACAAAAGAAAAAAAAATCAAAGTATTAAAAAAGTATTAGTTTAACAAAATGGAATTAAAAAAAAGAAGATGATGGGTTTAAGGTTTAGCATGTGTTTAAGAGAAAAAGAATAGAAAGAAAGGGGGTGCAGGCCAAAATGTAGTGGGCTATAACATTTGGTTTGGGGCGAGTCAGGCCCAAAATGAAATTCACACAGTTTTTGTTAAGGTTTGGACGGATTAGGGTTAGTGTGAAAATGTTCACAACAGCGCCGTTCTTCTTCTCTCGTTCTTCTTCTTCGTCTGTCTCAAGCAACGACACTATGATGCTCCTTCCATAAGCCTAGCTACCGGAGCGCCGCCCTCTTCCACTCTCTATCTTCTTACATTGGCCCTGGCATTTGTTTGAACGGTACCATTTCGTTTCATTCGCATTTTAGGGTTTTTACAGTTTCAACGTTCGTTTGATTTTTGCTTGCATGTTTAACCCATGGCTTTTATGTCTTTGATATGCAGTAAAAGGGGTTAAGAAAAACTTACCTTGAACGTTTTTTCTATAAAATGGAAGGAGAGGGATGTGAGACCGGCCGGTGGCGCTCCTTGGAGGCTAGGCGGAGGAAGATGAGATGATGGTCGCGCTTGCGTTGCTGGTAACCTTTGTTGTTTTTTTATTTGAATGTTTGATGATGAAACTGTTCTGAGAACTGGTGTTTTCTGTTGTTGATGATGAATATGCTTCTGAAACTATTTGTTCTTTGTTTGTTAATGATGATAAATTTCTGAAACTCTTGTTTGTTAGCTTCTGAAATTCTCTTCCTCTTCTCTTGGCTATTGATGTTTATGATGATGAGCACCACTCTGAAACTCGTTGTTGATTTGATTTTATTGCTTTTTCTGTTAATGATGAGCACCACTCTGAAACTGTTGTTTTTGCTTCCAAAAATATTTCTTTCTCTTTTTGGCTTTTGAAAGGTTGGTGATGAAAGAATTCTGAAACTGTATTTTTTGGGGTTGCTTCTTATTTGAAGCTTGGTTGGCTTGCTGAGTTTGTTTAGGCTTGTGGTTTGACAGTCTTCACAAGTTTGTTGGTTTTCTCAGTTTTGGCTAGCTTGTGGTTGGTTTGTACTGCTTTGGAATTTTAAATGCATCCTTGTTGAGTTTGTAGTTTGGACAGGTTTGAGCAAGCTTGAGTTTGTGAGCTTGCTGAGTTTATGGTTGTTTGTTGGTTTTTGAGTAAACCTTACAGTTTGTTTGACAGGTTTGGGCAAGTTGCAGTTTGTGAGCTTGCTGAGTTTGTAGTTGTTTGTTGGTTTTTTGAGTAAACCTTACAGTTTGTTTGACAGGTTTGGGAAAGTTGCAGTTATGGAGGTTTTGGGCTACGCAGGATTTGCTACCTTGTTTTGTGCAGACAGGTTTGGGCAAGTTGTAGTTATGCAGGTTTTGGGCTATGCAGGATTTGCTAGCTTGTTTTGTGCAGGCAGGTTTGGGCAAGCTGGGCTTGTTTTGCATCTTGCTTGTGTTTTGAGAAAGCTTGGTTGCGGTTTCACCGTTTTCAAGCTGTGCAGGTTTTTTGCTAAATATTTTTCTCCTCTCAGACTGTGATGCAGTCCTTTCTTTTATATCTTCTTGCTCTTTTTTGTCTTGACAGCTTGCCTTAGCCAAACTGCAAACTTTTTCACTAGGTCCTCTCTTTCTCTCTCTCTCTCTCTCTCTCTCTCTCTCATAAGCACCTTTTTGCTTATTATATTATTTGTTCTGAAAAGTTTGCTGGCTAGAAAGTGATGATGGCTAGGACAAGCTCTTGGCTTGTCAATTGGATTTACCTGCTGCATTGTATTACCTGCTGCATATTTCCTGCATTGTGTACTTTTACTAGTTGCTATGCTTCTTGACTTGTTTTGCAACTTAGTTTGGATTTGCCATGTTTTAGTTAGCTTTGCTGACTTGCTTATGTTTTGCAACTCAATTTGACATGCTTGGCACCTTGTTGCATTTGGTTTGATAACTGCAGTTTGGTTTAGTTTGCAGTATAATGGGTGCCCATCATATTTGAATTTTGGCGCCTTGGTTTTCCTTTGCAATGCCTATGTTTTTGCATTTGAACCAATTGTATGCTTGCATTTTTTTATCTTTTACTCTTCTCTTTGTGAACCAAGAAGAGCAATCTTCTTGTGATTTGCAAGGAGAAAAATAAAACATGATGAACAAATGGCATTCTGATTCCGACCAGCAAACTTTAATGATGATTTCTTTTCTTTCTTTTTCAATTGAAAATTCTTCTGTATTAATTTCTTTTCCGCTGTCTTTTGCAGGTGATTACCAATTGGATGATAGAGGAAGCAGTAGAAGCCAAAGATCTTGAGCCTGGGAGTGCTTGAAGCTTAGGAGATTAGGCTTAGATTTATTTTTTCATTTATTGTAAACAAATATTATCTTAAATACTATAAGTTGTAAACTTACAATATTCAAATAAATTTTGTAACAACATTTGAAATGAATAAAAGTCTTTATCCAAAAGAATATTTCTACTGTTAAATATCTTTTCAATTTTTTCCTTTTCCTCTTCACTTTTATATTTAAGATTCCTGATTAAAAATAAACTGAAATGGCATTCCAGCATTTCCAATACAGATAACTTAAAATCCAAGTAATCTTTAAAAACTCTGCACTCTCATAACTTGCGACAGCATTCCAATCAACACACGCGTTGTGTATTCCAATAAGCAATCAAGCATTTCATTAACAAACAAACGTTTCGTTCCATTAACAAACAGATGCCTTAATATTCCAAATAAGAGTCTCAGTTCTTATCCCAGATAATCAGGCTTTGAGAAACAACCAGTAAACTTGAACAAGCGTGAAAACAATTTAACAGTTGACTGAATTTATGAGGATTCAGTTTCTTCTGAGAAATACGAGCGAAAACCCTAATTCCGGATTTGTTGCCAAAGAAAGGTATGCTTGATCAATTCCTGAGCCAATCTCAAAAATCATAGAAAACCCTGGGGTTGTGATTTTCTTGTGAAAAAGGGAGGGAAAATTTTGGGGTACAACAGTTGCCCCTATTCAATCTTCTTGAACCTGAAGAGTTAGATTGGAATTTTTTCTGTTCGCGACTCGAAGGTAAAAGATGATTGGACACTAGAGTGCCCTTAAATTTGCACTTGTCAAGGCATAGTTGATGGAATGGGCTTAAAGATGCCATCTGGAGATGTGACAGAATCTTGTCGGAGATGGGCTTCAAGATTCCATCCAAGAAAGTTTGTTGAACTGTATGTTGTAGGTGAAAGAACGAGTATCAGAAAAGTATCCATGTTTGGAATGTCTCTGAGCTGGGGGTCTGAATAAGCAATAGATTAGCTTCCGTGTTTGGAGCTTCCGTAAACTGTTTTCAAAAGTTGAATTTGAACAAGCGATAGATTAGCATCCATGTTGGGAAGCATCCGTAAACTGTTTTCAGAAGTTGAGGTTGAATAAGCAATAAATTAGCATCCATGTTGGGAAGCATCCGTAAACTGTTTTCAGAAGTTGAGGTTGAATAAGCAATAAATTAGCATCCATGTTGGGAAGCATCCATAAACTATTTTCAGAAGTTGAGGTTGAATAAGCAATATATTAGCATCCATGTTGGGAAGCATCCGTAAACTGTTTTCAGAAGTTGAGGTTGAATAAGCAATAGATTAGCATCCATGTTGGGAAGCATCCGTAAACTGTTTTCAAAAGTTGAGGTTGAATAAGCAATAGATTAGCATCCATGTTGGGAAGCATCCGTAAACTGTTTTCAAAAGTTGAATCTGAACAAGCGATAGATTAACATTCGTGTTTGGCGAATTCGTAAACTGTTTTCAAAAGTTGAATCTGAACAAGCGATAAATTAACATCCGTGTTTGGAGAATCCGTAAACTGTTTTCAGAAGTTGAGGTTGAATAAGCAATAGATTAGCATCCATGTTGGGAAGCATCCGTAAACTGTTTTCAAAAGTTGAATCTGAATAAGCGATAGATTAACATCCGTGTTTGGAGAATCCGTAAACTATTTTCAGAAGTTGAGGTTGAATAAGCAATAGATTAGCATCCGTGTTTGGAAGCATCCGTAAACTGATTTCATGATTCTGAAGTCGAAGCTTGCTAATCTTATCCTTAAAAGGGTAAAATATTAGCTGAAACACAAAGTTATGTTGCATGAAATGTATGATGCAGTATATGTGTTATGTCAATGTTTATGATATATGAATGCAATGAATGCGTATGTAAGCTGATTAGCCGCTTTGCTGAGGAAGACAAATCTTGGATAGCTGGAGATAATAAAATCTTTGAGCGCTGTCGGGGAAAATAAATCCTTGAGTGCTGCTGGGGATTGCAAATCCTTTGATCGTTGAAAATGAGAAGTCCTGGGACCACTTTTGAAGAGTATGTATGTCTTCAAGCTCTTTGACAACCTCTGTTGGGAGAAGTTATACTGCTGGGGAAATCAGGGGTTTGGGTTGTATGCCAATCTACTGGGGATTTCTGTTTTGTTGTTTGAGGAGAACTCTGTTGGGGAATATCTGAAAACTCTGTGGGGAAATGAGAATTAGAATCTTCATTCTGCTAGGGGAATTTGTGTTGAGGAGTCGAGAACGAGAATCTGTGATCTGCAGGGGATTGAAAATTTTGTGGGGAATAGCCATACTGCTGGAGAGTAAACTCAGGACCATGGGAAAAGCTTATTCCTGTTTGGAAGAGGTTCAGGAGCTTAGGTTGTATGTCACTCTATTGGGGAAGCAAGAATGAGAAACTCCGTTCTGTGGAGGATATCAGGGAAAAACTGAATGGTTTCCGCTGGGGATTGGTAGCTCAAAGTTTCCTCTCTGCTGGGGGTCCTAGTGACGTGTTGATTTGATTGGCGACTTCACTGGGAAAAAGTTTTATAATAACTTTTTGAGGAATTTTCTGGTTTAAAAGCAACTCTTCGGGAGAAGGGACGAAGCTGGATGATCTTCACTGGTGTTCACAGGTTGAAGGTTTGACTCTGCTTGGGGAAGAAAGTTTCATTCTTACTGATGGTTTGTAGTTTAAAGTTCTGCTCTGCTGTTGGATGAGAATTTGAATGCTCAACTTTGATAGGGATCCTTGAAATTTAACTCCGTTGGGGATATGCCTTTCAAAGCTTTAATTCCGCCTAGGATCTGGATGATATATTTGCAGGGGATTTCTCCTGGAATATCCTAAAGACACTTTCCTACATTTCCATCCTATCAGTAATTATTCTTTCTCATTTTGTTTTATTTGTAAGCAGTGATTATATTCAAATGCATATGCTCATTTAATAAATCATTGGACGTTTTCAAATAAAGCGCAAGTGTAAAAAAGAAAGAAAAGGCAGACAATTTTTTTTTGTACTTTGAAGTAACTTTGTATTAACTTTGTGTAAGTATTTGTACAAAGGAGACAGACATCCTAGTAAGAGAATGTTGTCAAAAAGCTGAGAAAAATTTTATACAAAGAAAGATGGCTATGTGTAACAATTCCATGGGGTTCCCATTCTGCTATAGCCTTCACAACTCTGAGTATTTTGTCCATTCGTTGCTTCGTCCGCAGATGATTGGATTGATCAGAAGCTTTGGAGCTTGTCTGTGAAGAGATTATCCTTAAAGTGATCCGACGAGACACAATCATACGCTTTAATTCCCTAATTTTTGCCTGGATCGCCCTTTCAAGTTTTCGATCCACCGAGAAACCCTTTTTTTTGCCCAAGTCGCCCTTTCGGGTTTTCAACTTGTCGGGTGTACAGATTTTTTCATTTATCCCTAATTTTTGCCTGAACCGCCCTTTCGGGTTTTCGATTCACCGGGATGCCCATTTTTGCCCAAGTCGCCCTTTCGGGTTTTCGACTTGTCGGGTCGTTTACGCGTAGTATCTTTTGACTATGTCTGCGTTCGCAGGGTGTGGCAGGTCATCACCGTCCATGGTGGTCAGGATCATTGCCCCGCCAGAAAAGATGTTTTTGATCACAAATGGTCCTTCGTAAGTAGGAGTCCACTTGCCCCTAGGATCACTTTGTAGAAAGATAATCCGCTTGATTACAAGATCCCCGACTTGATATACTTGTTTCTTGACTTTCTTGTTGAAAGCCTTGATCATCCGTTTTTGATACGTCTGCCCATGACAAACAGCAGTAAGTCGTTTTTCGTCAATCAAGTTAAGTTGATCAAGCCGGGTCTGAATCCAATCGTCTTCATTCAAACCAGCGTCCTTCATGATTCTTAAGGAAGGAATATGAACTTCTATAGGTAAAACTGTTTCCATATCGTATACCAAAGAGAAAGGTGTTTCCCCAGTTGATGTTCACGCCGTGGTACGGTTCCCGTGTAGAGCAAACGGTAACATCTCATGCCAGTCCTTGTAGGTGACTGTCATCTTTTTAATGATCTTCTTGATATTTTTGTTCGCAGCTTCGACAGCACCATTCATCTTTGGCCGATAGGGAGATGAATTGTGATGTTGAATTTTGAACTGTTCGCACAGAGCGGTGATCATAGTGTTGTTCAGGTTTGTACCGTTGTCCGTAATGATTCGGTAAGGAATACCGTACCGGCAAATGAGGTTCTGCTTGATGAAACGGGCAACCACATTCTTTGTAACAGAGGCGAAGGAAGCTGCTTCGACCCATTTGGTAAAGTAATCAATAGCCACCAGGATGAAGCGATGCCCATTGGATGATGTAGGCTTGATCTCTCCAATCATGTCGATGCCCCACATTGCGAATGGCCAAGGAGCTGTTAGGACGTTGAGAGGAACTGGAGGAATATGCACCTTGTCAGCATAAACTTGGCATTTGTGACAAGTACGGGCGTATTGATGACAGTCAACTTACATGGTAGACCAGTAGTAGCCTGCCCTTAGGATCTTCTTAGCCATCGTATGTCCGCTCAAATGGGTGCCGAATGTGCCACTATGCAGTTCAGTCATGATCTGCTCAGCTTCAACCTTGTCCACACAATGAAGCAGAACACAATCATGGTTGCGTTTCTATAGGATGCCATTGCTCAGGAAGAACTTGGCAGCAAATCTCCTTAAGAATTTTCTATCATTGACTGAAGCTCCTTCAGGATATTCTAGAGTCTCGAGATACCTTTTGACTTCGTGAAACCAGGGTTGTTCCACTACTTCTTCGGTATTAATCTCATGACAATGTGCAGGTTTATCCATTCGCTCGATGGTGATTTGGGGAGCCTCATTATCCCAGTTAAGTTTAAACATGGAAGACATTGTAGCTAGAGCATCCGCTAGCTGATTTTCTTCTCGCGGGAAGTGCTCGAAGGTAATCTGCTCGAAATGAGGTAACAATGTCAGGACATATTCTTTGTATGGGATGAGGTTAGGATGTTTAGTGTCCCACTCCCCTTTTATTTGACTGATAACCAAAGCTGAGTCTCCAAATACAACCAAAGATTTGATTCCCAAGTCAATTGCAGCCTTAAGACCAAAGATACAAGCTTCATACTCGGCCATGTTGTTGGTGCAACTGAAGCAGAGTCTTGCAGAGAAAGGTGTATGGCAACCTTTTGGAGAGATAAGTACCGCGCCTATACCGTTGCCAAGTGCATTTGAAGCACCATCAAAGTACAGGGTCCATCGGGATCCTTGTTCAGGTCCGTCATACGGTCCGTTACCTTCAATGTTGTCCAATGTCATAATGTCCTCGTCGGGAAAGTCGAATTTCATGGATTGGTAATCTTCGACCGCTTGATGAGCTAGATGGTCAGCTAGTACACTCCCCTTTATAGCTTTTTGGATTGTGTACTGGATATCATACTCAGTCAGGATCATTTGTCATCTAGCGATTCTTCCAGATAAAGCAGGCTTTTCGAAGATATACTTGATCGGATCCATTTTAGAAATCAGCAGAGTGGTATGTGTCAACATATACTGCCTTAGTCGGCGAGCAGCCCATACCAAAGCGCAACAAGTTTTCTTGAGCAGTGAGTAGCGAGTCTCACAGTCGGTAAACTTTTTGCTAAGGTAATAAATGGCATGCTCTTTTCGACCAGACTCGTCATGTTGGCCCAGTACGCACCCCATTGAATTATCCAAAACAGTCAGGTACATGATTAACGACCTTCCTTTGACGGGTGACATCAAGATAGGAGGTTCCAGCAAATACTCCTTGATCTTATCAAAAGCAACTTGACAATCATTGTTCCATTCAACCAACTGATCTTTCTTCAACAACTTGAAGATTGGCTCACAGGTAGATGTTAGGTGAGAGATGAACCTCGCAATATAGCTTAAGCGTCCCAAGAAACCTATAACCTCCTTTTCAGTGTGGGGGGCAGGTATTTCTTGTATAACTTTGACCTTGGCAGGATCAACCTCAATGACTTTGTTGCTGACGATAAATCCCAAAAGTTTTCCAGACCTGACTCCAAAAGTGCACTTGCTAGGGTTCAGTCTGAGCTTATACTCCTTCAATCTGACAAACAGCTTTTGCAGATGGTCAAGGTGCTCTTCTTCTGTCTGTGAACGGGCTATCATGTTGTCTACGTAGACTTCGATCTCATGATGTATCATATCATGAAATAAAGCTACCATGGCTCGCTGATAGGTTGCCCCGACATTCTTTAGTCCGAATGGCATCACTTTGTAGCAGAAGGTACCCCACTGCGTGACAAAAGTAGTCTTCTCCATGTCTTCGGGGGCCATTTTGATCTGGTTGTATCCCAAGAATCCATCCATGAAGGAAAATACCTTGTGTTGAGCTATGTTGTCAACCAAGATGTCGATGTGTGGTAGTGGATAATCATCTTTAAGGCTAGCCCTGTTTAGGTCCCTATAGTCCACACACATTCTGACTTTGCCGTACTTCTTAGGCACGGGCACAATGTTAGCAACCCATTGCGGATAGGAGGTAACATCCAGAAAGCCATCATTGAATTGCTTCATCACCTCAAATTTGAGCTTTTCAGACATGTCGGGCCTTATTCGGTGGACCTTTTGCTTGATCGGTGGACAGTCTTCTCTTGTAGGGAGACGGTGAACCATGATATCTGTGTCTAGTCCCAACATGTCTTCATAGGACCAGGCGAAGATTTCGACATATTCATTCAACAGCTGTACTAAGCGCTCTTTGACACTTGGCTTCAGGTTGGCACCCACCTTAACCTCTTTCTTGTCTTCCTCTGTTCCCAAGTTGATGGTCTCTAGCAACTCTTCATGGGGAAGAATAGCCCTTTTCCTCTTGTTGCAGAAGTCTGGCTAGCTCTCCAGGCACTTCACAGTCTTCATCACCTTCATACTCGGCATGATTGACCAAATCTTCAGAGTCACTGAAGGCCAAAACAGAATAGTCACCCATGGAATCCGGAGTGGATGGGTACCTGCATTTTGCGAGTGTGGGTGTGTGTAAGGGATAGCCATCCTTAAACAAAATAAAATGTAAAAGGAAAGAAAATGAACACAACAGTTTATAAATGAAAACGTCCAATGATTCATTAAACATGGCATATGATAATGAAGAAATCAAGCCCTTACAAATGGACCTATATGCCCCGGGTAAGGCATAAGGTGAAAAGGTCGTACGAATTGTTTAATTATTACATACCAAAATAGGAAATCGTTCAAAGATAAATTATTGATTGATGAAAGTGATGGGAACGAAGTCCTTCGCCTCCCAGTTGCTTAATCCTCCTTCAACGGTTGGAAAGATCCAATCTTCAAAGTTGTCTTCTTCATCATTATCTTCTAAGGCATTAATTCCATGGTGAGTTATTTTTACGGGTAGTCCTCCATCCCGGGAGTGACACACAACTTTCTGGCCAGCGGCAGTGAAACCCAATCCGAACTTGTCCATCTTGTGAGGAAAATCAGGCAGTTGCCCCCACACTGTACTCCTTCCTTCTTTGATTACACCCTCCGCGTCTTTGAGGGATTCCATCCTATATACAGGTTTGGAAATGATAGGCACATCAGTCATTGTCTTTGCAACTGCGACTTCAGGAGAAACTTCTTCAAAATGTTGGAAAGGCGTTTCTATGAATTCGCCATCCAACTCCACATAGCGGAAGGAGTTGATGTGACTTATCATGTACTCTTCCTCACCGTGCACCGTTATAATCTTACCCTGAACTGGATATTTTAGCATTTGGTGTAGAGAGGAAGTAACTGCCCCAGCATAGTGGATCCATGGCCTTCCCAACAAGCATGAATATGAAGGACGGATGCCCATCACATAAAAAGTAGAGTTGAAGATCTCGGTACCCACTTTGATTGGGATGTCCACCTCTCAGTGAACCATCCGCTTAGAACCGTCAAAGGCTCTAACAATGATGTTATTGGGTTTTAAAGTCAAACCTTCGCAATCTAGCATGTCCAACGCCTTCTTTGGTAGGACATTCAAAGATGAACCAGTATCAACCAAGACATGGGCAAGTGTAGTCCCTCTGCATTCTACTGATACGTCCAGTGCATTGTTGTGCTTTCTTCCCTTAGGGGTCAAATCAGCATCAGAAAAACCAAGGTCGTTATCAACTGTAAGGCTAGCCACGCACTCTTGAAACTGGTCAGCAGAAGTTTCTTGAGGCACGTGTGCTGTCTTTAAGAATTTGATCAGGGCCTTAGCATGAGCCTCAGAGCAGAGTAGGAGAGCCAGCATGGGGATTTTCGAAGGGGTCTGCCCTAGCTGCTCCACAACATTGTTGTCGCTCTTCTTGATTATCTTTAAGATTTCTTCCATCTCTTTCTGGGTGGTCTCGGGGATTACCACAGTCTGAGCCTTCGTCCTGACAGGCGCTTCTAGTATCCCCATACCCTTATCGGTAGTATCAACAGAGGGTCTAGCTTCGGGAGCATCCAATTCTTCAATTACCGGGCTTTTCACAGATGCCTTGACAGGCACAGAAGCTTTCGAGGGTCCGAAGACTGCCCGTGAAGGAGCAATCTCCGGAGAAAAGATCCTTCCGCTGCGAGTTATCTTGCTTGTTCCCGCAATATTCCCTATATCAGGGGTTTCATCATCAGAATTCTCTTGGACTGATTCTATCTGGTTGACACCATGGTAGAAGATTTCTCCTCCGTAATTCCATGGTATCGTCTTGTTAGATTTATACGGGACAGGCCCTGGCATGGTGATTTTCAGCGGCACAAATTTAGGATTAGGCGTAATATTGACAGGCCTTTTGCAGGTCTTGGGAAGATTGTCGGAGATGGTTATTATGGCAATGTCAGTGATAGGAGTAACAAAGGTAGCAGGAGTAACAGGAGTGATGGTATCAACATGAGTCTTTTGAAAGAGTATCTCTTGGGTATCCATCAGGCGTTGGATGCCTGATTTCAATAGTGGGTAGTCAGCTTGCAAGTTTGAACAGAAGTAACAGTCTTTTCCATAACCTGGGAATATCCCGACTTTCAACAGATTCAATTTAATCATTGGCAACGGAGTCCTCAATTCGTCAACGGAGGTAACATGAAGATCTTCCACAATTGCATGGACATTATGACCATGCTTGGGCATTGGATCAGAAATCACATTTGGCTTTTCGGGCGCATCGAATTCTACCTCCTTGGCGTCTATCAGGTCTTGGATTTTGTTTTTGAGGGCCCAACAGTCGTTGGTGTCATGCCCTACACTGTCTGAATGGTATGCACATTTTGGATTGGGATGATAATGTGGAGAAGTGGTATTTGTATTCTTAGGTGCCTCTCTCAAATTAGCAAGGTTTAATTTCAAGAGATGTGGAAGGATCTGAGCGGGTGTCATATTTATCGGGGTATATTGCCGTTGTGGCCTTTCTACCCTTTGCTGATAAGTTTTGGGCTGATCATTCCTCGGTTGACTGTTTCTAGGCCGATCTGATGCGGACTTCTGAATTAATACGGCCCCCACTGTTGGCCGGTGTTCCTCTCTTTCCCGATTTCTCTGGGTGTAAATAGCAGAACTTTCCTTCTTGGTTGGGAAGGTCTTCTTTATAGCAGCTGAAGCAGATGTATCCTTCTGAATTTTACAACTCTTAATACCAGCTTCGACCCTTTCACCTGTCAGAATTAATTCAGTGAACCCTGCAGATGAGCTCCCTATTAGGTGATTGAAGAACGGACCAGACAGGGTCCCCAAAAACATATCCACAAGTTCTCTTTCAGACAATGGTGGCTGCACCCTTCCAGCCAAATCCCGCTACTTCTGAGCATACTCTTTAAAACCCTCGTTAGATACCATACTCATGCTCTGAAGTTGAGTACGAGTAGGCGCTAAATTTGCGTTGTATTGGTATTATCGGTAGAAAGCAGCAGCCAAGTCTTCCCAGTTATGTACATCAGCCCTCTCAAGCTGATAGAACCAGTCCAATTGTGTACCCGACAAACTATCTTGAAAAAAGTGGACCCACAGATCCTTATTAGAAGAGTGAGGTTGGATCTTTCTGACGTAGGATCTCAGATGTATCTTTGGACAGGACAGACCATCGTATTTAGCAAATGTAGGCACTTTGAACTTGGGAGGAATGACGATCCCAACAACTAATCCCAGCTCTTCGAAATCCAGTCCGGGAACCCTTTGTACCTCCATGGCTGCCAACCGTTCTTCCATATTTTTATACCTGTCATCCGCAGGAGGGTACTGCTGCTCGGAGTAATCTTCATTCGTTTCAGCTTCTTCCTCTTCAGCCTCAGACTCGGAGGGTACTGCAGCTCCTTTTCCTTTGCCAGTCCCTTCGTCAGACATCGAGGGGAACTCCAGAACTCTCCTAGCTTCGTTCTCAAATCTTCTTCCAGAGTAGCTACCCCGATTCTTTTCTTTTTCTTTTTTCCTTTTTCCTTTTCTTTCTTCTCTAACAGTGCTTTAAGGTCCTCTTGACCCTTTGCCAAGGTCATGAGGAGTTGTTGGAATTGTGAATTCTGTGCTTGCAGATCTTTGACCGTCTGCTCTATATCCATCTTGCTGAAATAAACAACAGAAAGATAAGGAAACATGGTGTGAAGACCTGTTTATGCATATGATGAATGATATGTTTATTCATGTAATGCATCCAAGGATTCAAAAATTCAAAGTTGTTGCAGACAAAAAGAACACACGTCATATTAATAAGAAAAAATTTGTCAGTACATAAATGCCCCATGGGCAAAATATTACAAAGTTTCTCAATGTAAAAAGACGTTGCGCATCCTTTTTGGCGCGATGTAAGTGTTAAGAGTCTCCTCTTCGTGAAGTCGGAGGGTAAGCTCCAAGACTTTCTTCTCACTGGCATAGAAGCTGGCTTCAAAAGTGTTCTGCTCTTTCTTGAGTTGTATCCAACTCTTTTGCAATTCTTCCAATGATGTTAGCATGTATGGATGTAGGAGGGTGTACAGAACCTCTCCTTCCGTAACAGGCTCTTTAATCACGGGGAGAATGTGGGGGTAAGGCATCATAAGACTCTGGGCGCGTGTCCGTACCCACTTGAGGTAAGGCTCAAGGGGGATGGAATTCTTGTGCCCCAGTGTCTTACTATCCACTTTGTTGGGCATCCTCCATGCTCGGATAAACCTTTGTCGAAGTCCTTGAGCGTTGTTGTCGAAGTCAAAAACCAAGTCAGGAATCAGCATATCATGAGAGCCATCTCTTCGGGCATACCCAAATTGCCTTAAAGCTAAACAGGGGTTGTAGGTAATGCCTCCCCCAATTCCAAGTAGTGGGACATTAGGGAATTCCCCACAACGATCAATGATGATGACATTTTCGCTGGACCGAGAACACCAATGAACATCAGAGTGGGTAAGAGTCATCAACCATTGTGACCACCTCAAGCCTTGTTCATTCTTCAAGACTGACTGGGGAAGGTGCGAAATAAACCACCATGCTAGAAGAGGAGTACACCACATGAGAACACCTCTTTTACTCATTGTTCGTGTGTAAAATAAGTGTAGGATGTCTCCAAGCAATGTAGGCACAGGATTCTGAGATATGAAAATCTTGACAACATTCACATCTATAAGTTGATCAGGGTTTGGGAACAAGACCAACCTATAGATGAGAAGTGCTACAATCTCCTCAAAAGCTTGTAGATCTAGAGAATTCCAACAGTCTTGTGCCTTCTCAAACAGAAACTTTTCCAAGAAACCCTTGACGCCACTTCTGGTTTCCCAATGACCTTTGATATTAGATGGTTGCAAGTGTAAGGCTTGAGCAACATCTTCAGGCTTTGGTTCTTTTTCTGTAACGTTGTAGGGTAGTTGATGAAGAATAGGAATCCTCAGGAGTTGAGAAAATTTCTCCAAAGTAGGTACTAGTTGGTAATCAGGGAATGTGAAACAGTGGTGAAGGGGGTCAAAGAACTGGAAGAGTACTTTCACCATGTCTTCTTCCATGTTGGAGTTGACCAAGTTGAGAAGTCTACCATGTCTTTCACTGAAGGGAGAGTTCTCTGGAATCTTAGAAGTAAGCTTCTTAAGTTGAGGAGGGATTCTCACGAGGTTGACTTAAATTGTTTTCCTGCGAAGAGATTCCATGACCTACAAAACAGGAACAAAGATGAAGATCCAAACCCTTGAAATGGTTAGTGGATGCAAATGATGCTTCATGATGTTCATGATGTATGCACAAGCATATGTACAAGCAAATCACACAAGATCCTAGTTTCAGGCTTGCATGAGGTTTCATAGGTAAGTACCCTCTTGAAGTTAGTTGGCTCAACCTGTCCTATAAATAGTAATCGGGTTCTAAGGAGCTCAATATCACCGGATTATCTTCTGTGTTCATTGTTTCGATTTAGCCACTTTACTGGCGACCGAAATATTCCAAGAAAACAACCCTCAATGAGTGTAGTATCGAGTATCTACCAACTTCCGACTGCACCAAAGCCGGTTACCTCACTACCCCTAAAAAAGGCTAAGATGGTCAAGTAAGGTTCTAAGAGTTCATTAGTGCTTCATGACATCGCTCTGCGGCCCCATATTCTCTTTGATTTACTCAAAGGCTACCGGTACTCACAAATATGTCGCACTAATATAGTTATTGCTTCAACCATGTCGGTATACCCCGCACAGTTTCCACAACATATTGTTGTTTACCTATGAATGTTTCCCAAATCCGGGTAGAGGATTTCAAGCCCAAACAATAGAACCAAATGTAAAGAAACCAAGGCAAACAAGATAAGCATGCAAAGGTGATCTAAAACCCTAAGGTAATCTCACTTTTAGAATAATTCCCCAGCAGAGTCGCCAGTTCTGTGATACGGTGGGAGAATTGACTTGAGGTTTTGCGTTTGTGTTCGCATTTGTTCGGTTTAGCAAGAGTCGCCACCGACTTTTTATTTTATCCAAAGGAAACGTCAAAAAGCATAGGGAATACCTTTGAGATGTTTTCTTGGGTTCGGGGGGTAGATTATAAAAAGGGAAGGTGCTAGCACCCTTTTCATCCATGGTTTTCCATGGGCTCTTAGTTACTTGTTTTAAATCACTTGCCTTTGCTTTTCAATTGTTTGAAATGGTGCTTTGTGTGTGTGGTTTTGAAAAACGTTTTGAAAAAGAGGCCTTGTCTAGGAAACCTTTGTAATGATTCTTGTTTGAATATATACAAAGGTGTGTGTCTTTTTGAAAAGATATTTCAATGTTTTGAAAGTGTTTTTGAAATTGTGCTGTGAGGTGTGTTTGAAAGTAGCAAGGATATTTGCAAGCTTTTGATCAAGTAACTAAGAGTTGTCTACCCTATTTTACTCAAAGATCTTTCTTGTGTTTTCAACCCTTTTGATAGTGTTATTTCACCATTGTATTTGGTGAACAACCTTGTGTTAGGATGTTAAACGGGACAGGCGCGGGTCATCGCATACAATCATTGAAAGCAACTTGTGATACGCTCTAGAAATTTTGTAAGGGACGAGATCATTTTATCGAAGGCAACATCGAGGGTCATCGAGGGACTACGATCTTTGTTTATTGAAGGGGCATTTGCTAGAGTGTCTCATATTCGAGGGACATGATTGCATTTCCGAGGCAACAAGCGAGGTTACCCTAGAGGTGCAAGTGTACATTGTGTATTAATTTTCATACATTTATTCTTGGATTAAGTCATCTAGCGATTGATTTTAGATCTTCACATACAAACCCTAATTACTATACAGTATATTGAAAGCAATAAATTGCGGGAATTTAAAGTCTAAGTTATTACAAAAAAGTATCCGGGGATGGGGGTACAATTATTTACAAATGGGGATGAGTCTCATAAGAATAATAATGCCTAAATATGTGTTACAACCAAATCGAATCGTTGCAATTCAATGTAAAAATTATAACAAATTATAAAATAAGGAAAATAAAGAATTATGAGATGCATGTATTTATTCACAAATAAACAAATAAAAATTTAACCTAATAGAGATTAAGTATTATTATTATTTTGTTTTATTAATTATGAGAAGAAAAGTTTTAAAGAAAGAAAAATTATTTAAATTAAAGCTTCTATTATTTACATATTTTTTTAAAGGAAACAAAAATAAAATCTCTATTATTATTGTATTTTATTAAATGTAATAATTATTTAAAACAAAATTTAATATATTTTTAGTTTTATTATTAACAAAAGAAAAAAAAATCAAATTATTAAAAAAGTATTAGTTTAACAAAATGGAATTAATAAAAAGAAGATGATGGGTTTAAGGTTTAGCATGTGTTTAAGAGAAAAAGAATAGAAAGAAAGGGGGTGCAGGCCAAAATGTAGTGGGCTATAGCATTTTGTTTGGGGCGAGTCAGGCCCAAAATGAAATTTACACAGTTTTTGTTAGGGTTTGGACGGATTAGGGTTAGTGTGAAAATGTTCACAACGGCGCCATTCTTCTTCTCTCGTTCTTCTTCTTCGTCTTTCTCAAGCAACGACACTATGATGCTCCTCCCATGAGCCTAGCTACCGGATCGCCTCCCTCTTCCACTCTCTATCTTCTTACAGTGGCCCCGACATTTGTTTGAACGGTACGATTTCGTTTCATTCGCGTTTTAGGGTTTTTACAGTTTCAACGTTCGTTTGATTTTTGCTTGCATGTTTAACCCATGGATTTTATGTCTTTGATATGCAGTAAAAGGGGTTGAGAAAAACTTACCTTGAGCGTTTTTTCTGTAAAATGGAAGGAGAGGGATGTGAGACCGACCGGTGGCGCTCCTTGGAGGCTAGGCGGAGGAAGATGAGATGATGGTCGCGCTTGCGTTGCTGGTAACCTTTGTTGTTTTTTTGATTTGAATGTTTGATGATGAAACTGTTCTGAGAACTGGTGTTTTCTGTTGTTGATGATGAATATGCTTCTGAAACTGTTTGTTCTTTGTTTGTTGATGATGATAAATTTATGAAACTCTTGTTGGTTAGCTTATGAAATTCTCTTCCTCTTCTCTTGGCTATTGATGTTTATGATGATGAGCACCACTCTGAAACTCGTTGTTGATTTGATTTTATTGCTTTTTCTGTTAATGATAAGCACCACTCTGAAACTGTTGTTTTTGCTTCCAAAACTCTTTCTTTCTCTTTTTGGCTTTTGAAAGGTTGGTGATGAAAGAATTCTGAAACTGTATTTTTTGAGGTTGCTTCTTGTTTGAAGCTTGGTTGGCTTGCTGAGTTTGTTTAGGCTTGTGGTTTGACAGTCTTCACAAGATTGTTGGTTTTCTCAGTTTTGGCCAGCTTGTGGTTGGTTTGTACTGCTTTAGAATTTGAAATGCAGGCTTGTTGAGTTTGTAGTTTGGACAGGTTCGAGCAAGCTTGAGTTTGTGAGCTTGCTGAGTTTGTGGTTGTTTGTTGGTTTTTGAGTAAACCTTATAGTTTGTTTGACAGGGTTGGGCAAGTTGCAGTTTGTGAGCTTGCTAAGTTTGTAGTTGTTTGTTGGTTTTTTGAGTAAACCTTACAGTTTGTTTGACAGGTTTGGGCAAGTTGCAGTTATGGAGGTTTTGGGCTACGCAAGATTTGCTATCTTGTTTTGTGCAGGCAGGTTTGGGCAAGTTGCAGTTATGCAAGTTTTGGGCTATGCAGGATTTGCAAGCTTGTTTTGTGCAGGCAGGTTTGGGCAAGCTGGGCTTGTTTTGCAGCTTGCTTGTGTTTTGAGCAAGCTTGGTTGTGGTTTCACCGTTTTCAAGCTGTGCAGGTTTTTTTCTAAATATTTTTCTCCTCCTAGACTGTTATGCAGTCCTTTCTTTTATATCTTCTTGCTCTTTTTTGTCTTTGACAGCCTGCCTTAGCCAAACTGCAAACTTTTCACTAGGTCCTCTCTTTCTCTCTCTCTCTCTCATAAGCACCTTTTTGCTTATTATATTATTTGTTCTAAAAATTTTGCTGTCTAGAAAGTGATGATGGCTAGGACAAGCTCTTGGCTTGTCAATTAGATTTACCTGTTGTATTGTATTACCTGCTGCATATTTCCTGCATTGTGTACTTTTGCTAGTTGCTATGCTTCTTGACTTGTTTTGCAACTTAGTTTGGATTTGCCATGTTTTAGTTAGCTTTGTTGACTTGCTTATGTTTTGCAACTCAGTTTGACATGCTTGGCACCTTGTTGCATTTGGTTTGATTACTGCAGTTTGGTTTAGTTTGCAGTATAATGGGTGCCCATCATATTTGAATTTTGGCGCCTTGGTTTGCCTTTGCAATGCCTATGTTTTTGCATTTGAACCAATTGTATGCGTTCATTTTTTAATCTTTTACTCTTCTCTTTGTGAACCAAGAAGAGCAATCTTCTTGTGATTTGCAAAGAGAAAAATAAAACATGATGAACAAATGGCATTCTGATTCCGACCAGCAAACTTTAATGATGATTTTTTTTCTTTCTTTTTCAATTGAAAATTATTCTGTATTAATTTATTTTCCTCTGTATTTTGCAGGTGAGTACCAATTGGATGATAAAGGAAGCAGTAGAAGCCAAAGATCTTAAGCCTGGGAGTGCTTGAAGCTTAGGAGATTAGGCTTAGATTTATTTTTTCATTTATTGTAAACAAATATTATCTTAAACACTATAAGTTATAAACTTACAATATTCAAATAAATTTTGTAACAACATTTAAAATGAATAAAAGTCTTTATCCAAAAGAATATTTCTACTGTTAAATATCTTTTCAATTTTTTCCTTTGCCTCTTCACTTTTATATTTAAGATTCCTGATTAAAAATAAACTTAAACGGCATTCCAGCATTTCCAATACAGATAACTTAAAATCCAAGTAATCTTTAAAAACTCTGCACTCTCATAACTTGCGACAGCATTCCAATTAACACACGTGTTGTGTATTCCAATAAGCAAGCAAGCATTCCATTAACAAACAAATGTTTCGTTCCATTAACAAACAGATGCCTTAATATTCCAAATAAGAGTCTCAGTTCTTATCCCATATAATCAGGCTTTGAGAAACAACCAGTAAACTTGAACAAGCGTGAAAACAATGTAACAGTTAACTGAATTTCTGAGGATTCAGTTTCTTCTGAGAAATACGAGCGAAAACCCTAATTCAGGATTTGTTTCCAAAGAAAGGTCTGCTTGATCAATTCCTGAGCCAATCTCAAAAATCAGAGAAAACCCTGGGGTTGTGATTTTCTTGTGAAAAAGGGAGGGCAAATTTTGGGGTACAACAGCCGTGACTCTCAGAGTGGTATGCAGAACGGGCATTAGGATGATAGTGAGGAGAGGTTGTGTTAGGGTTTTTTGGAGCTTCTTTCAAAGTCACTAGATTGGATCTTAACAAATGTGGCAATACTTGAGATAGTGTCATATTAATTCGGGTGAATTGTCTAACTGGTCTTTCCATTCTTGGCTGATTGCTTCTTTGCTGAGCAGGAGCTGGTTTAGGAATCATGACAACCCCCACCATTGGACGGCATTCAGCCCTATCTTGATTTCTCTGAGGATATACATCAATAACTTATTTCTTTCCGATGAATGGTTTCCTTACAGCAGTAGAGGATGCATCTTTTTGAATCTTTCCATTCTTTATCCCAACTTCCACCCTTTCTCTGGTCAATATCAATTCGGTAAACCTGCTGATGAACTCCCAATTAAGTGATTGAAGAAAGGACCAGACAAGGTGCCCAAGAACATATCTACTAAATCTCTTTCAGATAGGGGAGGCTGGACTCTTCCTGCTAAGTCCCTCCATTTTTGCGCATAGTCTTTAAAGCCTTCACTTGAAACCATGGCCATACTTTGGAGTTGAGTACGGGTGGGCGCAAGATCAGTATTGTATAGGTATTGTTTGTAAAAGGCCACGGCCAGATCTTCCCAGTTATGAACATTGGCTCTTTCTAACTGATAAAACCAATCAAGTTGAGTTCCAGACAGACTGTCTTGGAAGAAGTGTACCCATAAATCCTTGTCAGCGGTATGGGGATGGATTTTCCTCACATAGGACTGGAGATGCATTTTGGGACATGAAACTCCGTCATATTTGGCGAAGATAGGTGCTTTGAATTTTGGAGGAATGACAATCCCCGATAATAATACCAACTCCGCAAAGTCCAATCCAGGAACTTTTTGGATTTCCATTGCACTTAACCGTTCTTCTAGATGCTTATACTTGTCGTCGGATGGAGGGTATTGTTCTTCATAATAATCTTCTTCTTCCTCTTCTGACTCTGACTCTGACTGGACAACTGTTTCTTTGCCCTTCTCATCTTGATTGTCTTTCTCACTGGATGTCGTTGCAAAGTCTAGGGTCCTTCTTGCTTGTCCTTGGAATCTTCTTCCCATGTTTAGAACTCTGGTTATTTTCTTTGTCTTCTTCTTTTTCTCTTCAACCAGCATGGTCTTCAACTCTTCTTGTCCTTCGGCTAGAGTTAAGAACATATGTTAAAATTGAGCATTTTGAGCTTGGAGGTCTTTCACCATTTGCTCGACATCCATCTTACTGAAATAAAAAATAGAAAGATGAGGAGACTTGTTGCAAGAAACCTGCTTATGTTATGATGAATGGTAAATGCATATGCAGTGATTTCAAGGATTTTAAAGATTCAAATTTGTTTTAGACAAAAAGGAAACACACGTTAATAAATTAAAGCTTGAGTACATCAATTCCTTTTTGGGCAAAACAAATACAAAAACTCTAAGATAAAAAGGTAGTACGCATCCTCTTTGGTGCGATGCAGGCATTCAGAGTCTGCTCCTCATGAAGTTGCTTAGTGAGTTCCAAAACCTTCTTCTCGCTTGCGTAGAATTGGGCATCGAAAGTATCTCGTTCCCCCTTGAGTTGTATCCAATCTCTTTGTAAGTCTTCAAGAGAGGTGGGCATGTCAGGATGTAGGATAGTGTGTGGAATATCTCCTTCCATAACAGGCTCAATGATTACTGGGAGAATGAAGGGATAAGGCATCATAAGACTCTAAGCACGAGTTCGTACCCATTTGAGGTAAGGCTCTAGAGGGATGGAATTCTTATGCCCCAATGTCTTCCTATCTACCTTGTTTAACATCCTCCAAGCTCGGATGAATCTCTAGCGAAGAACTTGATTGTCGTTCTCGTAGTCAAATACCAAACCTTGGATGAGCATCTCATGCGGGCCATCCCTTCGGACGTAACCAAACTGTCTTAAAGCTAAGCAGGGGTTGTAGGTGATACCTCTGCTAATTTCAAGTAAAGGGACATTAGGGAATTCTCCACTACGGTCGATAATAGTAACATTCTCTATGGATCGGGAACACCAATGAATGTCTGAATGTTTAAGCGTCATCAACCTTTGTGACCACCCTGAACCTTGCTCGTTCTTTAATACAGATTGGGGAAGATGCGAAATAAACCATCTTGCCAAGAGAGGAGTACAACACATAAGGACACCTCTTTTCCTCATAGTGCGAGTGTGAAAAGAATTTAGAATGTCCCCTAGCAAAGTAGGCACCGGGTTGCGGGATATGAAGATTTTGACGGTGTTCACATCTATGAGTTGGTCAGGATTTAGAAACAAAACCATCCCATATATGAGGAGAGCCACAATTTCCTCAAAAGCTTGCAGGTCCAAAGAATTCCAATAGTTTTGGGCTTTCTCAAACAAGCATTTTGCTAGGAAACCCTTGACACCACTCCTTGTTTCTCAATGAGTTGTGACATCAGAGGATTACAAGTGTAGAGCTTGAGCAATCTATTCTAGCTTTGGGTCTCTTTATGTACCGTTGAAAGGTAGTTGATTGAGAATGGGAATCCTCAAGAGTCGGGAGAATTCTTCCAAAGTAGGCACAAGTTGATAATCGGGGAATGTGACGCAATAGTGTAAAGGATCAAAGAACTGAAAGAGTACCTTCATCATGTCCTCATTTATGTTGGAGGTGACCAAGTTGAGTAAGCGACCATGTCTCTCAATGAATGGGTAGTTTTCAGGAATCCTTGAAGCTAGCTCCTTAAGTTGTGGAGGGATCCTTACAAGATTGACTTGAATAGTTTTCCTGCGAAGAGAATCCATGTCCTACAAAACAGAACAAAGATAAATCCCAAGATCCTTGAAATGGTTAGGGAATGAGTATGATGTTATGATTTTCATTATGTTATGTACAAGTATGTATACACAAACAAAGCAAACAAGTCCTTAGGTTTAGACTTGCATGAAGTCTCATAGGTAAGTACCCTCTTGAAGTTTAGTTGGCTCAAACTTGTCCTAGTAATAGTAATCGGGTTCTAAGGAGCTCAATATCACTGGTTTGTTTCCTTGGTCATTGTTTCAGCACAAGCCTCTTTAATGGCAACCGAAATATCCCAAGAAACCAAACCTCAATGAGTGTAGTATCGAGTATCTACCAACTTTGAATTGCACAAAAGTCGGTCATCTCACTACGTCATAAAGGCCAAGTTGGTCAAGTAAAGGTTCTAAAATTTCATTAGTGCTTCATGACATCACTCAGCGGCCCTGTATTCTCCTTGATTAACTCAAGGGCTACCGATACCCACAAATATGTCGCACTAACATAGCTATTGCTTAGACCATATCGGTATACCCCGTAAAATTTCCACAACGTATTGCTACTTACCTATAAGGTATCCCAAATCCGGGTAGAGGATTCAAACCCAAACAAAGAACCATAATGTAAATCATACAAGTCAAACAATGTAAGCAATTAAATATGATCTAACCCTAAGGGAACCCCACTTTTAGAATTTTCCCCAGCAAAGTCGCCAGTTCTGTGATACGGTGGGAGAATTGACTTCAAGCTTTTGCGTTTGATCGCAAATGTTGTGGTTAGCAAAAGTCACCACCGACTTTATCCAAAAGGAAAGGTGAAAAAGCACAGGAAAGACCTTTGAGATTATTTCTTGAGTTCAGAGGATATATTATGAAAAGGGAAGGTATTAGAACCCTTTTCATCCATGGTTTTCCATGGGCTCTTAGTTACTTGCTAGATCACTTGCTTTTTGTTTGAAATTGTGCTTTGTGTGGTTTTTTGAAAGTATTTTGTAAAGAGGCCTTTGTTTAGGAAATCTTTGTAATGATTCTCGTTCGTTAGAATGTATACAAAGATGTTTGATCTTTTGAAAATGTTTTCAAGTTTGTAAGATGTTTTGAAAGTATAGGTGTTTGTTTTGAAAATAACAAGGATGTTTTATTTGAAATTAAGCAAGTAATTAGGAGCATTCTACCTACTCACAAGTCTTTCTTGTTCATTTTCTTTTCCTTTGACATTGTTATCTTACCATTGATTTAGTAAGTAACCTTATCTTTGGATGTAAGCGAGACGGACGCGGGTCATCGTATAACCATGATTAGCAATATTGCAAGGTATCTTAGCATTCTTTTTTAGGGACTAAGATCATTTGAAAGGCAACTTAGATAGCATCATCAAGGGACTATGATCTTGTATTGGCTTGTTTTTTTCTAAGATACCTCACATGTGTAATATGGCCATTTTATAAAGGCAACCAAGTGTATTTACCCTAGGGGTGCTTGTGTGCAAGTGTATTGTTTTCATGCTTGATTTTGTCTTGAATTAGGGTTTTCTAAGTATTGGTTTTAGTCTTTCCATACAAACCCTAATTACTAGCATTTGTATATAAAATGATAAATTGGGGAATTTAAAGTTACTATGCTATTACAATACTTGTGGGAGGGGGTGTACAAATTATAAATGGGGATTGCAAGAATATAAACCTAATTAATCTATTACAACCAAATTGAATTTGTACAAGAATTGAAATAAATAATGTACAAGATGAATAAATATGCAAGAATGCAAATATAAAGAAAATGGGTATTTTTGTTTGGATTTTTTAGGAAAAATGAATTTATTTTAACCTAATTAATTAAAAGAAAATAATTAATTAAAATAATAAAATTAAACCTAATTTAATAAGAAAAGATTTTAAATAAAATCCTAAGTCTATTAATTGATTAAAAGGAAATTAAGTTTAAGAAAAGTATTTTTGTATTTTTGTCTTGAAAATAATTTATAGTATTATAAAATATTTTTGGCCTTTTTTATATTAAAATAATATATTTAAATTGGTGTAAAAGAAAATAAATAAAACCTAGTATTTTAATTAAATTTACAAGGTAATTAGTAAAAATAAATAAAGTATGATTAATAAAATATATTTTTTTGTGAGAAAAATAAATAAACTATGTAAAATGTAAATCTATTATTTTTTGTATTTTTATGATTTTTAGTATTAGGAAAATATTTAAGAAAACAAATAAATATAAATATATAAAAAAAGAAAAAGAAAATAAAATATGGGTCAGGGGTGTTGAAAGCCTGCAAAGGACTGAGAAGTAACAAAAAAACATAGGCCCAAAGATTGAAGCCCAGCACCTGCCAAAAAAGGTCAGAAAAATGCAAAAAAATGTGAAAAAAACCAAAAGGGTACCACTGGGGCTCGAACCCAAGTCCCTTTGGTTACAGGCGCACACTTCTACCACTGGGGTGGCTATACATCCATTTATATAAACCAAACAATAAATACATAAGGCAAACATGTTCCTAAGTCCAACTTCATCTTCAACCTCACGCCCAGCCAGAAGCTCTATAACTCAATCAATCCTCAACAAAAATGAAAACTGTAAACATGAAACTTGTAGCAAATTTCCTCACGGTTTCAGAAATGTAAAGAATTAAAACTATAGATCAAATATAAGCATGAATTTCATTGGCCCTAATCTGAACCCTAAAAATCTCAGAAACTTCAATCTTAAAATTCTCTAAGCTCAAGCAAAATTAATGGAAACTATGAACATGGTTAGCTTTAAGGCAATGATATCTACATGTTTTATTCACAAATAAATCATTGATGATGCCTATATGAAAAGTTCCAAAGTTAGAAAACTTGCCTTACAAGAGGATATCGGGTTTGAAGTTTGAGCAGCTTTCAATGAGTTCCAATGATTGGGTTAGCTTCCTCAAGTTCCCAGGAAACTAATGGGATGCTTAGTTTGAGCTAAAAGTACCTGAGGAGTTCTGGAGAAGCCCAAGTGCAAAGCTCTGTTTTTGAAAATGGAGGATGGTGTTAATGGTGTTACAGTTCTGTAACAGGGTGTGGGATCAGTTCTAAATGATGTTTAGGAGCTTTAGGAACCAAAAGGCTTGAAAACGCACGAGGGAGTTATAAGTTTCAAGTTTTTGGTCAGTTTATGTGAAAATGGAGGTATGAGATGTGATTCTGAGCTCTAGGTGTTTTTAGGGCTTAAGCATTCGTGTATTTTGTGGCAAATGGTTTGTATATCTATAAGCAAAAGGATTGGAGTGGTTTGGACAATCAGAAGTACAAGTTACAAGCTTTTGGCTAGGTTACTTGATTTTGAATAAAAGTAGGAAGCCAAGTTCCAATGTGAGGTACAAGCATGGGCTGGGTGATTGTAAGTGTCTAACAAGTTTCTTATGAGTTATAGGACTTGTATGATCAGAAGAGAACAAGTGCAAGGCTCAAGAACAAGTTTTGTGCAAAAAGTCACTTTATCAAAATGGCAATGTGCACTTTCTTCCCAAAATGGATATAAAGCATGTCCATGTATTGAATGCTTAAAATGAGACCTCTAACAGATGTGAAAACAATTAATTATGGAGTCCCTAACAAGTTTGAGGCCTGCAAAGTAGATTTTATGTAACATAACTTTGAATTTGAATTTTGTTCATCATAAAATGCCTTGTAATTCAAGTGATAAAACCCTAACTTCATCTCTTTGATTCTCCCTACTCAAGAATGATCTCAAGGAGTTATTTGACATTTTGGAAATCTTGTAATTTGATCTACAACCCATATTTTAATTTCTTTTGAATATTCCCCTTGTAACTATATGAAAAAGTGCCATGAAGTTGGGTCAAAATCCTGACCAAATTAGGGCAAAAATTTCACTAATTGTTCTGTTTCATGACCACATGTTCTTAAAATTATAACTTGAGATCCAAGAACTTTTGAAAGGAGTTGTGTAAAGAAAAGTTGTATATTTCATGGATATCGACAACTTTCATGTTGGAAGTTTCTCTTGAATCATCTTGCATCATGGTGAAAATTTTGCTTAAAGTTATGAAAAAATAAGAAATTTCCAACACTTAGAAAAATTTCTAAGTTTAGAAATTTTAACTTTTCAAAATGAAATCTTGAATTTTGGATTTCTTGATGAATAAGTTTCATATTTTGACATGTTTTGATGAATTGCAATCTTTGACATTTGAATTTGACCAAAAAGTCAAAGTTTGACTTTTTAGTATACAGTTGACTTTTGATCAATTGACTGAAAATTCATCTGTCAATCCAATGGACTTGAGAAATGTCTTGAGCCATGTCATTAGGTAAAAATGATGCAATTGTACTCTTGAGATCATGCCTTAACTCAATTGATCATTTGCTAGGTCAAAAATCAGAAATTGCCCTTTCTCAGTCAAAACCCTAATTTTGACCATTTTGCCCTTTTGAAGATTTGATCAAATTTCTTGAGGAATTGTGGTCCAAACTTGATCAAATGATACATATGACTTTAAAATGTTGATGTGGATAAAAAATTATGAAGTTTGAGTGTAAATTGACCATAGTTGACTTTTTCCCCAATACAATTGATTTTTAGGTCAACTGCTCATTTGACTAAGCAAAAGTGTGATCCAAGGCTTGAAACTTGACATGAGTGATCTTGAGGGTTCATAATGATCCATGAAAGTCATATGGGGCATTGGAAGTTAAAATATTCTTGTGCAATCCCAAACCCTAATTTTGGTCATCAGTGCTTAAGGAGGTGTCTTGAGTTGATCACACCCTAGTACAGTCTTAAGCCCAAGGAGATCTTGTAAGCAAATTCTTGATAAGTGAGAGGGAAAATTTTTGGGTACAACACCCAATACAACTGATTTTAGGTCAACTGATCAATTGACTAAGCAAAAATATGATCCAAGAGTTGAAACTTGACAAGAAAAATCTTGAGAGTCCAAAATGATCCATGAAATTCATATGGGGAATTAAAAGTCCATTTTTCCTTGTGCAAACTAAAACCCTAATTTCTAGTCATCAGTGCTAGAGGAGGTGTCTCGAGCTGATCAACCCTTGTGCAGTCTTGAACCAAAGGAGATCTTGTGACAGATCACTTGAGAAATGAGAGGTCAAATTTTGGGGTACAACAGCCGCCCCTGTTCAATCTTCTTAAACCTAAAGAGTTAGATTAGCGGATCTGCCATTTGTGACTTGAAGGTGGAAGATGATTGAACATTAGAGTGCCCATAAATTTGCACTCGAAGATGGATTGGGAATGGGCTTATAGATTCCATTTGGAGGAATGATGGTAAATACTGTAAGAAGTATTAACATAAATCTTTGGTCAATTTATACTAACACTTGATCTTTTACCTGTGGAAAAAGGTTAGTGAAATACAAATGTATGTATGATGTTCACAAGGTGAATGAGATTATGTTAAATGTGTTTTGTATGTGTATACTATGATGTATGAATATGGGATGCATATTTTGTACGGGAAAATAAATCCCTGACTACTGCTGAGGAGTTTTGAATCCCGGATTTGTTGTTGGGGAATATCTCTTGAATGTCAGTTGTTATCTGGTCGGATCCAAGCTTCACAATTTGCTGAGGATGAGGAAGTCAACTGCTATCTGGTCGGGTTCCAGGCTTCACGGTAACTTACTGGGGAAGAATAAATTATCTGTTATCTGGTCGGATTCCAGGCTTCGCAGAAGATTTCTTGAAATTGAATTGTTATCTGGTCGGATCCAGGTTTCACAATAACTTGTTGGGGATAAGGAAGTTAATTGTTATCTGGTCGGATTCTAGGCTTTGCAGTAACTTTCTAGAACAGATAACGTTGAACTGATATCTGGTTGGGTCCAGGCTTTATAGTAACTTGAAGTGGTAACTACTATCTAGTCGGGTCCAGGCTTCATAGCTTTTGAAAAGTTATACTATTATCTGTTCAGATCCAGGCTTCATAGTGTCTTGCTGGCATTGTTGCTAGTTGTCATCTGGTCGAACTCCAGGCTTCACAATAGCTTTATTGAATATACGAAGTTGAACTGATATATGGTCGGGTCCAGGCTTTACATATTTTGAGGGACTTAATTGTTATCTGGTCGAATTCCAGGTTTCACAACAAACTTCTGAGGGGAATTTCTGTCTAGTCAGATCCAGGCTTCACAATAACTTGTTGGGGTAGAGGAAAACTCTATTAGGGAAAAGAAGTTAAACCCTAGTTTGGTTGAGTCCAGGTTCTTCTATATTTTGAAGAGTTAAACTATTATCTGGTCGGGTCCATGTTTCATAGTTTTTTGCGAAATTAACTATTATCTAGTCGGATCCAGTCTTTTATAGTTAGTTGAAAGATTACACTATCATCTAGTCGGGTCCAG
This sequence comes from Vicia faba, assembly GCA_948472305.1. Classification (NCBI taxonomy): domain Eukaryota; kingdom Viridiplantae; phylum Streptophyta; class Magnoliopsida; order Fabales; family Fabaceae; genus Vicia; species Vicia faba. The sequence continues at coordinate 1,131,748,699 of OX451735.1, forward strand.
GCTCTATAGTTACTTAATAAGTTGACTACTATCTGGTTGGGTCCAGGCTTCATAGTAGTTTGAAAGTTGTACTAATATCTAGTCGGGTCCAGTCTTCATAGTAACTTTTTGGAGGTAGTAAAGGTTTTGTTGATGACTTTACTGGAGATTAGGGGTTATGGCCCTATGATTTGTAATAGTCTGAAAGGAAAACTCAAGCTGGGGAGTGAGGACTGAGTCGGGGAGGACAGACTCATCTTGGTAGGAGACTCAGTTGGGGATAACAGCCTCAGCTGGGGAAGAGAGACTATGCCGGGGGAATTTATTGATTGTAGTATGTTGTTTGTTGGGGAAATAAACCATGTTGGGGAAATAAACCTTGTTGATGAATACTTGATGAACTACTGATGTGGTGAGTTCTTTGAGGAAGAGATCCACAAGGCTTCTACTTGAAGGATCAACTTAGCTGGGGAGAGAGAGCTGCCAAGAGATTGTGACTCTGGTTGGAGATTAACCTATGCAAAGAGAATTTGTGGGTAAATTTGTTGAGGATTGGTTTATTGTAATTGTTCTTTTGGGGCTAATGCTAATGAAATAAATTTGTGGGGATATTCTGTATACATTAAAGAGATGCTTGTTGCTGCTTAGCAGATCGCATGTGCCAAATAGTTTTAATTATGTTCATATGCATATGTTCGTTCAATTTTAGTCATTGGACAATTTTGAATTCAAAACAAAGACATAAAGTTTTCACTTCAAAGGATATTTGTATTGATATTTTGCCCATGAATAGGCGTTTTTGTACAAAGCGACAGAGATCTTAGTAAGAGGAAATCGTCGAAAAGAAAACAAAATTGAAAACAAAAAAATAGCCATGTGGAAATGATCTCATTGCATTCCAACTCTATTATTTCCCCCAATGTCTTCGAATGCCCCTTGCCGTTGACAGAAGTCGACTGGATTGATCTTGGACTGAGCGCAAAGTTCAGCAATCATAGCATTGTTGAGGTTAGTCCCATTGTCGGTGATGATCCTTTTTGGGATACCATAGCGGCAGATGAGGTTATGTTTGATGAATCTGGCTACCACTTTATTGGTGACTGAGGCAAACGAGGTGGCTTCGACCCATTTGGTGAAATAATCAATAGCGACCAGAATGAAGCGATGTCCATTAGAAGTGGTGGGCTTGATCTCTCCAATCATGTAAATGCCCCATATTGCAAATGGCCATGGAGCGATCATGACATTCAAAGGGATAGGAGGCACACGGACCTTGTTAGCATAGATTTGGCATTTGTGACAAGTTCTTGAATGTTGGTGGCAATCAGTCTCCATCGTTGACCAATAGTAACCAGCTCTAAGAATTTTCTTAGCCAACGTATATACGCTTGAATGAGTACCAAAGAGACCATTGTCCATGTCTTCCATAATTTCCTCTGCCTTCTTCTTATCCATACATCGGAGTAGAGTAGAATCATGGTTGTGCTTGTACAATATTCTGTTTCTTAGGAAGAATTTGGCTGAAAATCTTCGTAAGAACTTTTTGTCATTGATGGATGTTCCCTCGGAATACTCTTGTACTTCAAGGTATCTAATCACCTCATGGTACCATGGTTTTTCTGAGTTAGTGTCAAGCTCACAGCAGTGTGCGGGTTCGTCGAATCTCTCAATTGTAATCATAGGGGCTTCGTCGTCCCATCTGACATTGAACATTGAAGACATGGTTGCCAAGGCGTCAACCAACTGATTTTCTTCCCTAGGGAAGTGCTCAAAGGTGATCTCTTCAAAGTGAGGAATTAGCGATAGCACAAGTGTGATCGGTGGAAATAGAACTAACTGTTTTGAAATGCTGGTTCGCGAAATGTCGCGGTAAGCAAGAGTCACCACCGTCTTTTATGTTCTCCAACATTGAAAGGACAAAAGCACAGCAAAATTCCTTTTCGAGATGTTTCTCGGTTCGGGAGGTAGATTTATAGAAAGGGAAGGTGTTAACACCCTTTCTATCTGTGGTTATCCATGGGCTCTTAGGTACTTGCTCACTATGTTTTCAAAAATTGTTTGCTTTTCTTGTGTATGTGGGTTTTGAAAAAGTTTCGTTTTGAAAACTTCTAGGTAACTCTTGTATCAGTCCTCAAGAGTGTATGAAGTATTTGTTTGAAAACTTTTTGAAAGTGTAGGTGCGAAAAGTATCTTTGTTTGTTTTGAAAGAGCAAGTACCCAGGAGAAATCTACCTACCCTAAGGAATTAGGCTGTGTAAATGTCCTTTAGACAGTACTATCCCACAATTGAGAAGTAGGTAGCACCGTCGTTGGAGTTTCGGGTCAATTCGATTATAGGGACATGTGTGGTCACCAAAGCAATAGTAGGACGCCTTAGCGGTAACCCTAATGTCCTAGATCCTTTTTATCTGAGGCAACCGTTTCGAGGCAACTGGATCTTTAGACATGAGGGCGACCTCTAAAACACCTTATAATTGATGACCACTTCGAGGCAACCAAGTGAGGCGTACCCTAGGAGTGGCATGTGCACGTGTGTCAGGTTTCATGTTAAATTGTCTTTGCATGCATCATTGTGAGCTACGGGTTGATTTTATTTTTCATACAAGTCTTGTCATGCATAATTAACAGTTAATAATTTGCGGAAAGTAAATTGCGGAAAATTGAATCTACGCTATTACAAGGCGTCGGGTATTTACATCGCCAAAAACATAACCCTTTAAAAATAAATGCGAAAATATTAAAGAAAGCAGTAAAAGCCCTAATTAACCATTACATTCTCGGAGCAGATACATAAATAATGATCAAAATAATAATAATGCGCGAAAGGAAATTGGATCGGGAAAAATCTTAGGGTTTTGACACTTTTTGAGAAAAGAATTGAATTTGGTCCTTTTTTGCATTTAATTCAAATTAAACCTAAAACTAATCAATTAATTAATTAAAAGGAAAAAAGTATTTTTTTATGTTTTTTAGGTCTTTAATGAAATAAAAAATAAAAAGAAATTAAAAGTGTCAAAAGAAGAACCCTAAGTCTAATTCATTTTATTTATTATGAAAAAAAAGTCAAAATTAAACCTAATTAAACTAATTTGTTAGAATTTATTTAAAAAATAATAACTAATTAAATTTAATCAATAAAAATATTATTATTTTTTCTGTTTTCTGGATTTATTATGGAAAAATAATTATTTAGTTAATAGTTAATTAAGAATTAAATTTAAATAAGTAAAATAAAAAATATAAAAGAAAAATAAAGAGGCAAACTCATGGGGGGTGATGGGCCAGCAAGGAGGTTTTGTTAGCAATCTTAAGCCCATTAACTCCAGGCCTTGTTGACTTTCTGGAATTGTCCACGCTGGCTTTGACCAGGAGCATGATGGTCATCCATCCCATGGCCATTGGATTGATGCACAAGGTCACTTGGCGCACTGATTTGTGAGGTACATGATGGAACACATGGGAGAGCCTGCATATGAATACATGATGAAAAAGAATAAACAATTATTTTGGTGGGACCTGGGATTCGAACCCAGGTCCCAGTACTCAATGCTTATCTGTCCTAGCCACTGAACCAATTGCCCTAATTGATATTATACCACATAGTAATTAATATGTTAGTAACTCAACAAATATGCCTGAAATAAAAAACAAACGCGCGATTTTTTAAAAGAACGAATGAGAGGGAGACGCGTCAGTGTCTTCTTCCTTGGTCACTGGTTTTTTACCTGCGGATTTTTATCCGCAGGAAGCTCCGTAGGTTCTTCCTAAAATTGTCCCTAGGCTTCAAAAACTCATTCCAAAACCATGGTTATGATCGTCCATGTCTCCTGAGTTCATCCATGCTCATGATTTGTTCTAATTGTACCTGGAAACAAAATGCCTAAAAACAACACAAACAAACCCTAGACGCGGGTATCATCATATAAGGCCTAAAAACGAAATTGAATAATGCCATTAGGTTAGAAATCAAACAAGGAACACAAATATGCCAATGCTTTTGAGAAAAAGTGCAAGAATTGAAGGTTTCGATTTAGTGTTCAGGGGCGAGTTTGTGAGAACATACAGCGCTGTATAGGGAGTCTTTGGACGTGGTATTGATCGTGTTAGCTTCAGTGGACGGCAAGGAAGAAGGCTACGTGCTCCTTTTGGTCTGAAAACGCCTGCAATGCTGTTCTTGATCTCCCACTTTTCCAACAATTTCTCAGTTTTGCTTTGGCCGTTTTAGCAATGTTTTGGTCGTGAATTAGGTTTAGGCTTCTTGTATATGTATAAGGCAACCAGTCTAGGTCAAAATTTGAGCTTGTATTTTGTGTATTGAAGTTTGGAGATTTGATTGACCACCATTGAAAACCTTTCCAAATTTGAAGCAAATCTAAGATTTTGTGTACACATAAGCCCTAGCACTAATTGTTTGGTTAGCACATGACATATGAAAGCTGTATAAATCATAAAGATACTATTCCATTGATTTTTAGATTTTATTTGAATTATTATGGATTTAAAATGAATTAAATCAATAAAAATTAAATAAAATAGAAAAATAAATGTTTGATCTTGAAATTAATCATGGGACACGTGTGTGGCATGACAAGGCTGAATCAAATGGAAGAAAGTGGGCCCTTTTGTCAAAAATTGAAGTTTTAAGGATAGTTGACTTTTGCAAATTCACAAAAATTTCCCAACTTCTCCAATGCATATCTTGCTCAATTTTGATCATATGAACATGTTCTTGGACATTTTGGAAAGGTCTTGAAGTCCTATAACCAATGCCTTTTGTCCCATGTCATTTGGATTTACCAATCTCAAGTTATGGTCTTTGACTTAAAGTGCATTTTTGTTGACTTTTGAAATTGACCTATAATGTAGAAATTGATAACTTTTTGTGAGAGCATTTCTTGGACTTGGAATGTGAAGATGAATTTTAGAAAATGTCATCCCCTTCAAAATGAGCATTGGATGGGATTTTTCTAATGAACCATGAAAAAGTTATGCCTTGGTCAAGATACAGTTGACTTTTTTGCTGTCCAAAAATAGTAACTTTTGGCATCTTGATGATTTTTGAGCTATTCTTGTGGAATCATGATCAAGACTTTATCAAATGATGATTATGAGCTCAAAATAAGATGTTGACCAAAAATTCTGACTTTTGACTGTAAAATGACCATTTTACCCCTGCAGTTGACTGTAGAGCAAATAGGGCTTTTGACTGTGCAATTTGACACTGTGAGTCTTGAAACTTGACATGTAGATGCTTGAGAATATGTATAGGCCTATGTGACTTGATTGAGCCATTGAAAACCTTAAACTCCAGGAGAGAACCAAAACCCTAATTTTGACTGGCTTAGGAGATGTTTGGACTGTGCAATCCCTTGAGAAATCTTGAACCATTTGAAGATGATTCTTGATAAATCTTGAAGAATATGAGAGGGAAAATTTTGGGGTACAACAGTTGCCCCTGTTCAATCTTCTTAGACCTGAGGATGTAGATTGGCTTGCGTTCCTTTCGTGATCCGAAGGTGGAAGATGATTGAACACTAGAGTGCCCAGAAATTTGCACTCGCATAGTAGAATATCAGCAACGTGATGTCGGGAATGGGCTTACATATGCAATTTGGAAAGATGGTGGATAGGAGGATGGGCTTATAGATGCCATCTGGAGATGTGACAGAACCTTGTCGGGAATGGGCTTATAGATGCCATTTGGAAGTGTAATGGATAGTTGTGGAGATGGGCTTAAAGATGCCGTCCAGAGAACTTGCGTACCTGAGAAAGAAAGATAATTTCCTGGCCTGTTACAGGGGTTGATCTTCAACTCTTCATGCAGATATGCCCTGGCTAGATACAGGTATCGAATCTACAATCAATTACTCACAGATATGCCCTGGCTAGATACAGGTATCGAATCTGGAACTTCAAAAGGTTGGTCGAGATAGCTTTCCTGGCTGGATACAGGTGTAGATCCCTTCAGACTCTTCATGCAGATATGCCCTGGCTAGATACAGGTATCAAATCTACAATCAATCGCTCACAGATATGCCCTAGCTAGATACAGGTACCGAATCTGGGATTAGTCGTCTACAAATATGCCCTGGCTGGATACAGGTATCGAATCTGGAATTGGTCGTCTACAGATATGCCCTGGCTAGATACATGTATCGAATCTTAATTAGTCGTCCACAGATATGCCCTGGCTAGATACAGGTATCAAATCTGGAACTCCAAAAGGTTGGTCGAGATAGCTTTCCTGGCTGGATACAGGTGTAGACCTCTGACCTGAGAATGAAAGATAATTTCCTGGCCTGTTACAAGGGTTGATCTTCAAACTCTTCATGTAGATATGCCCTGGCTAGATACAAGTATAGATCTACAATCAATCTCTCACAGATATGCCCTGGCTAGATACAGGTATCGAATCTGGAACTTCAAACTCTTCATGCAGATATGCCCTGGCTAGATACAGGTATCGAATCTACAATCAATCGCTCACAGATATGCCCTGGCTAGATACAGGTATCGAATCTGGAACTGCGAGAGTTGATGGTAATCATCTTTTGATTGACTTTTTCCTGAAAAGGCAAAACATTAGTTGTATGCAATGTCATGATGTATGAAATGCATGATGTCATGATGTTCTCAGGAATAAATGAGATCATTTCGTATGCACTTTATCATGTATGTAAGCAGGATATATGAAATGTGAAATGTCTATGAATGTATTTTCGTCTAGGAAAATAAATCCTTGGTGAATGCCGGGAGCTTGTTGAATCCTGGGCTGATGTTTGAAGAGTAGAGTTCTTCGTTTTCGCTGGGGATGATGGTTGCAAGAATAAACTGGTAGGAGAAGATGGCTCCGTTGGGGAATAAACTTGTTGGAGAGATTACTCTGCAGGGAATTACTCTATGGGAAGAGATGCTTCACTGAGATTTTGATGATAACTCTGCTGGGGATTCCGTTGATAAGTTATGTTGGGGAATTTGATGAACTCCGCTGGGGGATAGGAAGAACTTCGCCGAGGACGATCTTTCCGTGGTAATTAGCTGAGGATAACCCAGTTAGGCTCTGGTGGGGAATAACCTTTGAATATGGCCGAGAGAGATATTTGTGCTCTGCGGGGGACCAACTTCCAGACTCTACTGGGGATAAGCTTCCAGAATCTACTAGGGATAAGCTTCCAGAATCTACTGGGGATAAGCTTCCCGAATCTACTAGGGATAAGCTTCCCGAATCTACTGGGGAGATGTTTCCAGAATCTATTGGGGAGGATGATTCAACTCTCCTGGGGAAACTTTTGGACTGTACTGGGGAGATTGATTCCACTGGGGTGTCTGTATTCTGCCGGGGAACAATCTTATATCTCCGTTGAGGAATACTAAAACTGTCGGGGATGCTTGCTTAGGAACATTTGTATACTCCGCTGGGGAATATTGAGATTTCCTGGGGATACCCATCTTCCTTAAGGATGACAGTAGACTAACTCTGCTTGGGGAGAGTATCGTTGACTTGCTGGATATTATGCCTTGTCGGGGCTGATGGGAGACCAACTCTACTCGGGGGAGTGTATTGCTGAATCTTGTCTTACTCTCGGGGAGTGAAGGTATCTTGGTTATGTTCTTCAGCCGAACCTACCTTGGTACCTTGGTGGACAGAGCAACTAGATCGCTTAGACAATTCATTATTGCCCATGTTTCTGATGTCACATGTAATTAGTCCTTTGTTTCGCATGCAAATATTTATGATCAGCAATTAATGTCAAATGCATATATCAAAAATGAACATTGGACGTTCTTTGCAAAACAGAACAGATAAAGGAAAAACAATTGGCAATTTGTCTGAAAAGTGAGCTTGTATTGATTTTTGGAATTTGCATGTAAATAGGCGTTTATGTACAAGAGGCTGACGTCCTAGTAAGAGAACGCTGCCGAACAAGGTAGAGTTTATACAATTTTATGAAAAGGAAACAAAACAGCTATGTGAAAAATAATCCCACTGGGTTCCAACTCTGCTATCGCCTTTATGTCTTCAAGCGTCTCATCACTCTGCTGCTTTAGTTGAAGATGAAACTGATTGATCAATGCCGTCTGAACCTGATAGTTGATGCCGAATTCTGGATGCAAGGTGGTCCAATGAGACATAGTATTACGCTTATCCCTAACTTTTTCCTGGACCGCCCTTTCGGGTTTTCAGTCCACCGGGATACCCATTTTTGCCCAAGCCGCCTTTTCAGGTTTTCAACTTGTCGGGTGTACAGATTTTTTCGTTTCATCCCTTATTTTTGCCCGAACCCTTTTGGTTCGCCGGGAAGCCCTTATTTTTGCCTAGGTGTGTCAACCTAGCGGGTCTTTAATCATGCGTAGTATCTTTTTACTATGTCTGCATTGGCAGGGTGAGGAAGGTCGTCACCGTCCATGGTGGTTAGAATCATTGCACCTCCTCAGAATACGTTCTTAACCACAAATGGCCCTTCGTACGTGGGGGTCCATTTGCCCCTGGGATCACCTTGAGGGAGAATGATGCGCTTGATTACCAGGTCCCCAACTTGATACTCTTGTCGTCTGACTTTCTTGTTAAAATCCTTGATCATCCGTTTTTGGTACGTCTGACCATGACAAATAGTCGTGAGTCTCTTTTCATCGATTAGGTTCAGTTGATCAAGTCGAGTCTGGATCCAGTCATCTTCGCTCAAACCTGCATCCTTCATTATCCGGAGAGAGGGTATCTGAACTTCAATAGGCAAGACCGCCTCCATGCCATAGACCAAGGAAAAGGGAGTTGCCCCTGTTGACGTTCGTGCTGAGGTACGGTACCCATGAAGAGCAAACGGTAACATCTCATGCCAATCTTTGTAGGTCACTGTCATCTTCTGCACAATCTTCTTGATATTCTTATTAGCTGCTTCTACAACCCCATTCATCTTCGGCCGGTATGGAGAAGAGTTGTGGTGTTGTATCTTGAATTGCTCGTAGAGCTCAGTGATCATCTTGTTATTAAGATTGGTACCGTTGTCCGTAATGAACCTCTCAGGTACACCGTAGCGACAGATCAGGTTGTGCCGAATGAATCGTGCCATGACGTTCTTGGTTACGGTAGCATAGGAAGCTGCTTCGACCCACTTTATGAAGTAATCAATTGCCACCAGGATGAAGCGATGCCCGCTGGATGCCGTAGGTCTGATCTCGCCGATCATATCAATGCCCCACATTGCAAAAGGCCAAGGTACTGTCAGGACGTTCAGAGGAACGGGAGGTATGTGCACCTTATCAGCGTAAATCTGGCATTTGTGACATGTCCGAGAATGTTGATAACAGTCGGCTTCCATTGTGGACCAGAAATATCCTGCCCGAAGGATTTTCTTTGCCATGGTATGTCCACTGGAATGTGTTCCGAAGGTACCTTCATGCAGCTCTGTCATGATCCTTTCTGCTTCAGTCTTATCCACACAACGCAGTAAGGTTGTGTAGGTGTTTAGGTATTGGCTTGCATTTTTGGTAAATCCCAAGTGTATGTGTGAATGTCATGACTAATGTCATAACATTCTAGTTCAGTTTGTACTAACTCATTAGGTATCTTTGCAGAAAAATATTGTATATCAAGTACTGATGTTTATAAGTGTGTATCTGAGCATTTTGCAAAATGATCACATTTTGCTAAATCAGTAGACAGGTTTTCTCAGATGTCATAACAGATGTTATGACATCCTGTTCTGAACTAACAGGTTTGCAGGATGGATAAGTCTGAGTTTTTTCAGGAAATAACTCAGTCTTTCCTGAACAGAATCCTGCGTTTTCTGAGGGGTAACCTAGCTCAACCCTAACCTGGTTAATAAAGTCATGTGACCTGGTCTTTAGGTCAAACGGAATTAACCCTAGGTTTTTGTGGAAACCCTAACTGAAGTTGCAGCTGCTATATATTCAACAGAGCTGCTGTTTTTCAAGGATCCCTCTTGACTGATCAGAAGATCATTTTTGTAATCTGAATAGATTTGATTATTGTACTCCAAGCAATTATCATTGTGATAAGTGCCTTGGAATAGGTTTCTAATTGTAAGGGTTGTGCAGCACTCAAAGCTTTGAAGCAAGAGTGTTTGAATGTTCCATGACTAAAGCTGTGAAGCAGAGTCAAGTTAGTTGTGTGCATCACTCAAAGCTGTGAAGCACGAGTGATTGTGGTGCTTGATTAAAAAGCTGTGAAGCTTAATCAAGTGTTTGTTTATGAAGAGTGTCTTCATCAATTCTCAAGTCAAATTGGTTTATGTATCACTGCTGTGATTGAGGGGGAGTGAGTAGGAACTCAGGTTTAAGTTGTACTTAGATTGGAATTGCATTGGGTAGGTCTTAAGTGAAGGAGATAAACTGGTTGGTTTATTCCTGAATTAAAATCTCTTATAGTGGATTTCCTCCCTGGCTTGGTAGCCCCCAGAGTAGGTGTTGTTGCACACTGAACTGGGTAAACAATTGACTGTGTTCTTTATTGCTTTTGTATTTACTGTCATATAGTAAGTCAGATACGGTGTCATAACATTGAACGTGACATTGAGTATCTGCAGCCAGAATTTCAATTGGTATCAGAGCAGGCACCCTGCCTGTATTACTGGGTGAGATCTAGGGATATCACTTTCTGGCACTATGGACAAAGAAGGAGTTTTTGGAAATAGACCACCCATTCTGGATGGAACTAATTATGACTACTAGAAACCTCGTATGATTGCCTTCCTAAAATCTCTGGACAAAAAGGCTTGGAGAGCTGCTGACAAAGGATGGATTCATCCCACCATAACTGAGATAGATGGGACAACCAGTCTGAAGCCTGAGGAAGATTGGAGTAAATAAGAAGATGAGTTAGCTCTGGGAAATTCAAAAGCTTTAAATGCCTTGTTCAATGGAATTGATAGAAACATTTTCAGACTAGTACATCAATATGAACTGGCCAAGGAAGTTTGGGACACTCTCAAAACTACTCATGAGGGCACTTCCAAAGTAAAGATGTCAAGGCTTCAGATGTTGACTACCAAATTTGAGAATCTAAAAATGATGGAAGATGAAACCATTCATGAGTTTCACATGAACATCTTGGAGATTGCCAACACCTCAGGAGCACTGGGAGAAAAGATGTCAGAAGAAAAACTGGTGAGGAAGATTCTCAGATCCTTGCCTAAAAGATTTGCAATGAAGGTAACTGCCATAGAGGAAGCCCAGGACATTAGCAAGTTGAAAGTGGATGAACTTATTGGGTCACTTCAGACTTTTGAGATGGGGATCACTGATAATGGTGACAAGAAGAACAAAAGCATAGCACTTGTATCCAACACTGATGTTGAATACAAGGAGGATGAAGAAGAAAACATATCAGAAGCTATTGCCATGCTTGGAAGACAGTTCAACAAGCTCATCAAAAGAATGGATCCAAAGTCAAGGTCTAATGTTCATAACATTCCCTCTGACATTGACAGTTCCAGCAGAAGACCAAGGTCAGAAGATAAGGGAAACCAAGGCAGAGGTATTCAATGCCATGGATGTGAAGGATATGGACATATTCGAGCTGAATGTCCTACCTTTCTTAAGAAACAAAAGAAATGAATGACTGTTACTTGGTCTGACTATGATTCAGAAAGTAATTCTGAAGAAGAATCTGCCAAACTAGTTACTGCCCTAACTAGTGTTTGTACTTCTGAAAGTGACACTAGTGATGAAGAAGTGACATTTGAAGAACTGGCTGATACCTACAAGAAATTGTGTATCAGAAGTGCTGAAGTCTGTGTGCAGAATGAGAAACAATCAAAACTCATTATAAAGCTGGAGGCTGAAAAAAGGGCAAATCTTGAAACTATAAGTCATCTAGAAGGAGAAGTTCAATTGCTGAACTCACAACTGAATCAAATGACCAAATCTGTCAAGATGTTGACAAATGGAACAGACAAATTGGAAGAGATCCTTCAGGTTGGACAAAATGTGGGAAATAAATCTGGACTAGGATTTATGGAAGCAAAGAAATCTGGTACTGGTAAGCAAATGTCAAAACAGATGTCTCAACACAACTCTCAACATCAGGAACAGAGACATATGAAGAAAAGGTACCAAAGATGGAAATGTCATCATTGTGGGAGATATGGTCACATAAAGCCCTTCTGCTTCAGATTACATGGATACCCTAATCAGAACTCAGGTGTCAAACCTAAGTCTAAAAAGGTACCACATGCTCCTCAATGGAAGAAAAAGGCTACTGCACTGATAGCTCACACTTCCCTGAGGGTCTCTGCAAAGGAAGACTGGTACTTTGACAGTGGATGTTCCAGACATATGACTGGAATCAAGAACCTCCTCAATAATGTTAAGCCTCACACCACCAGTTTTGTGACCTTTGGAGATGGGGCTAAAGGTGAAATCAAAGGAGTCGGTGATTTGGACTGCCCTGGAGTTCCAAGTCTGAATGAAGTACTTCTGGTGAAAGGACTGACCGCTAATCTCATTAGTATCAGTCAACTGTGTGATCTAGGATTCAAGGTTAACTTCTCAAAGTCTGAATGCCTTGTAATCAATGACAAACAAGAGATAGTAATGAAAGGAGTCAGATCCAAAGACAACTGTTACTTATGGGAGGCTGAGAACACTAATTTCTCATCTGTGTGTTCCATTGCAAAAGAAGAAAAAGAGGTGAAACTGTGGCACCAAAAACTTGGCCATCTTCATCTAAGGGGTATGAAGAGGATTATCTCCTTGGAGGCAGTCAGAGGGATTCCAAAACTACAAATTGATGAAGGAAGAGTTTATGGTGAATGTCAGGTTGGTAAGCAGACTAGGATGTCACATCCAAAGTCAAGACATCTGACCACCTCTAAGGTTCTAGAACTCCTCCATATGGATCTGATGGGACCAATGCAAGTAGAGAGTCTTGGTGGTAAAAGATATGCCTATGTGGTTGTGGATGATTTTTCCAGATTCACCTGGATTAATTTCATTAGGGAAAAATCAGATGCATTTGAAGTTTTTAGAGAACTGTGCAAGAGAATTCAAAGAGAGAAGGAAGCATGTATTGTCAGAATCAGAAGTGATCATGGCAAGGAATTTGAAAACAGCAAGTTTGATGACTTCTATTCTTCAGAAGGAATCAGTCATGAGTTTTCTTCTCCTATAACACCTCAGCAAAATGGAGTTGTGGAAAGAAAAAACAGGACCATACAAGAATCTGCCAGAGCAATGTTACATGCCAAAAGACTTCCTATGTATTTTTGGGCTGAAGCTATGAATACAGCTTGCTATGTTCATAACAGGGTCACCTTGAGAAAGGGAACCTCATCCACCATATATGAACTCTGGAAAGGAAGAAAACCAACTGTGAAGTACTTCCATGTGTTTGGCAGCAAATGCTATATTCTGTCTGATCGTGAACAAAGAAGAAAACTGGACCCCAAAAGTGATGAAGGCATATTTCTAGGATACTCCTCAAACAGCAGAGCTTATAGAGTATTCAACTCCAGAACCAAAACCATGATGGAATCAATAAATGTTATAATTGATGACTATCATGAAGAAATAGATGTTCCTTGTACTGTTGAGACATTCTTTGAGACTTCAACCCAACAGAATGACCTACCCAACTCCACCACAACAGAATCTGAATCAAAGGAAGCTAGCAAGATCCCTTCCATCAGAATTCAGAAGGATCATCCAAAAGAGCTCATCATAGGAGATCCCAATAGTGGAGTCATCACAAGATCTAGAGAAATCATCTCAAACTCTTGTTTTGTGTCCAAAATGGAACCAAGAAATGTCAAGGAAGCCTTAACTGATGAATATTGGATTGGTGCAATGCAAGATGAACTGAACCAATTCAAGCAACATGAAGTTTGGGAACTAGTTCCTAGACCTGAAGGAACTAACATCATTGGGACAAAATGGATATTCAAGAACAAGTCAGATGCTGAAGGAGTTGTCACCAGAAATAAGGCAAGACTTGTTGCTCAAGGATACACCCAGGTTGAAGGGGTTGATTTTGATGAAACCTTTGCACCTGTAGCCAGGTTGGAATCAATCAGACTCTTGTTGTCAATTGCCTGTCTTCTGAAGTTCAAGTTATTTCAGATGGATGTGAAAAGTTCCTTTCTAAATGGGTACTTAAATGAGGAAGCTTATGTGGAATAACCTAAAGGTTTTGTGGATTCAACCCATCCTGATCATGTCTACAAATTGAGAAAAGCTCTATATGGCCTGAAACAAGCTCCTAGAGCATGGTATGACAGGTTAACAAAGTTTCTCTCAGACAAAGGCTACAGAAAAGGAGGCTTGGACAAAACTCTCTTTGTCAAAACTGAAGGAGGGAAGTTGATGGTTGCCCAAATATATGTTGATGACATAGTGTTTGGAGGAATGTCAGAACATATGGTTAAACACTTTGCTGACCAGATGCAGGCTGAATTTGAAATGAGTCTCATGGGAGAATTAACTTATTTTCTTGGACTACAAGTCTCACAGATGGAGGACTCAATCTTCTTATCTCAAAGAAAGTATGCTAAGAATATTGTAAAGAAGTTTGGTATGGAGAATGCAAGTCACAAAAGGACTCCTGCTCCTACTCATCTAAAGCTTTCAAAAGATTCAAGTGGGGTTAAGGTGGATCAAAGTCTGTACAGAAGCATGATAGGAAGCTTGTTGTACTTAACTGCCAGCAGACCTGATATTGCCTTTGCAGTTGGAGTTTGTGCTAGATACCAAGCTGATCCCAAAGTCAGTCATATCAATCAAGTGAAGAGAATTTTGAAGTATGTAAGTGGTACTTACAACTATGGATTGATGTATACTCATGGCTGTGAACCAGCTCTGACTGGCTACTGTGATGCTGATTGGGCTGGTAGTGCTGATGATAGAAAAAGCACCTCTGGAGGATGTTTCTTCTTCGGAAGTAATCTGGTTTCCTGGTTCAGTAAGAAAAAGAATTGTGTGTCTCTTTCCACTGCTGAAGCTGAATACATTGCAGCTGGTAGTAGCTGCTCTCAAATGATATGGATGAAACAGATGCTCACTGAGTATAATGTCACACAAGATGTTATGACATTGTACTGTGACAATCTGAGTACAATCAACATATCCAAGAATCCCATTCAGCATAGCAGGACCAAACATATTGACATACGACATCACTTTATCAGAGACCTTGTAGAAGAGAAGACAATCAAATTGGAACATGTTGCCACTGAGCTACAACTGGCTGACATTTTTACCAAGGCTCTGGATGCAAATCAATTTGAAAACTTAAGGGGTAAGCTGGGTATTTGCCAACATGAGGAATTGTAGCAATTAATTTTGCTTAAAACAAGGATCAAAGGAGTTATGGCTGTTCTGATTGGTTTAAAATTGTATTTTCTCATTTCCTACAATTCTTTTAAGAAGTTGAATAGACACTCCCTTGCTTCCTTCCTCACTCTTCTCCTCATCAAAACCCAGTCTCTCAATCAGAAATTTCTCCTCAGCTGCTGTTGGTCCTCTAAAACTGTCAAAATGTCTCAAACACCATCATCATCCAATACGACTATTTCAACCTCTTCCTCTGATCAAGATTCTGGGACAATCTCTTCTTGTCTGGACTCTGACGTTCTGGAGATCTCTTCTCGTAGAAAAGTGGGAACTAACCCCACCAAGGTCAAAGAGTTGAGAACAAGACATGCAGGAAAGCCCCAAGCTTCTGCCTCTAGTAATCCATCTCATCCTTCTTCTTCAGTTCCCCCTGAAATTGCAAATAGGGAAGGGACAGCCTATGTTAATCAAGCAATAGCAAAAATTGTTTCAAGAATTCTGAACGAGAACCACTCAGTTCCTGGCATTTCTGTTCCTCTGAACCAAGAAAGCTCAAATGCTGAAATAAATCCAAATGTCTCTAAGAATGTTGAGACATCAAACAAAGAGAAGAATGCTGACATTGCTCACAAGAAAAGAAAGAAGCCTGAATCCTCTGGATCTGATGACAGTGCTTGAAGGTTGGTTGGTGATATCTGGTGGAGTTTGGAAGTTGTTTTCTGCTGCTGCTCTTATTATTTTGTTTTGGATAACTGTATAATTTTATGAACATGTATCTTTGGCCCATTTGTGGCTAAAGAGGGGGAGAATATTTTGGTACTTACTTAATTAGTACTTGACATTCTATTTTTCTGTTGTCACTTATTTCTGCTGCTATCTATCTCTGATTGCTTAGGGTCTTTAGCCAAAAATCTGCCAAAGGGGGAGTTTGTAGGTGTTTAGGTATTGGCTTGCATTTTTGGTAAATCCCAAGTGTATGTGTGAATGTCATGACTAATGTCATAACATTCTAGTTCAGTTTGTACTAACTCATTAGGTATCTTTGCAGAAAAATATTGTATATCAAGTACTGATGTTTATAAGTGTGTATCTGAGCATTTTGCAAAATGATCACATTTTGCTAAATCAGTAGACAGGTTTTCTCAGATGTCATAACAGATGTTATGACATCCTGTTCTGAACTAACAGGTTTGCAGGATGGATAAGTCTGAGTTTTTTCAGGAAATAACTCAGTCTTTCCTGAACAGAATCCTGCGTTTTCTGAGGGGTAACCTAGCTCAACCCTAACCTGGTTAATAAAGTCCTGTGACCTGGTCTTTAGGTCAAACGGAATTAACCCTAGGTTTTTGTGGAAACCCTAACTGAAGTTGCAGCTGCTATATATTCAACAGAGCTGCTGTTTTTCAAGGATCCCTCTTGACTGATCAGAAGATCATTTTTGTAATCTGAATAGATTTGATTATTGTACTCCAAGCAATTATCATTGTGATAAGTGCCTTGGAATAGGTTTCTAATTGTAAGGGTTGTGCAGCACTCAAAGCTTTGAAGCAAGAGTGTTTGAATGTTCCTTGACTAAAGCTGTGAAGCAGAGTCAAGTTAGTTGTGTGCATCACTCAAAGCTGTGAAGCACGAGTGATTGTGGTGCTTGATTAAAAAGCTGTGAAGCTTAATCAAGTGTTTGTTTATGAAGAGTGTCTTCATCAATTCTCAAGTCAAATTGGTTTATGTATCACTGCTGTGATTGAGGGGGAGTGAGTAGGAACTCAGGTTTAAGTTGTACTTAGATTGGAATTGCATTGGGTAGGTCTTAAGTGAAGGAGATAAACTGGTTGGTTTATTCCTGAATTAAAATCTCTTATAGTGGATTTCCTCCCTGGCTTGGTAGCCCCCAGAGTAGGTGTTGTTGCACACTGAACTGGGTAAACAATTGACTGTGTTCTTTATTGCTTTTGTATTTACTGTCATATAGTAAGTCAGATACGGTGTCATAACATTGAACGTGACATTGAGTATCTGCAGCCAGAATTTCAGGTTGAATCATGGTTTCGCTTGTACAGAATGTCATTGCTGAGGAAGAACTTCGCCGCGAACCTTCTCAGAAATTTCTTGTCATTGACGGATGCACCCTCGGGGTATTCTTGAGCTTCCAAGTACCTCTTCACTTCATGATACCAAGGTTTTTCAGTTACCTCTTCAGCCTCAAGATCGCAGCAATGTGCAGGTTCATCCAACTTCCAGATAATGATTCGGGGAGCCTCGTTGTCCCATTTGACTTTGAACATAGAAGACATCGTAGCTAACTCGTCCGCCAACTGATTCTCTTCTCTTGGGAAGTGTTCAAAGGTCATCTCTTCGAAATGGGGGATCAAAGTCAACACGTACTCCTTTTAAGGGATAAGATTTGGGTGTTTCGTATCCCACTCGCCTTTGATCTGACTGATCACGAGAGCGGAATCTCCGAAGACACTCAGAAACTTGATCCTTAAGTCAATTGCAGCTTGAAGACCCATGATGCATGCTTCATACTCCGCCATGTTGTTGGTGCAGTTGAAACATAACCGGGCAGTAAGTGGAGTATGGGTACCTTTAGGGGATATGATTACAGCGCCAATACCATTACCCAAAGCGTTTGAGACTCCCTCAAAGTGCATAGACCATCGGGATCCTTCCTCAGGTCCTTCATCCGGTCCCGGTACTTCACAATCAGTCACTACCATGATATTCTCGTCCGGAAATTCAAAGTTCATAGATTGGTAGTCATCTACTGCCTGGTGTGCCAAATGGTCTGCCAATACACTTCCCTTGATGGCTTTCTTAGTCGTATACTGGATATCATATTCAGTCAAGATCATCTGCCATCTTGCTATTCTTTCGGACAAGGCAGGCTTTTCGAATATGTACTTGATTGGATCCATTTTAGAAATCAATAGAGTAGTGTGAGTCAACATATACTGTCTCAGCCGGCGAGCAGCTCATACCAAAGTGCAGCAAGTTTTCTCGAGTAGTGAGTATCGGGTCTCACAGTCGGTAAACTTTTTGCTAAGGTAATAAATAGCGTGCTCTTTTCGGCCAGACTCGTCATGCTGCCCCAGCACACACCCCATTGAGCTGTCAAGTACTGTCAAGTATAAGATTAGAGGTCTCCCTTCAACCGGTGGCATAAGAATGGGTGGTTCTTGGAGATACTCTTTGATTCTTTCGAAAGCAGCCTGACATTCAATGTTCCAACGTACCACTTGATCTTTCTTCAGTAGCTTGAAGATTGGTTCACAGGTAGCAGTTAGATGCGAGATGAATCGGGCAATGTAGTTCAACCGTCCTAGAAAGCCTCCGACTTCTTTCTCTGTCTTGGGAACTGGCATCTCTTGTATGGCTTTCACTTTGGCAGGGTCTACTTGGATACCTTTATGGCTCACGACGAAACCCAGTAGTTTTCCAGATCTTACCCCAAAGATGCACTTGTTCGAGTTCAATCTCAGCTTGTACAACTTCAGACGGTCAAACAACTTCTGTAGATGGTCAAGGTGTTCCTCCTCAGTTTGGGACCTTGCAATCATGTCGTCGACATATACTTCAATCTCATGATGGATCATGTCATGAAATAAAGCAACCATGGCACGTTGGTAGGTTGCCCCAGCATTTTTCAACCCAAAAGGCATGACCTTGTAGCAAAAGGTGCCCCACTGAGTAACAAAAGTGGTCTTTTCCATGTCTTCAGGAGCCATCTTGATTTGATTATAACCGGAGAACCCGTCCATGAAGGAGAATACCCTATGCTGAGCAGTATTGTCAACCAGAACGTCGATGTGAGGCAGAGGGAAGTCATCCTTGGGGCTTGCCCTGTTTAAATCCCTGTAATCAACACACATTCGGACCTTGCCATCTTTCTTCGGCACTGGAACCACGTTGGCAACCCACTGAGGGTAAGAAGTCACTGCTAGAAACCCGACATCAAATTGTTTCATAACCTCATCTTTGATTTTCTCGGACATCTCTGGACGCATACGGCGGACCTTCTGTTTTACCGGAGGACAGTCTTCCTTGGTAGGCAAGTGATGAACCACAATGTCGGTATCCAACCCAGGAATATCTTCGTAAGACCAGGCAAAGATTTCCACATAGTCATGCAACATCTGAATCAACCGCTGTTTCACACTAGACTCTAGATTGGCCCCAATCTTGACCTCCTTTCTGTCTGTCTCAGTACCTAGATTTACCGTTTCCACTGGCTCTTCATGTGGCTGAATGGCCCTCTCTTCCTGGAGTAACAGTCTTGCAAGCTCACCAGGCACTTCGCAATCATCTTCACCTTCGTCTTCGGCTAAGTTGATTGGATTTTCGAAGTCATAACTGGCAGTAGCAGAGTCGTTACCAGTGAGATCCAGAGTGGATTGGAACCTGTATAGGTGAGTGTGTGTAAATATAGTTGTTTTGCAATATATAATAGAGAAAGACAAGGAGCGCAAGATTTGAAATGAAAAAAACGTCCAATGTTTTTATTAATGATATATGAAAATGACAAAAAAGCCTTCACAAATGAAGCCACGGTGCCCCGGGTAAGACACCGGGCCATAAAGTTTCAAATTATTGTTTGTTACAAATTCAAAACAAAGGAGTTCATTACTGAGTGACAAAAGTAATAGGGACGAAGTCTTTCGTTGTCCAGTTGTTTGGTCCACCGTTGGTCGTAGGGTAGATCCAGCTGTCGAATTCAGATTCCTCCACGTCGTCTTCAATGGCATTTACCCCTGAGTTGTTGATGAACACAGGAGGTCTTCCAATCCTTGCTTTATGAACAACCCTCTGAGCTTCTGCAGTGAAACCCAAACCAAATTTGTCAGTCTTCGGAATGAAGTCAGGAAGTCGGCCCCAGTTTGCACACTCACCCTTCTCAATCACAGCTCGGGCATCCTTTAAGGAAGCCATCTTCAAAGGGGAATCTTCTTCAGTTACAGTCTCTACTGATGCCAGTGTCTGAGGAACCTCTTCAAAGTGTTGAAAGGGGGTCTCAATGAACTCCCCATCCATCTCTATATACCGGAACGAGTTGAGGTGGCTGACCATGTATTCTTCCTCCCCCTGAACTGTCACAATTTTTCCCCTGACCGGGTATTTCAACTTCTGATGTAATGTGGAGGTCACAGCTCCAGCCTTGTGGATCCAAGGACGACCCAGCAAACAAGAATATGATGGCCGAATGTCCATCACATAGTATGTTGAATCAAAGACCTGAGAACCAACCCTGATTGGAATATCAACTTCACCATGTACCATCCTTTTAGACCCGTCAAAGGCCCGGACAACAATGTTACTTGGCTTGAGCTCTAAACCCTCACAATCCAGCCTGTCTAGAGATTTCTTGGGCAATACATTCAACGAGGAACCAGTGTCAACCAGCACATGGGCAAGAGTAGTGCCCCTGCATTCAATGGAGACATGCAGGGCATCGTTATGGTTCTTCCCCTTAGCAGTCAGATCGGCGTCAGAGAAACCCAAACCATTATCAGCAGTTAAGTTGGATACACACTCGGTAAATTGATCAGCAGATGTCTCTTGTGGCACGTGGGCCGTCTTCAGGATGGTAATCAAGGCCTTGGCATGGGCCTGTGAACACAACAACAGTGATAGCATAGAAATTTTAGAGGGGGTGTGCCCCAGCTGTTCAACTATGTTGAAATCACTCTTCTTAATGATCTTGAGAATCTCTTCCATCTCCTGCTTAGAAGCTTCAACATTGGTTGTATTTGGTGCCTCCGTCTGGGCAGGCACATCAGTAGCGATCCCTTTACCCCGAGCGTCAGATGACTCGGCAGCAGGGGTAGAAATAGGAACTTGGTCAGGAAGGGAAGCAGGCACACTTGCAGGTGTGATGACAAGAGGTCTCTGAATAGCTGGTGGCACAATATTTGGTGAGAATAGTCTACCACTACGAGTGACTTTAGCAGGCCCGGTGATGTTGGTGACGCCGGTACTGGTATCAAACTCTTGTTTAACTCCAAGCACATAAACATCTGCCCCATAGTGCCAAGGGACAGCTTTGTCAGATATATAGGGGATGGGCCCCGAAACAGTGATAATGATGGGTGCAACCTTCTGAGTAGACATGATTTTGACAGGCTTCTTTGAGGGAGCCTTAGGAGGGTTGTTGAAAATAGTAACAATGGACACTTCTTCGGCAGGGATAGCAGGAACAGCAATCTTCTCGAACAAGATCTCTTTGTTATCCATCAGGTTTTGGACGCCTGACTTCAACAAGGGACAACCAGCAGGTGAAACAGAACATAGATGGCAAACTTTACTACATCCCGGAAATAAACCGGCTAGCAACAAGTTTCTTTTGACAGTCAACAGTGGAGTAACAATATCATCCACAAAGGTTACATACAGGTCTTCTTCCACAGCATTCACTCCATGCTGGGGCATGGGAGCAGTCACAACATTGGGCCTTTCGGGCGCCTCGAACTGTATTTCTTTAGCATCAATAAGGTCCTGAACCTTATTCCTCAGAGCCCAACAATCATCTGTAGTATTCCCCGGGCTGTCAGAGTGCAGCGGGCGTTAGGATTGTACTTTGGAGAGGTGGTGCTCACAACCTTCGGAGCTTCTTTGACAGTTACCAGATTGGTTGACAGTAGTTGTGGCAATATCTGAGACAGGGTCATACTGAGCCGAGTGTACTGCCTTTTGGGCCTCTCACCTCTTGGTTGGTTATATTGTTGAGGAGCAGCAGCAGGCTTTAAATTAACCACCGCGTTGACAGCTTGGCGGCATTCCGGTTTATTTTGTCTTTTGGAACCATACACAACACTAGATTCCTTCTTGCAGAGTTTCTTTTCAGTACTCGAGGAGGCCCCTTTCTGTATCTTTCCAGACTTGATACCAGCTTCTATCCTCTCACCAGTCAAGATCAGATCTGTAAACCCAGCAGAAGAATTCCAAATCAGATGGTTGAAGAACGGACCAGACAGGGTCCCCAAGAACATGTCCACGAGCTCACGGTCAGTCAAAGGTGGCTGCACCCTTCCAGCCGGGTCTCTCCACTTCTGAGAATATTCCTTGAATCCTTCACCCGTCCCTAGTGACATACCCTGGAGTTGGGTACGCGTAGGAGCAAGGTCGGAATTGTACTGATACTGCTTATAAAAGGCAGTAGCCAAGTCCTCCCAGTTATGAATACTGGCTCTATCTAGCTGATAGAACCATTCGAGTTGAGTCCCTGAAAGACTATCCTGGAAGAAATGGATCCATAGATTCTTGTCTGCAGTATACGGTTGGATCTTCCTCACATATGATCTGAGATGCAGCTTAGGACAGGATGCCCCGTCGTATTTTGAAAAAGCAGGTGCTTTGAATTTGTGAGGGATCACCACCCCAGAAGATAAACCTAGGTCTCCAAAGTCCAACCCGGGCACATGTTGGATCTCCATAGCACTTAGGCGGTCCTCCAGCTGTTTGTACCTGTCCTCAGCAGGAGGGTACTGTTCATCATTGAAATCTGTCTCGTTGTCGGAGACCACGGGACAAGGAACCCTTCCCCCTTGGGGACTATCTTTTCCTACAGAGGAAGTAACCAGATCAGCCTCATTTTGCAGTGTATTCCCAAACCTCCGTCCAGCGTTGAACAGCACAGTCCTCTTCTTCTTCTTCAAAAGCAGAGTCTTCAATTCCTGTTGACTCTGGGCTAAGCTCATGACCAACTCTTGAAACTGGGCGTTCTGGGCCTGGAGGGCCTTGATAGCTTGTTCCGTAGTAGGTTCAGAATTCATGATGATTGCTGAAATAAACAGCGAAGAAGATTAAGCAACCTGTAGAAAAAGGGGTACCTGTTATGCATATGATGAATGGAATGCTTATGATTTATGTTTTCAAAGACAATCAGGATTCAACTTTGTACACAAAAAGGAACACGCTTTATTAAATTCAACTTTTAGAATTTAAATTGTTCAACAAATTGCCCTTAGGCGTTACAAGAATGAAAATACTGAAAAGGAAATAAAAGCTGTAAAGGAAACATCCAAAGTCCATCAGTGCTCCCATGGCCTCTTCTTCTCAGTACAGATATAGTCATTCAGGATCCGTTCATTCTCCAATTGCTTGGTCAGCTTCTGGATTTTCGGTTCCTGCTCATTGAACCTTTCCCGATAAGAATCCCGCTCTTCTTGCAGTTGCGCCCAAGACCTCTTTAGTGTATCAACATCAGTGGGTATCTGAGGAGGAAGTACAGTTGGAGGAACTACGTCTCTATCAGAAAATTCAAGAATAATGGGCCTGACAGCTTCGTATGGCATACCTAACTTCTGAGCACGGATGCGGACCCATCTGTAGTAGGGTTCCATTGGTAAAGAAGTCTTCGGTCCCAACTCATGTGGGTCAGCTTTGTGAATTCTGTCCCAAGCCCGGATGAATATACGACGCAGCTCGTCACTGTCTACCTGAAACTCAAAACTGATGTGAGGTACCAACATCTCATGAGGCCCTGCTCTTCTGGCTCTTCCAAACTGACGGAGAGCTAAACATGGATTATAAGAGATTCCTCCCTGGGTACCGATCAATGGAACATTAGGATACTCTCCGCAACGATCAATAACAGCTACCTCATCCAAACCTCTGAGAGTCCAAATGATGTCATTATCAGTGAGAGACACTAACCTATGAGCCCAGCCCCTTCCTTCTTTGTTCTTCAGCACGAACTCAGGGAGGTGCAAAATAAACCACCTCACTAACAGAGGAGCACAACACCACAGAGTTCCCCGTCTTCAGGTAGTACGAGTATAGAGTTGTTGCAGGATATCACCCAAGAGAGTGGGCACAGGGTTCCGAGACATGAAGATCCTTATGGAATTGATATTGACAAAGTTATCAGGATTTGGAAACAATACTAGACCATAGATTAAGAGAGTCAGGATGTCTTCATACGCCATGAAGTCTAAGTCATTCTAGAAACTGTTAGCTTTACCAATCAAAAACTTATCCAAAAAGCCCTTAACTCCGCTTCTAGTCACCCAGTTATCCATTACCTCCTTGTTGGTCAAAGGAAGGGCTGCAGCAATCTCCTCAAGCCTAAGAGTCTTTTCCCAGCCAGTGAATGGGGTCTGTTCCAAAACAGGGATACCAAGCAAATCAGAGAATTCTTCCAGGGTAGGGACCAGCTGGAAGTCTTGAAAGGTGAAGCAATGATACAGGGGATCATAAAACTGGGTCAGGACACTCATCAGTTGTTGGTCCCACTTTGAAGTGACTAAACCGAGAAGAGAACCATGCCACTGGATGAAGGAAGTAGTACTTGGAATCCTGTCAACCAATTCTTTAAGCAAATCAGGTGGGTGAACAAAGTTGAGCCGGATAGTATTCCTTTGCACGGGCATCATAATGTCCTACAAAATAGAGCAAAGATGAAACCCTCTTGTCTTTGAAATGGGTCAGTCCTTATGCAGGATGCATGCAATGGTATGATGGTATGATGTTATGATAAAGCACACCACAAATATTCACAAAGGCAAACATGATAAGGCACACAAGTCACACAAGACAGCCCTTAAAGTTTAGGCCAGCATGAAGTTTAGGTACTACCCTCTTTCAGCTTCGTTGGTTAAAACCTGTCCTAGAAAATAGTAATCGGGTTCTAGAGGATCTCAATATCACTGACTACCCTCAATCGGTCATAACTCCAGCTTCACAACCTTTTCTTGCGGCCGGAACCATCGCGAGAGTTTAGCCTCAATGAGTGTAGCATACTGCTACTGTTATATGGCCAAGTTGGGTCAATTTATGGTTCTAAGGTCAGTTGGTGCTTAATGACTCCTCAAAAGACCCATATTCTCCTCGTTCCAACACAAGGGATATCGGTACAGACCAAGGTGCCATTCCAACGTAGCTACTACTTCACCCGTGTCGGTCTACGCCGGACAGGTCCCTCACAATTTATTGCTACCTAAAGGGTATTCCCCATATCCGGGTTAGGATCTATGAAACTCCAATACAAGCCCACAAAATTAAAGCATTCAAGGCATACAATTGAAAACATAGAATGATCTAATCCTAAGGTACACCTCACTTATTAAATAGTCCCCAGCAGAGTCGCCAGTTCTGTGATCGGTGGAAATAGAACTGACTGTTTTGAAATGCTGGTTCGTGAAATGTCGCAGTAAGCAAGAGTCGCCACCATCTTTTACGTTCTCCAACATGGAAAGGACAAAAGCACAGCAAAATTCCTTTTCGAGATGTTTCTCGGTTCGGGAGGTAGATTTATAGAAAGGGAAGGTGTTAGCACCCTTTCTATCCGTGGTTATCCACGGGCTCTTAGGTACTTGCTCACTATGTTTTCAAAAATTGTTTGCTTTTCTTGTGTATGTGGGTTTTGAAAAAGTTTCGTTTTGAAAACTTCTAGGTAACTCTTGTATCAGTCCTCAAGAGTGTATGAAGTATTTGTTTGAAAATTTTTTGAAAGTGTAGGTGCGAAAAGTATCTTTGTTTGTTTTGAAAGAGCGAGTACCCAGGAGAAATCTACCTACCCTAAGGAATTAGGCTGTGTAAATGTCCTTTAGACAATACTATCCCACTATTGAGAAGTAGGTAGCACCGTCGTTGGAGTTTCGGGTCAATTCAATTATAGGGACATGTGTGGTCACCAAAGCAATAGTAGGACGCCTTAGCGGTAACCCTAATGTCCTAGATCCTTTTTATCCGAGGCAACCGTTTCGAGGCAACTGGATCTGTAGACAGGAGGGCGGCCTCTAAAACACCCTATACTTGATGACCACTTCGAGGCAACCAAGTGAGGCGTACCCTAGGAGTGGCATGTGCACGTGTGTCAGGTTTCATGTTAAATTGTCTTTGCATGCATCATTGTGAGCTACGGGTTGATTTTATTTTTCATACAAGTCTTGTCATGCATAATTAACAGTTAATAATTTGCGGAAAGTAAATTGCAGAAAATTGAATCTACGCTATTACAAGGCGTCGGGTATTTACATCGCCAAAAACATAACCCTTTAAAAATAAATGCGAAAATATTAAAGAAAGTAATAAAAGCCCTAATTAACTATTACATTCTCGGAGCAGATACATAAATAATGATCAAAATAATAATAATGCGCGAAAGGAAATTGGATCGGGAAAAATCTTAGGGTTTTGACACTTTTTGAGAAAAGAATTGAATTTGGTCCTTTTTTGCATTTAATTCAAATTAAACCTAAAACTAATCAATTAATTAATTAAAAGGAAAAAAGAATTTTTTATGTTTTTTAGGTCTTTAATGAAATAAAAAATAAAAAGAAATTAAAAGTGTCAAAAGAAGAACCCTAAGTCTAATTCATTTTATTTATTATGAAAAAAAGTCAAAATTAAACCTAATTAAACTAATTTGTTAGAATTTATTTACAAAATAATAACTAATTAAATTTAATCAATAAAAATATTATTATTTTTTCTGTTTTCTGGATTTATTATGGAAAAATAATTATTTAGTTAATAGTTAATTAAGAATTAAATTTAAATAAGTAAAATAAAAAATATAAAAGAAAAATAAAGAGGCAAACTCATGGGGGGTGATGGGCCAGCAAGGAGGTTTTGTTAGCAATCTGAAGCTCATTAACTCCAGGCCTTGTTGACTTTCTGGAATTGTCCACGCTTGCTTTGACCAGGAGCATGATGGTCATCCATCCCATGGCCATTGGATTGATTCACAAGGCCACTTGGCGCACTGATTTGTGAGGTACATGTTGGAACACATGGGAGAGCCTGCATATGAATACATGATGAAAAAGAACAAACAATTATTTTGGGGGGGACCTGGGATTCGAACCCAGGTCCCAGTACTCAATGCTTATCCGTCCTAGCCACTGAACCAATTTCCCTAATTGATATTATACCACATAGTAATTAATATGTTAGTAACTCAACAAATATGCCTGAAACAAAAAACAAACGCGTGATTTTTTAAAAGAACGAATGAGAGGGAGACGCGTCAGCGTCTTCTTCCTTGGTCACTGGTTTTTTACCTGCGGATTTTTATCCGCAGGAAGCTCCGTAGGTTCTTCCTAAAATTGTCCCTAGGCTTCAAAAACTCATTCCAAAACCATGGTTATGATCGTCCATGTCTCCTGAGTTCATCCATGCTCATGATTTGTTCTAATTGTACCTGGAAACAAAATGCCTAAAAACAACACAAACAAACCCTAGACGCGGGTATCATCATATAAGGCCTAAAAACGAAATTGAATAATGCCATTAGGTTAGAAATCAAACAAGGAACACAAATATGCCAATGCTTTTGAGAAAAAGTGCAAGAATTGAAGGTTTCGATTTAGTGTTCAGGGGCGAGTTTGTGAGAACTTACAGCGCTGTATAGGGAGTCTTTGGATGTGGTATTGATCGCGTTAGCTTCAGTGGACGGCAAGGAAGAAGGCTACGTGCTCCTTTTGGTCTGAAAACGCCTGCAATGCTGTTCTTGATCTCCCACTTTTCCAACAATTTCTCAGTTTTGCTTTGGCCGTTTTAGCAATGTTTTGGTCGTGAATTAGGTTTAGGCTTCTTGTATATGTATAAGGCAACCAGTCTAGGTCAAAATTTGGGCTTGTATTTTGTGTATTGAAGTTTGGAGATTTGGTTGACCACCATTGAAAACCTTTCCAAATTTGAAGCAAATCTAAGATTTTGTGTACACATAAGCCCTATCACGAATTGTTTGGTTAGCACATGACATATGAAAGCTGTATAAATCATAAAGATACTATTCCATTGATTTTTAGATTTTATTTGAATTATTATGGATTTAAAATGAATTAAATCAATAAAAATTAAATAAAATAGAAAAATAAATGTTTGATCTTGAAATTAATCATGGGACACGTGTGTGGCATGACAAGGCTGAATCAAATGGAAGAAAGTGGGCCCTTTTGTCAAAAATTGAAGTTTTAAGGATAGTTGACTTTTGCAAATTCATAAAAATTTCCCAACTTCTCCAATGCATATCTTGCTCAATTTTGATCATATGAACATGTTCTTGGACATTTTGGAAAGGTCTTGAAGTCCTATAACCAATGCCTTTGGTCCCATGTCATTTGGATTTCCAATCTCAAGTTATGGTCTTTGACTTAAAGTGCATTTTTGTTGACTTTTGAAATTGACCTATAATGTAGAAATTGATAACTTTTTGTGAGAGCATTTCTTGGACTTGGAATGTGAAGATGAATTGTAGAAAATGTCATCCCCTTCAAAATGAGCATTGGATGGAATTTTTCTGATGAACCATGAAAAAGTTATGCCTTGGTCAAGATACAGTTGACTTTTCTACTGTCCAAAAATAGTAACTTTTGGCATCTTGATGATTTTTGAGCTATTCTTGTGGAATCATGATCGAGACTTGATCAAATGATGATTATGAGCTCAAAATAAGATGGTGACCAAAAATTCTGACTTTTGACTGTAAAATGACCATTTTACCCCTGCAGTTGACTGTAGAGCAAATAGGGCTTTTGACTGTGCAATTTGACACTATGAGTCTTGAAACTTGACATGTAGATGCTTGAGAATATGTATAGGCCTATGTGACTTGATTGAGCCATTGAAAACCTTAAATTCCAGGAGAGAACCAAAACCCTAATTTTGACTGGCTTAGGAGATGTTTGGACTGTGCAATCCCTTGAGAAATCTTGAACCATTTGAAGATGATTCTTGATAAATCTTGAAGAATATGAGAGGGAAAATTTTGGGGTACAACAACAAGTTCCTTGTAAGGGATGAGATTAGGGTGTTTAGTGTCCTAATCTCCTTTTACTTGGCTAATCACTAGAGCGGAATCCCCAAACACATTCAAATGCTTGATCCTCAAGTCAATGGTAGCCTTCAGACCCAAGATGCACGCCTCGTACTCGGCCATATTGTTCGTGCAATCGAAGCATGATCTGGAAGTGAAAAGAGTGTGGTAACCTTCAGGAGATATGATCACAGCACCAATTTCATTCCCCAAGGCGTTAGAAGGCCCATTGAAGACCATAGTCCATTGGGATCCTTGTTCAGGTTCGTCATACGGTCCAGGTTTCGTGCAGTCGGTCACCAGCATTATGTTCTCATCAGGAAAGTCAAAGTTCATGGACTGATAATCATCAACAGCTTGATGGGCCAAATGATCTGCTAGCGCACTTCCTTTGATGGCTTTCTGCGTTGTTTATTAGATGTTGTACTCAGTTAAGATCATTTTCCATCTGGACATCCGTCCGGAAAGAGCGGGTTTCTCAAAGATGTACTTGATTGGGTCCATCTTAGAAGTCAACAGAGTGGTATGAGTCAACATATACTATCTTAGCCGGCGAGCAGCCCATGCCAGAGCGCATCAAGTTTTCTCGAGCAGTGAATATCTGGTTTCACAGTCGGTAAACTTTTTGCTCAGGTAATAAATAGCATGCTCTTTTTGGCCAGACTCGTCATGTTGGCCCAAAACACACCCCATAGAGTTCTCTAGTACTGTCAAGTACATGATCAAGGGTCTTCCTTCAACTGGAGGCATGAGAATAGGAGGTTCTTGTAGATATTCTTTGATTTTTATCGAAGGCAGCTTGGCATTCATCATTCCATCTGACTACCTGATCTTTCTTCAAGAGTTTGAATATTGGCTCATAAGTAGCAGTCAAGGGAGATATGAAGCGGGCGATGTAATTGAGACGACCCAAGAATCCTCTAACTTCCTTTTCATATGGGGGACTGGAGTTTCTTGGATGGCCTTTACCTTGGCAGGATCAACTTCAATGCCTTTATTGCTGAAAACAAAACCTAGAAGCTTCCCAGATCGTACTCCAAATGTGCACTTGTTAGGGTTCAACCTCAACTTGTACTTTTTCATCCTTTCGAATAGTTTGTACAGGTGATCGAGATGTTCTTCCTCAGTTTGTGATATGGCAATCATATCATCCACATAGACCTCTATTTCATGATGGATCATATCCTGAAACAAAGCTACCATAGCCCTTTGATATGTTTCCCCTGCATTCTTCAATCCGAACGTCATGACCTTGTAGAAAAAGGTTCCCCATTGCGTAACGAAAGTTGTTTTCTCCATGTCTTCAGGAGTCATCCTTATCTGATTATAGCCAGAGAAACCATCCATGAAAGAGAAGACTTTATGCTGAGCAGTGTTATCGACCAAGACGTGAATGTGTGGTAGAGGGAAGTCATCCTTGGGGCTTGCCCTATTCAGATCCCTATAGTTTACGCACATGCGAACTTTTCCGTCTTTCTTTGGCACTGGAACCACATTTTCAACCCATTGGGGATAAGATGTCACAGCTAGGAACCCTGCATCAAATTGTTTCATCAATTCAGCTTTTATCTTTTCAGACATGACAGGCCTCATGCGACCAATTTTTTTTTATAGGAGGACAATCTTCTTTTGTCAGCAGACGATGAACTACGATGTCGATATCCAACCTTGGCATATCTTCATAAGACCAAGCAAATACTTCCACATAATCATGCAACATCTGAACCAACCTGCTCTTGACATTATTTTCCAAGTTAGCATCGATCTTGATTTCCTTCTTGTCTGCCTCGGTACCCAGATTAATGACTTCAACTGACTCTTCATGCGGTTGAATCGCTTTTTCCTCTTGTAATAGAAGTCTGGCTAGTTCTCCCAGTATTTCACAATCTTCCTCGCCTTCGTCTTTGGTTTGGTTAATTGGACATTCAAAGTCATAGTCGGAAATAGTAGAGTCATTAGCAATAAGATCCAGAGTGGATGAGGACCTGCAAGAGTGTGTGTGTGCATGTAAGATACATGGCTATTTTGAAAAATGTATTTGAAGGAAAAGAAATACAATGAACACAAAGATTTGAATGCAAAAGAGTCCAATGATTTGTACTGAATGATCATATGGTTAGATGAACATAAATAAAACCCTTGACAAATGGACCAAAGTGCCCCGGTCCAGGTACATGGCTTTAAAAGTCATTGTTAAATATTACACACAAAATGTTCTTGAATTGAAAAAGCAATAACAAGTAGATTACTCCTCAATGAAGGAGATGGGCACGAAATCCTTTGCATGCCAATTCTTCAGCTCCGTTGTAGTAGGATACACCCAATCTTCAAATGCTATTTCTTCATCAAAATCACCCACAACGTTGACTTCGTTGACATCCTTGCCATGTTTTGGCATAGGAGCAGTGATTACATTTGGAGTAGGAGGAGGATCAAACTCAACAGTTTTGTTATCAATTAAATCTAGAATTTTATTCTTCAAGGCCCAGCATTGGTCAGTCTCATGCCCGGGGCTACTTGAGTGGTAAGCACATTTAGCGTTCGGATTATACTTTGGTGAAGAGGTATCTGGGTTGGCAGGAGGATCACGCAGTAAGTGTTGTAAGGCTTGGGATAGTGACATTCCTATCCTCGTAAATTTTTGTCTCGAAGTTTCAAAACGTTGGTGATTAGCAGATGGTCTTTGAGCAGGAGTTGGATTGGACATTCAGACAACATTAACAGACGGATGGCCATTCTTCTTGGTATGGTCCCTTGCCCCGTACACAACATTGATTTCCTTCTTTGCAGCAAAAGGTTTCTTTACCGGATTGGAAGTGGAGGAAGATGCCATGGAAACCTTCCCACTTTTGATGCCGCTTTCAACTCTTTCATCGGTTAAGATTAACTCGGTGACTCCAGAAGAGGAACAGCCAATCAACAAGTTAAAGAATGGACCAGATAAAATGCCCATAAACATGTCAATGTGCTCCCTATTAGTCAAAGGTGGTTAAACCCTACTGGCGAGTTCTCTCCACTTTTGTGCATATTCTTTAAATCCTTCATTCTTCCCCATTGTCATATCTTGCAATTGCACTCTTGTTGGCGCCAAGTCGGTGTTATACTGGTACTGATGGTCGAAGGCAGTAGCTAAATCTTCTCAAGTATTGACACGAGAGCCATCCAACTAGTAGAACCAATCTAGTTGCGTTCCAGTCAAGATCTCTTGGAAAAAGTGAACCCAGAGTTTCTTATCAGTGGTGTGCGGCTGTATCTTGCGCACATAAGATTTCAGGTGAAGTTTTGGACAAGAAACTCCATCGTACTTTGCAAAGACTGGTATTTTGAATTTGTGGGGAATAACAACCCCAGAGATCAAACCCAAATCATAAAAATCTAAACCGGGGACGACTTGGATTTCAACAACCTTCAATTGGTCTTCTAACTGCTTGTACTTGATATCGGCGGGTGGATACTACTCGTCAAAATAATAATCATCAGACACTTGATCATTAACACAGTCAGCCTGGGTACTCCTAATCTCACCAATCTGATTCTCGTCTTCTTCAGATGAGTCTTCCATTACCGAGATCTGACGAACAAATTCTTTGAACCTTCTGCCCATGTTGACCAGGGATCTCTTCTTAGGTTTCTTCTTAACTTCCAGCAATGCCATCATATATTGCTGCCCCTTGGCTAGGGCCAGTAGAGTCTCTTGGAATTGAGAGTTTTGTGCCTGAAGATCCTTCACAGTTTTCTTTAGATCCATCTTGCTGAAATAAACAGTAGAAAGATAAGGAAACTTGTTATGCGAAAAACTGTCATGTTATGATGCATGGAAGACGTAAATGTAAATGATTTCAAGGATTTATAAAATTTAAATTTGCATAGACGAAAGAATGAACAAACGTCAATTTTCATTAATTAGTTCAAAATATTACAACATGCCTCTTGGGCTTACAAAATAACTCTCTAAGATAAAAAGACTGAACGCATCCTCTTCGGTGCAAGGTAGGCGTTCACACTTTGCTCTTCTTGTAGCTGCTTTGTAAGCTCCAAGATTCTCTTCTCGCTAGCATAGAATTGAGCTTCGAAAGTATATCGTTCTTCCTTTAGCTGAACCCAACCTTTTTGCAAGTCTTCAAGAGAAGTAGGCATGTCGGGATAGAGGACAGTGTACGGGACATCTCCTTCAACCACAGGTTCCATGATAACTGGTAAGATGGAGGGATAAGGCATCACAAGTTTCTGAGCACGAGGTCGTACCCACTTAAGGTAAGGCTCAAGGGGAATGGAATTCTTGTGTCCCAACATCTTAAAGTCCATTTTTCTTATCATCCTCCAAGCTCGTATAAACCTCGAACGATAGCTTTGATCGTCGCTCTCGTAGTCGAATACCACTCCTTGGATGAGCAGCTCATATGGACCATCTCTTCGTGCATAAGCAAAATGTCGTAAGGCTAAGCAAGGGTTGTAAGTGATACCTCCCCTAATTCCAAGAAAAGGGACATTAGGGAATTCCCCATAACGGTTGATGATAGTAACATTCTCCAAGGATCGAGAACACCAATGAACATCTGAATGTCTGAGCGCCATCAGCCTATGGGACCACCTCAAACCTTGATCGTTCTTTAACACAGACTGGGGAAGATACGAAATAAACCATATTTACAAGAGAGGAGTGCAACACATGAGGATCCCTCTCTTCCTCATAGTGCGAGAGTGAAAAGAATGTAGGATATCTCCCAACAAGGTAGGCACCGGATTGCGAGACATGAAGATTTTGACAGCATTTACATCTATGAGTTGATCAGGGTTCGGAAACAAAACCATCCCATAGATGATAAGGGACAATATTTATTCAAAATCTTGTAAGTCGAAAGAGTTCCAACAATCTTGAGCTTCCTCAAACAAGAACTTGGCCAAGAAACCTTTGACACCACTCCTTATTTCCCAATTAGTTGTGATATCAGATTGTTGCAAGTGTAGTGCTTGGGAAATCTCTTCAGGTTTTGGATTTCTTTCCGTACCGTTGAAGGATAGTTGATTGAGAATGAGAATTCTCAAGAGTCCTGAGAATTCTTCTAGAGTAGGCACAAGTTGATAATCGAGAAAAGTGAAGCAATGGTGTAGAGGATCAAAGAATTGGAAAAGCGCCTTCATCATATCTTCTTCCGTGTTAGAGGTAACCAAGTTTAGGAGGCGGCCATGCCTTTCGGTGAATGGAGAATTCTCAGGAACCCTTGATGCTAACTCTTTGAGTTGAGGAGGAATCCTTACGATATTGACTTAAATAGTATTCTTGCGGATAGAAGCCATGTCCTACAAAACAGAACAAAGATAAATCCCAAAAATCCTTGAAATGGTTAGTGAGAATGAGTATGATATTATGATGTTTATGATGTCATGCACAAGTAAATATATACAAACAAGGAAAACAAGTCCTTAGGTTTAGGACTGCATGGAGTCTCATAGGTAAGTACCCTCTTAAAGTTTAGTTGGCTCAAACCTGTCCTAGAAATAGTAATCGGGTTCTAAGGGATCTCAATATCATTGATTTGTCTTCTCGGGCATTGTTTCAGCGCAAGCCTCTTTCACGGTGACCGAAATATCCCGAAAAGTCAAATCTCAATGAGTTTAGTATCGAGTATCAACCAACTTCAGACTGCACCAAAGTCGATTATCTCACTATGTCCTAATGGCCAAGTTGGTACAGTAAAGGTTCTAAAAGTCAGTTAGTGCTTCATGACATCACACAACAGCCTCGTATTCTCCTTGACTACTCAAGGGCTACCGGTACCCACAAATATGTCACACTAACGTAGCTATTGCTAAGACCATGTCGGTATACCCTGCACAGGTTCCACAACATATTGGTACATACCTATAAGGTATTCCAAATCCGGGTAGAGGATTTAAACAAGCCCAAACAAGGAACTAAAATGTAAAGCAAACAAAGCAAATAAAGGTGGACTAACCCTAAGGTAACCCTAATTTTAAGATATTCCTCGGCAGAGTCGCCAGTTCTGTGATACGGTGGGTGAGATGACTTGGGTGTTTTGCGTTTTATCGCAAATGTTGTGGTTAGCAAGAGTCACCACCGACTTTTATTTTATCCAAAAGGAAAGGCTGAAAAGAACCGGAAAGACCTTTGAGATTATTTCTTGAGTTCGGGGGGTCGATTATGAAAAGGGAAGGTGTTAGCACCCTTTTCATCCATAGTTATCTATGGGCTCTTATTTGCTTGCTAGATCACTTGCTTTGTTTGAAAATGTGCTTTGTGTGGTTTTTGAAAAGGCGCCTTTGTTTAGGCAAACTTTGTAATAGTTCTCGTTCGTAAGAACGTATACAAAGTGTTGATCTTTTGAAAATGTTTCATGTTTGGATAATGTTTTGAAAGTGTTTTGAAAGTGTTGGTGTTTGTTTTGAAAATAAGCAAGGAGTGTTTGATATGAAAATGAGCAAGCAACTAGGAACAATCTACCTACTCAAAAGTCTTAGTTCATTTCTTTCTTTCCTTTGATATTGCTATCTTACCATTGGTTTGGTAAGAAGCCTTATCTTTGGATGTAAAGGGATGGGCGTGGGTCATTGTATAGTCGTGATAGAAATGTTGTGAGATATCTTAGCATTTCTCTTTGAGGGACTAAGATCATTTTAAAAGGCAACATTGATAACGTCATCGAGGGACTATGATCTTGTATTTTTTATTGCTTTTTGCTAAGATATTCTACATGCATAGCATGGCCATTTTTGTAAGGCAACAAAGTGGAATTACCCTAAGGGTGCAAGTGTGCAAGTGTGTTTGATTTACATGCATTGTTTATCTTGAATTAGGGTTTGCTAACTTGTTGGTTTTAGTCTTTCCATACAAACCCTAATTACTAGCATTTATATAAAGCGATAAATTGCGGAAAGTAAAATTACTACGCTATTACATCATTAGGGAAGGGGGTGTACAAATTTACAAATGGAGATTTTGCAAGAAAGTTAAACCTAATTATCTGTTACAACCATATTGAATAATATACAAGAATTGAAAATATAATGTACAAATGTAAATGGGAAAAAGAGGTGATTTTTATTTGGTTTTTATGAAAGGGTTTAATTTTGACCTAATTAAGAAAATGATTAGTTAAAATTAAACAAAATTAAATTTAAACTAATTAGGAAAGAAATTAAGTTAAAAATGATTTTTAGGTTTTTTATGAAAAAAGGTTTTAAATTAATAAAAATAAAATGAAAAATTAATTAATTAAAAGAAACCTAAGTTCTAAGTTAATTTTAATTTAAAATAAAATAATATAATAATTAAACCTAAGTCTAAATATTTATCATTTAAAAAAATAAATTAATTTGTTTAAGAAAATGTTTTTTATCCTTTTTGTCTTTGTAAAGAAAAATAAAATATAAATATGAAAATAATAAATAAAAATATTTTTGGATTTTTTATTAATAAAAATAATAATAATAATAATATTAATAAAAAAATAATAAAGAAAATAAAAATATAATATAAAATATAAAAGAAAATAAATAAAAATGAAAAATAAAATAAAAATGGTTTGGGTCAGGTGTGTGAAGCATGCAGGGGGTGTTAGGAGTCAACAAAAATGTCTAAGCCCAATGATGGAGGCCCATATGCCTGTTTGCTGGAACAAAAAAGAAGAAAATATGTGAAAAGTGAACAAAAGGTAGCGTTGGGTGTTAAATCCATGACCTCCCATATACACGCGCGCTACCTTTGCCACTGCGGTGGCTGTACATCCGGTAACATAAACAAAACAATAAACATGTAACATAAGTTATGCCCTGAATATAACTTCATCTTCAACCTCCATCCATGGATCCTGTAACTTCACCATTTCTCAACAAAAATGAAATATGCAAACATTAAAGTTGTTCCATTTTTTCTCACGAATCCTACCATATAAATAACTAAAGCTATAAAGCAAAGATGAATGAGAATTTGTAAAAGTACCAAATTATGACCTAATTATTTCAGCAAGTTCAAACTTAAAATTCTCACTACTCAAGCAATATAAATGAAATCTATAGACATGTACAGTTTCAGGGCAATGATGTCTACATTTTGTCTTTGAAAATGCAAGCCTAACAATGCCTAAATAATGAGATGAAAAGTCAGAAAATCACCTTACAGCTGAAGATCGTGTTTTGAGTTAGAGCTTGATTCAAGTTGTCGTGATGATCAGGTTAGCTTCCTTAAGTTCCCAGGAAGCTAATGCAATGATTAGCTTGAGCAATGGATGGATGGAATGGCTTGGAGAAGTCAATGTGCAGACTCTATTTTTTTGGTTATGGAGGTTATGGTAAATGGTATTACAGTTCTGGAATAAGGAGGGGGATGAGTTGTATTTGATGTAAGGAAGCTTTAGGAAGTGAAAAGCCAAGAAATGCACGAGGGAAATATGAGTTGCAAGTTTAAGGTCAGAACCTGTGTAACAATGGTGTTTTTTGGACAATTTCTGGATTGAGGGAGTTTGGGAGTGTTTCAGGGTGTCAATGCTCATGTGTTAGCTAACAAATAGTGACTCTATTTATAAGCAACAAGTTTGGAGACTTGTTGTTGATCAGAATTCAAAAACAAATGTTTAAGCTTAACATGTGGTTTTTTTAAAAATCAAGTTTCAATGTCTTGTGTACTTGCTAGTGTAGAGTGGTTATGATTTAAACAAGTTTTCTTCTGACTTTGTAGATGGAGTGTGATCAGAGGGAACAAGTTAGGGGCTCAAGAATTGACTTTGTGCGTAAAGCTTGCTTTTCAAGAATGGCATTCTTCACTTTCTTCCAAAAATGGCAACTTGAGTTGAGGAATTGTGATCCAAACTTAATCAATTGACATATATGAGTTCATAATGTTGATATGGACCAAAAATTATGAAGTTTGACTGTAAATTTACCATAGTTGACTATTTCCCCAATATAGTTGATTTTAGGTCAACTGATCAATTGACTGAGCAAAAATGTGATCCAAGACTTGAAACTTTACATGAGCAATCTTGAGAGTCCTAAATTATCCATGAAATTCATATGGGGAATTAAAATTCCATTTGTCCTTGTGCAAACTCAAACCCTAATTTTCATTCATCAGTGCTAGATGAGGTGTCTTGAGCTGATCAACCCTTGTGCAGTCTTGAACCAAAGGAGATCTAGTGAGAGATCACTTGAGAAATGAGAAGGAAAATTTCGGGGTATAACACAGACATACATGGATATCCCAATCGAATGATATTTTTGGTGACTCATTCAAGGGGCACACATTTGGCTCCTTCGAAGGATGCACAAAAAGAGCCCATTCAAAAGACACTTGTTGGGTGAAAATCAAATAATGTTGTTTAAAGGAGAATCTTGTCGAAGGTGGTCAAAACGAAGGATGAAATATTCAAAAGATGCTTGTTGCCAAGTTCAGGCCTGGTACACTTTCCATAATGCTCCAAAACTGCTGCACAACAGTCCTGAAACACTGTCCCATTCTTACACCAAAATGGCA
Source organism: Vicia faba (assembly GCA_948472305.1). NCBI lineage: Eukaryota > Viridiplantae > Streptophyta > Magnoliopsida > Fabales > Fabaceae > Vicia > Vicia faba. The sequence goes on from OX451735.1 coordinate 1,131,787,209, forward strand.
TACGAACACTACCCCTCGAAAGCTACAAATATCAGTTTACTCAATTTGTTCAAATTTTTTTGTTTTCCCTCCTAAATCTCAGCCAGTTTTGCAGATAAATAAGAAGCTCCATAACATGTATAAGGGGCTGGAGAACACATCCAGAGACATTGGGTGGTGGAACGAATCTTCAAGAAATCATCAAACTCTCAAAAACTCTCAAAAACTCTTAAGATTTCCAAACACTAAACCCAAAATCCAGAAGAAACACAACACTTGTTTCCTTGGCCCTTCGAATCCAGAAGAAACACCACACCTGTTTCCTTGGCCCTTCGAAACTAAATAAACACAACACTTGTTTCTTTTTCTCTTTCAAATCTGAAACCATCCCTCACATCTTCTGACCTTCGAATCTAGTACTAGAAGCATAACCCCTTATTCTTCCCTACGAATCTAGGAGTACTCAGGGAAGCCACTCATGGTCTAGTACACGTTCCAGCTTCAAGCAAGGTAAGTCACTCTAACCTTGAACTTTTTCATTTCAAAACATGTACATAACATTTGTTTCCTTTTTCATTTTTGTTTGTTTTCATTGTTAATCTTGTGGTCTATTTCCTTTGTTTATCAAACATGTTTTTAAGAAATAACCTAGCCATAAGACAATGCTAGCATGGCCTCAGGCCATGTTTCTATTTAAATCCCAAACGAAGGTAAACAGGATGAAGGAGGTGTGATTTAAAGCTTTTGGCTTCCCCCTGGCTGCTTCACAGTTGCAAGCAGAACAAAGGGTGTGGCCTTAGGCTTCACCACACACATACTTCCAGGCTATTTGAAGGAGAAAAAAGGGAGAAATGAAAGTCGTCTACACTGACTGCCAAGCCCAATCGAAGAAGGAGGCAAGGAGCTTGGGGTGAAGAGTGCACTTCATACTGATTCCAGGCCCCAATCGAAGGAAGCAGAAAGGCAGAATCGAAGGCTACATCTCATGCTTCATGCTAAGCCCAAATCAAAAGGCGCGCCCTCACTACTTCCAGTCCAAATCGAAGGGAGCCAGAGAAGCAGAATCGAAGGGTTCTGCTGCCCAAATCGAAGCATTCATTTTTCCTTTCTTTATTTTGTTTTGTCTTTACATTTTCTTGCTATTCAATATGGTTGTAATAGTGTAGGATTTATTTTCTGCATTTTTATTGCTTTTGTACAAATGTTAGTAATTAGGATGTATGGCAAGATAAAACTAACAAGTAGACAACCCAAAAATCAAAGACAAAATGCATGCAATCAAACACACTATTCACACATGCACCCCTAGGGTAATCTCACTTGTTGCCTCGAAAAAATAGTCATGTCCCTCGAATATGGGCGTTTTAGCAAATACCATCGATAAAAGATTGTAGTCCCTCGATGACCCTCAATGTTACCTTCGGTAAATGATATAGTCCCTAAATGACATTGCTAAAACGTACCATATGTTGTCTTCTATGACTATACAAACGTCTCACGCCCGTCCCTTCACATCTAACGATGGGGCTTCTTACCAAATTAATTGTAAGGTAGCAACATATAAAGGAGGAGGAAAATAACATTAGACCTTTTGAGTAGGTAGGATGCTCCTGGTTGCTCGCTTGCTCATAACAAAAACATTTTATACACCAACACTTTCATTTGAAACATTTTCAAAAGACAAAGCTCTTTGTACGCATTCTTATAGAAACAAGAATCATTACAAAGACACTTTTCAAAATCACTTTCAAAATCAATTTCAAAAACACATTCCACAAACACCTATTTGAACTATTTTTCAAAACCAACACTTTGTACGCATTCTTATAGAAACAAGAATCATTACAAAGACATGTTTTCAAAATACTTTCAAAACCCACACCAAAAGCAAATTTTCAAACAAAAGCAAGTGATCTAGTAAGCAACTAAGAGCTCGTAGATAACTACAGATGAAAAGGGTGTAACACCTTCCCTTTTCATAACCTACCCACCGAACTCAAGAAATAATCTCGAAAGGTCTTTCCTGTTCTTTTCACTATTTCCTTATTGGATAAAAGAAAATTCGATGGTGATTCTTGCTATCCGCAACAATTGCAATCAAACGCAAAACATCCAATTCAGTTCTCCCACCGCGCTACACCTGGCATGTCTTTGTACGACCAAGAAAAAATCTCAATATAGTCATGGAACATTTGGATTAACCTTTATTAGACGTTGTCTTCTAGGTCAGCACCTACCTTGATTTATTTTCTATCATCTTCAGTATCCAAGTTCACAACCTCGACTGGCTCTTCATGCGGTTGTATAACTCTTTCTTCTTGCTCTAATTGTCTAGAAATTTCTCCAGGCACTTCACACTCTTTCTCACCTTCGTCCTCAACTTGGTAGGTCATATTTTCGAAGTCATAATTGGCAATAGAAAAATTATTATCAATGGGATCCAGAGTGAATGTGGATCTGCAATTTGTTATGTGGGTGTGTATAAGAATGCATAGCTATTTTGAAATCAATAAAGTAAAAGAAAGACAAAGAGCGCAAAATTTGAATGCAAACATCCAATGATTTATTAAATGAAAATATGTGGATAAAAAATAACAACCCTAACAAATGGACCATTGTGCCCCGGGTAAGACACAAGGCTTAAAGTTATTGTTTTAAATTACATATCCAAAAACTTGAAAGCAAGAAAACAGAAAATAGAATTTACTCCTGATTAAAAGAGATTGGTATAAAGTCTTTAGCCTTCCAATTGTTGAGTCCACCGCCGGTAGTAGGGAAGTTCCAATTGTTTATATTGTAGTCGCTATCAGCATCATCCACAGTGTTGACTCCATTGTTATTGATGTGGAATGACGGTCTCCCAGCACGAGCACGTAGAACAACTCTCTGAGCCTCTGAGGTGAAACCCAAGCCAAATTTGTTGGACTTGTAAGGAATATCGAGAAGATGACCCTAAATAGCGCAACCACCTTCTTCTATCACAACCCAAGCATATTTCAGAGAATCCATTCTTGGTGGAACCCTAGTAACCTTAGGAACAACAAGAGCGGTTTTAGCAATAGGAGTTGTCTAAGGAACAACTTCAAAGGTCTGGTAAGGAGTCTCGATGAATTCACCATCCACTTCAACATACTTGAAGGAGTTCAAATGGCTCAACATGTACTCTTCTTCACCACAACTGTAACAATTTTTCTTTTCACGGGATATTTCAATTTTTGGTGTAAAGTAGAAGTAACAGCATCTGCCTCATGAATCCAAGGGCGTCCAAGTAAACAAGAATAGGATGGACAAATATCCATCACATAGAAGGTAGAGTCGAAGACCTGAGAACCCACTTTGATTAGGAAATCAACCTCTCTGTGCACCATTATTTTTGAACCATCAAAGACTCTTACCACAATATTACTGGGTTTCAGCACAACCCATCCATAGTCAAGCTTGTCTAGAGCAGGCTTCGGCAATACATTCAATGAGGAACCTGTGTCAACCAACACATGAGTTAAGGTAGTGCCCATAAACTAAATAGAGACATGTAGGTCCTTGTTATGGTTTCTTCTTGTGGGAGTTAAGTCAGCATCAGAAAAGCCTAGTCCATTATCAGTTGTCAGGCTAGAAACACAATTTTCAAACTGATCAGCAGAGGTTTCCTGTGGTACATGAGCAGATTTCAGAAACTTTACTAAAGCCTGAGCATAGGCTTTAGAGCACAATAACAGATAGCATAGATATTTTGGAGGGAGTCTTTCCCAACTGTTCAACAACATTATAATCACTTTTCCGGATGATTTTTAGTATTTCCTCCATCTCTTGCTTGGAGAAATTTTCAGTAGTTTCTTTCAGCGCCCCTGTCTAGGCAGGCTCATTCATCTTTTCTTTTCCTCGAGTCACAGTAGTTTACTCAGTAACAAGGATACAAACTGGTGTAATAACAACTTTTGGAGATATCTCTTGAGAGAAAACCCTTACACTTTTAGTAACCTTACTAGTCATAACAATATTGCCAACATTGGGATTAGTAACCTCAATATTTTCACCTTTGACAGCCAACGACTCTTGCTTGACGTCGTGGTAGTGGACTTCAGCTCCATAATTCCAGGGGACAGCCTTGTCAAAGGAATATGGAATTGGCCCCAGTGTGGTAATGATTAGAGGAGCCACCCTAGGCTCGGCAGTAATCTTCACAGGACCTTTAGAAGTGATCCTTAAAGGATTATTGGAAGTTTTAATCACAGACACGTCTTCAACTCTCAGGTCTTGAGACACACTTTCACATAAGTTCTCCATGGAAGGATTCTTCTCTAATATAATTACACGATCATCCATCAAACGAGCAATACCTTTCTTCAGCAATATACAACCATTGGATTGGGACGTACAATGGTAGCAATTTTCAATGGCATCTGGAAATAAACCGGCTTGCAACAGATTCTTCTTAACAATCATCAGAGGAGTAGTCAAGTCACTTACAGTAGAAACATAAGAAACATCATCAGTAGCATTAACACCTTTGTCATGGTTAGGAATAGGTGTAGTGATCATATTAGGAGTTTCAGGAGGATCAAATTCAATCTCCTTAGAGTCAATCATATCTTGGATTTTATTTTTCAGAGCCCAGCAACCATTTGTGTCATGTCCGGACTATTGGAATGATAGGCGCATCTTACATTGGGATTGTACCGGGGAGAGGAAGTGTTGGGATTTAGAGGAGGATCTCTCAACATAATCAACTCTTCCTTCAATAGGTGTTGCAATGCTTAAGACAATGACATATTCATTTTGGTGAATTGTCTCCTGGGTGCATTTGACCTATACTGATTGCCTTATTGTTGAGTTGCGTAGGTGCATGATTGGAAATCATTATTGCCCCCACAGATTGATGGAGGTCACCTATACTATGAGCTTTCTGGCCGTATACAGCATTAGCTTCTTTCTTCCTGTTGAATGACTTCTTCGCAGTACTTGAGATGCAGCCACCTGAATTTTTTTGCTTTTGATTCTATCTTTAACACGCTCCTCTGTTAATATCAACTCGATGAACCCGACTGAAGAGCTTATAATCATATGATTGAAGAAAGGACTTGTCAAAGTTCCCATAAACATGTCAACTAATTCCCTATCAGACAAGGGAGGCTGAAATCTTCCTGCTAGATCTCTCCATTTCTGGGCATACTGTTTAAATCCTTCGTTAGAGCCCATGGTCATACTTTGTAGTTGCATATGAGTTGGTGCAAGATCAACATTATACTGGTATTGCTTATAGAAAGCAGCAATCAAATCTTCCCAGGTATGGATATTGGTCCCTGCTAGTTGATAGAACCATTCCAACTGCATTCTAGACAGGCTTTCTTGAAAAAAATGCACCCACAACTTCATGTCAACAGTGTGTGGTTGAATCTTCTGGATATATGACCTCAAATGAAGATTTAGACAAGAAACACCTTCATACTTTGCAAAAGTGGGGACTTTGAACTTATAAGGAATGACAACTCCTGAGACTAGACTCAAATCCTCAAAATCCAACCCAGACACCTTATGTTTCTCCATAGAATTTAGAAGATCTTTTAGCTGCTTGTACCTTTCATTAGTAGGGGGATATTGTTCATTCAAATAATCTTCTTCCTCTTCATCAGAGTATTTAACAGGACCATGTTTGCTTTTTTCAGTTTCACCACTCTTATCGTCTTTATCATGTTTGTCGTCTTCGTCTAATGGAGTATCGGGATCCTAAACTTACTTGATTGGACCCTTGAACCTTCTTCCCATGTTAAGGATGCCGACTGGTTTCTTTGTCTTTTTCTTCTTCTATTTGGTGATGAGTGCCTTCAGTTCTTCCTGCCCCTTGGCTAAGTTCAGGAACATCTGCTGGAATTGGGCATTCTGAGCTTGGAGATCCTTGATCGTTTGTTCGAGAGCCATTTTCTGCTGAAATAAATAGCAAGAAGATGAGAAACCTGTCTTGAGAATACCTATTATGCAATGATATGGCATGTAAACATATATGCATATGCAATATTTTCAAGGACCTTATGGGATTTAAATTTGTTAATAAAAAAAGGAAACAAAGGAACTCGGTAGTAAGTTCAAATTATGACTGCCTTTTAGGCTTACAATCAAAATAAGATAGTTAAGTTATGAAAGTCCTAATTCCTAAGGAATTAAGTCTCCCATGGGCGCTTCCTCTTTGTGTTGACATATGCACTAAAGCTCTTCTCTTTATGGAGTCGTTTCGTCAGCTTCCATGCTTTCTTCTCACTAGCATATAACTGAGTCTCAAAGGTATCCCTTTCTTCCTTGAGTTGAATCCAGGACTTATGTAGTTCTTCAAAGTCGGTAGGCATATCAGGATGAAGAATGGTATGAGGAACATCTCCTTCAATACTAGGCTCCACAATGACTCATAGGACAAAAGGATATGACATTATAATATTTTGAGCATGAGACTGCACCCATGTGAGGTAGGGCTCCAAAGGGATGGAGTTCTTATGCCCCCAAAGTCTTGTTATCAATCTTGTTCACCATGCCCCAAGCACGTATAAACTTTTGAAGGTAACCTTGAGGATTGTTCTCGTAATCGAATATAATACCCTGGATAAGCATATCATGAAGACCGCCTCTTCGAGCATAACTAAACTGACGTAGAGCTGGAGAAGGGTTGTAAGTGATACATCCCATTATTCCAAGAAGTGGCACATTAGGGAATTTCCCACAATGGTCAATAATAGTGATGTGCTCTTGAGATCGGAAACACCAATAGATATCTGAATGAGCAAGTGACATCAACCTTTGAGACCATCTCAAACCTTGTTAATTCTTCATCACTGATCAGGGAAGGTGCAAAATAAACCACCTGGAAAGTAAAGGTATGAAACACATGAGAGTCCATTGCTTCCTCATAGTATGAGTGTGAAGAGAATATAGAATATCTCCAAGCAAAGTAGGCACGGGATTATGAGTAAGAAATATTTTGATGGCGTTCACATCTATGAGTTGGTCAAGATTAGGGAATAGTACTAAACCATAGATCAGCAAATCCAAAATATCTTCAAAAGCATGAAAACTCATGGCATCTAGAAACAACTGAGACTTCTTTATCATATATTTAGCAAGCAGACCTTTAACTCCACTTCTTGTTTCCCAATTAGATAGAATGTCTGACCATTTCAGATGTAAGGTTGTTGCAATATCTTCAGGTTTTGGAACTTGCTCTAGACCTGTGAAGGGTGTCTGATCAAGAATGAGCACTCCAAGTAGCTTAGAGAAATCTTCCATTATGGGCACCAACTGATAATCTGGTAAGGTAAAACAGTGATGCGTAGGATCAAAGAACTGAAACAGAACACTCATCATGTCTTCATCGAAACCGGGGTAACCAAACTGAGTAGATAGCCATTCCTTTTAGTGAATTGATAGTTTTCGGGAACCTTTGAGACTAACTCCTTAGCGTGAAAGGTACCCTTACGAAGTTGATTCGGATAGTACTTCTGCGAGCGGAAGCCATGACTTACAACAAAGGACAAAGATAAATCCCTAGGTCCTTGAAACAGTTAGTGAAATTGTTATGATGTTATGTTCATGTTTAAATAGGCAGAAAACACAAACAAATCACATAAGAGCCTAAGTTTTAAAGGCTTTCATGAGGTCCATAGGTAAGTACCCTTCTCTATTGAAGTTAAGTTGGCTCAACCTGTCCTAAAAATAGTAACTGGGTTCTAGGAATGGCATATCACCGTTCTTTCTCACAGGCTTTATTTTAGCACGGCAACTGGCTTGCCACCAAAACATCCCGAGAGTCAAATTTCAATGAGCATAGCTTCGAGTATCAACCAACTTTGGACTGCACCAAAGTCGGCTATCTCACTACCTTCTAATGGCCAAGATGGGTCAATTAAGGTTCTAAAAGTAAGTTAGTTCTAATGACACCACACGGAAGCCTAATGTTATCCTTGACTAACTCAAGGAACATCAGTATAAACCAAAGTGTCGCACTAATCGTAGCCATAATTTCAACCATATCGATCTACGATGTACAATCTTTATGATCTATTTCTACTTACCTAAGACATCCCTAGATCCGGGTGTAGGATCTCACAAGAAATAATAAACACAAGCAACCCTTAAAGTTAAAGCAGACAAAGCACACAATTTAAGCAAGTAAAGTGATCTAAACTCTTAAGGTAACTCCTCTTTTTAATTAGTCCCCATCAGAGTCTCCAGTTTTGTAATACGGTAGGAGAACTGACTTTTTTTAGTGTTTTATCACAAATGTTGAAGTTAGCAAGAGTCGCCACCGAGTTTTCTTTTATCCAATAAGGAAAGGTGAAAAGAACAGGAAAGACCTTTGATAGATTTTAAGTTCGGGGGTAAGTTATGAAAAGGGAAGGTATTAGCACCCTTTCCATCCGTAGTTATCTACGGGACTCTTAATCGCTAGCTCACTTTTTGAAATTTTCTTTGTGTGTGTGATTTGAAAATATTTTTGAAAAGCCAAAGTACGGCTAACTTTGTAATGATTCTTGTATTAATCCTCAAGAACGCGTACAAAGTGTTTGAAAATATCTGTTTTAAAAAGGTGATGTGTAAAGTGTTTATTTTTTAGAAAAGAGTTGTGAGCAAGAGATTTAAAGTTACTTACCCACTCAAGGTAGTTCTTATTCTTTTCCTTCTCCTTTAGAGATAGTGTTATCCATACCATTAGGTTGTAGGTAGCCCTATCTATTGGATGTGAAGGGAAAGACGAAGGGTTATTGAATGGTCATTGAAAGCAACACATAAGGATACATTATCAATTCGAAGGGATTATCATCATGTTATTCATAGGCAACAATGGACTAGATCATATTTTCGTAGGTAACTCGAGGGACATTGCGGGACTATGATCTTTATTCAAAGGGACCAAGATGATTTAATCGAGGGTCTTTTCTAAAGTACACTTACTTTCGAGGGACATGACCAATGTTTTCTGAAGGCAACAGAGGGAATTACCCTAGATGTGTATGTGTGCAAAGTGATTCAATTATAGTCATGTTATCTTGGAATTATTTAAGGTTGTCTACCGATTAATTTTATCTTGCCATACAAGCCTATTAAATGGCCTCGGGAGAGTTACATGATAATTAAAACCTTGCAAAAATTAAAATCTAACTATTACAAATTCGACGCCAAACCTATACAATCGTCTAAATAATAAAATGAAAGAAATAATAAACAAAATGGAAAATAAGTGTTAAGAAATGATTTTTTACAAACCTAAATGTCTAAGTATTATAAGTTAATTTGTATTTTTGGTTAGATTTTATATGTTAATAATAATTATAAAAAAAAACCTAATGTCTAATTTTAAATATAAATAATTAATTAAAAAACCTAAACCTAAATAATTAAATTAATTGATAAAAAAGGCTAAACCTAATTTTTGATTTTATAAGTTTTTTTCAGATTTTTTATTGGATTTTGATTTTAATTGTAAAAAAATAAATAAATTAAGGGAAATATAAGAAAGGAAAAAGGTTAGAAAAAGTGTTAAAAGAAATTGCATGGAGGTGGGAATCGAACCCGCACCCCATGGATCAACAACGCGCCTGCTTTAGCACTATGCCAAGTGCTCATTTGTGTTTGGAAATAGAACTGAATGATAATATATGAAACCTGCATGAATTTGGAAAAATAGAAAGAAAAAAATTGCAAAAGGCATGGATCAAACCCATGCCTGTCATAATACACGCACGCTTGCTTGCCAACTGATCTGTGCTTCTTTTCTGTTGCTAAAACACAAACAAGATATTATATGAAAAACAACATCAATGAATCGGAGAAGCGTCAGAGCTCTAACTCTGGTCGTCTTCTCTGGCTAGATGCTTCATGGATCTGCAAAAACAACACATGTTAGAAAGAAAAGAGGACCCTATCCCCCTAAATAGAGGGCTACAAATCCAATTGCAGTGTTCTTTTGGTCTGAATGTGCCTGTAAATAGAGATTTGATGCAAATGGATTTTTATGCCCTAACAATGGCAACTCTCATTCTTTTCGTTAGATATTGCATGTAAGGCTTCAAACTTGTTCTAAAAAATCATGCTAAGTGATCTGAGTTGTTAGAATTAGTTAACAATACGTATAATTTGAAATACGAATAATCAAAAACAAAGCAAATCGGACATGACATGTATGCAAGTTTTAGGTACAAATGGGCATGTAAAGTTACCTATTCTTACCTTAGAGCCGATCTGGAAGTGATTTGGAGTGGTGATTTGGACTGAATCAAGATGGAACTTGAGATTCAATGGTGCACTTTCTTTGAAATTTTTTGTGACTTACCCCTAGTTCTTGTGGTTGCAAATTCGTGTCATGGGCATCTGAAGTTGTTGAGTATATATAGAGGATGACATTAGGTCAAACAAATGAGGAAAAGATCACGTGATCAATGCATTGACAAAACCAAATGAACATATTTACCAACTTTCTAGTTTGAGAAGATTATTTTCCAATCTTTCCTCCCACGGTTTTGCATGGTTGGCAAGGAGTTATTGGGCCTCAAATCTGATCCACAAACAAGCCCATATGCCTTAACCCATTACTTTGCTATTTTATTTAATTTATTTTATATTTAATTGAATATAAGTAAAAAATAATGGTAAGGTATGAATGGGTTTAAGAGTCCTCTATAAGGTCATGAACATGATTAGATCTTAAAATATAGGTATACTAGTCCAACATTTCAAGTTTGCTCAATTTGTACTTCATGCGTTCCTCAAAATTGCATTAACTTGTGCAACTTATAACTTGCTCATTTTTTGTCATATGAAGGTGATCTTTGACTTTTTGGAAAGCTCAAGATGTTTCCTATAACTCTCATGTTGGACAGTTTTTCATTTGAAATCTTCAACTTGATGTAAATTGCTTTGACAAAAGTGTCTTTTTGTTGACTTTTAAAATGACCTGTAATGTCTTGGCTCATATCTCTCAAATGAAGTATTTTTGGACTTGAGCTTAGAGAGACAAAGTTATATATAATTGAATTTACTTCAAGATAAGCTTTGGTTAAGAATTTTCTGATGAAGCATGTGAAAGTTATGCTTGTTCAAAGTTCAGTTGACTTCTCCTAAAGAAAACCCTAATTTAGTAACTTTTGATGAGTCTTGAGTTTTCTTGATGAATCGTGATCAACCCTTGATCAAATCATGAATGTGAGTTCAAAATGTTGATGTTGACAAAAAATATTCAAGTTTGACTTTAAATTGGTCAAAGTTAACTTTTTATCCAATATAGTTAATTTTCAATCATTTGAGCAATTGACTGGGCAAACTTGTGACGCAAGGCTTGAAATTTGTCATGAGGGTACCTTGAAGTATATGAGGAACCATGCAATCCAATTGAGGCATTAGAAGCTCAATTTTATTTTAGAAACACAAAACCATAGTTGTAGATCAATTTCTTAGGAGAGGTGCTTGTATGCTCAAACCCTTGAGTATTCTTGAGAAATTGAGAACCCTGGGAGCATGAAGAGGTGTCTTGAATAAATTGTATAAAAAATGGGAGGGAAAATTTTGGGGTACAACAGCTGCCCCCGTTCAATCTTCTTAAACCTGAAGAATTAGATTGGCATGTCCGCCATTCGTGATCTGAAGGTGGAAGAAGATTGAACACTTAAGTGCCCAGAAATTTGCACTCGTCGGTACATGAAATAACACTATTGGTTGATAGTATTGCTTGAATGGGATTTAAAGATGCCATTCGTAAAGTTGACAGAGTGTCGTTGGGGATGGGCTTATGATATTTCAGACAAATTTTGGGGTCTTCCATTATTTAATAAACTTTTGATCAGAGTGTGTGAGACCTACGTATTCTCACACTATTCAATCGAAAGTAATTAAATAGGAGAAGTTGTCATATCCCAAATTTGTCCTACGGGTTTCCAATCATTTTTATCCCTTATCAAGTCCTAGGGCTATCATTTGCTTTATATTGTTATCAAATTCAGGGGGGTTTAAATTTACGAAAGGTGATTTTTACCTTATTAAAAATTAATGGGCCTTTCTAAATAAAAAAGGTCCATATAAAATTTTAAGACCAATAAGGTTACGCTTGCTAATACATGGTGCATCTTAGGCTAAGAGCTTAACATCCAATTTCTTAAGCCCATTTCACTTTGGGTTAAGGCCTTTTGGTTTCAGCCCATTCCAAATGTTGAAAGGGGGTTTATGCTATTTTGCAAAATCTTGGGCCTTTATAAATCAGAAAGGGCCCATGTAAGGTTATTGGCCCATTTATGAATAAATAGAAGGGGGTATACTGATTGCAAGAAGGGTATATTTGTTAAGCCCATTTAAACCGCTTCGAATAAATAGAAGGGGGTTTGTTTTTATTTTTTTCGTGAAGGCCCAAATAATTGAACATTTGGCCCATTTCAGTTCTTGTTTGTTTTTAAATAAATGTATTTGTTTTACTTAACATTATTGTTATTATTATAACTAAATGTTACTATTATAAAATTGATTTAATTATGATTGTTTATTGATGAAAAAAACGTTAACAAAAAAGGGCCTTTTAAATCACATGGCCAAAACTCAAAACCCGGGCCCGATCCAAATCAAGAGAAAAAACTTGTTGTTTCAAAGAAAATAAGCATTGTTCGGATTATTGAAAAGTAACGCACGTTTTAAAGCTAAAAACAAACACTGTTCAAATCCAAATCTAATAAAATCAAATCTTTGTACATTCAAATTGTCCGGAAAAAAATACAAAAAACTAATCAAATCTTAACTTAACTAAATCAAACAGAATCAATACATAACATAATCAAATCAAACTTATTATACAATTACAAAAAAAATCAACAAGCAAATCTCTAAAAATCCCTAATTTCTTCAATCAAAAATTTGTAACGACAAATCAACAAAAAATTACTATTTTGACTAAACCTAAACGCTATAAAAGCCTAGGGTTCTAAGATAGAAAGGAGGAGGAAAAATTCAACAAAGAAATCTTTACAGAGGAAGAATTTCATGGAGAGAAGAGAGCCTGAGAGAAGAAGGAGGTTTGAGCGCCACCACTGTCAACTCCTGTTTATCACCGCTCCACACAAGCTTAGGGTTTCAACATCTAAAACCCTAAGTTCTTCATCCTCCACCGCTCAAATACTCCATCATCGCCATCATCCCCATCGACCATTACCTGTAAGAAAAAGAGGAGGTCATAGGGGTTAAAATCAGAGAGACTCAAAGAAATCACGATCGGAGGTAACATTTTGAACTTAGCTTTTGGGGTTTATTTGAGGTTTGATTGGTTTGGATTTATAATTGGGGGTTAGGTTTGGTTTAGCGCCGCTGGGGATTAGGATTGACATGGGTTGATTAGGGTTTCTATTTTGTGAGAAGGGTGAGAAGAGAGAACGGGAGGGCTGATAGAGAGAGAGGAAGAAAGTGACAAAAAATTTTGTAAAAAACAAAATATAATGGTTTCATAATCTTGTGCATCACGTGTTACTATGCACTCTCCATCATGACCATGTGATCACCATCATGCGTTACAGACATGCGCGCCCATGGTATTACCATACGCCCTACACACCCTATCTAAATGAATCTGTGTTCAAATACCTTTGGCCCAAGATCACTTTTAAACCCACCTCCCTGTTTTTTTTACTACTGCGTTAAGGATCACACCCCTAAGCCTAATGGGCCAATTCCAATATATGGACTTGGACCCTTACTCCCTACGCCCCCAGCTTTTACAAACCTATTCAAATATACACCCCCTTTGCGTTAGGCTTTAATACAATATCTGAATTCAGAGCCCTACTACTTATACCCCCTATTTTGCTAGCCCAATATAATTCACACCCCTTTGTTTTTTCTTATTTTATTTTATTATTTTATTATTTCTATTTATATTTTAATATATTAATATTATTTATTATTATTATTATTATTATAAATCAATATTTATTTTCAAACCTCATGCAAATATTTATTGATTTATTGCATTAAAAATCTTTTTTTAATCATGCATTAATAAGATATATTTATAATTAATACATTAAAAAATATTTAACCAATAATAAACTCTTTTTATTAAATCAAGTTAACTAAAAAATCAATTCTCAAAAAAGGATTATGAAGATACTTTAAATCGACTGCGAACTTTGTCTAACAATTACGCTATTCACACACTTAGACTTGGTTCGAGGGGAATTAAAAATATCTTCGTAATTCATAAAAAAACACCAACCAACTGGGAACTACGAATTGGAACTCTGATTCCTCCTAAAGGATACATAGGCATATGAATAATATCGTGGCGAGTTCCCCTAATAAAAATTAAAACCCTATTTCCTAATGATCGCACTTCTAAACCCTAGTATCCTTGTGAACAAGGTATATGAGGAGTGCCTAACACCTTCCCTTCGTCTAAAAATGAGTCAATAACCTAGAGTCTCTAACTTATTTAGGGTTAACCTTTATATTCCCTTCCTTTGGGATAAAAATTAAGGGCGGCGACTCTCAATTTAAAACTGGTTACAACAATCTCCTTTAATTGAGAAAATATTTTTCCTCTTGAAATTTTAGGAACAAGTGCCTCCCAAGATGTTACATCAATGTCTTGAGCATGTGTTCCACCGAATAATTTTTGATGCAGAGTTAAAGGAGTTTTCCTTTTCTACACATTGTTGGTATCCATAAGAATATCAGGATGTTTCTCTAAGATTATGCCACAGATAAGAGAGGGAAATAAAATTGGCATCTTCATCGCAGTTGAAGCCCTTTGCTTAGATATTTTCTCAAATATGTAGGCTCCAAAATCCAAAGCTACATTTATCTCTACTGCATAGATAAACCTACCAAGTCTAGTGGAAATGGTGGAGGTATGATGTGTGGGTATCCAATTTACAGTAGCAACCCTGTGGAGGATAGCATACTTAACATTAAGTATGCCTGATGATAGCTTCCCATTGTTTGGCCCATGCTTCACATGACCACTGGTTATTTCCTTGCAAATTTCATCATCTGAGTCTTCTAACTCAGTTAGAGGATTGTCAGTCCTGCCTAGATATTTGTTGATCACTTTAGGAGAGAGCACCATAGTTTTTCTTCTAACTACAACCTTCCCATAGTATTTACTACCTTCTACATCACATCTTTCAGAAATATTAGCAACAAATTCCTTGACTAATTTCTCATAGCAATGACCAAGATTAGTGACAGTCTTTATCAATATAGTTGTGTTTATCAGCTCCACTATGTTAACATATTTCTGAAAATCCTTTCCCAGTTCCCTTTCCAGGCAAATCCTTCTTTGCTTCACATGTTTCCACTTCTCTGCATTCTCCTTATGATGGAAGTATACTTCGTTTATAAATGCTTTGTAAATAGTAGTACTTCTCTTTTTTGTAGCATACCTATTGTGAGGAATGATATCCTGAACAATTTTTTCAACATCATACTCAGTATCACTGGAAGATCCATCCTTCCTTTTCTTGGTCGATACTTCACCTTTACTTCACTTCTTTGGAGGACCAACACGAGCTTTCCTCTTGAAACTATTTGGAGGACATCTTCTTAACTTACCAGCCTTTCCTTGACCCTCTTTAGAAGGAGAATTCTCAACCATCATGGTCTTTTATCTTCTTTTATAAATCCTACTTGCTTTTCCAAGAGATAAGTGTTTGGCAATAGGCTCATCATTAAAAGGTAAGTAGTCAGCATTTACCACCACATCAACCTTCTTCTTGCTTCTCCTTTCACTAGCAACTTTCTCTGACATAACATCATCAAGCCTTGCATCAAGAGTCTTGTCAGCCTTAGTTTCTTCAAATGTATGAGAATTTGACAAGATACCTTCTTCTTTTAACACCTTGCACACAAACCTTCTATGTTTTTTATCCAGGTTACTATTATCATCTTTAGAAATACTTTCATCAATAATCACTGGCCCAATAGGGTTTATCTTTCCAGATTCTTTCTCTAGGTTAACATTTGCCCTATTTCTACCTGTATTATAAGAAGAATATTTACTTGAAGTCCTGACATCTTTTAAGGTGAGACATCTTGTTTTCTCTTGGGTGGAGGCTGGTATAATGGATAAAGGAACAATATCCAAAACTAGGTTAGACAAGTTGATAAATGACATTTATCACCAGCCCTAAAATTTGATTGAGACAATCCATGATCATTAGAGGAATCATGCACAAATTCATATGAAGGATGTTGAGACATCTTCGATTTTTGTTGAGACGAATTTACAAATGAAACACGGGAGTACAACCACAATTGTTTTGAGTGGATGTAACATTTTTGAGAGAACAATGGGTTTGGTATAGATAGTGTGACCCACTGATTAAGCCTTGTAAGAATGAGCTTGGGTAGACATGGGTGTCATGGAATTTGAAAATTTGATTGCCCCATATAAATAGCAGTAATTGTTGTAATTCCCCATACTTATGCATTTTAAGTCGTTCTTCTAATTTTTTAATGTTTACACATTTAAAAATTAAGTCTTCCTTTTTGACTCTATCTTTCGTATCATGTGACTTTATTTTTGTGAGTTTAGTCCTACATTTTTGGATAGGGTGCTCATCACCATCTGTCATTGTCAAGTGTCACAATACAATGTCCTGACATCTTGAGTGACTTTATACGCTATCAATATTTGACTAAGCTCAACACTTCTCCTAACAGCTTTCTTGGCCATTGTGATATGGTGGGAGAATTGACTTGAGGTTTTGCATTTTATTGCAAATGTCGCGGTTAGCAAGAGTCGCCACCGACTTTTCTTTTATCCAAAAGGAAAGGTGAAAAAGCACAGGAAAGACCTTTGAGATGTTTTCTTGAGTTCGGGGGGTAGATTATCAAAAGGGAAGGTGCTAGCACTCTTTTCATCCATGGTTTTCCATGGGCTCTTAGTTACTTGCTTAGATAACTTGCTTTATTTTGTTTGAAATGGTGTTTGGTGTGGTTTTTTGAAAGTATTTTGAAAAGAGGCCATTCATTTAGGCAATCTTTATAATGATTATCGTTCGTAAGAATGTATACAAAGATGTTTGTCTTTTGAAAAATGTTTCCAATGTTTTGTAAGATGTTTTGAAATGTGTGTGTTTGTTTTGAAAAATAGCAAGGATTGTTGTTTGAAATGGAGAAAGTAACTTAGAAGCTATCTACCTACTCAAATGTCTTTCTTGTGAATTTTCTATTCCTTCGACATTGTTGACTTACCATTGATTTGGTAAGCAACCCTATCTTTGGATGTAAATGGGACGGGCGTGGGTCATCGTATAACCATGATAGCAATGTTGCCAAGTATCTTAGCATTTTTTGAGGGACCAAGATCATTTTGTAAGGTAACTTTTGAATAGTGTCATAGAGGGACTATGATCTTATATTTGTTTTGTTTTGCCAAGATACTTCGCATGCGTAACATGCCATTTTATTTTAGGAAACCAAGTGGGAGAAACCCTAAGGGTGCTTGTGTGTAAGGTGTATCATTTTCATGTTTTTGATTTTGTCTTGTATTTAGGGTTTTCTATTTTGCTTTATTTTGTTCTTGTCATGCAAACCCTAATTACTAATCATGGTATATAAAGCGATAAATTGCGTAATGTAAATATACTAAGCTATTACAACAATTTTTATGGGAGGGGGAAATACAAGTTTGAATGGGGATTTGCACAAATATAAAGCTAAATATATTATTACAACCAAATCGAATATGCACAAATTTAAATAAATAGTACAAATATTTAAAATGCAATGCAATGTTTATGTTAGAAAAATGTTTTATGTCTTGTTTTTTTTGTAAGAAAAAATATTTAATTTAAACCTAAAAAAAAAGGAAAAAATAATATTTAATTTTGGGAGGGGATTAAACCCTAGTTTTTATTCAAAGAAAATAATGTTCTATATTATTATTTTGTGTATTTTTTGTATAAAAAATAATAAATAATATTATGCCTAAATACTAAAAGTTAAATATGTGCAAAAAATAAGTATTTATGAGTATAAAAATGTATAATAAAAATATTAAGTATATTTGATTATTTACAAACTTATTAAGAAAATAAATTCTATTCTATCAAAATAAAATCAATTTTTTATGTGAGAAAATAAAAAATAAAAAAATAAAAGTGTAAAAATAAAGACATTATTTTTAGAGATTTTTTTATCATTCAGAAAAATAAACAAAAGTTTTAAATATAAAAATATGAAGAAAAAAATATAAGAATATAAAATAGTCAGCCAGGGGGGTGCAATAGCAAATCAGAGGGGGTGTTTAGAAAAACAAAAAGGCCACGCTGCCAAAAAGCCCACTGACTTCATCACTGTCCTTCGTCCATCTCCTTCGTGCGTTTTCCAGTTCAACATGTATCTTCCTTATGCTTGCATAAAAATGAAAACTCATAACATGAAAAATGTGGCATTTGAGCTCACGATTCCAACCATATAAATTATGTAACCTAACTATCAAAGATCAAAGAGAATTTTGGAATCCCTAAATCGTGACCTAATTTTTTCAGAGATTTCAAGCTTCAAATTATCTTAGCATAATTAATATAAATGCAAAGTAATGATATGTACAGCTTCATTATGATGAGAACTACATTTTTCCTTCACAAATCGTGGTTGAGGTTGCCTATATAAAGAGATAGAGTTTAAGAAAATACCTCCTTCAGCTGGAATCGTGTAGGGCAATGTAGGGACTTTAATGGAGGCCTGATGATTGTTTGAGCTCCCTTGAACTTCCCTGAACCTATTCCAATGCTTATCTTGCTCTGAGGATGGCTGGAACTCCCTGACCAAGTCCAACTGCAAGCTTCCAAGTTGAAAATGGCAGATGGTGAAACAGAGGTTACAGAACCAGGGTGATGGCTTGGATTGACTAGGTATTAAGTGTATAAGATGTTTGAATCAGTTAAACACAAAACGCACGAGCCAAATGAGAGTTGGCTGAGCTTTTGCAGAAACTGTGTGCTTAGGCAGATTTTTTGTGTTTTTCAATTTGAGAGAGTTCTAGGTTCAAGACAAGTGTCTTATGACTTGTACAATGTTTGCATATTAGTATAGAAGTGATCCAAAGTCAGCTTCCTACTAGTTGTGCAAGCTTTAGCCCTTTTGCCATTTTTCTTGTACTTGAAGTAAAGTTGACAAGACCAATCCCACATGCTTGTACCAGCTTGCTTTAGGGATGAAATGAGTTTTTACAAATTGCTTGAGAGCTGTGTAGTTTGCTTGTATCAAGGGGACAGGTCCAATGCTCCAAGTTGACAAAGTTGCAAAAGTGCATCTTTATGAAAATGGCAATGAAGCCTTTTTGCCCAAAATGGAATTACAACTTGTGTAAAGTTTCAAAAGCAAGGATAAAGGCTTTGTCAACTGAGTATGCATTTAATTAAGGAGTGTATAGCAAGATTAGGACCTGTAAATTATGAGATAGCCAGCATAGGTTTGGTTTGCAACTTGGTTCTATGTGAAAATGGCTTGAATAAAAAGTGAGAAAATGCCAACTTCCTCTCTTCCATTCTCCCTACTCAAAAATGATCTTGGAGATTTCTTGGATATTTTGGAAAGCTTGAAATGTGCTATATAATCCATCTTTGAAATGCAATTTGAGATACCTCTTGGAACTAGGTTAAAAGTTGCCATGAAGTTGGGTCCAAAACCTGCCTAAATTAGGGCAAAATTTCACTAAGTTAAGAAGTTCATGGCCATGTATTCACAAATTCATAACTTGAGATCCAAGCATCTTCAGGGAAAAGTTTGTGAAGAAAAGTTGTAGATTTCATGGAGTACAACAACTTTCATGTTGGGAACTTTTCTTGAATCAAAATGCATCATGGTGAAAAAGTGGTGAAATTTTGAGAAAAAATAAGAAAACTTTTATACTTAGAAAAATTCTAAGTTATGAAAATTTTCAAATTAAAACCCTAATTTTCAAATTTGGTTTTCTTGGTGAACAAGTTTCATATTTTGACATTTGTTGATGAATTATGACTCTTGGTACTTGATTTTGACCAAAAAGTCAAAGTTTGACTTTTCAGTATACAGTTGACTTTTGATCAGTTGACTGCAAATTTCATCTGTCAATCCAATGAACTTGAGATCTTTTAAACCATGTAATTAGGTCAAGATGATGCCATTGAACCCTTGAAATCATGCTTGAACTCAATTGGTTATTGGCTAGGTTAAAAATCAGAAATTGCCCTTTCTCAGTCAAAAACCCTAATTTTGACCATTTTGCCCTTTTGATGATTTGATCAAATTTCTTGAGGAGTTGTGTTCCAAACTTGATCAAATGGTACATATGAGTATAAAATGTTGATTTGGATCAAAAATTATGAAGTTTGACTGTAAATTGGCCATGGTTGACTTTTTCCCCAATACAACTGATTTTTAGGTCAACTGTCCAATTGCCTGATCAAAAATATGGTTCAAGGCGAAACTTAGCATGAGCAATATTAGGGGTCCAAAATGATGTATGAAAGTCACATGAAGCATTGGTGGTCCAAAAATCCTTGTGCAGACTCAAACCCTAATTTTGGGTTATTAGTGCAAGATGAGATGTCTTGAGCTAACCAAACCCTAATCTTGTCTTGAGTCCAAGAAGTATTGTGAGAAAAGTCTTGATAAATGAGAGGGCAAATTTTGGGGTACAACAACCATTTAAAACTCTTTTCAGAGCACTTTGTTTCTTCAGGATTCCATAAGTAACAATTATATTTTGATTTGTAACCCTTCATAATAATCTCATCCTTCTCATTCTTTATCAAGCATTCAGAATTAGTAAAGTTAACTCTGAGACCTTGGTCACATAGTTGACTTATACTTATCAGGTTGGCATTTAATCCTTCAACAAACATCACATCATCAAGGCTAGGTTTCCTTTCATAATCCAGTTTCCCAACACCTATTACTCTACCTTTAGATCTGTCTCCATAAGTCATAATTTTAGTGGAAGATGGTTTGATTCCCACTAAACATTTCATGAAACTTGTTATGTGTCTTGAACAGCCACTGTCAAAATAACAAGCTTCCCCAGATGATGCTTTAAGAAATGTGTGAGTCGGTTCTTTAGATGTAATCCTTTTAGGAATCCATCTTTTCTTTTTCTTGTCCACGGTCTGTCTTCTACCAGGTTGTGAGTTAGATTTAGGATAACCATGTAATTTATAGCAGTAGTATTTTTATGACCAATTCCACCACAATAAAAACATCTCCATCATTGATTTCTGCCTTCCTTATACTTTGTTTGATGTCTATGTTGATGTTGGGACATGAGCTCAGAGATCTTTTGTTCTTGTTCCTTCTTTGGAGGTACAAACTTTACTACAGGATTTGCTTCTTTATTATTCATACCTTGACTCCCATAACCAAGACCTCTAACATTCCCAGCATTCCTCCCATATTCATGAATCTCATTTGGAGCATCAAAACCATTATTTAACATTCTTATAGTTTTATTCATATTGTCCAGTTTTGAATTGAGCATTATAACCTTCTCCTAAAGATCACAGATAATGGATAAACATTTCACTTTCTCAACCTGTACTTGAGCAATGACAATCTTTTGCTTTTCTCCTTGTTGACATATTTCTTCATATTTGACACACAACTCCATGTATGATGTAGTGAGTTCCTCAAAAGTGATTTCTTTATCATCTGATTCTTCATCAAAGTCATACACTCCAATCAAGGCATTAACTTGTTTGGATGATTCCTCTTTAGGATCGCTTTCAGAGTCTTCCAATGGCAATGACACAGATAGACCATTCTTCTGCTTTTTGAGATAAGTGGCACACTCAGATTTTATGTGTCCAAATCCATCACATTCATAGCACTGAACTCCTTTTCCATGATTTTGCCTTTCTTCAATCCTAGACCTTCCTCCATTGTCTTGATTTTTGTTGATGTCGAATGACATGTTCTTGGCATTTAACTTGGACTTCCTCGATACTTTGTTGAACTGTCTTCCTAGTAACACAAGATCTTCAGATACTTCTTCTAAGTTCAACTCATCATAATCCTATGACTCTTCAATACTAGAGGCAAAGGTTATACTCTTCTTCTTTTCAGATCTTTCATTGATAACATATTCAAATGTCTTAAGGGAGCTTACAAGTTCATCCACAATCATGGTGCTTAAATCTTGGGATTCTTCAATAGCAATTACCTTCATGTCAAATCTCTTTGGAAGAGATCTGAGCATCTTCCTAATAAGCGTATCCTATAATATCTTCTCTCCCATGTCTTCTGAGTCATTAGTAATATCTAGAACAATCATGTGGAAGTCCTGGATACTTTCATGCTTCTTCATCTTCAAGTTCTCAAATTTTGTAGAGAGAAGCTGCATATTTGCCATCTTTATCTTATAACTTCCTTCATGAACTTTTCTCAAGGTCTTCCAAGAAACCTTATCATGTTTATAGTTCTTTATCAGTTTAAAAATATTTTTATCAACTTTATTAAATATGGCATTCAATGCTTTGGAGTTTCCTTGAGATGATGCCTCATCATTATCATCCCAATCTTCTTTAGGCTTCAACACATCAGTGGCTTTCCCTTCTTCATCTAAAATCTTTGGAGGATCCCATCCTTCGACATAATTTTTCCAGGCCTTGTTGCCAAGTGATTTTATACACATATCCATACGAGGTTTCCAACTGTCATAGTTGGTACCATCCAAAATAAGTATTTTAACCATTGTTCCACTATCCTTGTCCATTGCACTACAAAGTAGCTTCCTTGAATCTCACCAAGAGTTAGAGTAGGATGCCTACTCTGATACCAATTGAAATTCTGGCTATCAGATCCCGGATGTCCTAAGATATGTCGAGACACCAAATTCTACTTCAATACATAACAAGATATATGAACAAAATAAATAGTGTTGAATATAAAAAACACATATATGTTTACCCAGTTCGAAACAACTTTCCTACTCTAGGGGCTACCAAGCCAGTGACGAAATTAACTAGATATTATCAATTTGTAGACCTCACAACAAACATCCCAATTTACAGCCTACGCACTTAATCACTACCCTTTTCTTAACTTCTACCTAAGACACACCTAGGTATGAGGCCTCTCTTTAAATCCCTATTTAATTACACTCAGCAATTAGAGCAACTCTAAACACAAGTAGAGAATAAAATTGGAAGTCACTTCTTCCAAAACACACAAAACTCAATGCTTAAAATCTTATGAGAATTGACACACAAATACTCAATGTTTAACAAATTATGAGCATCTGACACACAAATGTTCAATGCTTAAAAGCTTATGAACATTTGACATAGAATTTACAACCCAACAATAAGGATTCTAAAAACCATAACAAAGATACACATGTAAGCTCCACCTAATACTAGGTATGCACCAGTCTATTTATGACTTTATTATGGACTGGGTTAGGCTTCAAAAATGTAGCAGTGGGGCTGCACAAAGTATGCAAATTCTTCTCCAAGAAAATAAGTCTTCAATCATTAGTTTCCTAAAATGTCTCCATATTTAGAAACTAAGCATATCTTCGAAAACCAACATAAAATATTCTGATTTGTCAATCTTAGATGCCACGTAAGCTAACTAAATATTCCTTGAATATTCATTAGCTAACAAATCAACTGATCCATAATTGTCAGCTATTGCAAACGCGATGTCCTGCCTCCTAGTTGGGACATCTTACTCGACATGTTGAAAACCTTAAGTTGGAACATCTTGTTCAACATGTTACTGCCAAGTTGGTTTACCAAAATGTATGCCAATCATAATTTCAGAGAAATAACATTATTGTTCTCCTTGAAGATTTTAAGCAAGAGTTGAGTATTGTACTTGGTGAAGCTTTTAAGAAAACTAAGTATTTGTAATTTGGAAGTGTGTTCTTCCTTTTTGGTTTCTTGAGACATTTCCTGGAACTGAGATTGTTTGATATCACTGCGGTGATTGGAAGTGAGAGGGGTTCTCATATCTAGGAGGTTCTTAGGTAGAAATTACACTGGGTATGGATTAAGTGAGGGGTCTAAACTGGAATTATTTATATCTGAATTGATACTATTAATAGTGGATTTCCTTCTTGTCTTGGTATCCCCCAAAGTAGGTGAGTTTTCATCGAATTGGATTAACAATTCTATGTGTTATTTTACTTTCTGCAAGTTATAATTCCGCATTGTTGTTATCTTGTTGTTTTCTGTCAATAGATGTCATAATATCTGTTGTGACATTGTGTGTTGTTGAGACATGAGTCTTTACATCTGATATTGTCTGTGCAAGAATTCAAGTATTGGTTGAGTTTGAGGGACTTTCACTAAAAAAATCCATCAATAAACCTAGACCCCGACTACTTTCATAACCAAATCGTTAAGACAATAGCCAAATGTCACCTTTGAGTTCATAATTAGGGGGATAGAGAGGAGCACATAGGAATTTCGACCACTACATAAGCCACTCGTGAGCCAGACCCCTCTTAGTATATGCCTAGGCTTCCAAAAAGGAATGAGAATCCATACCATATCCTGATACACGCAGATCATCCACCCTATGATTCTAAGTGAGGCTCTGTAAAACTTGACCTTTTTGGTTTCACTGCCATTACTCGTGATTTGATGGCATTGTTTTCCTCTATAGAACATATTTTTGTTATCTTGTGCAATTATACGATCTGCCTATTTTTTAGCATTATCGACTCATTATTCCTCATCTTTCAATATGCAAATATCAATGTACGACAAAGTCTACCACCTCTTATCCTAACACTAGTTCATCTCGGTATGATGGTTAGTCACAACAGCAAACAAAGAATGAATCCTTTTTGGACTAAAAGTCCACTTATAAAAAGGTATTGTCATCAAGCTAGTCTTTCACACCTATGAAGTTGTCTTGAATGAGTCATCCTTTGGCCGATTTAAGTGATTTTTTTTATAATAGGCAGGCGAAGGAAAATCTCAGTCGCATTCACCGGGTGCATACCTTATCTTAGGTCTCGAGCTTCAATTGGCTTCAAACCCGTTTTTCTCACATGGCCCTCCGGAAAAAAGAAAAGAAGCCTCATTCTGTCCAATTTCTCCTGAGAAGGAGTGCCCGTTTTGGATTCTATTTTGCCCGCACATAGTTCCTTCCTGTCCATTCATTCCTTCTGTCTGGATATAAGGTTTGGGGGGAACAAATAATTAGGATTAGAAGGGACTGCTCTTTATATCATTGATTGGTGCCACTATTTTGATCCTATTTAACTCCAGTTTGAAACTCTATTTAGGAAATGGCGTATAAAAAAGTAACACATCTTTCCTTTAGTGACTATTGTGATCCATAATTTATGGTGGTGACTTCTTATTCCCTTTCTTGCACATGTTCAGCGAATATTAACCCATATGGAACATTTCTCATAACAATGTTAAGATCTAAATACAATTTCTGAACATATTGCTTTGGCTGTTTTAGCCTCCTTTCAGAAGATAAGAATATATTTTTACTGCTTCGACAAGGCTCCTCATGGGTATTTGGCTCGTAATTAGGAAATAATAAGAGAATTTCCAAAACAATAAGTCATAATAAAGAGAATCCGTGAGACTGCGACACTAGGGAAAGAGAGATAATTAGGAAAATAGGCGGCAGTCTCAGAAGAAGAATTAGGAGTAGGGCATATAGTGGCTTACTGTGTAGCTCCACTATATGGCCGATCTCCCCTTACACTAACCCCTCTTGAGAGGGTGAGTTTCTTCCCTTCCTATTTTAAGGTTAAGATGATTTTGAAGTCATCCTAAAATAATGAATAACTACCGTACCCCAACTTGTAACCATAATAGATACGGTTGTCAAATGTCTTTCCATCGTACCTAAAAATAGAGTCGATCTTTCCAATCCTATAAAATAGTGAGTGGTATATTTACTTTGCTTTTAGAATTATAGAGAGCTAGCACCTTCAATTTTAATGGGGTTGGCCATAAGATAGGCTAGGAGGATTACTCGCTCTGAAGCAGGTTTTCTTCCATTTGATCAATGTGATTTTATTTTCCATTCAGCTTATACATATGTCAATTCTTATTAATGTTTATCTAGCGGGATATTCACATTTTCGCAAGGAGTTCAATAAGGAGACCCTTTCTCTGTATTGTTATTTTATGTTGCAGGGGAAGTGTTGGGCCGATATAACGACCTTTAAGCTTAATAGGTTCTTTGCATTTGTATCGATCCAGGGTTTTCCTTTCACATCTTACTTATTATATGCTGACGACATTATACTTTTGTGCGCGACATCTATCTCTAATGCCAAGGAAATTATTAAGATCTTGAAAGACTATGTTGAAATTTTAGGCCAATTCCATAATCCTGACAAGACAATTCGGAGGTCTTCTTTGGCTCTTGACTCTCTTATTGGAATATCATTCATCTTATATAATGGATCTAGGTTATCAAAACCAAATTCCATATCTACCACAACATCTCTCACATCAGCGTCATCACCCCTTGATTGGGCATTTTCTACTACTTCTTAAGTTCTTTATAACTTTAATTATATTTCACACATGAGAGTTTATCCAATTAGATTATGATATGCACGTACCCACGTCATGAATATGCTTCGATTAAGGGATCCAAGCTCTTCTCTGCCATAACTCTTTCAGGAAAAGTTACTTACGAGGTTGTCGAGGGATCAAGGTGATGCAACGTTGAGAAATAAACCTGGAATTTGTACTTTGAAAGGGAATTTATTCTATTTAAGAGAGACTACCAGCTATATATCCATTGGTGGCACCTTCACCTTCTTGAGGTCTCTCACATCATCAGACCACTGTTTTGCATCCCCATATGAGTGTTCAGATTCGTCCATTGGGATGGCCTTATCATCATCATTTTTCATTGGATAGATGGACCACAGAGAATCTTCTCGACTTGTAGGAATATCCCATATTGGAGCATAATATGTAGATGCGACACACACTCACATATTACTTCCTATATTAGACTTTCATTGCAAGTAAAAATGATCTATCTTTCTCGATTCTTGCTTTCATTTGCCTGAATCGCCTTTCTCCGCCTGCATGGGCACATACAAATCACCACTACCTTCAAATTGCTTACTCTATCACGGGTGAGGTATTATCTATCAAAAAAATTGAATTGTTGCTTTCCATCAACTTGCCTTCTTTCTTATCAAGTTGCAGTATAACCCCATTTTTACCCGTATAAGTGACTCTGATTCTATTGATTTCCCTTATTTATTGTGGAGTAGGCCTTATAATAAAACCTGGACATGGACTCAACATCAAAATAGATGTAGTTCTTGGACCAAAAATATGTGTACTAACTCGGCTACTCCTCATCAAAGAGGTTTCTCCTTTCCTATTCTAAGAGTCTTACTGAACTCTCACTCTCCTCATCAAGGTTCGAACTATATGGAGCATTCCCTAGCTCTTCTTCAAGGATGGTGTTTCGTGTTTAAATGAATCGCTAAATACGCTTAGCACATATGATTTGGACTCACCCTCCCATATAGTTGGCCTTCTAAACACCTTATGTTAAGCATACAACAATAGAGACAATGAATTGTTTTTTAGGGAAAAATGACTTTTCAACGAACTCGTGTAAAGGCTCTCAAACAAAGGAGTTGTCCTTGGAATACAAACCTAAAATATCACCTTTGTGGTCTTCCCCTGACATTTGTCTGACTGGTGTTGAGTATAATCAAATGTAAGTATTGTGTATTATCGTATCCATAGGGATTGGAGTGATATCAAAACCGTTTAACGATTTCTATAATTCTAATCAAAAGTTTCAAGAAGTTTGTTTGATAAGTTACAAAAAGTAAAATGTGTAAATAACAAAAGATAAGTTTTAGAGTAATAGACTTGTTAGGAATTAGTTTTCATTCACCGATTTAATATGCAAAACTAAGATCAGTTATACACAACTTATGAATGTTTCAAGATCATCACGTATCACACACAAACAAAGATCATGTCTAAACTTTGAGGTGATCTTTACCGTATGGTTTAATCGATGATTTCTCAGACTATTAAACAATATAGTAACATTAGGATATGATACTTTAGTGAATATTAAACCTAAATCTAGGTCTAGCACTTAGAGTTTAATAGTTGTTATCTTGGATTGAGATTAGAACCATATTTGTCAATATCAATTTAATCCATGAAATAAACAGTAAAACAAAGATAACAACGATAATGATTAAAACATAAATTACATATATAGTCATGATCAAAGTAAATACATATTGTTTCAGTGAATTACGACCAATCCCAACAAGAGAGGGATTTAGCTGCACATGACAGCTTGAAGTATATTTGAAGATTTGAGTTGAAACAACATCAATGATGATTTCCCGACTCTTGATGCATATCCAACCCTTCTACCTAAAACCTCATCTATTCATATGCTATTACAATTGTATATTGTATTACAACAAAAAAAGTGGAACCCCCTTGTGGAACTGAGTTGTTGTTCTATTTATAGCAGTTCTGGCCGCCTGAGTTCGCTAAGAAAACTATACTTCACTAAGCGAAGTGTCTGTTACTTCTCCTTTAAGTTTCAAATCAAACTGCCCATCAGATGCCTCCAAAGTACACTAAGCGAGCCGAGGTTCGCTTAGCGAAATTGCTTTCTTCAGCCTGAAGTCTTTTCAAAATATATTTCTTTGACCTCCCTGTTTCTCTAAGTGGAGTAATACTCGCTTAGCAAAGTTACTTTCTTTAGTTTGAAGTCTTTTGACCACCCTGTTTCGCTAAGCGAAGGCCCGATTTGCTAAGAAAACTGCTTCGCTTCTCCTCACTACAGGAGAAACTTACTGATTTTCTTTTGTCTTTTATTCACTACGTGAACTATTCCTCGTTAAGCGAATTGGTCTTTTCGCTACAGCTCACTTAGCAAAGTGTCTGATAGCTGACTTTTGCTTTAGGGACCAAATCCTGCACAAAACAAACCAAACCAAGTAAAATTGCACAATAACATTTTTATTCAATAATTGAGGTTTTTATGTTATAATCTTGTCAATTAAATAAAATAAATGCTATGTGTGATACGGTGGGAGAACTAACTTGGGTGTTTTGCATTTTATCGCAAATGTTGCAGTTAGCAAGAGTCGCCACCGACTTTTATTTTATCCAAAAGGAAAGGATGAAAAGAACAGGAAAGACCTTTGAGATTATTTCTTGAGTTCGGAGGGTAGATTATGAAAAGGGAAGGTGTTAACACCCTTTTCATCCATAGTTATCTATGGGCTATTAGTTGCTTGCTAGTTCACTTGCTTTTGTTTGAAAATGTGCTTTGTGTGGTTTTTTGAAAGTATTTTGAAAAGGCGTCATCGTTTAGGAAAACTTTATAATAGTTCTCATTCGTAAGAACGTATACAAAGTGTTGATCTTTTGAAAATGTTTCATGTTTGGAAAATGTTTTGAATTTGTTTTACAAAGTGTTGGTGTTTGTTTTGAAAATAAGCAAGAGTGTTTGATTTGAAATTGAGCAAGCAACTAGGAACAATCTACATACTCAAAAGTCTTAGTTCATTTCTTCCTTTCCTTTGATATTGCTATCTTACCATTGGTTTGGTAAGAAGCCTTATCTTTGGATGTAAAGGGACGAGCATGGGTCATCGTATGGTCATGAATAACAATGTTGCGAGATATCTTAGCATTTCTCTTGACGGACTAAGATTATTTGTAAAGCAACATTCGAAGCGTCATCGAGGGACTATGATCTTGTATTTGTTTGTTTTTCCAAGGCATCTCATATGCATATTATGACCATTTTCTTAAGGCAACAAGTGGAGTTTACCCTAAAGGTGCAAGTGTGCAAGTGTATTGATTGCATGCCCTTTTTGTCTTGGATTAAGGTGGTCTAAGATCAATTTTTATCTTTCCATACAAACCCTAATTACTAGCATTTATATGAAAGCGATAAATTGCGGAAATTAAATATCTTACGTTATTACATCATTGGAGGATGGGGTAATACATATTTATAAATGGGAATTGCAAGAAATTAAACCTAATTATCTATTACAACCATATTAAATTTGAATAATGTACAAGAATTGAAATGAATAAGTACACAAGTATAAATGGAAAATAAATGAATTTTGTTTTGGATTTTGTTAAGAAAGATATTTTTTGACCTAATTAATTAGAGAGAATAAATTAATTAAACTAATAAAAATTAAACCTAAGTTAATTAAAAAAGAAATTGATTTAATTAAAGAAACAAGTTTTCTTTTTAGGTTTTTTGTGAAAAAGTTTTAATTAGATTAAACTAGTATAAAAACTAATTAATTAAAAGAAAACCTAAGTTCGAAGTTAATTTTTAATTTAAATAAAATAAATTAAACATAAGTCTAATTACTAATTTATTTAAGAAAAGAATTAAATTTGTTTAAGAAAAATATTTTTGTGTTTTTTAGTTTAGAAAAGGAAATAAAAATATAAGTACACTAGATATATAAATAATAAATATAAAATATTTTTGGGGTTTTGATTAATAAAAATGATGATAATAATAATAATAATAATAATAATAATAATAATAATAATAATAATAATAATAATAATAATAATAATAATAATAATAATAATAATAATAATAATAATAATAATAATAAAGAAAAGAAAATAAAATAAAATAAATAAAGTTGAAGTCAGGGGGGTTTTAAAATGAAAATGGGGTTTGAAAGTAAAACAAGTTTGGTTTGAATATTAGGCCCAATAGTGTTTTTTTTATAAAACAAAAAAATGATTAAAAAAAGTGTTGGGCCTGCGTGGAGGTTAGTAAACAGGGGGTATATGCATGAATGGGGCGCTGGGCCTAGGAACTAAGCCCAATGATGCTGAAATCAAAACAAAACATATGGAAATTGGAAATAGAAAAATGTCTTGGATGGTCTCGAACCCAGGTCTTTGCATTCGCCAAACAACATCTTCATCACTGTGCCATGCTCTTCTATATGTTAATATTATGAATCCAATAATATATAAAAGAAAAATTTATGTCTTTTAAAATAAAAATAAAAAATGGTGCTTGGGCCGAACCGGGTCGACCCAAGATCCACCTCTTAAAATGTAAATAAACAAAGGAAAGGGTTTGTGAACCCTAAACAAACAGAGGAAAGTGGCGCCTCTTCATCTCTCTCGTTGGCGTGACCGTGCTCCATACTTCATCTTCCTTGCTACTTCGTTTTCTTTGTTTGGACATCTTATCTCTAATTCAGTTGATTCTGAGTGAGATCTTTCTTTTCTCCTTTTCTTTTTTCAACGAATTTCTGAAGGGTGTATGTTATTGGAAAATGATTATAAGATTGTTTAGGGTTTTGTTGTTGTTTGCATGCGGTTTGTATTCTGTATAATCTTGCTGGAAAAAGCTTTTTTTGAGAAGATAATGTTGCCTTTGGTTTTCTAGGGCTCGGCCTCTGTATATTTGTTTGTGAAAAAGAAGGGTTTTTTGTGTGATGGCTCGGTTCCTGTTTGAACAAAGTTTGGTTTTGTTAGTTGCTGTATAGATTTTTGTTTGGACCCTCCCCAAAACTCTCTCTTCTTTCTAACAACATTGATGCCTTTTATATTGTGGCATTTACTGTCCTTGCTTACTGTATTGTTTACTTTGGCTTTTGTACTTGCTGCTTTTTTTGTACTGGTTGCTGTACTTGTTGCTTGTATGAATGTTTGCTTGTTGGGATGTTCATTTATTTGTGATAAAAGCTGGCTTTATGGTTGCTTGTTGCTTTTACTGATTTTGTGACTTTGCTGGTTTTTGGGGCTGCACCTGCTATACTTTTGTTGTACTTTTCTGAATTTATTCTGTTCCTTTTCTGTGAACAAGATATATTTGTTTGAGATTTGCAGTAAAGTGACTTGGAAACTATGACTTTTCTTTGAAGTGAAACAACATGAGGCTTTTTTCTTCTTTGCATGAAACATGATGCTTATTCTGATTTTCATGGATTCTTCTTTATCTTTTGTGAACCAAATATTGAGATTTGCAAAAGACTTCCCCTAGCCAATGATGTATGATCCTGATTTTTTGTGAAACAACATGTATGAGGCTTGATTTTTGGGCTTGAAATTCTGTTGGGCTGAATTATATTGGACTTGAAATTATGTTTGCACCTTTTTGTCTATTGTGAAACAATTCCTTTGAGATTTGCAATAGAAACTTAGCTCATGAAAAAACTGAAAATTTAAGGCCTTGGCACATAAACAAACTCTTTCTTTTTTTGATTCCAAAAACCATCCTAATGATGAATTTTAAATCAATTGTAATTTTGTCTATTTTGAATTTACTTGATCACTAATTCTTTCTTGATTTTGTTTCTTGTATGATCGATGAAGAGTGGGCGAAGATGTCAAAGCATTAGAGATGTGATGAAGTCGTGGCTTGCTTACAAGGACTTAGAGAATTTGAAGACCAATAAAGTTTAGGACTTTAGGAATGTAACAATTTGTGGGATGTATTTTGAACAATAATTTGAGGAATGTATGGTTTTGACTTGAGAATGGTAAGACAAATAGGTAGCAATTATTGAATTACATGAAAATTGAAAAAGATGATAAAAAAATGATATGGGCTTTAAACCCTTGAGTTTGGAATTGGACCTTAAGAACTTTGAATGGCACACGATCAAAATGAAATTCTAATTTCCAATCTTAATCACAAACCTAAAAATTCTTGAATCTTTAATAACCCAAAACAAATCTTGAATGGTGTATTAGAATTGCTTTAAGAATGGTGCATGAAACAAAGTCAAATTTCCAAATTTCTCAATTTCTCAAAATACTTTAAACTTGTTTGATCTTCAAATAAAAAAAACTTAATCTTCCATAAGAATACTTGAGCTTTAGGTTTTAGGATAAGATCAAATGCAAACTTTGAATTTGAAAATGGTTCCAACATCTTGTAAACCTTGTGCAATCCCTAGATCAAAACCATTCTCAATGGTAAAAGACCTTCTTAATTCCATGAATCAAATTCAGATAAAGAACTAACTGATTTACACTTGAGCGGAGATGAGAGCCATCAAAGCCATATAAACCCTAATTTTCGACCAATGACATCCCAACTTAAACCTTAGTTCCATGAGGGAGAAACCCTTGGGCGGAGGTGAAAAGAAGATAAATCTTTATGACTCTTGATCACCACATGTGTTACACACTCAGAAACTTTGAGCATTTGCAAACTCGAATCCTTGGCGAATTAATGACATGTTCGGAGATCTGAAAAGTTTTAAACATTTGAGAAACCCTAGAAGAGAATTTTTTAGAGGAAAGGGAGGGAAATTTTTGGGGTACAACAGCTGCCCCTGTTCAATTTTGTTAAACCTGGAAAGCGAGAATGGCATGTCTCTGTTCGTAGCTTGAAGGTGGAACATGATTGAACACTAGAGTGCCCAGAAATTTGCACTTGATGGTGTGTTGGTTGATTGTGTAGGGAATGGGCTTAAAGATTCCATTTGGAGAAATGATGGAGATTTGTCGGAGATGGGCTTATAGATGCCATCCAAAAGTGATTGTTGACATAAATTAGACTAAGTTTGAACTTGGCTTCAACTGGGAAAAGAATCAGAGTAAACCTTTGGTCGATTTAAACTAAAACTAGCGGAAGTCCTGAATATTGTTTGATTAGAAAGAAATCAGAATAAATCTTGGAGTGATTTATCTGAACCAGAGAAAATGTCTATTTGGAAAGTATCAGGATAAACCGCTGAGAGGTTTAAACTGAACCAAAAGAGGTTTTGGGTATTCTTCAATTGGGGAGGATCAGAATAGATCTTTGAGCGATTTATCTGAACCAGAGAAAGTGTCTACTAGGAAAGAATCAGGATAAACCATTGAGTGATTTAAACTGAACCAGGAGAGGTCTGGAGAAGAATCAGAATAAATCTTGGGACGATTTATCTGAACCAAAGAAGACGTCTACGGGAAAGAATCAGAATAAATCATTGAGAGATTTACACTGAACCAGCAGGGGTCTAGAGAATAATCAAAATAAATATTGAAGCACTTTATCTGAACCAAAGAAGACGTATATGGGAAAGAATCGGAATAAACCGTTGAGAGATTTAAACTGAACCAGCAGGGGTCTGGAGAAGAATCAGAATAAATCTTAGTGTTGATTTAACTAAAACAGTAAAGTTCTTGAATTATCTTCAACTGGAATAGAAATTAGAGAGATCTTAGTGTCGATCTGACTGAACTAGAGAAAAATCTTGAATTAACTTTTACTGGAATAGAAATCAGAAGAATCTTAGGATTGATTCAACTGAACCAGACAAAAGAGAAAATATCCACCGGAAAGAATCAGGATAAACGGTTGAGAGATTTAAACTGAACCAACAGAGGTCTTGGATGAGCAACAGAATAATATTCATAAATGAATTGTATCTGACTCGTATCTGAGAGATATACTGAATGAGAGTCTGAATGACATCCGTATCTGGATCGTATCTGGATTTTATTGGAAAGGTATGCTGAAAGAAGTATCAGAATGATATCAGTATCTGGATCGTATCTGGACCATTTCTAGAAGGAATCTGGAATAAGTGTCAGAATGTCAGCTGTATCTGGATTGCATCTGAACTGTTTCTAGAAGAGTGTATGGGAAGGAGCCCGTGTAGGATTACTTCAGTTGGTCGTGTAGATAATTGCCCTGGCTTTTTACAAGTATTAATTTCTGACCTTTTGAAGATTATTGACAATAGCCATCTATTTATTAACCTTTTCCTGAAAAAGTTAAAATGTTAGTTGTATGCAATGTCATGATGTATGAAATGCATGGTGCAATGATGTTCTCAAAATAAATGAGATTGTGTCGTATGCACTTGTCATGTACGTAATATGATGCATGAAGGGTGAAATGTTATTTGAATGTATCTTTGTCTGGGAAAATAAATCCTTGACAAATGTTGGGGAGTCATAAAATCCCGGACTGCTGTTGAAGAGTAGGTGAGTCTTCAAATTTTGCTTAGAATATTTCCACCAAGGATTCCTGTTTTGTTGTTTGAGGAGAGCTCCGCTGGGTAATGTTGAAAACTCTGGAGAGTGTTGATTCTTGCTTGGGGAAAAATATTTTAGGAGTCTCAGTTGTTCGTTGCTCTACTAGGGAGTCGAAGTTGAACTGATATCTGGTCGGGTCCAGGCTTTACAGTAACTTGTTGGGGATTGTAGGGTAGTCTACTGGGGAAGAGGAGTTGTGGTCCTTTGATTTGTAGTAGTCGGAAAGGCAAACTCAAACTGGGGAATCTGTAGTTTATTGGGGAAATAAACCATGTTGTCGGTCTGTTGGAGAGGTGTCTTCTTCACTGGGGAAAATCCTCGAGGGTTCTTGAGGTCGACTTAGCTGGTGAGAAGTTTTCAGAGATTGAAACTCTGGCTGGGAGTCATCCTATGAGAAGGATCTTGGGGATATTTGTCACTTCCCCTAGTAGTAAGTGTTGTAGTAATGCCAGAAAATGTTTGCTTGGTTGCACATGACCCTTTATGTGGGAGCCTGTTTGCCCCCAGAGTTAATCTGGTGCACCTTGACGCTTGAGATTTTGATCACATTTTCGGTAGCCCTGAACTTCCTAGAGATATTTTCTAAGACTGTTGTGGAAGAAACCGAAGACCTGATACTGACACCATCTGATACTACTGGCACAGACGAACAAATTGGTGGTACCCAAGATCTTTGGTCAAGTCTCAGAATTTTCTAAGAACTATCATGGGAGGATCCAAAGACATGACACTGACACCATCTGATACTATTGGTACAGACAAGCAATTTGATGGTACCGGAAGTCTTCTTAGTGGATTTTGTTCAAACCCATGATCAATGTAACATTGCCCCTTAAGTGATACATATGGAGATTTGCCCCTGGTTATTCAACAATTCTTTGAGAGATTATTTGAATCTCGACTTGACTGCCCCATATGTGTTGGACAATGGTCATGCCGTGCCCCTTAATTATGAGAGATTTGTCATTGGAAGTGTCTTTCCATTTGAAGTGATTTTGTTTACTGAGAGAGCTTTCGTTCACTAGATATTCGTTGTGTGAATTTCTTCGCTATCAAACAAATAGTCATATGCAAACAGCGATATTCAAGTAATGCAAAGTTTATGTTTGTCTTGAAATTTTGAAAATGCATTTTAGCAAGTAAAGAAATTTTGTAAGAAAAATTCAACTCAGGATTTAGAGTAAAGCCTTACAGGAGTCAAGATACCTATAGTAAAAGTATGCTTTCAAACTAACTCATGCTTCAATTAGGACTTTTGAAGGGTTGTAGCGTGGCTTGGTTCACGGTTTAAAAAAAACAAAGGATAAGGCTCAAATTGTATTTATACCCACCCACTCTTCGTGATGTTCTTCAGTCCTAAACTCAGTTAATTATGCGTTTGAACTTCAATGACGTCTAGAATGACGTCTTGGGGATAGTTCAGACAAGTTAAGTTTGTCGGAAGGTTGTCATTTTTGTAACATTTTTCATGTTGTCGAGAATTTGTAGTGGCCTCTTTCTTTTGATTTGTTATCCCTAATTTTTGTCTGACTGTTCTTGTTTTGAGATTACAGTCAGCGGGATGCCGTGTTTTTCTTAAGTCTCCTTCGTAGGTTTTGACTTAGTGGGCTTTTTCCTTGGGAGATAATGACTTCCTATTCGTTAGGGAACCATTACCGTCTTTTGATTCCGGAGGAATGTTTTTGATGTCATTCGTTGTATTACGAGATGAGAGTTCGTGATTTGAACGTGCATTTGAATTAACTGAGAGACTACCCTGCCCCAGGTTTTAATTAAAGGTTTCAATTTGTGTAAAAATAAAACTTCTACTTCTTTGGCTCGAAGGGGTTGACTAGGGATTATCTTCCTTATAACTCCAATGTTTAGGGTTTGAAAGAATGCATGTACATCATCAGCAAGGTCTGTTCAAAATCATACTGTATGAGATTATGGTATTGTTTTCGTCATCCTCCCTCTAAAGGCTTACAACTTTTTGAAACAAGAGTTGAATATCATAAAGGGAGTAAAAAGCATAGTTTAAATATAATGAAAACGAGTGTATTAAATCAAGACAAACATATGCGATGCATTAAAGAAACAAAGTTTAATATTAATAGATAAGTGTTTGAACAATGAAAGAGATTACAACTTGAAAATTCAAATGAACAAAAGCTTTCAATGATTCGTCATAGGAGCAGTGATCACGTTTGGAGTCTTCGAAGGGTCAAACTCGATCTCCTTGATATCAATCATGTCTTGGACCTTGTTCTTCAGAGCCCAACAGTTGTTTGTGTCGTGTTCTAGACTATCAGAGTGGTATGCACACCTTTCATTGGGATGATAGGTAGGAGCGGAAGTGTTTGGGTTTCGGAGATGAGCCTTTAACGTAATCAGTTTTGCCTTCAACATGTGTTGTAGCGCTTGAGCCAACAACATGTTGATATTAGTGAATTATCTTTTAGGCACGACCTCCTTACGCTGATGCCCCTGTCTTTGTTGAGCAGACGTAGGATTAGAGATCAAGATTTCTCCTAGTGTTGGTCATGACGACTCTTTTGACCATACACAACATTGGACTCTTTCTTCCCATTGTATGGCTTTTTCTGAGCATCAGAGGGTGTAGCTCCTTGGATCTTTCCGCTTTTGATTCCAGCTTCGACCCTTTCGCTCGTCAGTATTAGCTCGGTGAACCCGACTGAGGAGCTTCCGATTAGGTGTTTTAAGAAAGGTCCTGTCAAAGTTCCCATGAAGATGTCAATCAGCTCCCTATCAGTTAAAGAGGGTTGTACCCTACCATCAAGATCTCTCCACCTTTGGGCGTATCCTTTGAAACTCTCGTTAGAACCCATGGTCATGTTCTGCAATTGCATACGAGTTGGTGCAAGATCAGCGTTGTACTGGTACTGCTTGTTGAACCATTCAAGTTGAGTCCATACTAGGCTCTCTTGGAAGAAATGGATCCAAAGCTTCAAATCAGTTGTGTATGGTTGAATCTTGCAGACATAAGACTTTAAGTGCATCTTAGGGCAAGAGACTCCATCGTACAAGGCAAAGGCAGGGATTGTGAACTTTGGCGGGATGACCACCCCAGAAACCAAACCCATGTCTCCTAAATTCAAGCCAGGTATTTGTTGAATCTCCATAGCATTGAGGCGATCCTCCAACTGTTTGTACTTGTCATCAGCGGGAGGATATTGTTCCTCAGAGTAGTCAGTTTCGACTTCATCAATCTCCAGATTGTTGTCTTCTTCATGACTATCCCCCATGTTGGATGTAGTTGGAAAATATATAGCTCCCTTGACTGGTCCTTTAAGTCTTCTTCCCAAGTTCAGGACGCCTACTGACTTTTTGGACTTTTTCTTCTTGTATTTGAGAAGAAGAGTCTTCAGGTCCTTTTGCCCCTTAGCCAAAGCCAGGAACATTTGTTGGAATTGAGCATTTTATGCTTGGAGATCCTTCACGGTTTATTCCATATTCATCTTACTGAAATAAACAGTAGGAAGATAAGGAGGCATGTGTGGGAGAAACCTATCATGATATGATGCATGGTGTTGTACCCCAAAATTTTCCCTCTCATTTCTCAAAGGATCATCCTGGACCCTCAGTTTTGCTTCTATCAAGTTCCAAGTCTTGAATTACAACTTTTCAAGGAAATCACTCACAAGGGAAAAATGGTCAAAAGAACACTGAAAAAAGTCAAACTTTAACTTTTAAATCAAAAATCTAGTTTCAACAGTTATATTTCATCGAGATATGAAACTAGTTCATCAAAATCAGAAGTCAGAAATTACTTTGAAAAAATCAAATTTTTGAACATTTAGAAAATTTTCTAAGTGTTAAGAGAATATGATACTTCAGAACTTTTGAGTCAGCCTCCACGCAAGTGCAGTCAGAAATTACAAACACGGTTCAGAACATGATGCTTCAATCAGAACATGTAGAAGCGATGCTCTTTGGTCAGAACATGATTCTTCAATATTTGAAGACTCTGTTCAATGCTTCGGTCAGAACATCACCCTTCAAGTCTCATTCTGGTCTTCTACGATCAGAACATCACCAAATCCCAAAACCTCGTTTAAACAACTTGTTGCACTGCTACAGCACAGTACTCTAACCAGCAGCTAATCCAGTCCACGCCTGCATTTTCCCAAGTCTCGTATTTACACCAAATACAAAAGGCTGTGATCAAAAATCAATGGAACAGTATGCCAAAAAAGCTTAAATCTCATTTATTTTCCCCCCCAAAACCACAGCAAATTCAACTATAAATAATATGCTCCATCACACGCTCGAGGGGCTGGCTTTTGGAGAGAGAGAGAATTGTCAAAAGAAAGAAAAGAAAGCTGTGAAACCTTCATAAAAAATCCAGAATTCCCAAACAGAAAACCAAAACCTTTGTTCTTCCCTTGAAGTAAAAGAACTTGGTACTTTCTCTTCCGTTGCTCTTGCTGACTCCAGAATATCTGAAGGTAGTAGTTCAAGTTCCAAACACACGCTCCAGGCTCAAGGTAAGTCTTTCTGACTTTGCATCTCTTCATTCAGAACATCATTAAACATGTAAGTATCATAGTATTGATGTTGTCCATATCATTGCATAAGTAGAAAGAATGTGGATCAGAACTTCCTGATTAAGGCTAGGCTCAGGATCAGGATTAGAACTTCTATAAATTGTTGTGCTTTTATCCTTCATATTTACTGTTTGTTGAAAACTGTAAGTTATCGTTGTGCTGATTAATATGAGGAAAGAGTTGAAATATAACACAGAACTTATGTTTTTCACTCACCATTTTAACACACAGAACTTCTATGATTTTCTCGTTGTTTAAGCATGCAGAACTTCTGAGTTCTCTTCATTGTTTTGACACACAGAACTTCCATGATTTTTCTCACTGTTAATACACACTGAACTTCTGATTCTTACATATTGATAACGTACTGAACTGTTAATGTTCACTCACCGGCTTAGCATAATACAGAACTTCTGATACTTCCACTCGTTGCTTTAAAATACTCAGAGTTTCTGATTTTTACATGCTGACAATACACTGAATTTCTGATGTTTATTCACTATTTTAGTATAACATAAAACTTCTGCCTTTTGGCTCACTGTCTGAATACCACCCAGAACCTTTGTGTTTTCCCTCTAACGTTTTTGCAGGACTTCAGAGTGTATCAATCCAGAACTTCTGATGCCCACTGACATTTCTTTCCGAGTCATAGCACTCCTGGCATCAGAACTTCTGATTCCTTTTGTTTTGCTGGCAGCAGCACGCTAATTCTATATCTCATTTATTTTCCTTTTTATCACTTTCAATATCAATATTCTTTTCTTTCAAAATAAAAAAGGGGCATAAAAATATTTTCTTTTTACTAAATAATTCATTCTTTTATTTTAGTCATTAAGACAAAAAACCATTTTTCCAAACAAAATCCTTTTTCTTTTTTGCATTATTATTTCAATATGGTTGTAATAGATAATTATGATTTATTTTCTTGTAATACCCCCCATTTGTAAATTTGTACACCCCATCCCCCTAATGATTGTAATAGCGTAGAATCTTTACCTTCCGCATTTTTATTGCTTTCATATATTGTTAGTAATTATGGTGTGTATGGAAAGATATGAAATCGACAAATAGATCACCCTAATCAAGGCTAAAATACATGCAATCAAACACACTTGCACACTGACACCTTTAGAGTCATCCCACTTTATGGCCTATCAGAAAATAAGTCATGTCCCTCGAATATGGGCGTTTTAGCAAAGACCCTCGATAAAAAGATCGTAGTCCATCGATGACCCTCAATGTTGCCTTTGGTAAACGATCTAGTCCCTAAATGACATTGCTAAAACGTCTCACAGGTTGCCTTCTATGACTACACAAACGTCCCGCACCCGTCCATTCATATCCAATGATGAAGCTTCTTACCAAATCAATGGTAAGATAACAACATCTAAAGGAGGAGGAAAATAACATCTAAGACCTTTGAGTAGGTAGATTCGCTTCTAATTGCTCGCTTGCTCACAACAAAAACATTTTATACACCAACACTCTCATTTTTAAACATTTTCGAAAGACAACACTTTGTATGTGTTCTTATAGAGACGAGAACCGTTACAAAGACACCTTTTCAAAATCCCTTTCAAAAACAAATTTCACAAACACATCTTTGAACTATTTTACAAACAAACACTTTGTACGCGTTCTTATAGAGACGAGAACCGTCACAAAGACGTTTTCAAAATACTTTCAAAAATCCCACCACAAGCACATTCAAACAAAAGCAAGTGATCTAGCAAGTAACTAAGAGCCCATGGAAAACCATGGATGAAAAGGGTGCTAACACCTTCCTTCTTCATAATCTACCCCCCGAACTCAAGAAAATATCTCTAAAGGTCTTTCCTGTGCTTTTTCACCTTTCCTTGAGAAAAGTCGATAGCGACTCTTGCTAAACCGCAACATTTACGAATACAACGCAAAACAAAAGTCAGTTCTCCCACCGTATCACAGAACTGGCGACTCTGCTGGGGAACAAGTTTAAAAGTGGGGTTACCTTAGAGCTAGACCACATGTATAATGCTTTATTTTGACTTGCTTGCTTTAAATTTTTGGTCATTGTTTGGGTTTTGTTTTGATCCTCCACTCGGATCTGGGACACCTTTTTAGGTAAGATAGATTATGGAAACTGTACAGCATAGACCGATATGGTTGAAACAATGGCTACGTTAGTGTGATGCATTTGTGGGTACTGGTATCCCTCGTGGTGAATCGAGGAGAATACGGGGCCGTTGAGTGGCGTCATAAAGCACTAATTGACTTTATAACCCTAATTGAACAAACTTGGCCATTAGGACGTAGTGAGATAACCGGTTTTGGTGTAGAGTTGAAAATTGGTTGATACTCGATACTACACTCATTGAGGCTAGACTTTTGGGATATCTCGGCCACAAGAAAAGATTGATTGTGCTGAGACAATGCCTAAGAGAAAGGTCGGTGATATTAAGATCCTTTAGAACCCGATCACTATTACTAGGACAGGTTTGAGCCAACTAAACTTCAAGAGGGTACTTACCTATAAAACCCCATGAAAGCCTAAAAAATAGGAATTTGTTTGTTGTGTGTGTATATATTTACTTGTACATAACATCATAAACATCATAAGCATTATACACATACTCACTAACCATTTCAAGGATTTAGAAATTTATCTTTCTTTTTGTTTTGTAGGTTATGAATTCCGTCTGGAGGAACACCATCCGAATCAGCTTTGTAAAAGCACACCCTCGGCTTCAAGAGTTAGCCTCAAGAGTGCCCAGGGATTCCCCTTTTACCAAGAAATATGGTCAACTCCTCTGTTTGGCTACATCCGGTTTCCAAGAAGAGATGATGTGTGTGTTGTTCCAATTCTTTGATCCCGTACATCATTGTTTCACCTTCCCGGACTATCAGTTAGTACCAACACTGGAAGAGTTCTCTCTACTCTTGGGGATACCCGTGCTTGATCAGATACCGTTCACCGGTCTAGAGGGGATTCCAAAACTTGAAGTCATCATCGAAGCTTTGCATCTGAAATGAGCTGACATCATAGCCAATTGGGAGACAAGAAGTGGGGTTAAAGGTTTCTTAGCCAAGTTTCTATTGGAGAAGGCTCGTTCATTCTGGGACGACATGGATTTCCAAGCTTTCGAAGACACCCTGGCTCTTCTCATTTATGGTTTGGTTCTATTCCCCAACTCAGACCAATTCATAGATATTAACGCCATCAAAGTCTTTCTCTCTCGCAATCCTATACCTACCTTACTGGGAGACATCTTGCACTGCCTTCATACTCGCACCATTAAGAAAAGAGGTACTCTCTTGTGTTGTATTCCCCTACTCGCTAAGTGGTTCACTTCACAGCTACCTCAATCAGTATTAAAGAACGAGCAAAGACTGACATGGTCTCAGAGGATGATATCCCTCACCCACTCTGATATCTGCTGGTGTTCGAGATCCTTGGAAGATGTCTCTATCATTGACCGCTGTGGGGAATTCCCTAACTTCCCTTTGCTTGGTATTAGGGGAGGTATCACCTACAACCCCTACTTAGCTCTTCGACAGCTTGGGTATGCCCGAAGAGACGGTCCTCACGAGATTCTCATCCAAGGTCTGGTGTTCGATTACGACAAAGAAGACCAAGGTTACCGCCAGAGGTTTACACGAGCTTGGAGAATGGTGAACAAGGTGGACAGTAGGACTTTGGGACACAAAAACTCTATCCCTCTCGATCCTTACCTTAGGTGGGTACGGGCTCGTGCTCAAAGTCTATTAATGCCTTACCCTTCTATCCTCCTTGTTATCATAGAGCATGTTGTTGAAGGAGACGTCTCATACACTATCCTTCATCCTGACATGCCCACCTCTCTCGAAGACTTGCAGAAAGCTTGGGTTTAGTTAAAGGAAGAGTGAGACATATTTGAAGCCCAATTTTACGCCAGTGAGAAGAAAGTTCTGGAACTCACCAAACAGCTTCATGAAGAGAAGAATCTGAACGCCTACATCGCGCTAAAGAGGATGCGTTCAACCTTTTTGTCTTAGGAGTTTTGCTGTATTTTTGTAAGCCCAAAGAGGCATGATTTATTCAAACTTGGATTTATTAATATGATGTGTGTTCCGTTTTTAGTCTGAACAAATTTAAATCTCTAATTTCCTTGAAATCATTGCATACGCATACCATCCATGACATTGCATAAGTAGGTTCTGTTACAGGATTCTCATCTCCTCCGATGTTTATTTCAAGCAGATATGTCTTCTGAAGAAAGCATTAAAGATCTTCAGGCATAAAATGCCCAATTTCAACAGATTTTCATAACTCTGGCAAAAGGGCAGGAGGATCTGAAGGCCCTCA
This sequence comes from Vicia faba, assembly GCA_948472305.1. Classification (NCBI taxonomy): domain Eukaryota; kingdom Viridiplantae; phylum Streptophyta; class Magnoliopsida; order Fabales; family Fabaceae; genus Vicia; species Vicia faba. The sequence goes on from OX451735.1 coordinate 1,131,831,026, forward strand.
TCCTGAAAGAGAAAGAGAAAGAGAAGAAGAAGAAGAAGAAGAAGAAGAAGAAGAAGAAGCGCGTTGTTTCCCTCAATATGGGCAGAAGATTCGGGGGGCACTAAAGAAAACAGTTGATGTGACTTCCTCATCCAAAGAGGGGGAAAATCAAGAGGGACAGACAAGGGAAGAGGACCCCAGTCCTGAAGTCTCTAACAATGATACTGACTACAATGATGAGCAGTATCCTCCCACTGAGGATAGGTACAAGCAGTTAGAGGATCGGTTAAGTGCTATAGAGGCCCAGAGAATACAAGGTCTGGATTTTGAAGAACTGAGGTTGTGTCCGGGGTAGTCATCCCACGAAAATTTAAGGCTCCAGTTTTTGTAAAGTATGATGGGGTGTCTTGCCCAAAGCTCCATCTTCGTTCCTATGCGAGGAAGATCCAGCCCCACACCGCTGATAGAAACTTTTGGGTTCACTTATTTCAAGACAGCCTGTCAGGGACTCAACTTGAATGGTTCTACCAATTGGAGGGAACCAATGTCCAAAATTGGGAGGATTTGGCTGCTGCTTTTTACAAGCAGTATCAATACAATGCCTACTTAGCCCCTACTCGTACTCAACTCCAGAGTATGTCCATGGGTGCAGGTGAAGGCTTTAAGGACTATGCACAAAAGTGGAGAGACCTTGATAGGAGAGTTCAACCCCCTTTATCTGACAGGGAGTTGGTTGACATGTTTCTTAGGACGTTGTCTGGTCCATTCTTCAACCATTTGATTGGTAGCTCATCGGTTGGTTTTACTGAGCTGATATTAACTGGAGAGAAGGTAGAAGCTGGGATTCGGAGCGGTAAAATACAGAAAGATACCTCCTCGAGTTCAGTAAAGAATCCTTTCACGACTAAGAAGGAGGTTAGTGTCGTTTATAGCCCAAGAGGTCAAAGCCGACCTAACTACCGTTCAACAGTAGGTGTTGTGATGATACCAAGGCCGGAAGCTACCCCACAACGCAACAATCTGCAAAGGGTAGAAAGACCACAAAGGCAGTTCACTTGGATTAACATGACATTGAAAGAGGTTCTACCCCATCTATTGAGATCTAACTTGGCAACCTTAAAAGAGGCTCCCAAGAATCCTAATACCTCTTCTCCTCGATACAATCCGAACGCTCGGTGTGCCTATCATTCTGAGAGTCCTGGTCATGACACAAATGACTGTTGGGCTCTAAGAAATAAAGTACAAGATTTGATCGAAGCCAAGGAGATTGAGTTCGACACTCCGGAAAATCCCAATGTCATAACTGCTCTCATGCCTAAACATAACCATGGAGTTAATGCCATTGATACTGATCTATTCATAACCTCAGTGGACGAAGTTTCTACTCCCCTTATGACTGTTAAGAAGAATTTGTTGTTGGCCGGTTTATTTCCGAGTTGTGGTGATGGTTGCCACAAGTGTTCATCTCTGCCTGCTGGTTGCCATTTTCTGAGGTCAGGTGTTCAACGCCTGATGGAAAGTAAATAAATTTTGTTCGAGAAAACTTTGGTTCCCGTTGTTCCATCTGAAGACATTGCCATTATAACCATTTCCGCCAATCCTTACAAGGTCTCCTCGAGAAGACCTGTTAGGATTACATCTGCTCCAAGAATTGCTCCGCTGATAATAATTGTTCCTGGTCCTGTCCCATATGTCTAGGATAAAGCTATCCCTTGTCATTATGGCATCGATGTATACTATCATGGCATCAAACAAAATTCGAAAAATGAATAGGTTAATCCTGATATTGGTAACATTGTCGGAACCAGCAAGGTTACCAGAAGTGGAAGGGTCTTCTCTCCTGAGATTTCCCCTGAGACTGTCAACAGGCATATTGTCATTCCATATGCTATTCCTGTTGGTACATCAACTACGGATCATGTTCTTACTCCAGTTATTACCCTCGTCGGCGAATCGTCTGATACCCGCGGCAAAGAAGTTATAGGTGAGCCTTCCCGGACGGAGGCACCTAGAAAAATTATTGTGGAAGCCTCTAAGCAAGAGATAGAGGAAATATTGAAAATAATCAAAAAGAGTGACTACAATGTGGTCGAGCAGCTGGGGCAGACCCCCTCAAAGATATCCATGTTATCTCCGATGTTGTGCTCTAAGGCCCATGCGAAGGCTTTGATTGCATTCCTCAAAACTGCGTATGTATCGCAAGAGACTTCAGCTGATCAATTTAAAGATTGCATTGCTATCCTGACTACTGACAATGGGCTGGGTTTTTCAGATACAGACTTGACATCGAAGGGAAGGAAGCATAATGATGCTCAGCATGTCTCGATTAAATGCAGGGGCACCATTATGGCTCATGTATTGGTAGATACTGGGTCTTCGCTGAATGTTCTGCCCCAGAAGGCATTGGACCGGTTGGATTGCAAGGGTTTAACTTTAAAGCCTAGTAACATTGTGGTAAGGGCTTTTGATGGGTTGAAAATAATGGTGCATAGGGAAGTGGACATCCCTATCAAGATAGGCTCTCATACTTTTGAGTCCACCTTCTATGTGATGGACATCAGACCATCATACTCTTGTTTGTTGAGTCATCCTTGGATCCATGAAGCTAGGGCCGTTACTTCTACAATACACCAAATGTTGAAGTACCCGGTGAAGGGGAAGATAGTCACTGTGCATGGAGAAGAGGAGTATATGGTGAGCCACCTAAACTCCTTCAGGTACGTAGAGGTGGACGGAGAATTTATAGAAACTCCTTGTCAAAACTTTGAAGAGTTTCCCCAGATTTTGGCATCAACTGAAACCACTACCAGCACCAAACTTCCTCTAAAGATGGCTTCTCTCAAAGACGCTAGAGCAGTAGTTGAAGAAGGTAGGAGAACCAATTGGGGACAGCTTCCTGAGTTTATTCACAAAACTGACAAGTTTGGCCTGGGCTTTACTTCAGGGGCTCAGAGGGATGTTCGATGTGCTCGAGTTGGAGGACCTCCCCTACACATCAGCAATCGAGGGGTCAATGTTATTGAAGACAGTGAGGAAGACTTTGGTATTGACGGTTGGATCTACCCAACTACCAACGGTGGACCGAGTAATTAGACGACCAGAGATTTTATACCAGTTTCTTTTATTCCGCAGTAATTGTCTTACTTGTTTCCTAAGTTTGTAATGAACGATTTAAAATTTATGGCCTTGTGTCTTACCCAAAGCACAGTGGTTCTGTCTGTGAGGGTTATTATATGTCATCTCATATATCAACAATGAAGCATTGGACGTTCTCTGCATACAAATTTTGCACTTTCTATTTTTCTTTTTTCTGCCTTTGCTTTATTAAATACAACTATGCTCTTACACACACTCACGTATCAAACTGCATATCCATATCTACTCTGGATCCCATTGATAACAATCCTGCTATTTCCAGTTATGACTTCGAAAATCCGATCAACCAAGCTGAGGACGAAGGTGAGGACGATTGTGAGATACCTGGAGAACTTGCTAGACTGCTACAACAGGAAGAGAGGGTTATACAGCCTCTTGAAGATCCAGTTGAGACAATAAAATTGGGCACAAAGATGGACAGAAAAGAAGTCAGGATCGGCACAAATTTGGAGACTAAGATCAAACAGCGACTAATACAGATGTTGCACGACTACGCTGAAATCTTCGCCTGGTCATATAAAGACATGCCTGGTTTAGACACTGACATCGTAGTACATCGTCTGCCGACTAAAGAGGATTGTCCTCTGGTTAAACAGAAGGTCCTCCGTATGCACCCTGAAATGTCAGAGAAGATCAAGGCAGAGGTCATGAAGCAATTCGATGCAGGGTTCTTAGTTGTCACCTCCTATCCGCAGTGGGTTGCTAATGTCGTTCTGGTACCTAAGAAGGAAAGCAAGGTATGAATGTGTGTGGATTACAGAGATCTGAACAGGGCAAGCCCCAAGGATGACTTCCCGCTTCCCCATATTGATGTTCTGGTCGATAACACCACGCAGCATAAAATCTTCTCCTTCATGGATGGTTTCTCTGGCTACAACCAGATCAAGATGGCTCCAGAAGACATGGAAAAGACAACCTTCGTCACACAGTGGGGCACCTTCTATTACAAGGTGATTCCTTTCGGGTTGAAGAATGTTGGGGAAACCTATCAGCGGGCCATGGTCGCTTTGTTCCATGATATGATTCACCATGAGATCGAAGTTTATGTTGATGACATGATAGCCAGGTCTCAGACTGAGGAAGAACACCTTGATCATCTCCAAAAGTTGTTCGAAAGGTTGAAGATATATAAGTTGAGGTTGAATCTGAACAAGTGCACCTTCGGGGTAAGATCTGGTAAGCTTCTGGGTTTCATTGTCAGCGACAAAGGCATCCAAGTAGATCCTGCAAAGGTAAAGGCTATACAAGAAATTCCAGCTCCTCGTACGGAGAAGGAAGTTAGAGGTTTCTTGGGATGCCTAAATTATATCGCCAGATTCATTTCACATTTGACTGCTACTTATGAGCCGATCTTCAAGCTTCTGAAGAAAGATCAAGTGGTAAAGTGGAATGATGAATGCCAGAATGCTTTCGAAAGAATCAAGGAATACCTGCAAGAACCACCAATTTTGATGCCTCCAGTTGAAGGGAGACCTTTGATATTGTACCTGACAGTGCTAGACAATTCGATGGGGTGTGTGCTGGGGCAGCATGACGAGTCTTGTCGAAAAGATCATGCAATATACTACCTTAGAAAAACGTTTACCGACTGTGAGACACGGTACTCATTGGTCGAGAAAACTTGTTGCGCTTTGGCATGGGCTGCTCGCCAACTGAGACAGTATATGCTGAATCACACTACCTTGTTGATATCAAAGATGGATCTGATCAAGTACATCTTCGAGAAACCCGCTCTCTCTGGAAGAATAGCGAGATGGCAGATGATCTTAACTGAATACGATATACAATATACAACCAAGAAAGCAATAAAGGGGAGTGTATTGGCTGATCATTTGGCTCATCAGGCCATGGATGACTACCAGTCCATGAATTTTGAGTTCCCGAATGAGAATATCATGTTAGTAACCGACTGTGAAGAACTTGGACCGGATGAAGGACCTAAAGAAGGATCCTAATGGTATATGTATTTTGATGGAGCCTCAAACGCACTGGGTAATGGCATTGGATCTGTAATCATATCTCCCGAAGGCTGTCATACTCTGTTCACTGCCCGATTATGTTTCAACTGCACCAACAATATGGCAGAGTATGAAGCATGTATTATAGGTCTTCGAGCTGCTATCGACCTAAGGATCAAGTTCTTGAGTGTATTCGGGGATTCAGCTTTGGTGATAAGTCAAATCAAAGGCGAATGGGATACAAAACATTCGAATCTCATCTCGTAAAAAGAGCATGTACTGACGTTGCTCCCACACTTTGAAGAGGTAACCTTTAGACATTTCCCACGAGAGGAGAACCAGTTAGCGGACGCGCTAGCCACCATGTCTTACATGTTCAAAGTCAAGTGGGACAACGAAGCTCCCCGAATCACCATTGAAATGTAGGATGAACCAGCACACTGCTGCGAGATTGATACTTAAGAGGTAGCAGACAAACCCTGGTTTCACGAAGTGAGAAGGTATCTCGAAGCTCAAGAATATCCCGAAGGGGCATCTGTCAACAATAAGAAATTCCTGAGAAGGTTCACCGCGAAATTCCTCCTCAGTAATGGAATCCTCTACAAGCGTAATCATGACTCCACATTACTATGATGTGTAGACAAGAACGAAGCAGAGAGGATCATGACGAATCTACATGAAGGTACCTTCAGAACCCATTCCAGCGGACACACCATGGATAAGAAGATCATACGGGCAGGATATTACTGGTCCACTATGGAAGCCGATTGTTATCAGCACTCTCGAACTTGCCATAAGTGCCAAATCTATGATGATAAGGTGCATGTGCCTCCGGTCTCCTTAAACGTCTTGACAACTCCGTGGCCCTTTGCAATGTGGGGCATCGACATGATCGGAGAAATCAGGCCCACCGCTTCTAATGGACATCGCTTCATCCTAGTAGCCATAGATTACTTCACGAAGTGGGTTGAGGCAGCCTCTTTCGCCACAGTAACCAAAAACGTTGTGGCGCGGTTTATCCGACATAATCTGATCTGTCGATATGGTGTGCCAGAGAGAATTATTACTGACAATGGTACGAATCTCAACAACACAATGATCACCGAGCTCTGTAAATAGTTTCAGATATAACATCATAATTCTTCTCCCTACCGGTCAAAGATGAATGGCGTTGTTGAAGCAGCTAACAAGAACATCAAGAAGATTGTACAGAAGATGACGGTGACATACAAAAACTGGCATGAGATGTTACTATTTTCTCTTCATGGGTACCGTACCTCAACACGGACGTCGACAGCGGAAACACCCTACTCTCTGGTATATGGCATGGAGGCAGTCCTACCCATCAAAGTCCAGATACCTTCTCTCAGGATTATGAAGGATGCGAGTTTGAACGAAGACGACTGGATCCGAACCCGGCTTGATCAGTTAAATCTAATCGATGAAAAGAGACTTACTGCTATCTGCCATGGTCAGACGTATCAAAAGCGAATGATTAAGGCTTTTAACAAGAAAGTAAGACGCCAAGAATATCAAGTCGAGGATCTAGTAATCAAGCGTATCATAGTGTCGCAAGGTGACCCCAGGGGAAAATGGATTCCCACATACGAAGGGCCATTTGTGGTTAAAAACATTTTCTCGGGTGGAGCCATGATTCTGACCACCATGGACAGTGACAACCTTCCTCACCCTGTCAACGCGGACATAGTGAAAATATACTATACATGATAAAAAGACCCACTAGGTTGACTGGCCTAGGCAAAAATAAGGGCTTCCCGACGAACCAAAAGGGTTCGGGAAAAAATAAGGGGTAAAAAAAATTTTGTACACCCGGCAAGTCGAAAACCTGAAAAGGCGACTTGTGCAAAGAAGGGTATCCCGGTGGACTTAAAACCCGAAAGGGCGGTCCAGGTAAAAGTTAGGGATGAAAAGCGTATCACTATGTCCCATTGGATCACCCTGCGATCTAACCTCAGTATCAATTGTCAAGCTCGAACGACATCAATCAATCTAGTCAGCTTCGGACAAGCAGCAAAGTGAGTAGGCGCTTGAAGACATAGCGGTAATAGCAGATTTGAAATGCAATGGGATTGTTGCACATAGCTATTTTCTTTTTTTTGTACACAATATTGTATAGCTTCCATTTTTACGGCGGTGTTTCTCTTGTTAGAGCGTCAACTTCCTTGTACAAAAACACCTGTTATAGACCAACTTCAAAAATTAATACAAGTCATTTTTACAAAACTATTTGTTTTTCTTTTTCTATTTTGTTTTTGCAAGAACATACAATGATTTATTCTTGACATATGCATTTTAATATGATTACTGTTCACGAATATTTCTATAGGAAAAAGAAAGACAATTGCTCATAACTTAAGAAACAGGGACGAAAAACTAAAATGTCAAACCCGACAGTTACCCTGTCTAGCAGGTACTAGGGCAGAGACAGCTTTAGAGCACGGTCATCAATACCTGTGACCTTGTAACATCTGTATTCCCCACATAGTAGAGGTAATCAAAGCCTTGATACCAGTTCTCTCAGAACGGGAAGTAATCTCCCTATCCAGGGTCGTCCAGAAACCTGACATCTATATCCTCTGGTCAAATTTCATAATCGCGAGCGGATCATCATAAATTTCTAACTCCCCAAGTAGAGTTTATTTCTCTGGATACAGGAGCTCAATCCCCAACAGAGACCATTACTTCAGCTATGAAAATTCACCTTCCAAGTTGTTCCCCGCAGAGTTATTCTCAAACAGAATCTCCCCCTAACAGAAGTACAACCACTCCCATTCATCATCCCCAGCGGAAGTAGAAGAGCCATATTTCTCTACAATAGTCAGGAATTCTATTTTCTCCAGCAGTAGTCAGGGATTTATTTTCCCAGACTCGGATATGTCACAACTAACATGCTCATACATCATGACATGCACATACATATCACATACAGCATAATCTCGTTTATTTTGAGAACATCATCTCACAACGCATTTCATGCATCGCATATAACTAACCCTGTTATCTTTTCAGGAAAGATAGTTATCACCAACAATTTCAGCAGTTATACATGTCATATCTGCAAGAAACCAAGGGAAAATCAGTTCCCGAAACCAAACGGGTCAACTAATATACATGATCAAACGAAGTAACCTTACTATCCAAGTTCCTTCCCACAAGCCCTACTACCCAGGCTTTCATTTTGAAGTAATCCTACTATCCAGGTTCCTTCCTACAAGCCCTGCTACCCAGGCTTTCATTTCGAAGTAAACCTACTATCCAGGTTCCTTCCCACAAGCCCTACTACCCAGGCTTTCATTTCGAAGTAACCCTACTATCCAGGTTCCTTCCCACAAGCCCTACTACCCAGGCTTTCATTTTGAAGTAACCCTACTATCCAGGTTCCTTCCCACAAGCCCTACTATCTAGGATTTCATTTCGAAGTAACCCTACTATCCAGGTTCCTTCTCCCTTATCTCTAGACAACAGCTTACAACACTGTAAGGCCCGGACCCGACCAGATACGATCGGTTTCACATTTCCCTAGTAAGACAGTGTACAGCCTAGACCCTGATCAGGTATACATTCTACTCTCACCCCCCTCAATCAGGATATAATTCCCTAGTAGAGTAATGGACAGCCAAAGCTCCTAGACTTTACTTCCCAGTGCATAAATCAACATTCCTCGGCAAAGTCCCCCTCCATAGCCGGTACACGAATTCTCGCCAAGGGATCTCTTATGCAACCGATATTTTTCGGATGGCATCTTTAATCCCATCTCCGACGATTTCTCGTCGCCTTCAAAATGGCATCTATAAGCCCATTTCCGATATCACCAATCAATTACTTCATGTGAGTGCAAATTTCTGGGCACTCTAGTGTTCAATCATCTTCCACCTTCAGATCACGAAAGGCAGACCGACCAATCTACATCCTCAAGCTTAAGAAGATTGAACAGGGGCAACTGTTGTACCCCTAACTTTTCCCTCTCATTTCTCAAAGGATCATCCTGGACCCTCAGTTTTGCTTCTATCAAGTTCCAAGTCTTGAATTACAACTTTTCAAGGAAATCACTCACAAGGGCAAAATGGTCAAAAGCACACTGAAAAAAAAGTCAAACTTTGACTTTTAAATCAAAAACCTAGTTTCAACAATTATATTTCATCGAGATATGAAACTAGTTCATCAAAATCAGAAGTCAGAAATTACTTTGAAAAAATCAAATTTTTGAACATTTAGAAAATTTTCTAAGTGTTAAGAGAATATGATACTTCAGAACTTCTGAGTCAGCCTCCATGCAAGTGCAGTCATAAGTTACAAACACGGTTCAGAACTTGATGCTTCAATAAGAACATGTAGAAGCGATGTTATTTGGTCAGAACATGATTCTTCAATATTTGAAGACTATGTTCAACGCTTCGGTCAGAACATCACCCTTCAAGTCTCATTCTGGTCTTCTGCGATCAGAACATCACCAAATCCCAAAACCTCGTTTAAACAACTTGTTGCACTACTACAGCACAATACTCTAACCAGCAGCTAATCCAGTCCACGCCTGCATTTTCCCAAGTCCTGTATTTACACCAAATACAAAAGGTTGTGATCAAAAAGCAATGAACAGTGTGCCAAAAAAGTTTAAATCCCATTTATCCCCCCCCCCCCCCCCTAAAACCACAACAAATTCACCTATAAATAATATGCTCCATCACACGTTCAAGGGGTTGGCTTTTGGAGAGAGATAATTGTCAAAAGAGAGAAAAGAAAGTCGTGAAACCTTCATAAAAAATCAAGAATTTCCAAACAGAAAACCAAAACCTTTGATCTTCCCTTGAAGTAAAAGAACTTGGTATTTTCTCTTTCGTTGCTCTTGCTGACTCAAGAATATCTGAAGGTAGTAGTTCAAGTTCCAAACACACGCTCCAGGCTCAAGGTAAGTCTTTCTGACTTTGCGTCTCTTCATTCAGAACATCATTAAACATGTAAATATCATAGTATTAATGTTGTCCATATCATTGCATAAGTAGAAAGATTGTGGATCATAACTTCCTGATTAAGGCTAGGCTAAGGATTAGAACTTCTATAAACAGTTGTGCTTTTATCCTTCTAATTTGATGTTTGTTGAAAACTGTAAGTTATCGTTGTGCTAATTAATATGAGGAAAGAGTTTAAATATAACACAGAACTTTTGTTTTTCACTCACCATTTTAACACACAGAACTTCTATGATTTTCTCATTGTTTAAGCATGCAGAACTTCTGAGTTCTCTTCATTGTTTTGACACACAAAACTTCCATGATTTTTCTCACTGTTAATACACACTGAACTTCTGATTCTTACATATTGATAACGCATTGAACTGCTGATGTTCACTCACCGGCTTAGCATAATACAGAACTTCTGATACTTCCACTCGTTGCTTTAAAATACTCAGAGTTTCTGATTTTTACATGCTGATAATACACTGAATTTCTTATGTTTATTCACTGTTTTAGTGTAACATAGAACTTTTGCCTTTTAACTCACTGTCTGAATACCACCCAGAACCTCTGTGTTTTCCCTCTAACGTTTTTGCAGGACTTCAGAGTGTATCAATCCAGAACTTCTGATACCCACTGACGTTTCTTTCCGAGTCACAGCACTCCTGGCATCAGAACTTCTGATTCCTTTTGTTTTGCTGGTAGCAGCACGCTAATTCTATATCTCATTTATTTTCCTTTTTATCACTTTCAATATCAATATTCTTTTCTTTCAAAATAAAAAAGGGCATAAAAATATTTTCTTTTTACTAAATAATTCATTCTTTTTTTTTATTCATTAAGACAAAAAACCATTTTTCCAAACAAAATCATTTTTCTTTCTTGCATTATTATTTCAATATGGTTGTAATAGATAATTAGGATTTATTTTCTTGCAAAACCCCCCATTTGTAAATTTGTACACCTCACCCCCTTAATGATTATAATAGCGTAGAATCTTTACCTTCCGCATTTTTATTGCTTTCATATGTTGTTAGTAATTAGGGTGTGTATGGCAAGATATGAAATCTACAAATAGATCACCCTAATCAAGGCTAAAATGCATGCAATCAAACACACTTTCACACTGACACCTTTAGGGTCATCCCACTTTATGGCCTATCGGAAAATAAGTCATGTCCCTCGAATATGGGCGTTTTAGCAAAGATCCTCGATAAAAAGATCGTAGTCCCTCGATGACCCTCAATGTTGCCTTCAGTAAACGATCTAGTCCCTAAATGACATTGCTAAAATGTCTCATGGGTTGCCTTCTATGACTACACAAACGTCCCACGCCCGTCCCTTCACATCCAATGATGGAGCTTCTTACCAAAACAATGGTAAGATAACAACATCTAAAGGAGGAGGAAAAGAACATCTAAGACCTTTGAGTAGGTAAATTCGCTTCTAGTTTTTCGCTTGCTCACAACAAAAACATTTTATACACCAACACTCTCATTTTGAAACATTTTCGAAAGACAACACTTTGTACGCGTTCTTATAGAGACGAGAACTGTTACAAAGAAACCTTTTCAAAATCCATTTCAAAAACACATTTCACAAACACATCTTTGAACTATTTTCCAAATAAACACTTTGTATGCATTCTTATAGAGACGAGAACCGTCACAAAGACGTTTTCAAAATACTTTCAAAAATGCCACCACAAGCAGATTCAAACAAAAGCAAGTGATCTAGAAAGTAACTAAGAGCCCATGGATGAAAATGGTGCTAACATCTTCCTTCTTCATAATCTACCCCCCAAACTCAAGAAAACATCTCTAAAGGTCTTTCCTGTGCTTTTTCACCTTTCCTTATTGGATAAAAGAAAAGTCGGTGGCGACTCTTGCTAAACCACAACATTTGCGAATACAACACAAAATAAAAGTCAGTTCTCCCACCATATCACACATGGCATGTGGATGCATGTTTTCAAGGATCTTGCGGGGTAAACACAAGAAAATGTTAGAAGTTGAACTTTGATTAACAACTTCGATTGGGGAAATTTGTATCGGTGGATGTCCTTCCACGAGAATTAAGCTCGCCATGTTAAGTGGGTCATAGCCCTTTACTCAAGGTGTTGTACTTGATCTTTGACGACATTTAGTTGGAGGAAAATAAATCCTCTTGTCCCTTGATAGACGTCTGGTTCAACGTGACCCTGCATAATAGGCCCTTGAGATCCTTGAAACGGTTATTGAAAATGCTATGGTATGATGTTATGTACAAGTATGCAAAGTAAGCAAGTACAAATAATCATATTCACACAAAGCAGACAAATCCTTTGGTTTAGGCTTGCATGAAGTTTGTAGGTAAGTACCCTCTTGAAGTTTAGTTGGCTCAACCTGTCCTAGTAATAGTAACCGGGTTCTAAGGGATCTCAATATCACTGATTTGTCTTCTCGAGCATTGTTTCAGCGCAAGCCTCTTTCACGGTGATCGAAATATCCCAAAAAGCCAAACCTCAATGAGTGTAGTATCGAGTATCTACCAACTTCGGATTGCACTAAAGTCGGTCATCTCACTACGTCCTAATGGCCAAGATTGTCAAGTAAAGGTTCTAAAAGTCAATTAGTGCTTCATGACATCACTCAGCGGCCCCGTATTCTCCTTGACTACTCAAGGGCTACCGGTACCCACAAATATGTCACACTAACATAGCTATTGCTTAGACCATGTCGGTATACCCCGCACAGTTTCCACAATGTATTGCTACTTACCTATAAGGTATCCTAAATCCGGGTAGAGGATTCAAGCCCAAACAAAGAACCAAAATGTAAAGCATACAAGTCAAACAAAGAAAGCAAGTAAAGGTGATCTAGCCCTAAGGTAACCCCACTTTTAAGTTAATTCCCCAGCAGAGTCACCAGTTCTGTGATACGGTGGGAGAATTGACTTGGGTGTTTTGCGTTTTATCGCAAATGTTGCAGTTAGCAAGAGTCGCCACCGACTTTTCTTTTATCCAAAAGGAAAGTATGAAAAGAACATGAAAGACCTTTGAGATTATTTATTGAGTTCGGGGGGTAGATTATGAAAAGGGAGGGTGTTAGCACATTTTTCATCCAAAGTTATCTATGGGCTCTTAGTTGCTTTCTAGATCACTTGCTTTTGTTTGAAAATGTGATTTGTGTGGTTTTTTGAAAGTATTTTGAAAAATGCATCATCGTTTAGGCAAACTTTGTAACAGTTCTCATTCGTAAGAACGTATACAAAGTGTTGATCTTTTGAAAATGTTTCATGTTTGGAAAATATTTTGAAAGTGTTTTAGAAAGTTTTGGTGTTTGTTTTGAAAATAAGCAAGAGTTTTTAATTTGAAATTGAGAAAGAAACTAGGAACAATCTACATACTCAAAAGTCTTAGTTCATTTCTTCTTTTCCTTTGATATTGCTATCTTACCATTGATTTGGTAAGAATCCTTATCTTTGGATGTAAAGGGATGGGCATGGATCATCGTATGGTCATGAATAACAATGTTGCAAGATATCTTAGCATTTCTCTTGAGGGACTAAGATCATTTGTAAGGCAACATTCGAAGCGTCGTCGAGGGACTATGATCTTGTATTTGTTTGTTTTTGCCAAGGCATCTCATATGCATATTATGACCATTTTCTTAAGGCAACAAGTGGAGTTTACCTTAAAGGTGCAAGTGTATTGATTGCATGCCCTTTTTGTTTGGGATTAAGGTGGTCTAAGATTGATTTTTATCTTTCCATACAAATCCTAATTACTAGCATTTATATGAAAGCGATAAATTGTGGAAATTAAATATCCTACGCTATTACATCATTGGGGGATGGGGTATACATATTTACAAATGGAAATTGTAAGAAATTAAACCTAATTATCTATTACAACCATATTGAATTTGAATAATGTACAAGAATTGAAATGAATAAGTACACAAGTTTAAATGGAAAATAAATGAATTTTGTTTTGGATTTTGTTAAGAAATATGTTTTTTGACCTAATTAATTAGAGAGAATAAATTAATTAAACTAAGAAAAATTAAACCTAAGTTAATTAAAAAAATTGATTTAATTAAAGAAACAAGTTTTCTTTTAAGGTTTTTTGTGAAAAAGTTTTAATTAGATTAAACTAGTATAAAAACTAATTAATTAGAAGAAAACCTAAGTTCTAAGTTAATTTTTAATTTAAAGAAAATAAATTAAACCTAAGTCTAATTACTAATTTATTTAAGAAAAAAATTAAATTTGTTTAAGAAAAATATTTTTGTGTTTTTTAGTTAGAAAAGGAAATAAAAATATAAGTACACTAGATATATAAATAATAAATATAAAATATTTTTGGGGTTTTTATTAATAAAAATGATGGTATTAATAATAATGATAATAATAATAATAAAGAAATAAAATAAAATAAAATAAATAAAATTAAAGTCAAAGGGGTTTTAAAATGAATATGGGTTTTGAAAGTAAAACAAGTTTGGTTTGAATATTAGGCCCAATAGTGTTGTTTTTGTAAACAAAAAAATGATTAAAAAAAGAGTTGGGCCTGCGTGGAGGTTAATAAATAGGGGGTATATGCATGAATGAGGCGCTGGGCCTAGGAACTAAGCCCAATGATGGTGAAATCAAAACAAAACATAAGGAAATTGAAAATAGAAAAATGTCTTGGATGGTCTCGAACCCAGGTCTTTACATTCACCAAACAACATCTTCACCATTGTACCAAGCTCTTCTATCTGTTAATATTATGAATCCAATAATATATAAAAGAAAAAGTTATGTCTTTGAAAATAAAATAAAAAATATGGCGGGCTTGGGCCGAACCGGGTCGACCCAAGACCCACCTCTTAAAATGTAAATAAACAAAGGAAAGGGTTTGTGAACCCTAAACAAACAGAGGCAAGCGGCGCCTCTTCATCTCTCTTGCTGGCATGATCGTGCTCCCTACTTCATCTTCTTCGTTTGGACATCCTATCTTTAATTCAGTTGATTCTTAGTGAGATCTTTCTTTTCTCCTTTTCTTTTTTCAACGAATTTCTGAAGGGTGTATGTTGTTGGAAAATGATGATAAGATTGTTTAGGGTTTTGTTGTTGTTTGCGTGTGATTTGTATTATGTATAATCTTGCTGGAAAAAGATTTTTTTGAGAAGATAATGTTGCCTTCGGTTTTCTAGGGCTCAGCCTCTGTATATTTTTTTTTTGTGAAAAAGAAGGGTTTTTTTTTGTGATGGCTCGGTTCTTGTTTGAACAAAGTTTGGTTTTGTTAGTTGTTGTATAGTTTTGTGTTTGGACCCTCTCCAAAACTCTCTCTTTCTTTCGAACAACATTGCTGCCTTTTATATTGTGGCCTTTGCTGTCCTTGCTTGTTGTATTGTTTACTTTGGCTTTTGTACTGGCTGCTTTTTTTGTACTGGTTGTTGTACTTGTTGCTTGTATGAATGTTTCCTTGTTGGGCTGTTCATTTATTTGTGATAAAAGTTGGCTTTATGGTTGCTTGTTGCTTTTACTGATTTTGTGATTTGCTGGTTTTTGGGGCTGCACCTGTTGTACTTTTGCTGTACTTTTCTGAATTTCTTCTGTCCCTTTTCTGTGAACAAGATATATTTGTTTGAGATTTGCAGTAAAGTGACTTGAAAACTATGACTTTTATTTGAAGTGAAACAACATGAGGCTTCTTTCTTCTTTGCGTGAAACATGATGCTTATTCTGATTTTCATGGATTCTTCTTTATCTTTTGTGAACCAAATATTGAGATTTGCAAAAGACTACACCTAGCCAATGATGTATGATCTTGATTTTTTGTGAAACAACATGTATGAGGCTTGATTTTTGGGCTTGATTTTCTGTTGGGCTGAATTATGTTGGACTTGAAATTCTGTTTTCACCTTTTTGTCTATTGTGAACCAATTCCTTTAAGATTTGCAATAGAAACTTGGCCCATGATAAAACTGAAAATTTGAGGCCTTAGCACATAAACAAACTCTTTCTTTTTCTGATTCCAAAAACCACCCTAATGATGAATTTTAAATCAATTGTAATTTTGTCTATTTTGAATTTACTTGATCACTAATTCTTTCTTGATTTTGTTTCATGTATGATCGATGAGGAGTGGGCAAAGATGTCAAAGCATTGGAGATGTGATGAAGTCGTGGCTTGCTTACAAGGACTTAGAGAATTTGAAGACCAATAGAGTTTAGGCCTTTAGGAATGTAACAATTTGTGGGATGTATTTTGAACAATAACTTGAGGAATGTATGGTTTTGACTTGAGAATGGTAAGACAAATTGGTAGTAATTGTTGAATTACATGAAAATTGAAAAAGATGATAAAAGAAATGATATGGACTTTGAACCCTTGAGTTTGAAATTGGACCTTAAGAACTTTGAATGGCACACGATCAAAATGAAATTCTAATTTCTAATCTTAATCACAAACCTAAAAATTCTTGAATCTTTAACAACCCAAAACAAATATTGAATGGTGTATTAGAATTGCTTTAAGAATGGTGCATGAAACAAAGTCAAATTTCCAACTTTCTCAATTTCTCAAAATACCTTGAACTTGTTTGATCTTCAAATAAAAAAAACTAATCTTCCATAAGAATACTTGAACTTTAGGTTTTAGGATAAGATCAAATGCAAACTTTGAATTTGAAAATGGTTCTAACATCTTGTAAACCTTGTGCAATCCCTAGATCAAAACCATTCTCAATGGTAAAAGACCTTCTTAATTCCATGAATCAAATTCAGATAAAGAATTAACTGATTTAGACTTGAGCGAAGATGAGAGCCTCAAAGCCATATAAACCCAAATTTTTTACCAATGACATCCCAACTTAAACCTTAGTTCCATGAGGGAGAAACCCTTGAGCGGAGGTGAAAAGAAGATAAAGCTTTATGACTCTTGATCACCACATGTGTTACACACTCAGAAACTTTGAGCATTTGCAAACTCGAATCCTTGGCGAATTAATGACATGTTCGGAGATCTGAAAAGTTTTGAACATTTGAGAAACCCTAGAAGAGAATTTTTTTAGAGGAAAGGGAGGGCAAATTTTGGGGTACAACACTATGTAATGATGTGAAAATTTCCATGAATTAAGAATTTATCAAACTCTCCCCAACTTGAATCTTTGTTTGTCCTTAATCAAAGTAAATCAGAAGCAATAGTTTCTATAGTAACTTTCACATGATCAATAAAACTTTCAATGAAGTAGTCAAGGCATATGGTGTTTGAAGTTTCACATCCAAGTGTTGATGCATTATTACTTTCTTTAGTATTTAGGCACATTCATGAAACAATTCTTCCACATGAAATTCATGTCAAACAATCCAAAGCAATAAACATGTTAGTCATGAATCACACATATCACACTTTTTATATAAGTGAAAATGATGAGGTATTTTGATCACTCACATGACAAAACTTGTTAACGTCTTGATTGATTCATGCATTCATCTAAGCAAAATATGTTGACATGTAAAGACAAAGATAACTAAGGTCTTTTTATGGTTGTAATGTGGTCTTTGTACCAAGGAAGTGTCATTTATGTGGATAATGGAAACAAAGTGGTTTTTGTTTTTATTTCTTAGAAGAGCATTCATAGATTTTGATTCTTTGTATCATGTTACTCATCCAAACCTTTCTTGTTTCTTTCTTTTGAACACATTCATTTTTTGTCTTTTCTTTTCTCGCTTTTCATTTTTCTTTTTGTACAACTTTCTATTTTCCTTTCTGTTGAACAAGTACTTTTTGCTTTTTCTCCCCAATCTTTAACCAAACCTTCTTTTCTTTGGACGCTCTTTCAGATTTGGCAAAAGATATCAATGGTTTCAAGATTCATTTTCAAGAAAAATAGAATCTATCATAGATGGACTTTTTATGATTTTTAATGATATAAAACAATGTTTTAGCAAGTGTTTTTCTTAATACATTATTCAGTTCATAGATGATGGATTCATGTCATAAGGCTCAAAATGGGGTTGCAAATGATCACTCACTCTCAAGGAATAATGAGGCTACATTTGGTCTACTAGTTATGCTCAAATTCAAAGAATTGCCTTGATCCCTTCTATGTTTTTACATTGATCATCATAAGTATAAGATTAGGCATAAATTAAACTAGTTAAAATAAGAATTTATCATTCTCCTAAGCATATGGTGAACCATGGAAGGTTGCCTCACTTTTATGGTTTTAGAACTAAGTGATTCATAATGAAAACATGTTATTGCTTAGGATATGAGATGATTTTATGAAAATTACTCATGTCATATTCATGCTAAACCCTAAGAAAGCAATAAAACTTACCTTTGTTTATGAAAATCTTTCAAAGTTGTGTCATTTTACCCTTGTGCCTTTGATTCATGTGAATTTTAATCTTCCACTAATTGCCTTTCCATCTCATTTTAGAGGAAAAAAGACTAAACAATGCTTTAGAATTTGGACATAGGACACTTATAACTAAATACTTAAACTAAACACATAGAAACTTGAAATTGAAGAAACTGGCATGATTAGCATTTTTGTTGATTCTGCTATGTTCGCTTAGCGAGACAGGGCTCGCTTAACGAACTCTGCAGAATTCAGTTTTTTCTGTAGAATTTTCTTTGTGTTATGTAATGCCATTTTCTTCCTACTAATTAACTAAGTACTCAATATAAGTAAAATAAATATGTAAAATGTTGGGTTTCCTCCTAACAAGTGTTTGTTTAACATCATTAGCTCGATGTCTGTGTTAGGGTGGTTTATATGAATTCTTCAAAGTATCCTTACCACCATGCTTTGACCTTTCTTTGTCATTCATTATTTTCATTACCGGGCCTATTTCATCAAGAACTTTTACTTTGGAATAGTCTTCCTCTTTGTGTTGTAAGGCTTGAAACAATTTGAAGTTTACCTCCTTATTTTTGCACCTTACTTTCATCATTCCTTCATCGACATGGACCATTGTTCGGGCTGATTTTATGAATGGACGGTCTAATATCATAGGTATGTTGTCATCTTCATCCATATTCATCATCACATAATCAATTGGAAACAGAAAAGTTTCAAACTTCACCATTACGTCCTTTACTATGCCAACTAGTTGCACGATGGATTTGTTAGCAAGTTACAATTTTATTGTTGTTGGTTACAAATCAAGCTTACCAATATTTGAGAATAGATAATAGGAGAAGGTTGGTTCTTGATCCAAGATCAACCAAGGCTTTATCAAACTTGATATTTTCAAAGATGATTGGTAATGTAACACTTCCAGGATCAATTTTGAGGTTTTCCGCCTTTTTCTCATTTTTAACTCTCTTTTCTTTTCCAATCTCCCCAACTTTCGTTTCAGCCATGTCTTCAATCTTTGTTGAAACAACATTGCAAGTTTATTTTGGATTGGCTTGATTGGTTGCGGTGAAAGTTCTCATTTGTGTTCAACCAGCTGTTTTGCTATATGTCCTAGTTGCATTTCAAGTTTTCTGATTGAAGCATCAATATTTTTCTGGTTTTCCATGGACAGCTGCATAAACTGATTCAATGTGTCTTCTAGTTTTGAGAGTTTGTCAGGTTGGGTGTAACTTTGGTATGGATTATGATTGCCTCCCAAATAATTAATTTCTTCATTAATAGAAGGATAAAAACTGGTTGGATGGTCACCTGTACAAAGCTCACAAAAGGCTAGTTGTTGTGGAAGATTGGATGGTTTCTTGGTTAATTCTTCCATTTCTTGGGTGAGAAGTTTTCTTTGTGCCAAGATTTTTTCATTTCCACCTAACTCCAAGATTCCAGGTTTTCTTTGTGCCGTATGACTGTTGTATTGAACCTGATGATCGCCATGAAGAGTTGCCATGCTTTGAAGCATAAACAGAAAGTTCACACCTAAACACACACTTGCACAAACATTGCGAAAAACAAATATATATAATATATAACAAATTCACAAAACTTAGAAGTATAGAAACGATTGCGATGTTTTAATACCTTAAACGCTAATCCCCGGCAACGATGCCAATTTGGTGTTGAGTACAACCAAATGTAAGTATTGTGTATTATTGTATCCGAAGGGATTGGAGCGATATCAAAACCGTTCAACGATTTCTATAACTCTAAGCATAAGTTTCAAGATTTGTTTGGTTTATAAGTGACGAAAAATAAAATGCATAAATAATAAAAGATAAGTTTTAGAGGAATAAACTTGTTGGGAATTGGTTTTCATTCACTGATTCAATATGCAAAACTCAGATCAGTTATACACAACATATGAACGGCTCAAGATCATCACATATTGCACACAAACAAAGCTCATGTCTAAATTTTGATGTGATTTCTACCGTATGGTTTAATCGATGATTTCTCAATCTATTAAATAATACAATAGCATTAATATTCAATACTTTAGTGAATATTAAACTTAAATCTAAGTCTAGGATTTAGAGTTTAATAGTTGTTATCTTGAATCGAGATTAGAACCTTATTTTCCAATATCAATTTAATCCATGAAATAAACGGTAAAACAAAGATAACAATGATAATGATTCAAACATAAATTGCATATAATGCTATGATCAAAGTAAATACATATTGTTTCGGTGAATTACGACCAATCCCAACAAGAGAGGGATTTAGCTACACATGATAGCTTGAAGTATATTTAAATATTTGAGTTGAAATGACATCAATGACGATTTCCCGACTCTTGATGCATATCTAACCCTTCTACCTAAAACCTCCTCTATTCCTCTGCTATTACAATTGTATATTGTATTACAAGATAAACATTGGAATGCCCTTGCTGAATTGAGTAGTTGTCCTATTTATAGTAGTTATGGCCGCCTCAGTTTGCTAAGCAAACTATACTTCGCTAAGCAAAGTGTTTGTTACTTCTCCTTTAAGTTTCAAATTAAATCGCCCTTCAGATGCCGCCAAAGTTCGCTAAGTTAGGTGAGGTTTGCTTAGCGAAATTGCTTTCTTCAGCCTGAAGTCTTTTCAAAATATCTTTCTTTGACCGCCCTATTTTGCTAATTGAAGTAATACTCGCTTAGCAAAGTTGCTTTCTTTAGCCTGAAGTATTTTTGACCGTCCTATTTCGCTACGCGAAGGCCTGATTCGCTAAGTGAACTGCTTCTCTTCTCCTCACTGCTGGCGAAACTTGTTGATTTTATTTTGTCTTATTTTTGCTACGCGAACTATTCCTTGCTAAGTTAATTGGTATTCTCACTACAACTAACTTAGAAAAGTGTCTAATAGATGGTTTTTGCTTTAGGGACCAAATCCTGCACAAAACAAACCAAACCAAGTAAAATTGCACAATGACACTTTTATTCAATAATTGAGGTTTTTATGTTATAATCTTGTCAATTAAGTAAAATAAATGCTATGTAATGATGTGAAAATTTCCATGAATCAAGCATTCATCAAGCTCTCCCCAACTTGAATCTTTGTTTATCCTCAATCAAAGTAAATCAGAAGCAATAGTTTCTATATCAACTTTCACATAATCAACAAAATTTTAAATGAAGTAGTCAAGGCACATGGTGTTTGAAGTTGCACATACAAGTGTTGATGCATTATTACTTTCTTTAGTATTTAGGCACATTCATGAAACAAGTCTTCCACATAAAATTCATGTCAAACTCTCCAAAGTAATAAACATGTTAGTCATGAATCACACCTATCACACTTTTTTGTATAAGTGAAAATAATGAGGTATTTTGATCTCTCACATGATAAAACTTGTTAACATCTTGATTGACTCATGTATTCATCTAAGCAAAATATGTTTACATGTAAAGACAAAGATCACTAAGGTCTTTTCATGGTTGTAATTTGGCCAATGTACCAAGGAAGTGTCATTTATGTGGATAATGGAAACAAAGTGGTTTTTGATTTTTCTTTCTTAGAAGAACATTCATAGGTTTTTATTCTTTGTATCATGTTACTCATCCAAACCTTTCTTGTTTCTTTCTTTTGAACACATTCATATTTGGTCTTTTCTTTTCTTGCTTTTTTTTCTTCTTTTTTTACAACTTTCTATTTTCCTTTCTTTTGAATAAGTAATTTTTTCTTTTTCTCCCTAATTTTTAACAAAACCTTATTTTATTTACATGCTCTTTCAGATTTGGAAAAATATATCTATAGTTTCAAGGTTCATTTTCAAGAAAAATATAATCTATCATAGATGAACTTTTTATGATTTTTTAATGATATAAAACAATGCTTTAGCAAGTGTTTTTCTTAATACATTATTCAGTTCATGGATGATGGATTCATGTCATAAGGCTCAAAAAGGGGTTGCAAATGATCACTCATTCTCAAGGAATATGAGGCTACATTTGGTCTACTAGTTATGCTCAAATTCAAAGAATTGCCTTGATCCCTTCTATGTTTTTACAATGATCATCATAAGTACAAGATTAACAATGAATTAAACGAGTTAAAACAAGAATTTATTATTCTCCTAAGCATATGGTGAACCATGGAAGACTGTCTCACTTTTTATGGTTTTTGAACTAAGTGATTCATAATGAAAACGTGTCATTGCTTATATGAGTTGATTTTATGTACTCGTGTCACATTTATGCTAAACCCTAAGAAAGAAATAAACACTTACCTTGGTTTGTGAAACTCTTTCAAAGTTATGTCATTTTACCCTTGTGCCTTTTATTCATGTGAATTTTGATCTTCCACTCCCTGCCTTTCCATATCATTTCAGAGGACAAAAGAATAAACAATGCTTTAGGATTTGGACATAGGGCACTTACAGCTAAATACTTAAACTAAACACATAGAACTTGAAATTGAAGAAATTTGGATGATTGGCATTTTTACTGATTCTGTTGTGTTCGCTTAGCGAGACAGGGCTCACTTAGCGAACTCAGCAGAACTCAGTTTTTTTGTAGAATTTTATTTGTGCTATGTCATGCCATTTTCTTCCTACTAATTGACTAAGTATGCAATATAAATAAAATAAATATGTAAAAGTTTGGGTTACCTCCTAACAAGTGCTTGTTTAACGTCATTAGCTCGACGTCTGCGTTAGGGTGGTTTATATGAATTCTTTAAATTATCCTTACCATCATGCTTTGACCTTTCTTTCTCATTCGTTATTTTTAGTACCGGGCCTATTTCATCAAGAGATTTTAATTTGGAATAGTCTTCCTCTTTATGTTGTAAGGCTTGAAACAATTTGAAGTTTACCTCCTCATTTTTGCACCTTACTTTCATCACTCCTCCATCGACATCGGTCATTGTTCGGGCTGCTTTTATGAATGGATGACATAAGATTAGAGGTGTGTTGTCATATTCATCCCTATTCATCATAAGAAAATCAATTGGAAATAGAAGAGTTTTAAGCTTCACTGTGATCGGTGGATCTGGAACTGACTGTTTAACGCTGGTTCGCGAAATGTCGCGGAAGCAAGAGTCGCCACCGTCTTTTATTTTCTCCAAATGGAAAGGACAAGCACAGAAAAATTCCTTAAAGAGATTGCTCTCGGTTCGGGAGGTAGATTATAGAAAGGGAATGTATTAGCACCCTTTCTATCCATGGTTATCCATGGGCTCTTAGATACTTGCTCATTTGTGTTTTCAAAAATGGTTTGTTTGCTTTTCAACTGTGGGTTTTAAAAAGTTTCTTTGAAAATTCCAGTTCGACTCTTGTATCGGTCCTCAAGAGTGTTTGAAAAATTGCTTTCGAAAGCTTTTGAAAATGTGTTGGTGTGAAAAGTATTTTTGAATTTGTTTTGGAATTAGAGCAAGTATCTACGGGAACCTACCTACCCTAAGGAATTAGGTTGTGTAAATGTCCTTTAAAGTAGTGCTATCCCACCATTGAGAGGTAGGTAGCACCACCGTTGGAGGTGTTCGGGTCAATTCGAGGTTCGGGACATGGTGATCACCGGAGCAATGGGAAGATACCTTAGAAGCTACCCTCATGCCAGGTTCCCGGATCATGAGGACTTACTAAGACATCCTCTACTCGACGATCACCTTTCGAGGCAAGGCAACAGTGAGGCGTACCCTAGGGGTGGTGTGTGATTTGTGTGTCATGTTCAGTTATTTTGTCTTGTTCATGTCAAGGTGATCTACGCGTTTGTTTTTATTTTTGTCATTCATTCTTGCATGCATTTATTTAACAGTTAAAAAATTGCGAGAAATAAAAGTTCTAAACTATTACAAAGGCGCGGGTCCACATCGCCAAAATTAAAGTCCAGGACCCGATTTGACAGAAAATAAAGAAATAAAGTAAAGTGCGAGAAATTTAATTTACACGGCTTCGGGAGAGTTACATAAATATTTAAAAGAAGGGAATAAATAAAATGCGCGAATAGGAATTAAAATTGGAAACGAGGGTGTTGGACCCTTTTTAATGAAATTAAATTAAATAATTAAATTAATTAAAATAGAAAAAGAAATTATTTTTTGAGTGTTTTTTGTATTTATGATTTTTTATGAGAATTTAAATGAAATTAAAATATTAATTAACCCTAATTCTAATTTTTTTATTTATTAAGAAAAAATATTAAAGTTAAACCTAAATTAACCTAATTATTTATATGCAATTTTGATTTATAAAAATAAATGATATTTAATTGTTAATGAAAAGAAAAGAAAAAAAGGATAAAAAATTGATTAAACCCTAATTCTACCAATTTTAAGTTAATTAAGAAAATGTTAAGATTTAAACCTAAATTAAAACTAAAATCAATTAATGTTATTTATTTACAAAAAATAATATTAAATAAAAATACTTATTTTTTTGTCTTTTTCTGATTTTATATTGTTTTTATGTTTTTTCATGAAAATATTAAATTAAAGGAATTAATTAAAAAACAATAATTGAAATAAATAGAATAATGAAAAAATATAAAAGATTGCAAACCTAGGGGGGTCTGTCCCCAAATAGGAGGTGAAGTCCAGTAATCAGGCCCATTAAGCCTTTGGCCTGTTTGACTTTTGCGCTGGCATGGAGCTCCATTGACTGAGGCACATCCTAGTCTTTGAATCATGGCCTTTGATTGAATGCAGTGGGACATGTGGCGCATTGGATTGAGGAGCGTATGATAGACCATTGAGGGGCCAAAGTACCTGATCACGCTTCAAAGAAAAATATAAGGAAATATGAGGGGGACCTGGGATCGAACCCAGGTCCTGAAGATTACCAAGTGCCTTCTCCACCACTCTGCCATTCATGCGCCTTTGAATATATAATGACTAATAATTAATATAAGAGAAAAACATGGTTAGTGGGAGAATTAGCGCGAAATTTCAAATAGACCAACCACAGCTGGCCACATAATCATCTTCTTCCTCCATGATTTTTTTCCTGAAACAAAAAAGAAATTGGCAACGGTTTTGAACTGCCCCCTTATACCCCATATTCCAAAATAGCGATTAGCTCATGGTGGCTCATAAATTGAGCGCGAGGGTTGTGTCCAAATCGTCCAAGCACGCTGAATCCAGTTATGGTACTGTGAGGTTCTAATTTTTCTTTACCTGGGAAACCCCAATTCAAAGCTTTGAAAACCCTAAAAGACAACAATGGCAGATTCGTGTATAGTATATAAAAACTCAATTAATCCATGTGGTTAGCTTCAGAATTAATCAAGGAATGTAAATCAATAAAGAAAACGCACTAAAAATGCATGAGATTCATGATTCGATTATGGAATTTTTCGTGCAAAGCTTGACTCAGATATACCACCTCCTTGAGTATGGGACAAAGTTCTTGATTGGAATCGTCTCCTGGCAACCTTGGCAAGCTAATGGAGTGATTATTTGACCTTGAAAAGCCCTAAAACCTAGTTTTCAGTTTCCAATTTTTTGACAAAAAATTCAACTTTGGTTCTTGAGTTTCTGCGCAGCTGGGAGGTTCTATGCATTAGGGTTTGCATGAGTACTTATATGTGAATGATTAGGGTAGGTTTTCAGAGCCAAGGGATCAAGGAATTGATGGAGAGGATATTGATTTTCATGGCAAAATATTTCAAATCTTTTCATGCATATTTGCTACCAAATCATGACAAATCATATTGATTCTTTCCAAATCTATCCATGCACGAAATATTGAGTGTATATCATGCATAAAAAGATTTAAAAACCTAGGTTTAGTATTTTTCATATATTTTAATTAATTAAATGAATTTCTAGCATTTAAAAATTCAAATAAATAAAATAAAAATGATAAAAACTTCCCTTTGGGCCAAATGGTCGTGCACATGTTTTGGATAATGAATTGTGGAAGAAAAAGAGGCCCATTAGCAATTTTAGGTCATTTGAAGCAATGTTGACTTTTCAAAATATCCAAAATTTTCCCAACTTCCACAAGGCATAACTTGCTCAATTTTTAAGATTTGCTCATTTTCTTGGACATTTTGGAAAGGACTTTGAGTCCTCTAACCAATGTCTTTGGTCCCATGTCATTTTGATTTACCAATCTCAAGTTATGGCCTTTGACTTAAAGTCCCTTTTTGTTGACTTTTGAAAATGACCTATAATGTTGAAATTGATAACTTTTTGTGAGAGCATTTCTTGGACTTAAAGTATGAAGAGGAGTTGTAGGAAATGTCTTTCTCTTCAAAATGAGCTTTGGATGGAATTTTTCTGATAATCCATGTGAAAGTTATGCCCTGGTCAATTTACAGTTGACTTTTTCAACTGTCCAAATATGGAAACTTTTGCATCTTGAGACTTTTTGAGCCAAGCTTTGAGAATCATGATCAAGCATTGTTCAAATGATGTTTGTGGCTTCAAAATGAGATGTTGACCAAAAATTTGGACTTTTGACTGTCAAATGACCATTTTGCCCCTACAGTTGACTGTAGTGCAACTAGGGTTTTTGACTATGCAATTTTGTGCTGTAAGTCTTGAAACTTGATATGAGGATGCTTGACCATGTTTGTAGGCATGTGGGACTTGATTGGACCCTTGGAAACTTCATTTTCTTTGTCAGAACCAAAACCCTAATTTTGACTGTTTAGGAGGCCCTTGAACTGTGCAACCCTTGAGGAGATTTTGAAGCTTTGACTTGGCAAATCTTGAAGAATATGGGAGGGCAAATTTTGGGGTACAACAGTTGCCCCTGTTCAATCTTCTTAGACCTGAGGATGCAGATTGGCTGACGTGCCTTTCGTAATCCGAAGGTGGAAGATGATTGAACACTAGAGTGCCCATAAATTTGCGCTCACATAGTGGTGTGATGTGGGGAATGGGCTTATAGATGCCATTTGGAGATTGATGGACAGGATGATGGGCTTATAGATACCATACTAAGAGATGATGGATAGGTGGATGGGCTTATAGATGCCATCTGGATGCTGGTTGCGTAAGAGATTCCTTAGCGAGAACTTGCGTACCTGCAAAAGAAAAATGATTACCTGACCTGTTACAGGAGTGGTCTTCAAACTCTTGTGTAGATGTGTCCTGACTGGTTACAGGAGCTGGATCTGGAGCTTCAAACGGTGATGAATGAACCAGGGATGGTTACTACCTCAACAGGAATGGTGAGAGAACCTTGGGTGATTACTACCTCAACAGTATCATTGAGAGAATCTTAGGACGATTACTACCTCCGCAGTATCGGGGAGAGAACCATAGGCGATTACAACCTCAACAGCAATCATTGAGAGAATCTTGTGCGACTTCAACTTCAACAGTAACGCTGAGCGAATCTAGGGATGATTACTATCTCCGCAGTATCGGGGAGAGAACCAAAGGCGACTACAACCTCAACAGCAAACATTGAGAGAATCTTGGGCGACTTCGACTTCAACAGTAACGCTGAGCGAATCTGGGGATGATTACTACCTCCACAGTATCGGGGAGAGAACCATGGGCGACTACAACCTCAACAGCAATCATTGAGAGAATCTTGGGCGACTTCGACTTCAACAGTAACGTTGAGCGAATCTGGGGATGATTACTACCTCCGCAGTATCGGGGAGAGAACCACAGGCGACTACAACCTCAACAGCAATCATTGAGAGAATCTTGGATAACTTCAACCTCAACAGCAATCGTTGAGCGAATCTTGGGATGATTACTATCTCCGCAGTATCGGGGAGAGAACCAAAGGCGACTACAACCTCAACAGCAAATATTGAGAGAATCTTGGGCGACTTCGACTTCAACAGTAACGCTGAGCGAATCTGGGGATGATTACTACCTCCACAGTATCGGGGAGAGAACCATAGGCGACTACAACCTCAACAGTATCGCTGAGAGAATCTTGGATATCTTCTACTGAGTCTTTATCAGGAAAATCTGTTTGGGGTCGATTTAGCTGGACTAGAGAAGGCCTTGGACTGGATAAGAAACAGAAAATCTTAGGGTCGATTAACTGAACCGGTCTAGGTCTTGAAATGTCTTCAACTGGATAAGAAACAAGGAGATCTTAGGGTCGATCTTACTGAACCAGAGAAGGCCTTTAACTGGATAAGAAACAGAGAAATCTTTGGAGTCGATTTAACTGAACCGGTCTAGATCTTGACATGTAGCTGAGAACTTAACTGACTCTTTCCTGAAAGGTAAAAGTTAGTCCTATGCAATGCATGATATGGATCAAGCAATGATGTTCTCAATATGAGATTTGTGAGATATGATGCGTAAATGCATGCTATAATGATGTATATGATGTTTATGAATGTATGTTTTCGTCTTAGGAAAGTAAATCCTTGACGGGTGCCGGGAAGTCACTCCTAGGCTGATGTTGAAGAATAGCTTTTGCTTCCGTTGGGGATAGTTGCAAGAATACCGGTAGGAGAAGATAACTCCGTTGGGGAATAAACTTGGCGAATAGATTACTCTGCGGGGAGAAAAGCACTCTAACGATCTTGCTGGGAAGCAATACTCTGTGGGGAGAGAGATACTTCGTTGAAATGTTGATAATAACTTGCTGGAGATACCATTGTTGTGTTGGAAGTGTTGATAGACTTCGCTGGGGATAAGAAGACTTCGTCGAGGACGCTCTTTCCGTGGCTTTTGGCTGAGGATAACCTAGTTATACCCTGGTAAGGAAATAACTCTTTGAATAAAGCCGGGAGGCGCGTTCGTGTCTTGCGAGGATAAGCTTCCAGAATCTACTGGGGATAAGCTTACTGCTTGGGGAGATGAATTCCAACTTTCCTGGGGAAACTGGATTGGACTCTCCTGGGGATATTTTGAACTGTATTGGGAAGTGACTCCGCTGAATGTTTGATATACCGCCGGGGAACAATCTTTAGGTCAAGACTGCCGGGGATGCTTGCTAAGAATGCATGTATATTGCTGCCGGGGAATGTTGAGATCTGCGGGAGGATACTCAACTTTCTTGAGGTTTGATAACTTTGCTTGGAGAGAGTGTACTGACTTGCTAGCTCACTCTCTGGGGAATTAAGATATCTGGTTGTGTTCTTCAGCTGAACCTACCTTGGTACCTTGGAGGATAGAACAATTAGATTGCTTAGACAACTCTTTATTGCCCCTGTTTCTAATGTTACCTGTAATTAATCCTTTGTTTCGTATGCAAATATTTATGAGTTAGCAAATTATTGTCAATGCATATATCACAAATTGAACCTTGGACGTTCTTCGCAAAACAAAACAGAAAAGGAAAAAACCAATGGCAATTTTAACTGAAAGATATATTTGTATTGATTTTGAATTTGTCTGAAAATAGGCGTTTTATGTACAAGAGGCTGACGTCCTAGTAAGAGAACGCCGCCGAACAAAAGAGTTTATACAAATTTTGTACAAGAGAAAATAAAACAGTTGTGTGAAATGAATGATCCCACTGGGTTTCAACTCTGCTATTGCCTTTATATCTCCGAGCGTCTCATCACTTGATGACCTTGGTCGAAGATGAAGTTGACTGATCGATGCCGTCTGAACTTGATGTAGATACCGGATTCTGGATGCAAAGTGATCAATGAGACATAGTATTACGCTTTATCCCTAACTTTTGCCTGGACCGCCCTTTCGGGTTTTCAGTCCACCGGGATACCCATTTTTTCCCAAGCCGCCCTTTCAGGTTTTCGACTTGCCGGGTGTACAGATTTTTTTTCATTTCATCCCTTCATTTTGCCCGAACCCTTTTGGTTCGCCGGAAAGCCCTAATTTTCGCCTAGGCATGTCAGCCTAGCGGGTCTTTTTTCATGCGTAGTATCTTTTTACTATGTCTGCATTGGCGGGGTGAGGAAGGTCGTCACCATCCATGTTGGTTAGGATCATGGCTCCTCCTGAGAACACATGTTTAACCACAAATGGCCCTTCGTACGTAGGGGTCCATTTTCCCCTTGGATCACTCTGAGGAAGGATAATTCGCTTGATTACCAGATCCCCAACTTGATATTCCTGTGGTCTGACCTTTTTGTTAAATGCCCTGATCATCCGTTTCTGATACGTCTGACCATGACAGATAGCAGCGAGTCTCTTTTCATCAATAAGGTTTAGCTGATCAAGTCGTGTCTGGATCCAATCATCTTCGTTCAGATTTGCATCCTTCATTATCCGGAGAGAGGGTATATGCACTTCGATTGGTAAGACTGCTTCCATACCATAAACCAAGGAGAAAGGAGTTGCCCCGGTTGACGTCCTGGCTGAGGTACGGTACCCATGTAGAGCGAACGGTAACATCTCGTGCCAATCTTTGTAAGTCACTGTCATCTTCTGCATGATTTTCTTGATGTTCTTATTCGCTGCTTCTACAGCCCCATTCATCTTCGGTCTGTAAGGAGAAGAATTGCGGTGCTGTATCTTAAACTGCTCGCAGAGCTCAGTGATCATCTTGTTATTAAGATTGGTACCGTTGTCTGTAATAATTCTTTCTGGGACGCCGTACCGACAGATCAGATTGTTCCGAATGAACCGTGCCACAACAGTCTTGGTTACCGTAGCATAGTATGCTGCTTCGACCCACTTCGTGAAGTAATCAATCGCTACCAGGATGAAGCGATGCCCGTTAGATGCCGTAGGTTTAATCTCACCGATCATGTCTATGCCCCACATTGCAAACGGCCAAGGCGCAGTCAGAACATTCAGAGGAACTGGAGGAACATGCACCTTATCTGCATAAATCTGGCATTTATGGCATGTCCGGGAATGTTGGTAGCAGTCAGCTTCCATTGTGGACCAGTAATACCCTGCCCGAAGGATCTTTTTCGCCATAGTGTGCCCACTGGAATGTGTACCAAAGGTCCCTTCATGTAGCTCTTCCATGATCCTTTCTGCTTCTGTCTTATCCACACAACGCAGTAAGGTCGAATCATGGTTTCGCTTGTACAGGATGCCGTTGCTAAGGAAGAACTTTGCTGCGAACCTTCTCAGAAACTTTTTATCATTGACAGATGCACCTTCAGGGTATTCCTGAGCTTCCAAATATCTCTTCACCTCATGGTACCAAGGCTTCTCAGTTACCAATTCGGTCTCGAGATCACAACAGTATGCCGGTTCGTCCAGTTTCCAGATGATGATCCGGGGAGCCTCATTGTCCCATTTAACTTTGAACATGGAAGACATCGTAGCTAACGCGTCTGCCAGCTGATTCTCCTCTCTGGGAAAGTGTTCAAAGGTTATCTTCGTGAAGTGGGGGATCAATGTCAACACACATTCTCTGTAAGGAATAAGATTCGGATGTTTCGTATCCCACTCTCCTTTGATCTGATTGATCACGAGAGCGGAATCTCCGAAGACACTCAGAAACTTGATCCTTAAGTCGATCGCAGCTTGAAGACCCATGATGCACGCCTCATACTCCGCCATGTTGTTGGTACAGTTGAAACATAGCCGGGCAGTGAGTGGAGTATGAGTGCCTTGAGGGGATATGATTATGGCGCCGATACCGTTACCCAAAGCATTGGAGGCTCCGTCAAAATGCATAGACCATCGGGATCCTTCCTCAGGTCCTTCATCCGGTCCAGGTACTTCACAATCAGTCACTATCATGATGCTTTCGTCAGGAAACTCGAAATTCATTGACTGATAGTCGTCTACTGCCTGATGTGCCAAGTGGTCTGCCAATACACTTCCTTTGATGGCTTTCTGGGTAGTGTACTGAATGTCGTATTCTGTCAAGATCATTTGCCATCTTGCAATTCTCCCAGACAGAGCAGGCTTTTCGAATATGTACTTTATAGGATCCATCTTTGAGATCAACAAGGTAGTGTGAGTCAGCATATACTGTCTCAGCCGGCGAGCAGCCCATACCAAAGCGCAGCAAGTTTTCTCAAGCAGTGAGTATCGGGTCTCACAATCGGTAAACTTTTTGCTAAGGTAATAAATGGCATGCTCTTTTCAGCCAGACTCGTCATGCTGCCCCAGCACACACCCCATTGAGTTGTCAAGTACTGTCAGGTATAGTATCAGAGGTCTCCCTTCAACCGGTGGCATAAGGATGGGTGGTTCTTGGAGATACTCCTTGATTCTGTCAAAAGCAGCCTGACATTCATCATTCCAACGTACTACCTTATCTTTCTTCAGCAGCTTGAAGATTGGCTCACAGGTAGCAGTTAGGTGCGAGATGAACCGAGCAATGTAATTTAGGCGTCCTAAAAAGCCTCTGACCTCTTTCTCTGTCCTAGGAACTGGCATCTTGGATAGCTTTAACCTTGGCAGGGTCCACTTGGATACCCTTATCACTTACGACGAAGCCTAGCAACTTCCCAGATCTTACCCCGAAGGTGCACTTGTTCGGGTTCAACCTCAGCTTGTACAGTTTCAACCGGTCAAACAACTTCTGCAGATGATCTAGGTGCTCTTCCTCAGTCTGGGACCTTGCGATCATGTCGTCAACATACACTTCTATCTCATGATGGATCATGTCATGAAATAAAGCGACCATGGCACGTTGGTAGGTTGCCCCAGCGTTCTTCAGTCCGAAAGGCATGATCTTGTAGCAGAAGGTGCCCCACTGAGTAACAAATGTAGTCTTTTCCATGTCTTCAGGTGCCATCTTGATCTGATTGTACCCTGAAAAACCATCCATGAAAGAGAACACCTTATGCTGAGTTGTATTGTCGACAAGGACATCAATGTGAGGTAAAGGGAAGTCATCTTTGGGGCTAGCCCTGTTCAGATCCCTGTAATCGACATACATTCTGACCTTACCGTCCTTCTTTGGTACCGGCACCACATTAGCAACCCACTGAGGGTAAGAAGTCACTGCAAGGAACCCAGCATCAAACTGTTTCATAACCTCGGCTTTAATCCTCTCCGACATCTATGGACGCATACGACGGACCTTTTGCTTAACTGGAGGGCAGTCTTCCTTAGTAGGCAAATGATGGACCACAATATCGGTATCCAACCCGGGCATGTCTTCGTAGGACCAGGAAAATATCTCCATATAATCATGTAGCATCTTATTCAACCGTTGCTTCACGCTGAGCTCTAGGTTGGCACCAATCTTTACCTCTTTCCTGTCTGCCTCAGTACCCAAGTTTATTGTTTCCACTGGCTCTTCGTGTGGTTGAATTGCCCTCTCTTCCTGAAGTAACAGTCTTGCAAGCTCGCCAGGCACTTCGCAATCATCTTCACCTTCGTCTTCGGCTAAGTTGATCGGATTTTCGAAGTCATAACTGGCAGTAGCAGAGTCGTTACCAGTGAGATCCAGAGTGGATTGAAACCTGTATGAGTGAGTGTGTGTGTAAATACAGCTGTTTTGAAATATAGATAAAGGAAGGAAAGACAGGAAAGGAGCATAAGATCTGAAATGCGAGAAAACGTCCAAGATTTTCATTTATGATATATGAAATGACAATTTATATGCCCTCACAAATAAAACCGCGGTGCCTCGGGTAAGACACCGGGCCATATAGTTCAATTTATTGTTTATTACAAATAACAAAACATAGGAATTCATTACTTAGTAACAAGAGAAACAGGTAGATTGTCTTTTGCACTCCAATTGCTAAGTCCACTGTCGGTTGCCGGGTAAATCCAGCTATCAAACTCAGCTTCATCTACTTCATCCTCATCCCCAATAGCATTCACCCCATGAGCAGGCAGGGGAGCTGTCACTACATTAGGCTTCTCAGATGCCTCAAACTGTACCTCCTTGGCGTCAATAAGATCTTGCAGCTTATTCCTTAAGGCCCAGCAATCATCAGTGGAATGCCCCGGGCTATCGGAGTGATAAGCACAACGGGCATTTGGATTGTATTTGGGAGAGGCAGTGTTCACCACTTTAGAGGCCTCTCTGACAGTCACTAGATTGGTGGACAGCAACTGTGGCAAGATTTGTGATAGAGTCATACTTAACCGGGTGAACTCTCTCTGGGGTCTTTCAGCCCTTTGAGGATTGGTTGGCCGAGGAGCGGCAGCAGGCTTAGCAATCATTACCGCACTGACAGATTGGCGGCGCTCAGATTTCTCTTGTCTTCGGGAGCCATATACAGCACTAGCCTCCTTCTTGAAGGGTTTCTTCTCAGAACTTATAGATGCACCCTTCGGAATCTTACCAGACTTCAACCCAGCCTCAATTCTCTCTCCAGTCAGAATAAGATCAGTGAACCCTGCAGACGAATTCCCGATAAGATGGTTGAAAAATGGCCCAGATAGGGTCCCCAAGAACATGTCTACCAACTCTCGATCAGTCAACGGAGGCTGCACCCTGCCAGCCAGATCCCTCGACTTCTGAGCGTACTCTTTAAAACCTTCACTTGAACCTAACGACATACCCTGGAGTTGGGTACGTGTAGGGGCAAGGTCGGCATTATATTGATATTGCTTATAAAAAGCAGTAGCCAACTCCTCCCAGTTACGAACCTTGGTCCCATCCAGCTGATAGAACCATTCGAGATGAGTCCCTGAAAGACTCTCCTGGAAGAAGTGGATCCACAAATTCTTATCCACTGAGTACGGTTGAATCTTCCGAACATAGGACCTGAGATGTAGCTTGGGGCAAGACGCCCCGTCATATTTAGTGAAAGATGGTGATTTGAATTTACGAGGAATGATCACACCAGTAGACAAACCCAAATCTCCAAAATCCAGCCCAGGCACTTGTTGGATCTCCATGGCATTCAACCTGTCTTCCAACTGCTTGTATCTGTCTTCTGCAGGAGGATATTGCTCTTCATCAAAATCAGTCTCGTTGTCAGAGACTACCGGACTAGGACCTTTTTCCGCTTGAGGAGTACCCTTGCCAATGGAAGAACCAGCCTCTTCATTCTGCAGAGTGTTGCCAAACCTTCGGCCCGAGTTGAACAGAACAGTCCTTCTCTTCTTCTTCTTTTCCTTCTTCAGGAGCAGAGCCTTCAGCTCTTCTTGGCCCTGAGCCAAACCCATGATTAATTCCTGAAATTGCGCATTCTGCGCCTGAAGAGCCTTGATGGACATCTAGGTTGATGATGAGTCAGGATTCATGATGCTGAAATAAACAGTGAAGAACGGTAAGCAACCTGAAAAGAGGAAAACCTGCTATGCACATGATGAATGGAATGCGTATGATTTATGTTTTCAAAGACAATCAGGAATCAACTTTGTAAACAAAAAAGGAACACACTTCATTAGATTCAACTTTGAAACTGAAATTATTCAACAGGTTGCCCTTAGGCGTTACATGAAAGGAAATACTGAAAAGGGAAGTAAAACTGTAAAAGAACACCCAGAGCTCCTTATTGATCCCATGGTCTCTTCTTCTCAGTACGGATGTAGTCATTCAGAGCTCGCTCATTCTCCAACTGCTTCATCAGCTTTTGGATCTTCAGTTCCTGCTCGTTGAAATTTTCCCGGTAAGAATACCGTTCTTCTCACAGTTGCGACCAAGACCTCTTTAATGTCTCATAATCAGTAGGTATCTGAGGAGGAAGGACAGTTGGAGGAACACCCTCTTTGTCAGGACACTCAAGAATGACGGGTCTGACAGCTTCATACAGCATACCTAACTTCTGAGCACGAATGCGAACCCATTTGTAGTAGGCTTCCATAGGTAAAGAAGTCTTTGGCCCCAACTCTTGTGGGTCAGCTTTATGAACTTTGTCCCAAGCCTTGATGAACCTACGACGCAGCTCGTCACTATCCACCTGAAACTCAAAACTGATGTGAGGCACCAACATTTCATGAGGCCCTGCTCTTCTTGCTCTTCCAAACTGACAGAGTGCTAGACATGGATTGTAAGAGATTCCTCCTTGGGTACCAATCAGAGGAACATTAGGGTATTCCCCGCATCGATCAATAACATCTATCTCATCCAAACCTCTGCAAGTCCAAATGATGTCTTTGTCGGTGAGAGACATTAACCTATGAGCCCAACCTCTTCCTTCTTGGTTCTTCAGCACGAACTTAGGGAGGTGCGAAATAAACCACCTCACCAACAAAGGGATACAACACCATAGCGTTCCTCGTCTTCGGGTAGTACGAGCATGAAGTTGTTGCAAGATGTCACCCAAGAGAGTGGGCACCGGATTCTGAGACATAAAAATCCTTATGGCAGTGACATTGATGAAGTTGTCAGGATTAGGAAACAAGACTAACCCATAGATCAAGAGAGCCAAGATGTCTTCATATGCCCTAAAGTCCAGGTCATTCCAGAAACTTTTAGCTTTACCAATCAGAAACTTGGCCAAGAAACCCTTAACTCCGCTTCTAGTCACCCAGTTGTTTGTTACCTCTTGATGTGTCAAGGGAAGAGCTGCAGCAACCTCCTCAAGCCTGAGGGTCTTTTCCCAACCAGTAAAGGGAGTCTGATCCAAGATAGGGATACCAAGCAAATCAGAGAACTCTTCCAGGGTAGGGACCAGCTGGAAGTCTTGAAAGGTGAAGCACTAGTACAGAGGGTCATATAACTGGGTCAGAACACTCATCAACTGTTGATCCCGCTTTGCAGTGACTAAACTGAGAAGAGAACCATGCCTCTGAATGAAGGAAGTGGTATTTGGAATTCTGCTAACCAACTCTTCAAGCAACTCAGGTGAATGAACAAAGTTGAACTGGATAGTATTCCTTCGCACAGGCATCATGATGTCCTACAAAACAGAGCAAAGGTGAAACCCTCTTGTCTTTGAAATGGTCAGTCCTTATGCAGGATGCATGCAATGCTCATGATGTTATGATGTTATGATAAAGCACACCACAAATAGATACAAAGGCAAACATGGTAAGGCACACAAGTCACACAAGGAAAGCCCCTAAAGTTTAGGCCAGCATGAGGTCTAGGTATTACCCTCTTTCAGTTTGTTGGTTCATACCTGTCCTATCAAAGTAACCGGGTTCTTAGAGGATCCCAATATCATTGACTACCCTCAATCGGTCATAACTCCAGCATCGCAATCTTTTCTTGCGGCCAGAACCATCACGAGAGTTTAGCCTCAATGGGCGTAGCATACTGCTACTGTTCTAATGGCCAAGTTGTTTCAATTAAGGTTCTAAGGTTGTTGGTGCTTAATGACTCCTCAGAAGACCCATATTCTCCTCGTTGCGACACAAGGGATATCGGTACAGACCAAGGTGCCACACCAACGTAGCCACTGCTTCACCCGTGTCGGTCTACGCCGGACAGGTCCCTCACAGCTTATGCTACCTAAACAGGGTATCCCCAGATCCGGGTTAGGATCTATGTAACTCCCATGCAACCCATAAATTTAAAGCAGAAAAGTCAATACAATTGAAAACACAGTTATGAACTAACCCTAAGGTACACCTCACTTTATAAATATGTCCCCAACAGAGTCGCCAGTTCTGTGATCGGTGGATCTGGAACTGACTGTTTAACGCTGGTTCGCGAAATGTCGCGGAAGCAAGAGTTGCCACCGTCTTTTATTTTCTCCAAATGGAAAGGACAAAAGCACAGAAAAATTCCTTAAAGAGATTGCTCTCGGTTCGGGAGGTAGATTATAGAAAGGGAAGGTATTAGCACCCTTTCTATCCATGGTTATCCATGGGCTCTTAGATACTTGCTCATTTGTGTTTTCAAAAATGGTTTGTTTGCTTTTCAACTGTGGGTTTTAAAAAGTTTCTTTGAAAATTCCAGTTCGACTCTTGTATCGGTCCTCAAGAGTGTTTGAAAAATTGCTTTCGAAAGCTTTTGAAAATGTGTTGGTGTGAAAAGTATTTTTGAATTTGTTTTGGAATTAGAGCAAGTATCTACGGGAACCTACCTACCCTAAGGAATTAGGTTGTGTAAATGTCCTTTAAAGTAGTGCTATCCCACCATTGAGAGGTAGGTAGCACCACCGTTGGAGGTGTTCGGGTCAATTCGAGGTTCGGGACATGGTGATCACCGGAGCAATGGGAAGATACCTTAGAAGCTACCCTCATGCCAGGTTCCCGGATCATGAGGACTTACTAAGACATCCTCTACTCGACAATCACCTTTCGAGGCAAGGCAACAGTGAGGCGTACCCTAGGGGTGGTGTGTGATTTGTGTGTCATGTTCAGTTATTTTGTCTTGTTCGTGTCAAGGTGATCTACGCGTTTGTTTTTATTTTTGTCATTCATTCTTGCATGCATTTATTTAACAGTTAAAAAATTGCGAGAAATAAAAGTTCTAAACTATTACAAAGGCGCGGGTCCACATCGCCAAAATTAAAGTCCAGGACCCGATTTGACAGAAAATAAAGAAATAAAGTAAAGTGCGAGAAATTTAATTTACACGGCTTCGGGAGAGTTACATAAATATTTAAAAGAAGGGAATAAATAAAATGCGCGAATAGGAATTAAAATTGGAAACGAGGGTGTTGGACCCTTTTTAATGAAATTAAATTAAATAATTAAATTAATTAAAATAGAAAAGAAATTATTTTTTGAGTGTTTTTTGTATTTATGATTTTTTATGAGAATTTAAATGAAATTAAAATATTAATTAACCCTAATTCTAATTTTTTTATTTATTAAGAAAAAATATTAAAGTTAAACCTAAATTAACCTAATTATTTATATGCAATTTTGATTTATAAAAATAAATGATATTTAATTGTTAATGAAAAGAAAAGAAAAAAAGGATAAAAAATTGATTAAACCCTAATTCTACCAATTTTAAGTTAATTAAGAAAATGTTAAGATTTAAACCTAAATTAAAACTAAAATCAATTAATGTTATTTATTTACAAAAAATAATATTAAATAAAAATACTTATTTTTTTGTCTTTTTCTGATTTTATATTGTTTTTATGTTTTTTCATGAAAATATTAAATTAAAGGAATTAATTAAAAAACAATAATTGAAATAAATAGAATAATGAAAAAATATAAAAGATTGCAAACCTAGGGGGGTCTGTCCCCAAATAGGAGGTGAAGTCCAGTAATCAGGCCCATTAAGCCTTTGGCCTGTTTGACTTTTGCGCTGGCATGGAGCTCCATTGACTGAGGCACATCCTAGTCTTTGAATCATGGCCTTTGATTGAATGCAGTGGGACATGTGGCGCATTGGATTGAGGAGCGTATGATAGACCATTGAGGGGCCAAAGTACCTGATCACGCTTCAAAGAAAAATATAAGGAAATATGAGGGGGACCTGGGATCGAACCCAGGTCCTGAAGATTACCAAGTGCCTTCTCCACCACTCTGCCATTCATGCGCCTTTGAATATATAATGACTAATAATTAATATAAGAGAAAAACATGGTTAGTGGGAGAATTAGCGCGAAATTTCAAATAGACCAACCACAGCTGGCCACATAATCATCTTCTTCCTCCATGATTTTTTTCCTGAAACAAAAAAGAAATTGGCAACGGTTTTGAACTGCCCCCTTATACCCCATATTCCAAAATAGCGATTAGCTCATGGTGGCTCATAAATTGAGCGCGAGGGTTGTGTCCAAATCGTCCAAGCACGCTGAATCCAGTTATGGTACTGTGAGGTTCTAATTTTTCTTTACCTGGGAAACCCCAATTCAAAGCTTTGAAAACCCTAAAAGACAACAATGGCAGATTCGTGTATAGTATATAAAAACTCAATTAATCCATGTGGTTAGCTTCAGAATTAATCAAGGAATGTAAATCAATAAAGAAAACGCACTAAAAATGCATGAGATTCATGATTCGATTATGGAATTTTTCGTGCAAAGCTTGACTCAGATATACCACCTCCTTGAGTATGGGACAAAGTTCTTGATTGGAATCGTCTCCTGGCAACCTTGGCAAGCTAATGGAGTGATTATTTGACCTTGAAAAGCCCTAAAACCTAGTTTTCAGTTTCCAATTTTTTGACAAAAAATTCAACTTTGGTTCTTGAGTTTCTGCGCAGCTGGGAGGTTCTATGCATTAGGGTTTGCATGAGTACTTATATGTGAATGATTAGGGTAGGTTTTCAGAGCCAAGGGATCAAGGAATTGATGGAGAGGATATTGATTTTCATGGCAAAATATTTCAAATCTTTTCATGCATATTTGCTACCAAATCATGACAAATCATATTGATTCTTTCCAAATCTATCCATGCACGAAATATTGAGTGTATATCATGCATAAAAAGATTTAAAAACCTAGGTTTAGTATTTTTCATATATTTTAATTAATTAAATGAATTTCTAGCATTTAAAAATTCAAATAAATAAAATAAAAATGATAAAAACTTCCCTTTGGGCCAAATGGTCGTGCACATGTTTTGGATAATGAATTGTGGAAGAAAAAGAGGCCCATTAGCAATTTTAGGTCATTTGAAGCAATGTTGACTTTTCAAAATATCCAAAAATTTCCCAACTTCCACAAGGCATAACTTGCTCAATTTTTAAGCTTTGCTCATGTTCTTGGACATTTTGGAAAGGACTTTGAGTCCTCTAACCAATGTCTTTGGTCCCATGTCATTTTGATTTACCAATCTCAAGTTATGGCCTTTGACTTAAAGTCCCTTTTTGTTGACTTTTGAAAATGACCTATAATGTTGAAATTGATAACTTTTTGTGAGAGCATTTCTTGGACTTAAAGTATGAAGAGGAGTTGTAGGAAATGTCTTTCTCTTCAAAATGAGCTTTGGATGGAATTTTTCTGATAATCCATGTGAAAGTTATGCCCTGGTCAATTTACAGTTGACTTTTTCAACTGTCCAAATATGGAAACTTTTGCATCTTGAGACTTTTTGAGCCAAGCTTTGAGAATCATGATCAAGCATTGTTCAAATGATGTTTGTGGCTTCAAAATGAGATGTTGACCAAAAATTTGGACTTTTGACTGTCAAATGACCATTTTGCCCCTACAGTTGACTGTAGTGCAACTAGGGTTTTTGACTATGCAATTTTGTGCTGTAAGTCTTGAAACTTGATATGAAGATGCTTGACCATGTTTGTAGGCATGTGGGACTTGATTGGACCCTTGGAAACTTCATTTTCTTTGTCAGAACCAAAACCCTAATTTTGACTGTTTAGGAGGCCCTTGAACTGTGCAACCCTTGAGGAGATTTTGAAGCTTTGACTTGGCAAATCTTGAAGAATATGGGAGGGAAAATTTTGGGGTATAACATTCACCATTACGTCCTTTACTATGCCAACTGGTTACACGATGGATTTGTCAGCAAGTTGCAATTTCATTGTTGTTGGTTTCAAATCAAGCTTACCAATCTATTTGAGAATAGATAATGGGAGAAGGTTGGTTCTTGATCCAAGATCAACCAAGGATTTATCAAACTTGATGTTTTCGATGATGATTGGTAATGTAATGCTTCAAGGATCAATTTCTAGGTTTTCCGCCTTTTTCTCATTTTCAACTCTCTTTTCTTTGCCACTCTCCCCAACTTTCGTTTCAGCCACGTCTTCAATCTTTGTTGAAACTAAATTGCAAGTTTATTTTGGATTGGCTTGAGTGGTTGCGGTGAAAGTTCCCGTTTGTTGTTCAGCCTGCTGTTTTTCTATTTGTTCTACTTGCATTTCAAGTTTTCTGATTAAAGCATCAATATTTTTCTGGTTTTCCCTGGACAGCTGCATAAACTGATTCAACGTGTCTTCTAGTTTTGAGAGTTTGTTAGTTTGAGTGTAACTTTGGTATGGATTCTAATTGCCTCCCAAATAATTAATTTCTTCAATAATCTGAGGACAAAAACTGGTTGGATGGTCACCTGTACAAAGCTCACAAAAGGCTACTTGTTGTGGAAGATTGGATAGTTTCTTGGTTAATTCTTCCATTGCTTGGGTGAGAAGTTTGTTTTTTGCCAAGATTGTTTCATTTGCACCTAACTCCAGGATTCCAGGTTTACTTTGTGTCGTATGTCTGTTGTATTAAACCCGATGATCTCCATGAAGAGTTACCATGCTTTGAAGCATAAACAGAAAGTTCACACCTAAGCACACACTTGAACAAACATTGTGAAAACAAATATATACAATATATAACAAATTCACAAAAATTAGAAGTATAGAAACGATTGTGATGTTTTAATACCTTAAACGCCAATCCCCAGCAACGGCGCCAATTTGGTGCTGAGTACAATCAAATATATGTATTGTGTATTATTGTATCTGAAGGGATTGAAGCGATATCAAAATCGTTCAACGGTTTCTATAATTTTAAGCATAAGTTTCAAAATTTGTTTGGTTTATAAGTGACAAAAAGTAAAATGCGTAAATAACAAAAGATAAGTTTCAGAGGAATAAACTTGTTGAGAATTGGTTTTCATTCACATATTCAATATGCAAAACTCAAATCAGTTATACACAACTTAAGAATGTTTCAAGATCATCACGTATCACACACAAACAAAGCTCATGTCTAAACTTTGATGTGATTTCTACCGTATATTTTAATCAATGATTTCTCAATCTATTAAACAATAACGTAGCATTAAGATTCGATACTTTAGTGAATATTAAACATAAATCTATGTATATCATTTAGAGTTTAATAGTTGTTATCTTGGATCGAGATTAGAACCGTATTTGTCAATATCAATTTAATCCATGAAATAAATGGTAAAACAAACATAACAACGATAATGATTCAAAATTAAATTGCATATAACACTATGATCAAAGTAAATACATATTGTTTCGGTGAATTACGAGCAATCCCAACAAGAGAGGGATTTAGCTACACATGATAGCTTGAAGTATATTTGAATATTTGAGTTGAAACGACATCAATGACTATTTCCCGACTCTTGATGCATATCCAACCCTTCTACCTAAACCCTCCTCTATTCCTCTGCTATTACAACTGTATATTGTATTACAAGATAAAAATTGGAATGCCCTCGCTGAACTGAGTTGTGTCCTATTTATAGTAGTTTTGGTCGCCTGAGTTTGCTAAGCAAACTATACTTCCCTAAACGAAGTGTCTGTTACTTCTCCTTTAAGTTTTAAATCAAACTGCTCTTCAGATGCCGCCAAAGTTCTCTAAGCGAGGTGAGGTTCGCTAATCGAAATTGCTTTCTTCAGCCTGAACTCTTTTCAAAATATGTTTCTTTGACCGCCCTGTTTCACTAATTGAAGTAATACTCGCTTAGAAAAAGTTGATTTCTTCAGCCTGAAGTCTTTTTGACTGCCCTATTTCGTTAAGCGAAGGCCCGATTCGCTAAGCGAACTGCTTCGCTTCTCCTTACTATTGGCGAAACTTGCTGATTTTATTTTGTCTTATTTTCGCTATGCGAACTATTCCTCCCTAAGCGAATTGGTCTTTTCGCTACAACTCACTTAGCGAAGTGTCTGATAGCTGGTTTTTGCTTTATGGACCAAATCCTGCACAAAACAAACCAAACCAAGTAAAATTGCACAATAACACTTTTATTCAATAATTGAGGTTTTTATGTTATAATCTTGTCAATTAAGTAAAATAAATGCTATGTAATGATATGAAAATTTCCATGAATCAAGCATTCATCAAACTCTCCCCAACTTGAATCTTGGTTTGTCCTCAATCAAAGTAAATCAGAAGCAATAGTTTCTATATCAACTTTCACATGATCAACAAAATTTTCAATGAAGTAGTCAAGGCACATGGTGTTTAAAGTTGCACATCCAAGTGTTGATGCATTATTACTTTCTTTAGTATTTAGGCACATTCATGAAACAAGTCTTCCACATGAA
Source organism: Vicia faba (assembly GCA_948472305.1). Classification (NCBI taxonomy): domain Eukaryota; kingdom Viridiplantae; phylum Streptophyta; class Magnoliopsida; order Fabales; family Fabaceae; genus Vicia; species Vicia faba. The sequence continues at coordinate 1,131,875,006 of OX451735.1, forward strand.
ATTCATGTCAAACTATCCAAAGTAATAAACATGTTAGTCATGAATCACACCTATCACACTTTTTTGTATAAGTGAAAATGATGAGGTATTTTGATCTGTCACATGATAAAACTTATTAACATCTTGATTGATTCATGCATTCATCTAAGCAAAATATGTTGACATGTAAAGAAAAAGATCACCAAGGTCTTTTCATGGTTGTAATGTGGCCAATGTACCAAGGAAGTTTCACTTACGTGGATAATGGAAACAAAGTGGTTTTTGATTTTTCTTTCTTAGAAGAGAATTCATAGTTTTTTATTCTTTGTATCATGTTACTCATCCAAACCTTTCTTGTTTATTTCTTTTGAACATATTCATTTTTGGTCTTTTCTTTTCTCGCTTTTCTTTTTTCTTTTTTTAAAACTTTCTATTTTCCTTTCTTTTGAACAAGTACTTTTTTCTTTTTCTCCACAATTTTTAACAAATCCTTCTTTTCTTTAAATGCTCTTTATGATTTGGCAAAAGATATCAATGGTTTTAAGTTTCATTTTTAAGAAAAATAGAATCTATCATAGATGAACTTTTTAATGATTTTTAATGATATAGAACAATGCTTTAGAAAGTGTTTTTCTTAATACATTATTCAGTTAATGGATGATGGATTCATGTCATAAGGCTCAAAAAGGGGTTGCAAATGATCACTCACTCTCAAGGAATAATGAGGCTACATTTGGTCTACTAGTTATGCTCAAATTCAAAGAATTTCCTTGATCCCTTCTATGTTTTTACAATGATCGTCATAAGTACAAGATTAAGCGTGAATTAAACGAGTTAAAACAAGAATTTATCATTCTCCTAAGCATAAGGTGAACCATGGAAGGCTGCCTCACTTTTTATGGTTTTGGAAATAAGTGATTCATAATTAAAACATGTTATTGGTTAGGGTATGAGTTGAATTTATGCAGATTACTCATATTATATTCACGCTAAACCTTAAGAAAGCAATAAACACTTACCTTGGTTTGTGAAACACTTTCAAAGTTGTGTTATTTTACCCTTGTGCCTTTGATTCATGTGAATTTTGATCTTCCACTCTCTGTCTTTCTATCTCATTTCAGAGGACAAAAGAATAAAGCTTTAGGATTTGGACATAGGACACTTACAGCTAAATACTTAAACTAAAAACATAAAACTTGAAATTGAAGAAACTGGCATGATTAGTATTTTTGCTGATTCTGCTATTTACGCTTAGCGAGATAGGGATCGCTTAGCGAACTCTGCAGAATTCAGTTTTTCTGTAGAATTTTCTTTGTGTTATCTCATGCCATTTTCTTCATAGTAATTGACTAAGTATGCAATATAAATAAAATAAATATGTAAAAGATTGGGTTACCTCCCAACAAGTGCTTGTTTAACGTCATTACCATCATGCTTTGGCCTTTCTTTGTCATTGGTTATTTCATGTACCGTGCCTATTTAATAAAGAGTTTTTACTTTGGAATAGTCTTCCTCTTTATGTTGTAAGGCTTGAAACAATTTGAAGTTTACCTCCTAACTTTTGCACCTTATTTTCATCATTCCTTCATCGTCATCGGTCATTGTTCGGGCTGCTTTTATGAATGGAGGGCCTAAGATCAGAGGTATGTTGTCATCTTCATCCATATACATCATCACAAAATCAATTGGAAATAGAAGAGTTTCAAGCTTCACCATTATGTCTTTTATTATGCCAACTGGTTGTGCGAAGGATTTGTTAGCAAGTTGCAATTTCATTGTTGTTGGTTTCAAATCAAGCTTACTAATCTCTTTGAGAATAGATAATGGGGGAAGGTTGGTGCTTGATCCAAGATCAACCAAGGCTTTATCAAACTTGATGTTTTCAATAATGATTGGTAATTTAATGCTTCCAGGATCAATTTCTAGGTTTTCCGCCTTTTTCTCATTTTCAACTCTCTTTTCTTTGCCACTCTCCCCAACTTTCGTTTCAGCCACGTCTCCAATCTTTGTTAAAACGGAATTGCAAGTTTCTTTTGGTTTGGCTTGAGTGGTTGCTGTGAAAGTTCCCATTTGTTGTTCAGCCAGTTGTTTTTCTATTTGTACTACTTGCATTTCAAGTTTTTTGATTGAAGCGTCAATATTTTTCTGGTTTTCCATGGACAGCTGGATAAACTAATTCAATGTGTCTTCTAGTTTTGAGAGTTTGTCAGGTTGAGTGTAACTTTAGTATGGATTATGGTTGATATCGATACTATGCTCATTGAGATCAGACTTTCGGGATATTTTGGTTGCCAATAAAGAGGCTTACGCTGAAACAACGCCCGATGAAGAAAGATTAGTGATATTGAGATCCCCTAGAACCCGTTACTTACTAGAACAGGTTGAGCCAACTAAACTTTAAGAGGTTACTTACCTATCAAACTCCATGCAAGCCTAAACATAAGGACTTGTCTGCTTTGTGTGTATATGACTATTTGTACATAATAACTTGCTTACATTGCATACTTGTACATAACATCATGACATCATACCATAGCATTTTCAATAACCTTTTCAAGGATATCAAGGGCCTATGATGTAGGGTCCTGTTGAACCAGACGCCTATCAAAGGGGAAAGAGGATTTATTTTCCTCTATACAAACGCTATCAAAGATCAAATTACAACAACTTGAGTCAAGGGCTACGACCCCCTTGGCATGGTGAGCTTAATTCTCGTGGAAGGACATCCACTAATACGAAGTTCTCCAATAAAAATTATAAGTAACTTCTAAAATCTTCTTGTGTTTACCGCGCGAGATCCTTGAAAACATGCATCCACATATAATGCATCATATCATGACAGGTTTCTCCCATACAGGTCTTCTTATCTTCCTACCGTTTATTTCAGTAAGATGGATATGGAACAAACGGTAAAGGATCTCCAGGTACAAAATGCCCAATTCCAACAAATGTTCCTGGCTATGGATAAGGGGAAAGAGGACTTGAAGACTCTTCTTCTCAAAGACAAGAAGAAAAAGTCAAAAAGTCAGTAGGTGTCCTAAACTTGGGAAGAAGACTTAGAGGACCAGTCAAGAGAGCTCTAGATCTCTCAACTCTGTCAACCGAAGGAGACAATCATACAAAAGAAGGAGATAACAGTCTGTGGATGGATGAAGATGAAGCTGACTTTTATGAGGAACAATATCCTCCCGCTGATGATAAATACAAACAGCTGGAGGATCTCCTCAATGCTATGGAGATTCAGCAGATACCTGGCTTGGTTTTTGAAGAGTTAGGTTTGGTTTCCGGAGTGGTTATCCCACCAAAGTTCAAAATCCCTACCTTTGCCAAGTATGATGGGATCTCTTGTCCTAAAATGCATCTGAGGTCATATGTCTGCAAGATTCAGCCTCACACTTCCGACCGGAAGCTATGGGTCCATTTCTTCCAAGAGAGTTTGGTTGGCACTCAGCTAGAGTGGTTCTATCAGTTGGAAAGAACTGATATTCATACCTGGGAGGACTTGGATACTGCTTTCTACAAGCAGTATTAATACAACGCTGATCTTGCACTAACTTGTACGCAATTGCAAAATATGACCATGCGTTCCAATAAGGGCTTCAAAGAGTACGCCCAAAAATGGAGAGACTTGGAAGGCAGAGTGCAGCCACCCTTAACTGACAGGGAGCTGATTGACATCTTTATGGGAACTTTGACTGGACCTTTCTTCAATCACCTAATCGGAAGCTCCTCGGTCGGATTCATCGAGCTAATACTGACTGGCGAAAGAGTCGAAGTTGGCATCAAAAGCGTAAAGATCCAAGGAGCTTCATCCTCTGATGCTCAGAAAAAGCCATGCAATTGGAAGAAAGAGTCCAATGTTGTTTATGGTCAAAAGGGTCATAACAAGAGCAACCACGACCAACATGTGGGGGAAGTCCTGATCTCTGGTCCTGCATCAATGCAACAATGTCAACAGGGGAATCAGCACAAGGAGGTCGTGCCTAAAAGACAATTCACTAAGATCTACATGCCATTGGCTCAAGCACGACACATGTTGAAAGACATCAAAAACATTCCTCTGGAATCAAAAGACAGTGATGGTTCCCTACCAAATAGGCTGTCATTATCTCTCATGAGAAAAGCCCACTGATTCAAAACCTACGAAGGAGACTTAAGAAAAACTAGGGCATCCCGCTGACTGTAATCTCAAAAACAAGAACAGTCAGGCAAAATCAGGATAATAAATCAAAAAGAGATCACTACAAATCCTCAACAAAACATGGAAAATATGGCAAAAATGACTGCCTCCCAACAAACTTAACTTGTCTGAACCATCACCAAAACGTCATTCCAGACTCGATTGGAGTCCAAATGCACAATTAACTGAGTTTAAGACTGAAGGACATCACGAAGAACGGGCGGGTACAAATACACTTTGAGCCTTATCCTTGTTTCTTAAACCATGAACCATACCACGATACAACCTTTCAAAGTCCTAATTGAAGCATGGGTTAGTCCGAAAGCATATTGTTACAAAAGGTATCCTGACTCCTGTAAGGCTTACTCTAAATCCTTATTTGAATTCACATACTTGCAAAATTATTTTATTTGCTAAAATGCATTTTCAAAACTTCAAGACAATCATAAACTTTGCATTATTTTGAATATTGTTGTTTGCATATGGTTGTTTGATAACGGAGAAATTCACACGACGAATGCCCAGCGAACGAAAGCTCTCCCAGTGAACAAAATCACTTCAAATGGGATGACACTTCTAATGACATATCTCCTATAAACAAGGGGGCATGAAATGTCACTGTCCAACTCGCCTTGGGGCAGTCAAGTCAAGATTCCAAGAAATCTCTCAAGAAATGCTGAATAACCAGGGGCATGTCTGTATCTGAATCACTTAGGGCATTGAACGTGAATTCCAACAAAGGGTTGCGTACGGTCAGGCAAGCACTTCATGGAAATACTTGCTACTATGGGCAATGACGAATTCCACACAAAGTCCTTTTCACAAGGTGATTCCCAACCAAAATTTCAATCTCTGGAAACTTCTCCCTAACTGAGTTGATTTCAAGAACCCTCGAGGAGTTCTGCCAAAAGAAAGCACCTCTCCAACAGATTGGCGATAGGATTTATTTCCCCAACAAACGACAAGATTCCCCAACTTGAATTTGCCTCCCAGACTATCACAAATCAAGGGACCACAACTCCTCTCCCCCAGTAGACTTTCCTACAATCCCCAGTAAGCTGCTGCAAAACCTGTAAGACAATCAGATAACAGTTAACTCCTTTATCCCCAACAAGTTGTTAGTTTCCTTTCTCTCCCATCAAGAGATAATTCTCCAGTAGAGCAACAAACAACTAAGACTCCTGAACTTTTTCCCCAAACGGAAATCAATACTCTCCACAGAGTTTTCTTCTCAAGCAAAATCAACATCCCCCAGCGGATTTCTCCTCAAACGACAAAAACAAGAATCCCCAGTAGAAACATTCTAAGCAAGGTTTGAAGATGGGCATACTCTGCATCCCCAACGGTCATCCGAGATTCATCCTCTCAAAACTCCCCAATATTTGTCAAGGATTTATTTTCCAAGACAAAAATACATTCCAATAACATTTCGCATTTCATGCATCATATTACATACATGACAAGTGCATACGGCACAATATCATTTATTTTGAGAACATCATTGCCCCATGCATTTCATACATCATGGAATTGCATGCAGCTAACTCTTTACCTTTTCAGGAAAGACCAAATCAACAAATGGCTATCATCAACAATCTTCAAAAGGTCGGAGATTAATACTTGAAACCAGACAGGACAACTATCTCAAACGACCAACTTTTTCAAGTTCCAGATTAATACCTGTAACTAGCCAGGCAAACTATCTGTGGACGGCTGACTGTAGATTAACACCTGTAACAAGCCAGGAAAACTATCTACATGAAGAGATTGAAGATTAACACCTGTAACAATCCAGGAAAACTATCTTTCTTTCTCAGGTCAGAGATTAATACCTGAAACCAGACATGACAACTATCTACTCGACCAACTAAAGCAACCCTACCCATGTTCCTTCTCATTTCCAGATGCAGTTTTACACGAACTCATCATGAATCAATCCTACACGGGATCCTTCTCATTCAACTTTCAGTTACAGTTCAGATACGCTCCAGATACAGATTCCATTCTGATACTCAATCAGATTCAGCTTTCAGTTACAATTCAGATACGCTTCAGATACGGATGCCATTCTGATACTCATTCAGATTCAGCTTTCAGATACAGTTCAGATACGCTCCAGATATGGATGCCATTCTGATACTCATTCAGATTCAGCTTTCAGATACAGTTCAGATAAGCTCCAGATACGGGTGCCATTCTGATGCTCATTCAACATAATTTTCAAAAAAAGTCCACATACGCTCCATATACGGATGCCATTCTGATACTCATTCAGATTTAGCTTTCAGATACAGTCCAGATACGATCTAGATACGAATGCCATTCTTATACTCATTCAGATACGCTCCAGATACGGATTCCATTCTGATGCTCATTCAACACATTTTTCAAATACAATCCAGATACACGCCAGATACGGATGCCATTCTGATGCTCATTTAACACATTTCTCAAATACAGTCCAGATAGGATCTAGATACAGATGCCATTCTGATTCTCATTCAACACATTTCTCAAATACAATCCAGATATGATCCAGTTACTGATGTCATTATGACACCCATTCAGTACATCTTTCATATGCGAGTCAGATACAATCCATTTACGGATATTTTTTGATACTCATCCCACTACATCTACTATTTCAGTATAAATCAACCAGAGATCTATTCTGATACTTCTTCAAATTTTTGCCACCAATCACTCTTGGATGGCATCTGCAAGCCCATCTCCGAAAACTCTCCATCATCTCTCCAAATGGCATCTTTAAGCCTATTCCCTGCACAATCAAGCACCACATCATCAGAGTGAAAAATTTTGGACACTCTAGTATTCAATCATCTTCCACCTTTAAGTCACAAATGGCGGATCCGCCAATCTAACTCTTCAGGTTTAAGAAGATTGAACAGGGGCAGCTGTTGTACCCCAAAATTTGCCCTCTCATTTCTCAAAATATTATCCTGGACCCTCAGGTTTGCTTCTGACAAGTTTCAAGTCTCAGATTACAATTTTTCAAGAAAGTCATTCACAAGGGCAAAATGGTCAAATGCACATTGAAAAAATCAAACTTAGACTTTTGGATCAAAAGTCAAGTTTCAACAATCATATTTCATCCAGACATGAAATTGGTTCATCAAAAAATCAAAAGTCAGAAAATACTTTGAAAAATCAAATCTCTAAACATTTAGAAAATTTTCAGTGTTAGGAGAATATGATATTTCAGAACTTCTGGGCCAGTCTTCACGCAAGTGCAATCAGAATTTGCAAACACGGTTCAGAACATGATGCTTCAATCAGAACATTTAGAAGCGATGTTCTTCGGTCAAAACATGACTCTTCAGCATATGGAGGCTATGCTTCTGGTCTTCTGCGATCAAAACATCACCAAATCTCAAAACCTCGTTTAAGCAGCCTGCTGCCCTGCTATAGCACAGTCCTGCAACCAGCTGCTGATCCGGTCTACGCCTATACTTTCTCAAACCCCATATTTATACCAAATTAGCATACAAAAGCTGTGATTAAAAAGCAATGGAACAGTATGCCAAAAAGGTTTAAATCTCATTTGTCTTTCCCCCTAAAAACACAGCAATCTCACCTATAAATAAGTTACTCCATCACACTTTCAGGGGAATGGCTTTTGGAGGAGAGAATTATTGAATACAAAAAGAGAGAGAAGAAAACACTCAAACACTCTTAAACCCAGAATTATCAAAAAAACAAAACCTTTGTTCTTCCCTTTGAATCAAAGAACATAACATCTCGTTCCGTTCCTTGCTAACCCCAGAACATCTAAAGGCATCAGCTCAAGTCTCAAACACACGCTCCATATTCAAGGTAAGTCTTTCTGACTTTGAATCTTTTCATTCAGAACATCATTAAATATGTAAATATTATAGTATTGATGTTGCCCATATCATTGCATAAGTAGAAAAACTATGGATCATAACTTCTCGAATAAAGCTAGGCTCAGAATTAGGATCATAACTTCTATAAATTGTTGTGCTTTTATCTTTCTGACTTGCTGTTGTTAAGAACTGAATAAGTTGTTGATGTGTTGATTAATGTAAGGAAGGAGTTGAAATGTAACACAGAACTTCTGATTTTTCACTCATTGTTTAACACAACACATAACTTATGAGTTCCCATCACCATTTTAACACACAAAACTTCTAGGTTTTCTTATTTTTTTTAACACATCTTCTAGGTTTTCTCACTGTCATGGCACAACACCAGAACTTCTAGGTTTTCTCACTGTCATGGCACAACACCAGAACTTCTAGGCTTTCTTACTGTTTTAACACACAAAGAACTTCTAGGTTTTCTCACTGTCATGGCATAACACCATAACTTATAGGCTTTCTTATTGTTTTAACACACACACAAAACTTCTAGGTTTTCTCACTGTCATGGCATAGCACCAGAATTTCTAGGCTTTTATACTATTTTAACACACACAGAACTTCTAGGATTTTTCTCACTGTTTTAACACTCAGAACTTCAGCGCGTAGCGACCCAGAATCTTTGTTTTTCCCTCTAACATTTCTTTCAGGACCTCAGACTGCATCAATCCAGAACTTCTGATTTCCCTTGACGTTTCTTTCTGAACCACAGCGCGCCTGACATCAGAAATTCTGATCCCTTTTGTTTCGCTTTCAGCAACATGTTGATCCTATTTCTTATTTTTTTCTTTTTTTTATCATTTTCAGCATTAACACCTTTTTTTTACTAATATAAAAAAAACATAAAAATATTTTCCTTTTATTAATTAATTAATTTCTTTTTTTAATTCATTAAGACAAAAAATCATTTTCAAAACAAGTCCTTTTTTCTTTCTTGCATTGTACATTTTAATATAGTTGTAATAGTTAATTAGGATTTAAATTCTTGCAACCCCCCATTTGTAAATTTGTATCCCCATCCCTAAATGATGTAATAGCGTAAGACTTTACATTTCCGCAACTTATCGCTTTCAAATATAAATGCTAGTAATTAGGGTTTGTATGACAAGACATAAAATCAACAAATAGATAACCCTAATCAAGACTAAATGCATGTAAACCAAACACACCGTTCACACTTGCACCCTTAGGGTAATCCCTCTTTGTTGCCTTTCGGAAAATAGTCATGTCCCTCGAATATGGGCGTTTTAGCAAAGACCCTCGATAAAAGATCATAGTCCCTCGATGACCCTCAATGTTTCCTTCGGTAAACGATCTAGTCCTTAAACGACATTGCTAAAACGTCTCATAGGTTGCCTTCTATGACTATACAAAACGTCTCATGCCCGTCCCTTCACATCCAACGACGGGGTTTCTTACCAAACAATGGTAAGATAACAACATCTAAAGGAGGAGGAAAAGAAAGTTTAAGACCTTTTGAGTAGGTAGGTTACTCCTAGTTGCTCACTTGCTCACAATAAAAACATCTTATACACCCACAATTTCACTTTGAAACATTTTTCAAAAGACAAAACACTTTGTACGCGTTCTTATAGAGACGAGAACCATTTACAAAGACACCTTTTCAAAATCGCTTTCAAAAACACATTCCACAAACACTTCTTTGAACTATTTTTCAAACAAAACTTTGTACGCGTTCTTATAGAAACGAGAACCATTACAAAGAAGTTTTCAAAATACTTTCAAAACCCACACCACAAGCACATTTTCAAACAAAAGCAAGTGATCTGGCGAGCAACTAAGAGCCCATAGATAACTACAGATGAAAAGGGTGCTAACATATTCCCTTTTCATAACCTACCCCCCCCCCCCCTGAACTCAAGAAATAATCTCGAAAGGTATTTCCTGTTCTTTTCAACCTTTCCTTTTGGATAAAAGAAAAGTCGATGGCGACTCTTGCTAACCATAACAATTGTGATTAAATGCAAAACACCCAAGTCAGTTCTCCCACCATGTTACAATAACAAATGCGCAAAACTTAGAAGTATAAAAACAATTGCGATGTTTTAATACCTTAAACGCCATTCCCTAGCAACAGTGCCAATTTGGTGCTAAGTACAATCAAATGTAAGTATTGTGTATTATCGTATCTGAAGGGATTGAAGCGATATCAAAACTGTTTAACAATTTCTATAATTCTAAGCATAAGTTTCAAGATTTGTTTGGTTTATAAGTGACGAAAAGTAAAATGCGTAAATAACAAAAGATTAGCTCAGAGGAATATACTTGTTGGGAATTGGTTTTCATTCACCGATTCAATATGCAAAACTCAGATTAGTTATACACAACTTATAAACGTTTCAAGAACATCATGTATCGCACACAAACAAATCTCGTGTCTAAACTTTGATGTGATTTCTACCTCATGGTCTAATCGACAATTTCTCAATCTATTAAACAATATGTGGTCGGTGGGAACGAGAACTGACTGTTTTTGGAATGCTGGTTCGCGTTTGCGTTTGTTTTCGCAAAGTGTCGCGGTAAGCAAGAGTTGCCACCGTCTTTTATTTTATCCAACAAGGGAAAGGACAAAAGCACAAAAAAATTCCTTTTTGAGATGTTTCTCGGGTTCGAGAGGTAGATTATAGAAAGGGAAGGTGTTAGCACCCTTTCTATCTGTGGTTATCCACGGGCTCTTAGGTACTTGCTCACTATGTTTTCAAAAGGTTTGCTTTTCTTTGTGATTGTGGGTTTTGAAAAGAATTTTGTTTTTGAAGAAAGTGTAAGTGCGAAAAGTTTTTTGTTTTGTTTTTAAAAGAGAGCAAGTACTTAAGAACCTCTACCTACTCAAAAAGGAATTTAATTGTGCAAATGTCCTTTAGACAGTACTATCCTACTATTGAGGAGTAGGTAGCACCGTCGTTGGAGTTTTCGGGTCAATTCGATTTTAGGGATGTATGGTCACTAAAGCAACGTTAGGACGCTTTAGTGGTAATCCTAATGTCTTAGATCATTTTTATCGAGGCAACCATTTCGAGGCAACTTATGATCTTGGGACAAAGGACGACCTCTAAAACATCCTATACTTAATGACCACGTTCGAGGCAACCAAGTGAGGTGTACCCTAAGAGTGGCATGTGCAAGTGTGTCAATTTTCAGTTATTTTACTCTTGCATGTCATGGTGAGCTATTGTTGATTTTAAGTTAAGAGTTAATCTTGTCATGCAATCCTAGTTAGCATACACCTAAGCAATTAATATATGCACAGGAATTTAAAGTGCGGGAATTGTAAATCCTACGCTATTACAAGGCTTTCGGGGAGGGGGATTATTTACATGTCCAAAAATTGGGGAAATAAAAGCAGTGAAGGGTCTTAGTTAAGCTATTACATCCCAGTAGGCAATTACAATAAAATAAACGTGCACGAATCTGAAAATAAACTCTAAAAATCCTAAGAACGAAATCTTTTTGTTATTTTATTTTATTTTGGGAAAATGATCTAAATCTATTTAATTTTAGTTTTTTTTGAGAAAATGTTAAGATAATTAAGAGATTAATTAACAAAGTTAATTTTAATAGAAAAAACTAGCCTAATGTTCTTTGTGTTTTTTTATTTTATTCTAATGTTAATTAAAAAAAGATAAAAATATATCAATGAAAACAAAAATAAAATACAAGGGGGGGATCCTTCGATCCAGGGAAAAAAGGAGTTTCGACCCAGGGAGGGAAATGGTCCTTTCGATTGGCCAGACAGTAAGGCGTGAGTAGCCTTCGATCCAGGGAAGAGGATTGTCTTTCGATCATGGAGGTCATGGCTTTCGATCCAGGAATGAGATGCCTCCTTCGATCCAGCATGCTAATGGGTTCGATCCAGAGAAGGGCTCTCCTTCGATCTGGGATGTTATACCTGCAAAAGCATGTTAGCGAAATAAAATACAGGGCCTGGGTATTGAACCCCAGGCCCTTCGATCCTGCGCTTGTTGGGTCTCTTCAGGCTATGTCTGCAGCAAATATTAGCAAATGATGGACATGGCCTGGGTGCCAAACCCAGGCTCTTTGATCCTGTCTAGGATGGAAAATCGAAAGTAACAACGAGTAATGATATGTTATGCGAAAAACAAGGTTGGATAATTTACCCTTTCTTACCAACAGATTGGAATTTCGATTTGGGCGCTTCCTGGATGTAGGCACCTTCGATCTGGGCTTTTGGGCTTGGCTACTTATGAAAATGCTGATGACTTTTGGGCAGCGTAACTCCAATGTCTTTTGTTCTCCTGTTGTGTGATTTTCGTTGTGTATTCTCCTGCAGAGTTTTTGTGTGTGTTGTATATTTTTGTGTGTATATTTTCTGTGTGATTTTCGTTTGATTTTTCGTGTTTTGCACTGCATGCTTGCTTCTGTATTTATAGGGGTGTGAGGGTGCAGTAATGGCAAGAGACAACATTTAACCAGGCCATTAAATCCATGAGACAAGAATCAAACACATTAAATAATTTCCTTTTTTGAAATGTTCGTGTCTCCTGGATGAACCTGGACGCTTTTGGATTTCGAATGCCTTCAGGCCCTGTTCTTCGATTGGCCTTGAGTTGCCTCCTTCGAATGGATTTCTCATGTACCTTTCGAATGATCCTTCTGAATGCTTCTTCGAATGGTCTTGAGTTGTTTCCTTCGAATGGACTTTTTTGAATTCCAATCGAAGGGCACTGTTATAATGCCAATCGAAGTACTTGTCCATAACGCCAATCGAAAGGCTCCTTCAGAATGCCAATCGAAGGGTCTTTCAGAATTCCAATCGAAAGCCTTGACATAATGCCAATCGAAATGCTTGAAATAATGCCAATCGAAAGGCTCCTTCAGAACACCAATCGAAGGGTCTTTCAGAATGCCAATCGAAATATACTTAAAGCACCACTCAAAAATTTTCTTTTTCCTTAGGCAAGGGTTTCTGGTCAACCATGCAAGGGGAAGGCTTTGGAAAACATGAGAGGGAAAATTTTGGGGTGCAACAGTTGCCCCTGTTCAATTTTCTTAAACCTGAGGATATAGATTGGCTTTCGAGCCTTTCGTGATCCGAAGGTGGAAGATAATTGAACACTAGAGTGCCCAGAAATTTGCACTCGCATGGTGTGGTATCAGCATTGTAACGTCGGGAATGGGCTTACAGATGCCATTTAGAGATTGTTGGTAGGAGGATGGGCTTACAGATGCCATCTGGAGATTGTTGGTAGGAGGATGGGCTTATAGATACCATCTGGAGATTGTTGGTAGGAGGATGGGCTTATAGATGCCATCTGCAGGAGTGTCGATCGCATAAGAGATTCCTTAGCGAGAACTTGCATACCTGAGAAATAAAGATGGTCGTCCTGGCTTGTTACAAGTGTTAATCTTCAATCTCTTTGTATAGATGGTTTTCCTGGCTTGTTACAGGCATTAACCTACAATCAGTTGTCCACAGATATTTTCCTGGCTTGCTACAGGTATTAAACTGGGACTTAAAAGGTTGGTCGAGGAGATATCGTCCTGGCTGGTTTCAGGTGTTGGTCTCTGACCTGAGAAAGAAAGGTCTTCCTGGCGTGTTGCAAGTATTCATCTTCAATTTCTTCATGTAGATCATTTTCCTGGCTTGTTACAGGTATCAATCTATGATCAGTCGTCCACAGATATTTTCCTGGCTTGCTACAGGTATTAAACTGGGATCTGAAAAGGTTGGTCAAGGAGATATCTGTCCTAGCTGGTTTCAGGTATTGATCTCTGACCTGAGAAAGAAAGGCTTCCTGGCTTGTTTCAGGTATTAATCTACAATCAGTCGTCCACAAATATTTTACTGGCTTGCTACAGGTATTGATCTGGAACTTGAAAAGGTTGGTCAAGGAGATATTGTCCTGGCTGGTTTCAGGTGTTGATCTCTGACCTGAGAAAGAAAGGTCTTCCTGGCTTGTTACAGGTATTCATCTTCAATCTCTTCATGTAGATACTTTTCCTGGCTTGTTTCAAGTATTAATCTATGATCAGTCGTCCACAGATATTTCCCTGGCTTGCTACAGGTATTAAACTGGGACCTGAAAAGGTTGGTCAAGGAGATACTGTCCTGGATGGTTTCAGGTATCGATCTCTGACCTGAGAAATAAAGTCTTCCTGGCTTGTTTCAGGTATCAATCTACAATCAGTCGTCCACATATATTTTCCTGGCTTGCTACAGGTATTCAACTAGGACCTGAAAAGGTTGGTCAAGGAGATACTGTCCTGGCTGGTTTCAGGTGTTGATCTCTGACCTGAGAATGAAAGTCTTCCTGGCTTGTTACAGGTATTCATCTTCAATCTCTTCATGTAGATACTTTTCCTGGCTTGTTTCAGGTATCAATCTACAATCAGTCGTCCACAGATATTTTCCTGGATTGCTACAGGTATTAAACTGGGATCTGAAAAGGTTGGTCGAGGAGATATTTGTCCTGGCTGGTTTCAGGTATCGATCTCTGACCTGAGAAAGAAAGTCTTCCTGGCTTTTTACAGGTATTCATCTTCAATCTCTTCATGTAGATACTTTTCCTGGCTTGTTTCAGGTATTAATCTATGATCAGTCGTCCACAGATATTTTCCTGGCTTGCTACAGGTATTAAACTGGGACCTGAAAAGGTTGGTCAAGGAGATACCTATCCTGGCTGGTTTCAGGTATTGATCTCTAACCTGAGAAAGAAAGGTCTTCCTGGCTTGTTACAGGTATTCATCTTTAATCTCTTCATGTAGATACTTTTCCTGGCTTGTTTCAGGTATCAATCTACAATCAGTCGTCCACAGATATTTCCCTGGCTTGCTACAGGTATTAAACTGGGACCTGAAAAGGTTGGTCAAGGAGATACTGTCCTGGCTGGTTTCAGGTATCGATCTCTGACCTGAGAAAGAAAGGTCTTCATGGCTTGTTACAGGTATTCATCTTCAATCTCTTCATGTAGATACTTTTCCTGGCTTGTTTCAGGTATCAATCTACAATCAGTCATCCACAGATATTTTCCTGGCTTGCTACAGGTATTCAACTGGGACCTGAAAAGGTTGGTCAAGGAGATACTGTCATGGCTGGTTTCAGGTGTTGATCTCTGACCTGAGAATGAAAGTCTTCCTGGCTTGTTACAGGTGTTAATCTTCAATCTCTTCATGTAGATAATTTTCCTGGCTTGTTACAGGTATTAATCTACAATCAGTCGTCCACAGATATTTTCCTGGCTTGCTACAGGTATTAAACTGGGACTCGAAAAGGTTGATGGTAGCTATCTTTTGATTGACCTTTTCCTGAAAAAGGTAAAACGTTAGCTGTATGCAATGTCATGATGTATGAAATGCATGATGTCATGATGTTCTCAAAATAAATGAGATATGTGTTGTATGATGCGTATGTGCATGTATCATGATGTATGGAAATGTAATGTTTTAGCTGGGGAAAATAAATCCCGGATAGCTTCTGGAGAATAGAGTTGAGTTCTTCATTTCCGTTGGGGATGATGAACGAAGATGATTGCAAGAATAAACCCGCAGAAGAGGATGACTCCGTTGGGGAATAAACTTGATGAAGAGATTACTCTGAAGGGAATTACTCTGTGGGGGAGAGATACTTTGCTGAGATTTTAACGATAAACTCCGCTGGGGATTCCGTTGATAAGCTCTGTTGGGGATTTTGATGATGAACTCCACTGGGGATTGAATCTGTTGAGGGTACAAGTCCTGCTTGGGGAAAGAAAGAACTTCGTTGGGGATGATCTTTTAGTTGCAACTTGCTGGGGATAACCTTCTGAAATTGGCTGGGGAGACTTATTTGTACTCTGCAGGGGATAAGCTTCCAGAATCTGCTGGGGAAGACGATTCAACTCTGTCGGGGAAGCTTTTTTAGACTGCGCTTGGGAAATGGCCTTACTGGGGGTACCTTGCATTCTACCGGGGAACATTCTTATATTCCGTTGAGGAATATTAAGACTGCCGGGGATACTCTTATGCTTGCTGGGGAATATCCTTATACTCCGCTGGGGAATATTAAGACCTTCCGGGGATACCCAACTTTTTTAGGGCTGATGGTAGACCAACTCTGCTTGAGGAGAGTATTGTTGATTTGTACATAGCTTCAAGTCTCAGCCGGGAGAGAGTTATCATTACTGTCTTATGCTGCGGGGAGTGAAGGTATCTTAGCCATATTCTCCAGCTGAATCTACCTTTGTACCTGGTGAGCAAAGCAGCTGTACAGTTTGGACAATTTTTATTGCCCCAGTTTCTGCGGGAGAAGGTGCCTGCGGAGGCCCTGTGGATCTAGTATTATCCCCACCTATGAGGTGCTTGGTAACTGCCGATTGAAGTGACAAATCTTCTTCTGGTAGGCAAGTGACGAGATGATGGGACATAGTCGTACGCTTTGATCCCTAATTTTTTATTGGACCGCCCTTTCGGGTTTTCAGTCCATCGGGATACCCTTTTTTGCCCAAGCCGCCTTTTCAGGTTTTCGACTTGCCGGGTGTACAAATTTTTCATTTTCATCCCTTATTTTTGCCCGAACCCTTTTGGTTCGCCGGGAAGCCCTTATTTTTGCCTAGGCCAGTCAACCTAGCGGGTCTTTGTTCATGCGCGGTATTTTTTGACTATGTCCACGCTCTCAGAGTGTAGGGAGGTGTCACTTCCAGTAGTTTCGTGTTGCCATACTACCAGAAGATGTTTGATCATGCAAGATTCGTTGCTGGAATTCATGTCCCATGCCCCAGGTGACTCAGATGGAGATCTGCCCCTGGCTATTTGGCATCTTTGAGAGATTTCCTGGAATCTTGACTGGACTGCCCCAGGTGTGGAAGATGATCATGTCTGCCCCTTGGTTGGAAGTGTTTCTTCCACTTGAGATGACCCTTTTTATTGAGAAGGCTTTTGTTCACTAGATATTCGTCGTGCGAATTTCTCTGTTATTTGAACAAATAGTCATATGCAAACAATGTTATTTTAAAAATGCAAATCTTATGTCTGTCTTGAAGTTTTTGAAAATGCATTTTTTCAGTAAGATAGGAAAATTTTGTAAAATGCAATGTCAACTCAGGATTTACAGCAAGCCCTACAGGAGTCAGGATACCTTTTGTAACAGTATGCTTTCGGACTAACCCATGCTTCAGTTAGGACTTTTGAAGGGTTATAACGTGGCCTGGTTCACGGTTTAAGAAACAAAGGATAAAGGCTCAAAGTATATTTGTACCCACCCGCTCTTCGTGATGTTCTTCGATCCTAAACTCAGTTAATTGTGCATTAGATCTTGTTTGAGTCTTTGCTCTGATATACCAGTGATGGTTCGAATACTGACAATTTATTTTGAACAGACAGTCATTTTTGCAACATTTCTCATGTTGTTGAGGATTTGTAGCGACCTCGTTCTTTTGATTTGTGTTATCCCTATCTTTTGCCTGAACTGTTCCTTTTTGTATTCAAAGTCAGCGGGATGCCCCCGTTTTGTAAGTCTCCTTCATAGGTTTTGACTTAATGGGCTTTTATTTCTGAGAGATTGACTGCCTATGAGATAAGGAACCACCACTGTCTTTTGATTCCAGAGGAATGCTTTTGATGTCGTTCGTTGTATTATGAACTGAGAGTTTTGCGACTTTAATGCATATCTTTTGAATTAACTGAGAGACTACCCTGCCCCAGGTTTAAATCAAAGGTTTCAATTTGTTTAAAAATAGAAAAATCCTACTTCTTTGGCTCGAAGGGGTTGACTAGGGATTATCTTCCTTATAACTCCAATGTTTAGGATTTGAAAGAAATGCTTGTACATCGTTAGCAAGGTCTGTCCAAAAGCATACTGTATGAGATTATGGCATTGTTTCGTCATCCTCCCTCTAAAGGCTTGTAACTTTTAGCAAGAGTTGAATGTCATAAAGTGAGTAAAAAGCATAGTTTAAATGTAATTAAAGGATAAATTCAAGACAAACATATGCAATGCATTAGTGAAACAGAGTTTGACATTAATAGATAAATGTTTGAATAGCAAAGAGATTATAACTTGAAAATTCAAATGAACAAAAGTCTTCTCGTCTCAGTACTGATCACTTCAAATGGTGAACCTTGGAGGGATGGTAGAAAAACTCAGCCTGACCATCTTGTGTGAATTCCAATGCTTCTTCATCAATCAGGTTTTGAATTTTGTACCTCAACTTCCAACAGTCGTCAGTATCGTGCCCCGGACTATTAGAATGGTACGCGCACCTTGCATCAGGATTGTAGTTGGGTGAAGAAGTCTTAGGATTCAGATGAGGTCCTACTAACGTCACCAGATTCAGTCTCAACAAATGTTGCAAAGCTTGGGACAGCGGCATGTTGAGCTTGGTAAACGGCCTCTGGTCAACCCGTTGCTTTTGGTTAGGTTGTTGTTGGACCCTTGAGGTAGTAGCAACTTGGAGAGGTCCATTCTTTACCAAGCCAAACCCTTGTCTTCTTGGAGGCTGATCAATGACTTGACCATTAGCCTTGGTTGTTTGCTTCATGTTGTTGTATCTGTCTTGATGAAGCTGGTTGATCATGGTTCTCAGCTCTTCTTGTTCCCGAGCTAAGCCTTGGATAAGAGCCATCTGCCCCAGCATCTGGGTTCTCAATGCATCTACCTTAGCTTGCAGATGTTTCAGCCGTTCGTCCTTATTGTCTTCAGGACTTTTCTTGACCAAGTTCCCCATGAGGAGTGTTCTCAACTCTTCCTTCCCCTTGGATAGGTTTAGGAAGATTTCCCTGAACTCAGTCTCTTGAGTATGAAGATCCTGGCTGTCTTGTGGGAAAGCCATTGTTGAAATGAACAGCGAGAACATGAGAGACCTGTATTGGGAGACCTGTTATGCAATGATATGTATGATATATGTATGCAATGTTTTCAAGGATCTCTCGGGGTAAACAAGAAACTTGTTAGAATTTGCATCTGGTAGCTTGATTGAAGGAACTTCATGTTGCTAAGAGTCCTTCTTCAAGAGTCAAGCTCACCATATCGAGTGGGTCATCGCCCCTGACTCAAATTGTCGTGCTTGGATTTCTAGACAACCTTGGCTAGAGGAAAATAAATCCCCTTTGCCCCTTGCTAGCCATTTGATTTACCATAACTTGCATCATAGACCCTTGAGATCCTTGAAATGGTTAAAGAAATGTTAAGGCATGATGTTATGATGTGTATGCTATGCGTTTAAGCAAAAGTGTGAAGTGGTGTAAGTAAACCCTGCAATAAATCCAAGTTATTGGATAAGGACTATAAACAAAACCTGCAAGGAACTCATGTTGTCAGATAACAAGAATGTGCAAGTAGTTCAAATTTGAAGGCACACAAGTCACAAAAACAGCCTTAAGTTTAGGCTGGCATGGAGTTTCATAGGTAAGTACCCTCTTGAGTGTAGTTGGCTCAAAAACCTGTCCTATAAATAGTAACCGGGTTCTAAGGAGCTCAATATCATTGGATTGTTTTCTATGTTCATCGTTTTGGTTTAGCCAATGAACTAGCGACCAAAATATTCCAAGAAAACAATCCTCAATGAGTGTAGTATCGAGTATCTACCAACTTCGGACTGCACCAAAGTCGGTCATCTCACTACCCTTAAAAAAGGCCAAGATGGTCAAGTAAAGTTCTAAGGTCAATTGATGCTTCACGACACCACGCGGCGGCCCCGTACTCTCCTTGACTTAACTCAAGGGTTACCGGTACTCACCAAAGTGCCACATCAACGTAGCTACTGTTTCAACCATGTCGGTATACCCCACACAGTTCCCTCACAGTTTGTTGCTACTTACCTAAAGGGTATCCCCAGATCCAGGTTAGGATCTATAGAACTCTGATACAAACCCACAAAATTTAAAGCATACAAAGCATACAATTGAAAACACAAGTGATCTAATCCTAAGGTACACCTCACTTATTAATTAATCCCCATCAGAGTCGCCAGTTCTGTGATCGGTGGGAACGAGAACTGACTGTTTTTGGAATGCTGGTTCGCGTTTGCGTTTGTTTTTGCAAAGTGTCGCGGTAAGCAAGAGTCGCCACCGTCTTTTATTTTATCCAACAAGGGAAAGGACAAAAGCACAGAAAAATTCCTTTTCGAGATGTTTCTCGGGTTCGGGAGGTAGATTATAGAAAGGGAAGGTGTTAGCACCTTTTCTATCCGTGGTTATCCACGGGCTCTTAGGTACTTGCTCACTATGTTTTCAAAAGGTTTGCTTTTCTTTGTGATTGTGGGTTTTGAAAAGAATTTTGTTTTTGAAGAAAGTGTAAGTGCGAAAAGTTTTTTGTTTTGTTTTTAAAAGAGAGCAAGTACTTAAGAACCTCTACCTACTCAAAAAGGAATTTAATTGTGCAAATGTCCTTTAGACAGTAATATCCTACTATTGAGGAGTAGGTAGCACCGTCGTTGGAGTTTTCGGGTCAATTCGATTTTAAGGACGTATGGTCACTAAAACAACGTTAGGACGCTTTAGTGGTAATCCTAATGTCTTAGATCATTTTTATCGAGACAACCATTTCGAGGCAACTTATGATCTTGGGACAAAGGACGACCTCTAAAACATCATATATTTAATGACCACGTTCGAGGCAGCCAAGTGAGGTGTACCCTAAGAGTGGCATGTGCAAGTGTGTCAATTTTCAGTTATTTTACTCTTGCATGTCATGGTGAGCTATTGTTGATTTTAAGTTAAGAGTTAATCTTGTCATGCAATCCTAGTTAGCATACATCTAAGCAATTAATATATGCACAGGAATTTAAAGTGCGGGAATTGTAAATCCTACGTAATTACAAGGCTTTCGGGGAGGGGGATTATTTACATGTCCAAAAATTGGGGAAATAAAAGCAGTAAAGGGTCTTAGTTAAGCTATTACATCCCAGTAGGCAATTACAATAAAATAAACGCGCACGAATCTGAAAATAAACTCTAAAAATCCTAAGAACGAAATCTTTTTGTTGTTTTATTTTATTTTGGGAAAATGATCTAAATCTATTTAACTTTAGTTTTTTTTTAGAAAATGTTAAGATAATTAAGAGATTAATTAACAAAGTTAATTTTAATAGAAAAAACTAGCCTAATGTTCTTTGTGTTTTTTTATTTTATTTTAATGTTAATTAAAAAAAAAGATAAAAAGATGTCAATGAAAACAAAAATAAAATACAAGGGGGGATCCTTCGATCCAGGGAAAAAAGGAGTTTCGACCCAGGGAGGGAAATGGTCCTTTCGATTGGGCCAGACAGTAAGGCGTGAGTAGCCTTCGATCCAGGGAAGAGGATTGTCTTTCGATCATGAAGGTCATGGCTTTCGATCCAGGAATGAGATGCCTCCTTCGATCCAGCATGCTAATGGGTTCGATCCAGAGAAGGGCTCTCCTTCTATCTGGGATGTTATACCTGCAAAAACATGTTAGCGAAATAAAATGCAGGGCCTGGGTATTGAACCCCAGGCCCTTCGATCCTGCGCTTGCTGGGTCTCTTCAGGCTATGTCTGCAGCAAATATTAGCAAATGATGGACATGGTCTGGGTGCCAAACCCAGGCCCTTTGATCCTGTCTAGGATGGCAAATCGAAAGTAACAACGAGTAATGATATGTTATGCGAAAAACAAGGTTGGATAATTTACCCTTTCTTACCAACAGATTGGACTTTCGATTTGGGCGCTTCCTGGATGTAGGCACATTCGATCTGGGCTTCTGGGCTTGGCTACTTATGAAAATGCTGATGACTAGGGGTGTTCGCGGTTCGGTTTGGATCGGTTTTAAGATGAAAAATCATCCGATCCAAAGATAAATTTACTTGCGGTTCGGTTCGGTTTTGGATGATATATTAAAAAAATCCAATCTGATCCGATCCAATTTTATGCGATTTAATTTGGATCGGTTTTTGGATATCCAAATTACATATTATATTTTTATTAATATTATAAAACTACAAATAAATCATAGATTTGATATAATATATAACATATAGTATATTAAAAGTTAATATTACAAAATGAGAGTGGTTGATTATGATTGAAATAATAAAAATAAATAAATTATACCAAGCTAATAACTATTATTAAAAAAATTATTATCATCTAATAATAATTTCACATAGCATATCATACTATTAAAAAGTAAATAAGTATAAAAATATATGTATGCGGTTTGGTTTGGTTTGGATTGGTTTTGAAAAATTAATCTGAAATTCTATCCAAACTGATCAGTTTTCACAAAATAACATCCAAACACATCCAATAAATTTCGGTTTTTTGCGGTTTTCGGTTTTTTGGATCGTTTTTCAGTTTTTTATTTGGATTGGTTTGGATTTGAACACCCCTACTGATGACTTTTGGGCAGCGTAACTCCAATGTCTTTTGTTCTCCTGTTGTGTGATTTTTGTTGTGTATTCTCCTGCAGAGTTTTTGTGTGTGTTGTATATTTTCGTGTGTATATTTTCTGTGTGATTTTCGTCTGATTTTTCGTGTTTTGCACTGCATGCTTGCCTCTGTATTTATAGGGGCGTGAGGGTGCAGTAATGGCAAGAGACAACATTTAACCAGGCCATTAAAGCCATGAGACAAGAATCAAACACATTAAATAATTTCCTTTTTTGAAATGTTCGTGTCTCCTGGATGAACCTGGACGCTTTTGGATTTCGAATGCCTTCAGGCCCTGTTCTTCGTTGGCCTTGAGTTGCCTCCTTCGAATGGATTTCTCATGTACCTTTCGAATGAGCCTTCTGAATGCTTCTTCGAATGGTCTTGAGTTGTTTCCT
Organism: Vicia faba; assembly: GCA_948472305.1. Taxonomy (NCBI): domain Eukaryota; kingdom Viridiplantae; phylum Streptophyta; class Magnoliopsida; order Fabales; family Fabaceae; genus Vicia; species Vicia faba. The sequence continues at coordinate 1,131,897,802 of OX451735.1, forward strand.
TCGAATGGACTTTTTTGAATTCCAATCGAAGGGCGCTGTTATAATGCCAATCGAAGTACTTGTCCATAACGCCAATCGAAAGGCTCCTTCAGAATGCCAATCGAAGGGTCTTTCAGAATGCCAATCAAAAGCCTTGACATAATGCCAATCGAAATGCTTGAAAGAATGCCAATCGAAAGGCTCCTTCAGAACACCAATCGAAGGGTCTTTCAGAATGCCAATCGAAATATACTTAAAGCACCACTCAAAAATTTCTTTTTCCTTAGGCAAGGGTTTCTGGTCAACCATGCAGGGGGAAGGCTTTGGAAAACATGAGAGGGCAAATTTTGGGGTGCAACACAATACAATAGCATTAAGATTCGATACTTTAGTGAATATTAAACCTAAATCTATGTCTAACATTTAGAGTTTAATAGTTGTTATCTTGGATCGAGATTAGAACCGTATTTGTCAATATCAATTCAATCCATGAAATAAACGGTAAAACAAAGATAACAACGATAATGATTCAAAAATAAATTGCATATAATGTTATGATCAAAGTAAATACATATTGTTTCGGTGAATTACGACCAATCCCAACAAGAGAGGGATTTAGCTACACATGATAGCTTGAAGTATATTTGAATACTTGATTTGAAACGACATCAATGACGATTTCCCGACTCTTGATGCATATCCAACCCTTCTACCTAAAACCTCCTATATTCCTCTACTATTACAACTGTACATTGTATTACAAGATAAAAAGTGGAATGTCCTTGCTGAACTGAGTTATTGTCCTATTTATAGAAGTTATGGCCGCCTGAGTTTGCTAAGCAAACTATACTTCGCTAAGCGAAGTGTTTTTTACTTCTTCTTTAAGTTTCAAATCAAACCGCCCTTCAAATGCCGCCAAAGTTCTCTAAGCAAGGTGAGGTTCGCTTAGCGAAATTGCTTTCTTCAGCCTGAAGTCTTTTCAAAGTATCTTTCTTTGACTGCCCTGTTTCGCTAAGTGAAGTAATACTCGCTTAGCAAAGTTGCTTTCTTCAGCCTGAAGTCTTTTTGAACGCCCTGTTTCGCTAAGAGAAGGCCTGATTCGCTAAGCGAACTGCTTCACTTCTCCTCACTGCTGGAGAAACTTTATGATTTGCTTTTGTCTTGTGTTCTCTACGCGAACTATTCCTTGCTAAGAGAATTGGTCTTTTCGCTCACTTAGCGAAGTGTTTGATAGTTGGTTTTTGCTTTAGGGACCAAATCCCGCACAAACCAAACCAAGTAAAATTGCATAATAACACTTTTATTCAATAATTGAGGTTTTTATATTATAATCTTGCCAATTAAATAAGATAAATACTATGTAATAATGTGAAAATTTTCATGAATCAAGCATTCATCACCGTCCTTGGGAGCGTCTCTAAGCTGGAGCTCCAGTCTCCTCACTTAGAGAGCCTATTAATGCATATCATTAAAGCAAAAGTTTATACGATATACAGTGACCTAAAAAAGGAGAAGGACGATTCCATCCAGATCGAGCTTTTATTTTAATGTATAATCATCATTAAAATTAAATTAAGGACAAAGCTTTTTTTTTTTAATAGTGCATCCAATTCTGTTTTTCTTTCGCCAGTTAGTCCACCTTTTAGTGATTATAGTAATTTTTTTATAGTGCTTAAAATGTCTCTTTCATATTGAGTTATTTTGTCTAATGGCATTCGATCAGAAAATCCATTGACAAATGGATAAATTACTAGAACATGTTTTTCAATTGGAAGTGGTGCACATTGTGGTTGTTTCAGTATTTCTGTAAGCCTTGCACCTCTATTGAGTAACGCCTAAGTTGCAACATTAAGGTCTGAGACAAATTGAGCAAAGGCGGCCACCTAGCAATATTATGCCAATTCCAGTTTTAAACTACTGCAAACTTGTTTCATAACTTTAAACTGAATGATTGACCCGACGCGACTGACAGATAAGTCGACGTTGAATATAGGCTCCACAAGTTTTTCTAGGCTCCACTGGACGACACAACATTATCATTTAAATATAGGCCGATCACACTTGTGATGGTTCCCCAAGATCTAATATATATAACCACTTAGTTCTATGTTGCCACATTATTGTTCTATGGAAGCAGGTGGACTATTAGAAGTTCAACCCTTTTTTTTGGTGTCGTAAGGGAAGGATTTACTTTTTTAACGCATATTCACTCGTATCAGTATGACCCCCATTGATTTGTTTTCAATTGGAGCATTAAGCTGCCCAACTCAATTTTATTTAACTAAACTTCATACTCGTCTAAGAAGGGAGTTTGGTTTACCCAACTTCCTTTTTGATAACAAGGCAGAAACTCCACATTCATTAGTTTCGAATGAAGAATGAAGAGTGCACCAACAAATACCTACTCCTATCAAAATTAAAAGTGTTACTTTACCAAATAAATAATAAAAATTATTTACTAATTGTTGCACCCCAAAATTTGCCCTCCCATATTCTTCAAAATTTGCCAAGTCAAAGCTTCAAAATCTCCCCAAGGGTTGCACAATGCAAGGACCTCCTAACAGTCAAAATTAGGGTTTTGGTTCTGGCAAAGAAAATTAAGTTTCCAAGGGTCCAATCAAGTCCCACATGCCTATAAACATGGTCAAGCATCCTCATATCAAGTTTCAAGACTCACAGCACAAAATTGCACAGTCAAAAACCCTAATTGCACTACAGTCAACTGTAGGGGCAAAATGGTCATTTGACAGTCAAAAGTTCAAATTTTTGGTCAACATCTCATTTTTAAGCCACCAACATCATTTGATCAATGCTTGATCATGATTCTCAAAGCTTGGCTCAAAAAGTCTCAAGATGCAAAAGTTTCCATATTTGGACAGTTGAAAAAGTCAACTGTAACTTGACCAGGGCATAACTTCCACATGGATTATCAGAAAAATTCCATCCAAATCTCATTTTGAAGAGAAATACATTTCCTACAACTCCTCTTCACACTTCAAGTACAAGAAATGCTCTCACAAAAAGTTATCAATTTCAACATTATAGGTCATTTTCAAAAGTCAACAAAAAGGGACTTTAAGTCAAAGGCCATAACTTGAGATTGGTAAATCAAAATGATATGGGACAAAAGGAATTGGTTAGAGGACTCAAAGACCTTTCCAAAATGTCCAAGAACATGAGCAAATCTTAAAAATTGAGCAAGTTATGCCTTGTGGAAGTTGGGAAATTTTTGGATATTTTGAAAAGTCAACATTGCTTCAAAAGTCTTAAAAATGCTAATGGGCCTCTTTTTCTTCCAAGAATCATTATCCAAGGCATGTGCACGACCATTTGGCCCAAAGGGAAGTTTTACATCATTTTTATTTATTTATTTGAATTTTTAAATGCTAATAATTCATTTAATTAAAATAAATATGTGGAAAATACTAAACCTAAGTTTTCAAATCTTTTTATGCATGGAATACACTTAATATTTCGTGCATGATCAGATTTGGAAAGAATCTTGGTAATTGGACATGATTTGAAGCAAATTTGCATGAAAAAGATTGGAAAATATATGCCATAAAAATCAAATATCTCTTCATCAATACAAAGGTTCTTTGGATCAATTTCTCAACCCTAATCACTCATACATATATATACATGCTAACCCTAATGTTCAGGACCTCCCAGCTGCGCAAGAACATCATCACCACTTTTGCATTTTTTGTGAAAAACTCAAATACTGAAAACTAGGTTACAGTGCGATTCAAGCAAAAATAACCATTCCATTACCTTCCTGAGGCTTCAAGGAAGGTTTTCAAATCAAAACCATCCATCCTAACACCAAGAAACGTGAGAACAATCGTGTCCTGTACAAAACTTTTTTCATATGCTTGCATCATGATTCATGCGTTTTTAGTAATTTTTAATGTTTGATTTATGTTCCTTGATTGATTCTAAAGCTAATTGCATTGTTCAATTAAGCTTTCATCACTCATACACGAAAATACCATGGGCGATTATTAGGGTTCTTCAAACTTGAAATTGGGCATTTCTGAATACTGCAAAATTAGAGCACATCAATACCATGGTTGAATTCAGAAAGCTTGAACGATTCTAATGCAATGCTCGCGCCTAATTTATATAATACCATGGCCTATTCGCTATTATTGAAAACTGCATGTTTTGGGGGGGTTTAAAACCCCCGCTAACCTTTGTTATGTTTCAGGGAAAAAACAAAATGAGGAGGAAGATGATGAAGTGTCAAGGCATGATTGGGTTATTTGAATTTTCGCGCTAAAGTCCCACTAACGCTTGCTTTATTCTTATATTATTCATTAGTCATATAATAAACAAAGTTCACTAGCAGCTCAAATGGCAGGCGTGTGGATTGGTAATCCCTGGGACCTGGGTTCGAACCCCAGGTCCCCATCCCTTTCCATATTATTTTTCTAAACGCGCTTCTGTGCAGTTTCACTACAAGGGTGCATCATACATCCACAATATCAAGCGTGCCACGCGTTTCAGGATCCCAATCAAAAGGTGGAGGCTTGAAGAACATCATGTGCCTTAGTCAACACACATGCACGCCAGCATAAAAGTCAACCAGGCTAACAATCAATTGGGCCTGAATTGCTAAGTCATACCTCCACTTGGGGACAGAACCCCCATAGGTTTTTACTATTCTTTTCTTTCTTATTTTCATCTATTTCAATTATTTCTTTTTTATATATTCCTTAAATTAATTATTTTCATAAAAATATAAAAACAATAGAAAAATCAGAAAAGACAAAAATTAATATATTTTATTTTAATATTTTTGTAAATAGATCTCACTAACTAATTAGGTTAAATTTAGGTTTAAATCTTAATATTTTTTCTAATAACCTTAAAATTTGTAGAATTAGGTTTTAATCAATTTTTATCTTTTTTTCTTTTCTTTTCACTAATAATTAATTATTTATTTTCATAAATCAAATTGCCATTAATTAATTAATTTAATTTTAGGTTTTCATTTTAACATGTTTTTCTTAATAAATAAAAGTTGTAGAATTAGGGTTAATTAGTTAATTTCATTTAATTCACATAAAAAACCATAAATACAAAAACCTCAAAAAAACAATTTCTTTTTCATTTTAATTTCATTAATTTAATAATAATAATTTAATTCCTTTAAAAAGGGTCCAACGCCCTCGCTTTCAATTTGAATTCGATTCGCGCGTTTTATTTTATTTTGTATAATATTGATGTACTTATCCCAAAGCCATGTAAATATTTATCTTTCGCACTTTACTTTATTTCTTTATTTTCTGTCAAATCGGGTCCTGGACTTTAATTTTGGCGATGTGGACCCGCGCCTTTGTAATAGTTTAGGAATTTTATCTTTCCGCATCTTTTCTAACTGCTAATAAAATGCATGCAAGAATGAATGACAAAAATAAAAACAAAAGCGTAGATCACTCATAACACGACAAGACAAAAATAAATGAATCTGACACACAAATCACACACCACCCCTAGGGTACGCCTCACTGTTGCCTTGCCTCGAAAGGTGATCGTCGAGTAGAGGATGTCTTAGTAAGTCCTCATGATCCGGGAACCTGGCATGAGGGTAGCTTCTAAGGTGTCTTCCCATTGCTCTGGTGATCACCATGTCCCGAACTTCGAATTGACCCGAACACCTCCAACGGTGGTGCTACCTACCTCTCAATGGTGGGATGGCATTACCTTAAGGACATTTACACAGACGAATTCCTTAGGGTAGGTAGACGACTCTAGATACTTTCTCTAATTTCAAAACAAATTCAAAAATACTTTTCACACCGACACCTTTTCAAAAGCTTTCGAAAGCAATTTTTCAAACACTCTTGAGGACCGATACAAGAGTCGAACTGGAATTTTCAAAGAAACTTTTTAAAACCCACAGTTGAAAAGAAAACAAACCATTTTTGAAAACACAAGTGAGCAAGTATCTAAGAGCCCATGGATAACCATGGATAGAAAGGGTGCTAACACCTTCCCTTTCTATAACCTACCTCCCGAACCGAGAGCAATCTCTTTAAGGAATTTTTCTGTGCTTTTGTCCTTTCCATTTGGAGAAAATAAAAGACGGTGGCGACTCTTGCTTCCGCGACATTTCGCGAACCAGCGTTAAACAGTCAGTTCCAGATCCACCGATCACAGAACTGGCGACTCTGCTGGGGAATATTTTTAAAGTGAGGTGTACCTTAGGGCTAGTTCATAACTGTGTTTTCAATTGTATTGATTTGCTTGCTTTAAATTGTGGGTTGCTTGGGAGTTCTATAGATCCTAACCTGGATCTGGGGATACCTTCTTAGAAAGTAGCAACAAGGCTGTGAGGGAACTGTGCGGGGTATACCGACATGGTTGAAACAGTCTGCTACGTTGATATGGCACTTTGGTGTGTACCGGTAACCCTTGAGTTCAGTCAAGGAGAGTACGGGGCCTCCGCGTGGTGTCGTGAAGCATCAACAGACCTTAGGAACCTTAATTGAACTATCTTGGCCTCTTTAGGGTAGTGAGATAACTGACTTTGGTGCAGTCCGAGGTTGGTTGATACTCGATACTACACTCAATTGAGGGTTGCTTTCCTGGAATATTTCGGTCGCCAGTTCAGTGGCTAAATCGAAACGATGAACAATGAAAGCAATCTCGTGATATTGGGACCATTAGAACCCGGTTACTTCTAATAGGACAGGTTGAGCCCACCAACTTCAAGAGGGTAATACCCGGACCCCATGCTGGCCTAAACTCTAAGGGCTTTCTCTTGTGTGACTTGTGTGCCTTCGTACTTGACTACTTGCATGCTTTATCTGACACATGAACTACTTGCAGGCTTTGTTTTAGTCCTTAATTGGGACCCATGACAGGGCTTACTAAGTTTCTTGCAGGTTTTGTTTATAGTCCTTAATTAGGACTCATAACAGAGTGTATTGAGTTTCTTGCAGGTTTTGTTTATAGTCCTTAATTAGGGCTCATAACAGAGTGTACTGAGTTTCTTGCAGACTAGTTTCTTGCAGGTTTTGTTTATAGTCCTCAATTGGGACTCATAACAGGGTTACTTACATTACCCCATGCATACCATAACATCATACCATTGCATACATCCTAACCCATTTCAAGGATCTCAAGGGCATGTGATGCAGGTCATGATAAATCAAACATTTAGCAAGGGGCAAAGAGGATTTATTTCCCCCTAGCCAAGGTTGTCAGGGGCTATGACCCACTGGATATGGTGAGCTTTGACACTTGAAGAAGGTTCCCCGAGCCAAGATTGTCAGGGGCTATGACCCACTGGATATGGTGAGCTTTTGACCCTTGAAGAAGGACTCTCTACAACAGGAAGTTCCTTCAATCAAGCTACCGAATTCGAATTCTAACAAGTTTCTTTGTTTACCCCGCGAGATCCTTGAAAACATTACATGCATGTCATACACATCATTGCATAACAGGTATCCTCGTTGCAGGTCACTTACCGTTCTCGCTGTTTATTTCAGCAATGGCTTCCCAACAAGACCACCAAGACCTTCTTGCTCAAGAGACTCGGTTCGGGGAAATCCTCCTGAATTTATCCAAGGGGCAGGAGGAGTTGAGGACACTTCTCACGGAGACTTTTGTCAGGAACAGTGCTGAGGATGAAAGGCTGAAACACCTGCAAGCTGAGGTGGATGCCTTGAAAGTCCAGATGTTGGGGCAGGCAACTGCCATTCAAGGTTTAGCTCAAAGACAAGATGAGCTCGGAGTTCTCATCAACCAACTGCTTCAGGGGTACCAACTGGGGCAAACGTCTAAGGGTAAAGAGCCAGTCATCATTCAACCATCTTTGAGACAAGGAGATAAGGGGAGAGCTCCTCAAATGGCTTCAGAGTCACAAACTCAGCAGCAACCTCACTGGCTTCAGCCAGACAAGCCCAGGAGGCAATTCACCCAGCTCAATATGTCGTTGTTCCAAGCTTTACAACGCCTGTTGAGATTGAACCTGATCACATTAAGGGCTCATCCCCGGAACCCCAACACAGCATCTCCTGTCTATGATCCCAATAAAAGGTGTGCCTACCACTCTGCCAGTCTAGGACATGATACAAATGAGTGTTGGGCTCTGAAGAACAAGATCCAGGACCTGATTGATGAAGGAGCACTGGAGTTCACACAAGATGGTCAGGCTGAATTTTTCTACCATCCCTCCAAGGCTCACCATTTGAAGTGACAAGCCCTGAGACTAGAAAACTTTTGTTCATTCGAATGTTCAAGTTGTAACTTTCTTTTGTTCAAACATTTACTCATGTTAAACTTTGTTATTTCATTAATGCATCGCATATGTCTGTTTTGAAGCAATATATTCGTATTCACTATACGCAAATTATTTTCATATTTTTTCTGATGATCAACTCTCAATAATTCTAAGCCTCTTGAGGGAGGATGACGAAAACGATACCACGATCTTTACAATATGCTTTTGAACAGACCCCGCTGATGAGGTACATGCATTGTTTCAATTCCTAAACACTGGAGTAATAAGGAAGATAATCCCTCGTCAACCCCTTTGAGCCAAAGAAGTAGGAGTTTTTCTTTTCGAAATTTAAAACCCTTAATCATAACCTGGGGCAGGGTAGTCTCTCAGTTGATCCAAGTGCGCAACAAATGGCACCAAAGAGGTCCTTACAAAAAAAAGAAAGACAATGATGGTTCCAAATAATCAATAAAGACAGGCAGTCGTTATCTATCAAAATAAAAGCCCGTTAAGTCAAAATCTATGAAGGAGACTTACAAAACTAGGGCATCCCGCTGACTGTAATTCCAAAAAAGGAAACAGTTCAGGCAAAAAACAGGGATAACAAAATCAAAAACAAAGGAGGTCCTACAAACCCTCAGCAAAAGAGATGACTGCCTATTCAAAATAAGTTATCAACATCCTAATCATCACTGGAAAATCAGGACAAGGACTCAAACAAGGTCTAACGTATGATCAACTGAGTTTAGGTTTGGAGAACATCACGAAGAGCGGGTGGGTACAAATAATTTGAGCCTTTATCCTTTATTTCTTAAACCGTGAACCAGGCTACGTTATAACCCTTAAAAGTCCTAGCTGAAGCATGGGTTAGTTCGAAAGCATACTGTGACGAAAGGTATCCTGACTCCTTAAGGCTTACTATAAAGAAGGAGTTGACATCACGTTTTACAAACATTCATTTGTTTTATGGAAAAAAGAATGCATTTTCAAAATCTTCAAGACAGACATAGGCTTTGCATTTTTAACATAACTTTGTTTGCATATGACTTTTTGTTTGAACAGCATAGAAATTCGCACGACGAATGCCTAATGAACAGAAGCACTTCCAATCAAGGGGCATGATATGATCATGGTCTATTATCTGGGGCAGTCCAATCAAGATTCAGAGAATCTCTCAAGGGCCAAATAGCCTGGGGAAAATCTCTGCCTGAATCACTTGGGGCACTCCAACAACGAATCTTGCCTGATCAAGCACTTTCTGGTGGCCTGACAAAACACTTCTAACAGGGGCAACTCCCTACATTCTGAGAACATGGACATAGTCAAAAAAATACTACGCACAATCAAATACCCGCTAGGTTGACACACCTAGGCAAAAATAAGGGCTTCCCGGCGAACCAAAAGGGTTCGGGCAAAAATAAGGGATGAAATGAAAAAATCTGTACACCCGGCAAGTCGAAAACCTGAAAAGGCGGCTTGGGCAAAAATGGGTATCCCAGTGGACTGAAAACCCGAAAGGGCGGTCCAGGCAAAAGTTAGGGATCAAAGCATACGACTATGTCCTGTCATCTTGTCACTTGCCTACCAGAAGAAGGTTTGACCCTCAACAATTATCAGCATCCCACAGGTGCCTCCCCCATAGAAACAGGGGCAATAATGGGTGGTCTAAGCAATCTGATTTTTTCTATCCTCCAAAGTATCAAGGTAGGTTCCGTTGAAGAACATAATCAATACAGTTCAATACTTCCCCAGGAGAGTCCAATCCAGTTTCCCCAAGAAAGTTGGAATTATCTCCCCAAGCAGTAAGCTTATCCCCAGTAGATTCTGGAAGCTTATCCCCGCAGGACACGAACGCGTCTCCCGGCTTTATTCAAAGAGTTATTTCCTTACCAGGATATAACTGGGTTATCCTCAGCCCAAAGCCACGGAAAGATCGTCCTCGACGAAGTCTTCTTATCCCCAGCGAAGTCTATCAATACTTCCAACACAACAAGGGTATCCCCAGCAAGTTACCATCAACACTTCAACAAAGTACTTCTCTCCCCGCAGAGTAATCCATTCGCCAAGTTCATTCCCCAACGAAGTCATCTTCTCCTACTGGTATTCTTGCAACTGTCATCCCCAGCGGAGACAAAGCACTATTCTTCAAAATCAGCCCAGGAGTGACTTCCCGGCACCCGTCAAGGATTTATTTTCATAGACAAAAATACATTCATGAACATTACATCTTCATACATTATAGCATGCATATGCATCATACTACACGAATCTCATCAATTTTGAGGACATCCTGAAATCATGCAGTTCATGCATCATGATCTTGCATACAACTGATGCTTTACCTTTTTCAGGAAAGGTCAATACAAAGATGATTACTATCAACTATCGCAACTCTTTCTAGATATAGTTCAGATGTGACCCAGATATGGTGATGTTCTGATACTTCTTCTAGATTTTCTTCCAGATATAGTTTAGATGTGAACCAGATATGGCGACGTTCTGATACTTCTTCCAGATTTCTTTCTAGATATAGTTCAGATGTGAACCAGATATGGCAACGTTCTGATACTTCTTCCAGATTTTCTTCTAGATATAGTTCAGATGTGAACCAGATATGGCGGCGTTCTGATACTTCTTCCAGATTTTCTTCCAGATATAGTTCAGATGTGAACCAGATATGGCGACGTTCTGATACTTCTTCCAGACTTCTTTCTAGATATAGTTCAGATGTGAACCAGATATGGCAACATTCTGATACTTCTTCTAGATTTCCTTCTAGATATAGTTCAGATGTGAACCAGATATGGCGACGTTCTGATACTTCTTCCAGATTTCCTTCCAGATATGGTTCGGATGTGACCCAGGCATGGCGACGTTCTGACACTTATTCCAGACCCCCCCTCAGATAACTTAGAGATGCTCCGGACACGGAAGTTATTCTATTGTTTATTCAGAGATCACCTTTCTAGAGATGGTTCAGATGTGACCCGGATATGGCTACCTTCTGATACTCATCCCAAGATTCTCTCAATGATTACTGTTGAGGTTGAAGTCGCCCAAGATTCTCTCAATGATTACTGTTGAGGTTGAAGTCGCCCAAGATTCTCTCAATGATTACTGTTGAGGTTGAAGTCGCCTATGGTTCTCTCCCCGTTACTGTGGAGGTAGTAATCGTCCAAAGGTTCTCTCACCGTTCCCGTTGAGGTAGTAACCACCCCTGGTTCATTCATCACCTTTTGAAGATCCAGATACAGCTCCTGTAACCAGTCAGGACACATCTACACAAGAGTTTGAAGACCACTCCTGTAACAGGTCAGGTAATCATTTTTCTTTTGCAGGTACACAAGTTCTCGCTAAGGAATCTCTTATGCGATTGACATCCAGATGGCATCTATAAGCCCATCCACCTATCCATCACCTCTTAGCATGGAATCTATAAGCCCATCATCCTATTCATCGATCTCCAAATGGCATCTATAAGCCCATTCCCCGCCATCACACTGCTACAATGTGAGCGCAAATTTCTGGGCACTCTAGTGTTCAATCATCTTCTACCTTCGGATTACGAAAGGCACGTCAGCCAATCTGCATCCTCAGGTCTAAGAAGATTGAACAGGGGCAACTGTTGCACCCCAAAATTTGCCCTCCCATATTCTTCAAAATTTGCCAAGTCAAAGCTTCAAAATCTCCCCAAGGGTTGCACAATGCAAGAACCTCCTAACAGTCAAAATTAGGGTTTTAGTTCTGGCAAAGAAAATGAAGTTTCCAAGGGTCCAATCAAGTCCCACATGCCTATAAACATGGTCAATCATCCTCATATCAAGTTTCAAGACTCACAACACAAAATTGCACAGTCAAAAACCCTAATTGCACTACAGTCAACTGTAGGGGCAAAATGGTCATTTGACAGTCAAAAGTTCAAATTTTTGGGCAACATCTCATTTTGAAGCCACCAACGTCATTTGATCAATGCTTGATCATGATTCTCAAAGCTTGGCTCAAAAAGTCTCAAGATGCAAAAGTTTCCATATTTGGACAGTTGAAAAAGTCAACTGTAACTTGACCAGGGCATAACTTCCACATGGATTATCAGAAAAATTCCATCCAAAGCTCATTTTGAAGATAAAGACATTTCCTAAAACTCCTCTTCACACTTAAAGTCCAAGAAATTCTCTCACAAAAAGTTATCAATTTCAACATTATAGGTCATTTTCAAAAGTCAACAAAAAAAGACTTTAAGTCAAAGGCCATAACTTGAGATTGGTAAATCAAAATGACATGGGACCAAAGGAATTGGTTAGAGGACTCAAAGACCTTTCCAAAATGTCCAAGAACATGAGCAAAGCTTAAAAATTGAGCAAGTTATGCCTTGTGGAAGTTGGGAAATTTTTGGATATTTTGAAAAGTCAACATTGCTTCAAAAGTCTTAAAAATGCTAATGGGTCTCTTTTTCTTCCAAGAATCATTATCCAAGGCATGTGCACGACCATTTGACCCAAAGGGAAGTTTTACATCATTTTTATTTATTTATTTGAATTTTTAAATGCTAATAATTCATTTAATTAAAATAAATATGTGGAAAATACTAAACCTAAGTTTTCAAATCTTTTTATGCATGGAATACACTTAATATTTCGTGCATGATCAGATTTGGAAAGAATCTTGGTAATTGGACATGATTTGAAGCAAATTTGCATGAAAAAGATTGGAAAATATATGCCATAAAAATCAAATATCTCTTCATCAATACAAAGGTTCTTTGGATCAATTTCTCAACCCTAATCACTCATACATATATATACATGCTAACCCTAATGTTCAGGACCTCCCAGCTGTGCAAGAACATCATCACCACTTTTGCATTTTTTATGAAAAACTCAAATACTGAAAACTAGGTTACAGTGCGATTCAAGCAAAAATAACCATTCCATTACCTTCCTGAGGCTTCAAGGAAGGTTTTCAAATCAAAACCATCCATCCTAACACCAAGAAACGTGAGAACAATCGTGTCCTGTACAGAACTTTTTTCATATGCTTGCATCATGATTCATGCGTTTTTAGTAATTTTTAATGTTTGATTTATGTTCCTTGATTGATTCTAAAGCTAACTGCATTGTTTAATTAAGCTTTCATCACTCATACGCGAAAATACCATGGGCGATTATTAGGGTTCTTCAAACTTGAAATTTGGCGTTTCTGAATACTGCAAAATTAGAGCACATCAATACCATGGTTGAATTCAGAAAGCTTGAATGATTCTAATGCAATGCTCGCGCCTAATTTATATAATACCATGGCCTCTTCGCTATTATTGAAAACTGCATGTTTTGGGGGGGTTTAAAACCCCCGCTAACCTTTGTTATGTTTCAGGGAAAAAACAAAACGAGGAGGAAGATGATGAAGTGTCAAGGCATGATTGGGTTATTTGAATTTTCGCGCTAAAGTCCCACTAACGCTTGCTTTATTCTTATATTATTCATTAGTCATATAATAAACAAAGTGCACTAGCAGCTCAAATGGCAGGCGTGTGGATTGGTAATCCCTGGGACCTGGGTTCGAACCCCAGGTCCCCATCCCTTTCCATATTATTTTTCTAAACGCGCTTCTGTGCAGTTTCACTACAAGGGTGCATCATACATCCACAATATCAAGCGTGCCACGCGTTTCAGGATCCCAATCAAAAGGTGGAGGCTTGAAGAACATCATGTGCCTTAGTCAACACACATGCACGCCAGCATAAAAGTCAACCAGGCTAACAATCAATTGGGCCTGAATTGCTAAGTCATACCTCCACTTGGGGACAGAACCCCCCTAGGTTTTTACTATTCTTTTCTTTCTTATTTTCATCTATTTCAATTATTTCTTTTTTATATATTCCTTAAATTAATTATTTTCATAAAAATATAAAAACAATAGAAAAATCAGAAAAGACAAAAATTAATATATTTTATTTTAATATTTTTGTAAATAGATCTCACTAACTAATTAGGTTAAATTTAGGTTTAAATCTTAATATTTTTTCTAATAACCTTAAAATTTGTAGAATTAGGTTTTAATCAATTTTTATCTTTTTTTCTTTTCTTTTCACTAATAATTAATTATTTATTTTCATAAATCAAATTGCCATTAATTAATTAATTTAATTTTAGGTTTTCATTTTAACATGTTTTTCTTAATAAATAAAAGTTGTAGAATTAGGGTTAATTAGTTAATTTCATTTAATTCACATAAAAAACCATAAATACAAAAACCTCAAAAAAACAATTTCTTTTTCATTTTAATTTCATTAATTTAATAATAATAATTTAATTCCTTTAAAAAGGGTCCAACGCCCTCGCTTTCAATTTGAATTCGATTCGCGCGTTTTATTTTATTTTGTATAATATTGATGTACTTCTCCCAAAGCCATGTAAATATTTATCTTTCACACTTTACTTTATTTCTTTATTTTCTGTCAAATCGGGTCCTGGACTTTAATTTTGGCGATGTGGACCCGCGCCTTTGTAATAGTTTAGGAATTTTATCTTTCCGCATCTTTTCTAACTGCTAATAAAATGCATGCAAGAATGAATGACAAAAATAAAAACAAAAGCGTAGATCACTCATAACACGACAAGACAAAAATAAATGAATCTGACACACAAATCACACACCACCCCTAGGGTACGCCTCATTGTTGCCTTGCCTCGAAAGGTGATCGTCGAGTAGAGGATGTCTTAGTAAGTCCTCATGATCCGGGAACCTGGCATGAGGGTAGCTTCTAAGGTGTCTTCCCATTGCTCTGGTGATCACCATGTCCCGAACTTCGAATTGACCCGAACACCTCTAACGGTGGTGCTACCTACCTCTCAATGGTGGGATGACATTACCTTAAGGACATTTACACAGACGAATTCCTTAGGGTAGGTAGACGACTCTAGATACTTGCTCTAATTTCAAAACAAATTCAAAAATACTTTTCACACCGACACCTTTTCAAAAGCTTTCGAAAGCAATTTTTCAAACACTCTTGAGGACCGATACAAGAGTCGAACTGGAATTTTCAAAGAACTTTTTAAAACCCACAGTTGAAAAGCAAACAAACCATTTTTGAAAACACAAGTGAGCAAGTATCTAAGAGCCCATGGATAACCATGGATAGAAAGGGTGCTAACACCTTCCCTTTCTATAACCTACCTCCCGAACCGAGAGCAATCTCTTTAAGGAATTTTTCTGTGCTTTTGTCCTTTTCATTTGGAGAAAATAAAAGACGGTGGCGACTCTTGCTTCCGCGACATTTCGCGAACCAGCGTTAAACAGTCAGTTCCAGATCCACCGATCACACTAATAATAACAGAAAAAGAATTTTTCTTGCTTGAAGCTTTTTCTACATGTTTGAGCGTATTAATTAAAAAATTTAAAATATTTTCTTTTGAGATTTTAAAATATTGTCCAAACACTTTTACTAAAAACGTTTTTTAAAATGTTGTCTAAAAAAGTTATTCCTAGAATTAATTTTTATACTGTAAAACCAAGATTTCCTTATTTAGAATTAATGGTTTATTTATTAAGGCATACTAGACTAATTATGCATTATTTATTATTTATTTTTGTAAGAATGTATATCCATGATCTCTAACTTACGACCTTAACTCTTCTATTTAGAATAAAATAATTTAAATAGAGTATGACTCTGATTAAAAAAAATATTTAGTGATTGATAAATTAGTTGATAATTTATAATTTATTGTTTATGATTGATGAGTGATGATTGATAGTTTATAATTTTTAGTTGATAATTTAATTAAAATATTTTATAAAATTAATAATTCAATTAGTTGATAAATGAAAAGGACATAAAAGACATTTAATATATGTTATTTTCTTTTAAATTATAAAAAATTATAAAAAATAATGAATTTTAATTAAAATTCTAAATAAAGAAAATATTATATATTGAATATATATAATGTTTTGTAAAAGTTAAGTCTTTATATTTTTAATGCAATTAATATACATATTATTAGAAAAAATTTATCTTTTCTATTTATTAAAGAATGTCTAACTTACCTTTTTAATCTCTTAACCAATACAATACTCGTTAATATTTCTCAAATAATAAAGATAAAAGAGAGAAAATGATAAGTTATAAATTATAGCCTAAAATGCTATTTAAAATAACGTTATAAACTCGTGGTAAAAAGAGAATTATTAAATTTTTTTAATTATTTTATAAATTTATAAGTTATAAATTACCAAACATAACCTATATCAAATTTTAAAAATTACCTTTAAAAAATTAGAAATTTCAAAACTCTCATTTTTCAAAGATAAGTTCAACTGAACAATCTTTTCTTGTAAAAATATAATGCTATAAAAAAAAGGTAAATTTTTAAAAGAAACACAAAATAGAATAAAAAAACATAAATTTAAAATAAATTATTTTCAAAATATTAATTTTTTAAAATCAACAATGAAATAAAAAGGAAAAATAACGTAAACAAAGCAATTATAAAGAAGCCCAAAAAAATTAATATTAATTTTAAATTTTTTTATAATAATAAAATATATATATTTTTAAAAATTAATAAATTAAAAACATTTCAAATAGAATTAAAAAAAATAAAAATTCTAAAATAAAACAGAAGATAAGTTAAAAACAATAACTCCTGTTCGAAAGGAAAACCTTTCCTTAATAATTCATATAAAAAAGTTATAAATAAATAAATAAATTTTAAAGCATTTGTTTAAGAAATAGTCCTATTTTTTTAAAACATTTCTTTTTCTCAATAATAAATTCAAATAATCAATATGTTTTTAAAAAGTAAAAAAAAAGAAGATAAATATCAAAATGTACTCATTAATTAACCTATTAAAAATATCATTTAATAATTAATAAAATAAAATATTTCAAATCCAATGAATTTTTATATAGATTCTCAATAAATATAAATTTAAAATGATATTTTCATATTAAGTAAGAACATTTCAAAAATTCACTTTTCATTAAAAGCTCATATAAAAATCACAAAAAAATTAATACTCCTCTTAAAGATACCCCTTAATGTTCTTCTAAAGCATTCATTTTTTAATTAAAATTTAATTCAAAAAACAACTTTTTAAAAAGTTAAACTTTTGAAAATAAGAAATTAAAATTTTATTTTTAAATATTTTTAAATCTATTAATTAATAAATTAAAAACTATATTATAAGATAATAATTACTGTCACGTTTAGATGTATATTTAAACTATATATTATAAAATATAAGATTCTTAAAACACCAAAGACCGGTGTGCATGATCTTATTTATTAACTAAAGTGTTCGGGATTATAGAGAGGTTCAAGCTACTTCTAAAATTGTCACAAGTTTTCAAAAGGTGAAATATGACATTAAATGAGAGCTTCATCCTTCAAACTGGATCAAATTTAATGTTGATGGTGCATGTGACATGTTAGACATTTTGGAGGGAGATACTAGGAGCATTGATACATAGTGTAGGACTAGGCACCTTTGTGAGAGACACACCACCTATTCACCTAAAATCTTAAGGTGATAGGTGAGTGGATTCTCCCACTTATATATGCTTAAGTCTCCACATTCTTATCCAATGTGGTACTATTTCCCCACTTACTCACACTTGTTATATTATTCCAACACCCCCCTCAAGTGTGAATCCACAATACTCCCCCACTCTTCTAGTCTCTTTCTCGAACCAAAGGCTCTGATACCACTGTTGGGGGGAGATACTAGGAGCATTGATACATAGTGTAGGACTAGACACCTTTGTGAGAGACACACCACTTATCCACCTAAAACCTTAAGGTGATAGGTGAGTGGGTTCTCCCACTTATATATGCTTAAGTCTCCACATTCTTATCCAATGTGGAACTATTTCTCCACTTACTCACACTTGCTATATTATTCTAACAAGACAAAGCTAATTGTGGCGGTACCATCAGGGATGATGCAGGAGAATGACTTGGAGGATTCTCAAAATCTATTGGCATTTGTAGTGCGTATATGGCAGAACTTTGGAGTGTTTATGAAGGCATTCATCTTGCTCATGACATGGGCTTTCACAAAATTATTATTGAGATCGATTCTCAATAAGTTATCAAGGACATCACTGATATGGACGCTATCAGTAGCACGAGGAGAAATTTGGTGTCAAAAATCAAGAGGCTCAAAGTCAATGGTTCAAAAGTAAAGTTCAAGCACATTTATAGCGAAGTTAATATGTGTGCATGCGCTCTAGTAAAATATGGGATTCAACTTCAGAAAAATACATGTAACTTTGTTGCATGCCCTGATTTCATTCAGCACTTGTTAAATAGTGACTTATTTAGATATTATGTTTTCCACTTTGTAGTTGAGTAATTTTCTCCCTTTTCAAACTTCGACCTTCTTTGTAACAAAAAAATCACTTATTAAAAAATCATCATAAATTCATTCTCACCTTTATTTTTATAGTTCTTTTATTTTTTATATTTAATTATATTTAAATTTAAAAAACATAATCTACTTTTAATAGAAATAATACAATTATTAGTTTAACAAATAATTAACTTATATTTTCAAAAATAACATGTTTAGAAGTTGTTATTTGTTAACCTAATCTATATTTATATGGTTTCAACAAAACCGTGTCGAAATTAAAAAAAAAAAAATCCTTAATATTTAAGAAAAGAACACATGCTTATTAAAATTAGAGATGCATGTTATGAACCGTACAACAAGAGGACAATACAGAGATGCATGAATTGAGGGAGAGGAAGGGTCGAAAAGAGAAAACAACACAACCAAACATGTCTCAATCTATTTAGATTACTAGATTAGATCAAATCAATATCAGATCTCATGTCATCTATTTGTCTCTTATGTTCTCTCTCTTCTCTCTTTTTCATTATAGAATCCAATGTTTTAATAGTTAATCTAACGGTTCATAATTGCGGTCATACATTACCATCTATGCACCTTAATATAGAATAAAACTACCCTCACTATTTATTTTTCCCCTTTTTTATTACCACTTTCTCTCTATGAATACCCTTTGAACTCTCTCTCTCTCTCTCTTCTCTCTATCCATCTCTTTGTTTTCTGAGACCCAAAATTTTCTTTGGTCCTTTTTTCTTCCTCTTCTCCTCTTAGAGGAGTCTCTGATTCAGCTTACCTCAGGTATTTCTCTCTCTTTTTCACATGGAAAAGGGTTATCTTTTTATTCAGATTTTGAAACTTTGCCCTTAAGGTGTTTGTGTTTTTTCCTCTATGAATAAAATTTCAAAATTCATCAAACCCTTTTAGATTTCATAAATTTAATGAAAAGGGTTGGCTTAAGCCATAAAATCTATATTTTTTTAATAATCTCTTTAAGCGGGGTTGTAAAAATTAATAAATCAATCTTTGACCAAATTGGATTATTTATTTATTTATATTTGCTCATGATTTCCTTAGATTTGGTTCAATTTTGTTTAGATTTTCATCGACCAAACCAATTGTGAAAAAATTATTAATTTTCCCCCTCCTCTCTATTGATTTTTGCAGGTGTTCTTGGTTATCAAGATCTTTGGTTTTCAGGTGTGAAAATTGAGAGAAAGATGAATTACTGTGGTTACCAGCAAAAGAACGCCATGAGAAGCTGTGATGAGATGAGGATGGAATCTGTGGTTTGCCCTAAGCCTCGTAGATTTGGTTTGATGAATCACTCATTCATTAACAACAACAACCATATCAGACCCTATAAGCCGCAAATTATCAGGTATTTCCCAACTTTTATTTAATTAATCTACAACTTTATGTCAATTATTTTCAATCAATTTATTTTTGTAAAAATTCTAACTTTCTTATTTGTTCTTATAAAATAATCAGCTATCAATCAGAGCTTGAAGATTCAGGTGTCAGGGAAGATCTTCTTGATATCATTCTCCCCCAGGTTATTTTCCATCTCAATCTTAATTTTTCATGAAATAATGGTTAATTTTTTTCCATGAAAAAATTATTCATTTCAAGTGATTTCTCAAATATGTTTGAAATCAAATAGCCATGTTTTGGTTGGTGATTGTTGCACAATTACTAAGGAATTGTGAGCATAACATCTATGTTCATGTTTGGAATCATTGTGAGTTTAATTGGTGCTGAGATAGGTATAGTCAAGTTGATTCATTGGGATTTTGGCAATAACTATACTTTGGAGCTTCACAAAACCATGGTGCCACCGTGGATTTTCTGAATTGAGCCTGAAATCCATTCATTTATTTGTGATTTTGTTGATGTTATGAAGTATGATTTTTGCTAAAATCAAAGTGCTCCTGTCAAACTCACGCTTAATTCATAGATGCGATATATAACCAAGCTTGGATTTTGTTGTTGTTGTTGTTGATTGAAATAAAACACGATTCTAATCTAACAATAATTAGTTTCAATTTGGATTTTGCAGGGAAATAGCTATATGGAAAGATTTGGGGACCAAATGGCATCATCACCACCCCCATTTTTTTGTGGATCTCCACCTAGCAGGGCTTCAAACCCTGTGATCCAAGATGAGCAATTTGGCAATAGCAATGGTCATGGAAATTTTAGTCCATTTTCCATGGCACCCTCTTCACCATCTTCCTCAGCTAGAAGCTGTGTTCCAATGAAGTTTGGTCACGCACAAGCTGCAGTGAGGATTGAAGGTTTTGATTGTCTCAATAGAGATAGGCGCAACCGAAGTATTTCAGCTGTTGCATAATTCATTTCCAACAAAGAAAAACAAGTTCAAAGAGCAAGTCAAGATTTTTGGTGTCAAAGGAAGCTAATCTTAATTCAGTGTTTTATTGTAATATATATGTATATAAAAATGGTCTGTGGAAAAATTGTTCATGAGTTAAGGTGTCATGTAAAATTGAGATGGTGAGATTTTTTTTGTTTTTAATTTTATTTTCAAGAATAAAAAAAAGACAAGTTATACAAGTGAGGAAAAGGGCATGTAAAAAAAGTCTTGTTCTTTCTCTCTTGTTAGAACTTAGGTTCATGAAGGGAGAGTTTGTAAAAAAACTCAGCATATCCTCTTTTGTAATTGTAATTTGGAGGAAAGTGAGGGTTAAATATTTGAAATCTTGTAAAATATTTTTTTTAGTGGGTGCCTTCTTTGTAGGTGTCACCTATTTGATAATATCAAAGAGATAGTATTTGTTTATACTTTATCATGCTTTATTTTTTGTACATTATTCTAGTTTAAAAGTCTTTGTCCCTTATCAAAAGTATATGAACATTTTATTTATTTGGGTGCTCTCTTTGTAGGTATCATCTAATTGAGATAATATCAAAGAGATCTTGTTTTTTTAAGTCAAAAGACAAGGTTGAATATATTAATTGTACAACTAGAACCAGTAACGTGTGGTCATATATGATTAAAGAAATAATAAAAATCTGATACCACTATTTTAGGAGAATCTTAGGAAGCTTCATAGTACATACTAAGGTCAGATTTGGAGGGCTTCTTTTAATAATACTAATATTTTAATCAACAAATTGTCCTTTTTTTAAAAAGAGTTTATTTGTAGAATGGTGTGAAAGGGTGATTGGAAGATGTGAGGAGTAGTATTGAATTGGAGCTACTAATATGAGACGTGGATAGGTTTTGATTGAGAAGTTAGAGAGAGATAGTTTGTGTGGGGTTAGACAAGCACAAATAACTACATATAAAATGAAGAAACGTGTGTTTGTTGTTTTGTTGTAATGGAAAGTAGTTAAGGCGGTGGTAACATGTAGTGTGGTCGTAAGTGTTTGTTTGGTTGTTTGTTGTTAGTTGATATGGCACACCAATATCTATGGTCCAATTTAATTATAGTAGTATATGCTAGATTCTATTTTATGATGCTTAATATATAGATAGATTAACTATTAATTACCATTTATATCTTATAAAACAATAATTATATTTTGTTTTATAATAATATAAAATAATTTTTTTGACCAAGCCCTCCTTATTCTTTTTGGTAAACAAATCTTTTCTCATTCTACCCAATAAATCTTATTTGAATAAATTGTTTAGGATTTCTTAACACATCTTATATAAGTGAAAGAACTCTATAAAAATTCAAAGTTGTCCATTTATTTTTGGAAATATATTTTCGGACGCACCCATGCTCCAGATAAACACGATTAAATGTGGTGTCATCTCACAGTGGACTTAAGAAAAGTTTCAAAGATATAACTCTAGAATTTCTGCACTAATTAATTATTTTATAACCATTATAGAGATATGACCGGAGATGCATCTCTGATAAATTAGTGCGCGAAATTGAAATTTCTGTCACCTTTGCAGGTCAGATATTTTTGAAGATGTATTTATGAAAAATCAAAAGTCAAATTGCTAAAAATAACAATCAGCATGATCACCTTCATTTGTAATAGTTTCCTTAAACCCTCTCCAAAAATCCTTCTATTCGCAATTAAAATTTTCACTCTAAATCTTCACTCTTGTGTTTCATCATATCAAAAGGAGTTAAAGAAAGTGAAATTTAAAGTAAAGTTCATTCATTTCAACCACCATTCATTATATTAATTTGGTTTTTCAGTAAAAAAGGTCATGTTTATACCGAATGTATATTTCCAGAAATGCAATGAACTTGTCCGGAGATACATTTTTGGTATTTGTCTGTGCTGATTTTCCAACAATTTTATTAGTTTATATGTTTTTGTTTACATTAGGTATGGTGCATCCTGATGCTATCTCCAAACCTATTGTGTCTCAAGTTGTTTCACCTCTCCTAGTGAAGATGGTAGATATTCAGAACCATTTTAAAAATAAACAAGAGTATGAATTTCGTGATGACATGCTGCAGTGGATACGTACAGAGACCACCAAATTAGGGTTTGGTGTTGTGATCGAAATGTTCGATAATGGTTTGGAAAGAAGAAGTGCACTTATGACATTGGGATGCGAATGAAGTGGTAAATATAGACCTCCTCTCCAGAATTTGAAACGAGATGAAACCGGTTCACGAAAATGTGAATGTCCATTTAAGTTGCGTGATTATCGGTTGGAAAATAATAAATGGAGATTTAATGTGATACGTGGTTTACATAATCATGATTTATATGCAAAATTAGTCGGTCATCCAATTGCATGTTGGTTCTTGCCGGAAGAGAATGAATGTGTTTCCGACATGACATTGAAAATATAAAAATGTTAAATATTTCATTTTTGTTCATTTTATTTTATTTTCTCATGAAAAAATATTTTTATTAAATTATATATTAACTATTCTTTCTTAAATAAACTTGTAAAATAAAATAGACTTAGGTTAATTTTTTATTTCTCTTCCTTCACACTTATAAATATTTTTTCTAATGTATAAAAGGACTAAAATATTTCATAAAATATTATTTATTATTTTAAGACAAAGATACACAATAATAAAGAACTTGATTTTCTTTTAACAAATAAGAATTAGGGTTAACCAAATTTCTAAAAAAATAATTTTCTTTTCTTAAATTATTAGGTTTAGTTCAAAAACTCTTTTTCATATAAAAAAAACAAAAAAAAAATCTTTTTCTTGCATATACATACCATTGCATATTTATTTTTTTATTGTATATTATTTATTCAAATATTCGTATAAATTCGATTTGGTTGTAATAGATTAAATTAGATTTACATTATTGCAAATCCCCATTCATAATTTGTATACCCCCCTCCCATAAAATGTTGTAATAGCGTAGCAATCTTTAAATTACGAAATTTATCGCTTTTTATATAACATGCTAGTAATTAGGGTTTGAATGGCAAGATAAAAAAAAATCAAATAGAAAACCCTAATCCAAGACAAAATCAAGCATGAAAATAACACACTTGCACACAAGAACCCTTAGGGTTACTCCACTTGGTTGCCTTATACAAAAATGGCCATATTACGCATGCGAAGTATCTTAGTAAAACAAACAAGTATAAGATCATAGTCCCTCGATGACTCTATTTAAAGTTGCCTTACAAAATGATCTTGGTCCCTCAAAATGCTAAGATACTTTGCAACATTGCTAATCATGGTTATACGATGACCCACGCCCGTCCCGTTTACATCCAAAGATAGGGTTGCTTACCAAATCAATGGTAAGACAACAATGTCAAAGGAAAAGAAAATGAACAAGAAAGACATTTGAGTAGGTAGATTACTTCTAGTTACTTGCTCCATTTCAAACAACTATCATTTCTATTTTCAAAACAAACACACACATCTTACAAACATTGGAAACATTTTCAAAAAGACAAACATCTTTGCATACATTCTTACGAACGAGAATCATTACAAAGATTTCCTAAACAATGGCCTCTTTTACAAAATACTTTCAAAACCACACAAAGCATAATTTCAAAACAAAAGCAAGTGATCTAGAAAGTAACTAAGAGCCCATGGACAACCATGGATGAAAAGGATGCTAATACCTTCCCTTTTCATAATCTACCCCCCGAACTCAAGAAACAATCTCAAAGGTCTTTCCTGTGCTTTTTCACCTTTCCTTTTGGATAAAAGAAAAGTCGGTGGCGACTCTTACTAACCGCAACATTTGCGATAAAACGCAAAACCCTCAAGTCAGTTCTCCCACCGTATCACAGAACTGGCGACTCTGCTGGGGACATTATAAAAGTGGGGTTACCTTAGGGCTAGATCACATTTATTTGCTTACATTGTTTGACTTGTATGCTTTACATTATGGTTATTTATTTGGGTTTGAAATCCTCTACCCGGATTTGGGATACATTATAGGTAAATAGCAATACGTTGTGGAAACTGTGCGGGGTATACCGACATGGTCTAAGCAATAGCTATGTTAGTGTGACATATTTATGGGTACCGGTAGCCTTTGAGTTAATCAAAGAGAATACGGGGCTGCTGAGTGATGTCATGAAGCACTAATGAACTTCTAGAACCCTTTACTTGACCAACTTGGCCTTTAGGATGTAGTGAGATGACCGGCTTTGGTGCAGTCCGAAGTTGGTAGATACTCGATACTACACTCATTGAGGTTTGGTTTCTTGGGATATTTAGGTCGCTATTAAAGAGGCTTTAGCTGAAATAATGACCAAGGAAACAATCCAGTGATATTGAGCTCCTTAGAACCCGGTTACTATTACTAGGACAAGTTTAAGCCAACTAAACTTCAAGAGGGTATTTACCTATAAAACTCCATGCAAGCCAAAACTAAGAACTTGTTTGCTTTGCTTGTATATGCATACTTGTACATAACATCATGGACATCATGAACATCACATACATCCACTAACCATTTCAAGGATTTTTTGAGATTCATCTTTGTTCTTGTTTTGTAGGATTAGGATTCACTTCGCAGGAAAACTATCCAAGTCAAACTTGTAAGAATTCCTCCACAACTTAAGGAGCTAGCTTCAAGGATCCCTGAGAACTCTCCATTCACCAAGAGACATGGTCGTCTACTCAACTTGGTCACCTCCAACACAGACGAGGATATGATGAAGATTCTCTTTCAGTTCTTTGATCCTTTGCACCATTGCTTCACATTTCCTGACTATCAACTTGTGCCTACTTTGGAAGAATTCTCCCAACTCTTGAGGATTCCCATTCTTAATCAACTACCTTTCAACGGTATGGAAAGAGACCCAAATCCATAAGAAATTTCTCAAGCCCTACACTTGCACTCATCTGATGTCACAACTCATTGGGAAACTAGAAGTGGTGTCAAAGGCTTCTTAGCAAAGTTCCTGTTTGAGAAAGACCAAAACTGTTGGAATTCCTTAGACTTGCAAGCCTTTGAGGAAATTGTGGCTCTTCTTATCTACGGGATGGTCTTATTTCCCAATCCTGACTAACTCATAGATGTGAGCATCGTCAAAATCTTCATATCACACAACCCGATGCCTACATTGCTAGGGGATATCCTACACTCTTTTCACACTCGCACAATGAGGAAAAAAGGTGTCCTTATGTGTTGTACTCCTCTCCTGGAAAGATGGTTTATTTCTCATCTTCCCAAATCAGTCTTAAAGAATGAGCAAGGTTCAAGGTGGTCACAAAGATTAATGACGCTCAAACATTTAGATATTCATTGGTGCTCCCGGTCCAAAGAGAATGTTATCATTGTTGACCGTTGTGGGGAATTCCCTAATGAACCTCTACTTGGCATTAGGGGAGGCATCACCTATAACCCATGTTTAGCTCTAAGACAGTTTGGTTACGCCCGAAGGGATGGCCCGCATGAGATGCTGATTCAAGGTTTGGTATTCGACTATGACAACGATGATCAAGGTCTTCGCCAGAGATTCATCCGAGCTTGGAGGATGCTAAACAAGGTGGATAACAAGACTTTGGGACACAAGAATTCCATCCCTCTTGAGCCTTACCTCAAATGGGTACGAACCCGCGCTCAAAGTCTTATGATGCCTTATCCTTCCATTCTTCCAGTAATTATTGAGCCTGTTAAGGAGGGAGATGTTCCATACACTATCCTACATCTGGACATGCCCACATATCTTGAAGACCTACAAAGGGATTGGATACAGCTCAAAGGAGAGCGAGATACTTTCGAAGCCTAATTCTACGCAAGCGAGAAGAAGAATTTGGAACTCACTAGGCTACTTCATGAGGAGCAGACTCTAAATGCCTACATTGCACCAAAGAGGATGCGCACTACTTTTTTATCTTAGAGTTTTGTATTATTTTGTCCAAGGGGCATTGATGTACTCAAACTTTATCTTATTAATATAACATGTGTTTTCTTTTTGTCTAAAACGAACTTGAACCTTTGAAATCCTTAAAAACATTACATGTGCACATATCATTCATCATAACATAAACAAGTCTTCTGCAACAAGTTTCCTCACCTCTCTACTGTTTATTTCAGTAAGATGGATCTCGAACAAACAGTCAAAGATCTCCAAGCTCAGAACACGTAGTTTCAACAATTGCTCATGACCCTAGCTAAGGGGAAAGAAGAGTTGAAGACTCTGCTGGCTGAAGAGAGGAAAAAGAAAACAAAGAAGGTCACCGGGGTCCTAAACATGGGGAGAAGATTTCATGGGCAGACTAGAAGAACCTTGAATTTTGCAACAACATCCGGTGAAGGAGAGGGGAAAGGAAAGGAAACAACGGTCCCGTCAGAATCTGAAGAGGAGGAAGACTACTCTGAGGAACAATATCCTCCAGCTGATGTTAAGTACATATATCTCGAAGAGAGTTTGAGCGCGATGGAAATACAAAAGGTGTCAGGCTTAGATTTTGAAGAATTGGGACTAGTGTCGGGGATTGTGATTCCATCGAAATTCAAAGTGCCCTTGTTTGCAAAATACGATGGAATATCATTCCCTAAGATGCATTTCCGATCATATGTGAGAAAGATCCAACCACACTCCGCTGATAAAGACTTGTGGGTGCATTTTTTCCAAGATAGTCTATTTGGAACACAACTCGACTGGTTTTACCAACTAGAAAGAGCCAACATCCATAATTGGGAAGATCTTGCCGCATCTTTCTACAAGAAATATCAATATAATGCTGATTTTGCGCCTACCCGTACTCAACTTTAGAGTATGGCTATGGATTCCAATGAGGGTTTCAAGGATTATGCGCAAAAATGGAGAGATCTGGCTGGAAGAGTTCAACCCCCTCTGTCTGAAAGGGAATTGGTGGACATGTTCTTAGGCACTTTATCGGGCCCTTTCTTAAACCATTTAATTGGAAGCTCATCTGTAGGATTTACTGAGTTAATATTAACCGGAGAGAGGGTGGAAGCTGGCATAAAAAGTGGAAAGATTCAGAAGGATTCATCTTCTTCTACAGCTGCGAGGAAGCCTTTTATTAGGAAGAAAGAAGTAGTTGTTGTATATCCACAAAGGAACCAAGAGAGAGCCGAATGCCGGCCAATGGTAGGGGCTATTATGATTCCAAAGCCTACATCTGATCAACAAAGAAGTAATCAACCAAGGGTGGAAAATACAGGACCTCATTGAAGCAAAAGAAATTAAGTTTGATGCGCCCGAGAAGCCAAACGTCATTTCTGCTCCTATGCCCAGACATGGTCACAACACCAATGCTATTGAAGAAGATTTGTTTGTTACCACAGTTGATGAACTCGTGACTCCACTCCCAACCATTAAGATAAACTTGTTGAAAGCCGGTGTATTCCCGGGTTATAATAAAGACTGCCACCTCTGCTTATCCTCACCAACTGATTGCCCTTTGTTGAAAACAGGCATTCAGCGCTTGATAGACAATAAAGAGACCCTGTTTGAAAGTACTCCTGTTTCACATGTTCCTATTGAAGATGTTTCAATCATTACCATCTCTGCCAATTCTTCCAGGATCCCAAAAAGACCCGTTAGAATTACATCGGTTCCGAAAACTACTCCTCTAATAATCACAAGGCCTGGGCCAGTCCCATATGAATCAGACAAAACTGTGCCGTGGAATTACGGTGGGGACATTTACTACCATGGTATCAAACAAGATGGGTCGGCCGCCGAAGAGATAAACTCCGAAGAAGAAGATTCTAACATTGGCAATATTGTCGGAACTAGTTAAATTACCCGAAGCAGTAGGATCTTTTCTCCAGAAATTTCCCCCCCAAAGGCAGTTTTTGGACCCGTGGCTGCTCCAAAGGTTACTTCCGTACCCATAATCATCTCTGCAAGTGCTCCTATTGATGAAGCCGTTATAACCCCTGTTGTCATTCCTACCAACACTCCTACTGCTGAAATTCAAGGAAAAAGTATTCAAGTGGAGCCTGTCCGGACGAAGGCTCAATCACTAACTATCCCCGAGACCTCTAAGAAAGAAATGGAGGAGATCCTAAAAATTATAAAAAGGAGCGACTACGACGTAGTTAAACAGTTGGGACAAACTCCCTCCAAAATCTCCATGTCGGCATTACTACTATGTTCCGAGGCACATGCGAAAGCCTTGTTGACATTCCTAAAGATAGCCCATGTTCCTCAAGAGACGTCGGCAGATAAATTTCAAGACTGCGTGGCCAGCTTGACAGCGGATAACGGCCTAGGCTTCTCGGATGCTGATCTGACACAAAGGGGAAGAAAGCACAACGAGGCATTGCATGTCTCTGTGGAATGTAGGGGCACCACTCTGGCCCATGTCTTAGTGGACACTGGCTCATCTTTGAATGTCTTATCGAAAAAAGCTCTTGACAGACTTGACTGCGAAGGACTGACGTTAAAGCCAAGTAACATAGTAGTAAGGCATTTGATGGCTCGAAGAGGATGGTACACGGGGAGGTGGATATCCCCATAAAGGTTAGGACTCAAACTTTCAATTCAACCTTTTAAGTAATGGACATCCGCCCCTCTTACTCCTGTCTGCTAGGACGACCATGGATCCATAATGCTGGTGCTATCACCTCTACATTGCACCAGATGCTAAAGTATCCAGTTCAAGGAAAAATTATCACTGTCCATGGCGAGGAAGAATACATGATTAGCCATCTCAATTCCTTCAGGTATGTGGAATTGGATGGTGAGTTCATTGAAACTCCTTTTCAACACTTCGAAGAGGTCCCCCAAGAGGTAGCAATGACCAAGATTGTGTCCCAGATTCCCAAGATTACAAGACCTCCACTCCGGATGTCATCTATGAAGAACGCCAAAGCAGTAGTAGAGGAAGGTGGATGCACCATCTGGGGGCAACTTCCGGATATCCCGTATAAGTCTGACAAGTTTGGCTTAGGTTTCACTTCAAGTGCTCAAAAGCCTGTAAGTCGTGCCCGTGTTGGAGGACCACCCTTGAAGATTAGTAACCGAGAGGTCAACGCGGTAGAAGATGGTGAGGAGGATTGCAGCTTGGAGGATTGGATCTTTCCGACTGTCAATGGAGGACTCCGCAACTGGGAAGCCAGAGACTTTTTCCTAATAACTTTCATCCCTCAGTAATTTATCTTTACATTTTTGTTGGATCTGTAATATTCAAAAATGATTCGCACTCTTAAAACCTTGTGTCTTGCCCGAGGCACAATGGTCTATTTGTAATGGTTATTATTTCATCTACATATGACATTCAATGAATCATGGACGTTTTTCGCATACAAACTTTTGTGCTCATTCTTTTTATTTTACATTTTATTTTCTTTTAAAAGATGGCTATACCATTACACACACCCACACTCACAAATGCAGGTACCCGTCCATTCTGGATCCCATGGGTAACGATACTGCTATGGCCTTTTGTGACTCTGAGGATCTAATCTACCAAGCCGAAGACGAAGGTGAGGAAGATTGTGAAGTACCAGGGGAACTTGCCAGACTGCTACAAAAGAGGAAAGAACCATTCAGCCTCACGAAGAACCTGTGGATACGATCAACCTGGGTACCCAGGAAGATAAAAAAGAGGTAAAGGTGGGTGCTAATCTGGAACCCAGTGTCAAGGAACTTCTAGTTCAATTGTTACATGACTATGTTGATATCTTTTCTTGGTCATATGAAGACATGACAGGACTTGATACAAACATTGTGGTACATTGTATGCCTACAAGAGAAGATTGTCCGCCAGTAAAACAAAAGGTTCGCCGCATGAGACCTGATATGTCAGAAAAAATTAAAGTGGATGTTATGAAGCAATTCAATGCTGGATTCTTGGCTTTCACTTCCTACCCTCAATGGGTTGCTAACATTGTTCCCGTACCTAAAAAAGATGGCAAAGTACGAATGTGTGTGGATTACATATATTTGAATAAGGTGAGCCCTAAATATGATTTTCCACTCCCCCACATTGATATCCTGGTTGACAATACCACACAACACAAAGTGTTTTCCTTCATGGACGGATTCTCAGTTTATAACCAAATCAAAATGGCACCTGAAGACATGGAGAAACCAACATTTGTCACACAGTGGGGAACATTCTGTTACAAGGTAATACCATTCGGATTGAAGAATGCTGGGGCAACCTATCAACGCACCATGGTAGCTTTATTTCACGATATGATACATCATGAAATAGAGGTCTACGTAGACGATATGATAGCCATATTGAAAACGGAAGAAAAGCACCTTGATCACTTACAAAAGTTGTTTGAGAGACTGAAGAAGTATAAGCTGAGGTTGAATCCAAACAAGTGCACATTTGGAGTACGGTCCGATAAACTCCTAGGATTTGTCGTTAGTAACAAAGGTATTGAGGTCGATCCTGCCAAAGTTAAAGCAATACAAGAGATGCCTGCTCCTCGTACTGAGAAGGAAGTCATAGGATTCTTGGGATGCTTGAACTATATTTCCAAATTCATTTCTCATCTAACAGCTACTTGTGAGCCAATCTTCAAACTATTGAAGAAAGATCAAGTAGTCAAATGGAATGATGAATACCAAGTTGCTTTTGACAAAATCAAAGAATACTTACAAGAGCCTCTTGTGTTGATGCCACCAGTCGAGGGAAGACCGTTGATCATGTATCTGACTGTTTTAGAAAACTCAATGGGGGTGTGTATTGGGGCAGCATGACGAGTCTGGACGAAAAGAGCACGATATTTATCACCTGAGCAAAAAGTTTACCGACTGTGAAACCAGATATTCACTGCTCGATAAAACTTGTTGCGCTCTGGCATGGGCTTCTCACCGGCTAAGACAGTATATGCTAACTCATACTACTTTGTTGATATCTAAAATGTATCCGATAAAGTACATCTTCGAAAAGCCTGCTCTTTCTGGGAGAATTGCGAGATGGTAGATGATCCTGACAGAGTACGACATACAATATACTACCCAAAAAGCTATAAAGGGCAGTGTATTAGATGATCATCTTGCTCACCAAGATGTAGAAGACTATCAGTCCACGAAGTTCGAATTCCCGGATGAAGACATCATGACATTAGACAACTGTGACGAAATCAAACCATATGACGGAACTGAATAAGGATCCCGATGGACCCTGTTTTTTGATGGAGCATCAAATGCACTTGGTAACGGCATCGACGTTGTACTCATATCTTCAGAAGGGTGTCATACTCCCTTTACTGCCCGACTTTGCTTCAACTGTACAAACAACATGGCAGAATACAAAGCGTGCATCTTTGGTCTCAAAGCTGCCATAGACTTGGGAATCAAATCTTTAGATGTGTTTGGAGATTCAGCTTTAGTCATCAGTCAGATCAAATGGGAATGGGACACTAAGCACCCAAACCTTATCCCTTATAAAGAACATGTTTTGACATTGCTACCACATTTTGAGAAGATTACCTTCAAGCATTTCCCGCGAGAAGAAAATTAGCTAGCAAACGCTCTAGCCACAATGTCATCTATGTTTAAACTTAATTGGGATAACGAGGCTCCCTAAATCACCATCGAACGAATGGATGAACCAACACACTGTCACGAGATTAATACTGAAGAGGTAGTGGACCCTTGGTTTCATGAAGTTAAGAGGTATCTCGAGGCTCAAGAATTCCCAGAAGGAGCTTCATTCAATGATAAAAAGTTCCTAAGGAGATTCTCTGCTAAATTCTTCCTTAGTAATGGCATTCTGTACAAACACAATCATGACTCCATTTTGCTTCAGTGTGTGGATAAAGTTGAAGCTGAAAAGATCATGTCTGATTTACATGAAGGTACTTTTTGCACCCACTCCAGTGGGCATACGATGGCAAAGAAAATCTTACGGGCAGGCTATTATTGGTCTACCATGGAAGCAGATTGCTATCAATATTCTCGAACTTGTCATAAGTGTCAAATTTATGCTGACAAGGTGCACTTACCTCCGATTCCTCTGAATATCTCGACGGCTCCTTGGCCCTTTTCTATATGGAGAATTGATATGATTGGAGAGATCAAGCCTACAACCTCCAATGGACACCGCTCCATCCTAGTGGCCATTGACTATTTTACAAAGTGGGTTGAAGCAGCTTCCTTCGCCTCCGTTACCAAGAATGTTGTTGCCCGCTTCATCAAGAAAAACCTTATTTGCCGGTACGGTATCCCGGAAAGGATCATCACTGACAATGGTACAAATCTCAATAACACTATGATCACCGTGTTATGTGAGCAATTCAAGATCCAACATCACAATTCTTCTCCCTATCGGCCAAAGATGAATGGTGCTGTCGAAGCTGCAAATAAAAACATTAAGAAGATCATACAGAAAATGACAGTCACATACAAGGACTGGCATGAGATGTTACCATTCTCTCTCCACGGGTATCGTACCACGGCTCGCACATCAACCGGGGCAACACCTTATTCTCTGGTTTATGGCATGGAGGCTGTCCTACCTATTGAGGTTCAGATCCCCTCTCTGAGAACTATGAAGGATGTAAGGTTGAATGAAGATGATTGGATCCAGACTCGACTTGATCAACTGAATTTGATTGATGAAAAGAGACTTACCGCTATTTTCCATGGTCAAATGTATCAAAAACGGATGATCAAGGCTTTCAACAAGAAAGTCAGGCGCCAAGTATATCAAGTTGGGGATCTAGTGATCAAACATATCATCTTGCCAAAAAGTGATCCCAGGGGAAAATGGACTCCTACCTATGAAGGACCATTTGTAATCAAAAGCATATTCTCCGATGGGGCAATGATCTTGACTACCATGGATGGTGACGACCTGCCACACCCTGCGAACGCGGACATAGTTAAAAGATACTACGCATAAGAGACCTGCTAGGTTGACACACCTAGGAAAAACAAGGGCATCCCGGCGAACCAAAAGGTTCGGGCAAAAATTAGGGATACAATGAAAAAAATCTGTACACCCGGCAAGTTGAAAACCCAAAAGGGCGACTTGGGCAAAAAAGGGTTTCCCGGTGGACTGAAAACCCGAAAGGGAGGTCCAGGCAAAAGTTAGGGAATTAAAGTGTATGACTATGTCTCGTCAGATCACTTGATGGACAACCTTTGACTTCCACTAACAAACTCAGAGTTTCTGATCAATTCAATCATCTTCGGACGAAGCAACAAATAAATAGGATGCTCAGAGATACGAAGGCTATAGAAGAATGGGAACCCCATGGGATTATTACACGTAGCTATCTTTCGTTGTATAAATTTTTCTTGTTTTACGACAGCATTCTCTTACTAGAATGTTTGTCCCCTTTGTATAAAATATTTATTCAAAGTCAATACAAAGATATCCCTTTGAAAGTGCAAAAAACTATTTTTCTTTTTCTTTACGCTTTTGCTTTGTTTACAAAAACGTCCAATGATTCATTGTTGAACATATGCATTTGAACATGATCACTGTTTATAAATAAACAAAATGAAGAAGACAATTACTGATAGGTTGAAAGAATAGGAAAACGTCTCTAGGCTATTCCATAAATGATCCCCTACAGTACGTCATTTAAATCCCCAGCGGAAAAAAATTTCAAATTATTAATCCCCAGTAGAAGTCGTCAAATTTCTCAGGATTCCCCAAGCAGATCTTACAAGAAGTACATGACATTGCCCTCACAACAAAATTTACTTCTCTCAACAAAAGTTCATCAGTACTTCAACTTCAAGACATAAAAATTCAACATATCCTCAGCGGCATTCAGGGATTTATTTTCCTCAATCAAACAGCAATACAACAAATCAGCTCACATACACATACATTGCATCCATATATCATAAACATTGATAAATCAAATACATTGCATCATACATTTCATGCAACATAACTTTGTCTTTTAGCTAACATTTTACCCTTTTCTGGATAAGATTAACAGTTACCATTGATAATATGCAATCAGATACAGTACATATACGCTCCAGACACGGATGCCATTCTGATACTCATTCAGATTCAACTTTCAGATACAGTTCAGATACGCTCTAGACATGGATGCCATTCTGATACTCATTCAGATTCAACTTTCATATACAGTTCGGATACACTCCAGACATGGATGCCATTCTGATACTCATTCAGATTCAACTTTCAGATACAGTTCAGATACGCTCCAGACACGGATGCCATTCTGATACTCATTCAGATTCAACTTGCTTGATACAGTTCAGATACGCTCCAAACACGGATGTCATTCTGATACTCATTCAGATTCAACTTTCAGATACAGTTCGGATATGCTCCAGACACAGATGCCATTCTGATACTCATTCAAATACAACCTTTCAGATACGGTTCAGATACGCTCCAAACACGGACACCATTCTAATACTTATTCCTTCAGCTTACAACTTACAATTCAATAAACATTCTTGGATGGCATCTACAAGCCTATCTCCAACAAGATTCTATCACCTCTCCAAATGGCATCCTTAAGCCCATTCCCTCAACCACACATCGTCGAGTGCAAATTTCTAGGCACTCTAGTGTCCAATCATTCTTTTACCTTCGAGTCACGAATGCAAAACTCGCCAATCTAACTCTTCAGGTTTAAGAAGATTGAACAGGGGAAGCTATTGTACCCCAAAATTTGCCCTCTCATTTACCAAGATTTTCTCATAAGATCTTTTTGACTCAAGACTGGATTAGGGTTTGACCAGCTCAAGACATCTCATCATGCCCCGATGACCCACAATTAGGGTTTGGGAT
This sequence comes from Vicia faba, assembly GCA_948472305.1. Lineage (NCBI taxonomy): Eukaryota > Viridiplantae > Streptophyta > Magnoliopsida > Fabales > Fabaceae > Vicia > Vicia faba. The sequence goes on from OX451735.1 coordinate 1,131,933,484, forward strand.
TGCACAAGGATTTTTGGAATATCAATGTTTCATATGGCTTTCAAGTATCATTATGGATCCCTAAGATTACTCATGTCAAGTTTCAAGCCTTGAATCACATTTTTGATCAATCAATTGGACAGTTGACTTGAAAATCAACTATATTGGGGAAAAAGTCAACCATGACCAATTTACAGTCAAACTACATAATTCTTTATCCACATAAACATTTTAGACTCAAATGTATCATTTGATCAAGTTTGGACCACAATTCCTCAAGAAATTTGATCAAATCATCAAAAGGGCAAAATGGTCAAAATAAGGGTTTTGACTGAGAGAGGGCAATTTCTGATTTTTGACCTAGAAAATGACCAATTGGTTTGAAGCATGATTTCAAGGGTTCAATTGCATCATCTTGACCTAATGACATGGTTCAAAACATTGCAATTTCATTGGATTGATAGATGAAATTTACAGTCAGTCAACTGTATACTGAAAAGTCAAACTTTGACTTTTTGGTCAAAATCAAATGCCAAGGATCACAATTCATTAAAACATGTCAAAATGTGAAACTTGTTCATCAAGAAATCAAAGATTGAAGATTTTTTTTTGAAATTTGAAATTTTCTTAACTTAGAAATTTTTCTTATAGAAAATTTCTTATTTTTTCTCAACTTTAAGCCAAATTCTCACCATGATACAAGATGATTCAAAGAAAGTTCCCAACATGAAAGTTGTAGGTCTACATGAAATCTACAACTTGCTTCACACATTTTCTCCTAAAGATGCTTGGATCTCAAGATATAATTTTGTGAATACATGCTCATGAACTAAAATAACTTAGTGAAATTTTGCCCTAATTTAGGCAGGTTTTTTACCTAACTTCATGAAAATTTTTCACCTAGTTCCAAGAGTAATCTTGGAAAGCATTTCAAAGATGAGTTATAGAGAACATTGCAAGCTTTCCAAAATATCAAATAATTCCTTGAGATCATTCTTGAGTAGGGATAATCGAAGAGATGAAGTTGTTAATTTCTCACTTTGATTTCAAGCCATTTCATGAAGAACAAAATTCAAATCTGAACCTAGGCTGAACAATCCCTGCTTTATAGGTCTCAAACTTATTTCTTACTCCATAATTTAATGCTTACACAGTTGATAAAGCCTTAATCCAAGCATAAGAGCTTTTGTCCAAGCTTTAATTCCATAAATAGCACAAAGTGGCCATTTCCATTTTAGAAAAGCACCACTTTTGCATTTATCAACTCCTTGAGCATTGCACCTGTTCTATCTGCACACACAAGTCCTATAAACCAAAAGCAAAGTGTCTAGGACTTGTACCAACTCAAACCAGGCCTGTACAAGCATGTAGAGAGTTGTCTCCTCACTTTTCTTAAAAGGCAAGCAATAGAGCAAAAAGCCTACAAATGAGAAATCTGGTGTGGATTTGATTTGGAACCTTCTCTATACTTATACACAAACACATTACAACCTAACACACGATTTATAAAGGACATAAACTCTCCCAAACTCTCTATCACCAAAAACCTGCCATAACTTGCAGTTGTGTACCAAGCATAGAAATCCAAAAATCCACTTGTGCGTTTCAAGTGCTAATCACCTAAACACTTAACCTACATCATATCTAAGTGTTCCAGACCATCATCCCTTCACTGTAACCCCTCCTTCTCCATCTGCCATTTTTATTTTTCAAGCTTGCAGGTTGACTTGGATAGGGAGATTCAGGCACTTTCAAGACAAGGTAAAGATTGGAACATACTCAGGGAGGTCCAGGAAAGATAAAGGGATCTTCAGGCCTTCATAAAACTCACTCAAACTCCATTCACGATCTCAGCTGAAAGAAGGGGTCTGACTGGCTAGAGGAACAAGATGAAGTACATGGCAAGGAGGCGTTATGTGTTATGTGTTTTTTGTTTCATTTGAACTAACGGATGTACAGCCACCCCAGTGGCAAGGCAGCACGCTGAAAATGCATAGGTCATGGGTTCGAACCTTGACGCTACCTTTTTCATTTTTCATATTTTTCATCTTCATTTTTTGTCATTTTTGCAACGTGGGCTCAGCAACTGGGCCTCTTATTTTTTTCTATCATTTTACCTTCTGGTTACTCAGGACACCCCTGGCCCAATTTATTTTCATTTATTTATTTTATTTTTGTTTACTTCATTAAATATTTTTCTTAAAATATTATAAAATCATAAAAAAATATAAAAATGTTAAATATTTCATTTTTGTTCATTTTATTTTATTTTCTCATGAAAAAAAATATTTTTATTAAATTATATATTAACTATTCTTTCTTAAATAAACTTGTAAAATAAAATAGACTTAGGTTAATTTTTTATTTCTCTTCCTTCACACTTGTAAATATTTTTTCTAATGTATAAAAGGACTAAAATATTTCATAAAATATTATTTATTATTTTAAGACAAAGATACACAATAATAAAGAACTTGATTTTCTTTTAACAAATAAGAATTAGGGTTAACCAAATTTCTAAAAAAATAATTTCCTTTTCTTAAATTATTAGGTTTTGTTCAAAAACTCTTTTTCATATAAAAAAAAACAAAACAAAAATCTTTTTCTTGCATATACATACCATTGCATATTTATTTTTTTATTGTATATTATTTATTCAAATATTCGTACAAATTTGATTTGGTTGTAATAGATTAAATTATGTTTACATTATTGCAAATCCCTATTCATAATTTGTATACCCCCTCCCATAAAATGTTGTAATAGCGTAGCAATCTTTAAATTACGCAATTTATCGCTTTTTATTTAGCATGCTAGTAATTAGGGTTTGAATGGAAAGATAAAAACAAATTAAATAGAAAACCCTAATCCAAGACAAAATCAAGCATGAAAATAACACACTTGCACACAAGCACCCTTAGGGTTACTCCACTTGGTTGCCTTATACAAAAATGGCCATATTACGCATGTGAAGTATCTTAGCAAAACAAACAAGTATAAGATCATAGTCCCTCGATGACGCTATTCAAAGTTGCCTTACAAAATGATCTTGGTCCCTCAAAATTCTAAGATACTTTGCAACATTGCTAATCATGGTTATACAATGACCCACGCCCGTCCCATTTACATCCAAAGATAGGGTTGCTTACCAAATCAATGGTAAGACAACAATGCCAAAGGAAAATAAAAGGAATAAGAAATACATTTGAGTAGGTAGATTACTTCTAGTTACTTGCTCCATTTCAAACAACTATCCTTGCTATTTTCAAAACAAACACACACATCTTACAAACATTGGAAACATTTTCAAAAAGACAAACATCTTTGTATACATTATTACGAACGAGAATCATTACAAATATTTCCTAAACAATGGCCTCTTTTACAAAATACTTTCAAAACCACACAAAGCACAATTTCAAAACAAAAGCAAGTGATCTAGCAAGTAACTAAGAGCCCATGGACAACCATGGATGAAAAGGATGCTAATACCTTCCCTTTTCATAATCTACCCCCCGAACTCAAGAAATAATCTCAAAGGTCTTTCCTGTGCTTTTTCACCTTTCCTTCTGGATAAAAGAAAAGTCTGTGGCGACTCTTGCTAACCGCAACATTTGCGATAAAACGCAAAACCCTCAAGTCAGTTCTCCCACCGTATCACACTAGGGTTTTGCTTTTCTCAAATTAAATTAGACTTCTAATGCCTCAAATGGTTTTCATGACTCCTCATATGCTTCAAAGAATGCTCATACCAAGTTTCATGCCTTTCATCACAAGTTTGCTCAGTCGATTGCTCAGATGATGGAAAATTAACTATGTAGGATAAAAAGTCAATTGTGGTCAACATACAACCAAACTTCAAGATTTTTTGGTCAACATCAACATTTTGGAGTGATATTCATCATTTGATAAAGGGTTGATCATGATTCATCAAGATATTTCTCAAAAGTCAAAAGTTGCTAAATTAGGGTTTTGACCATTTCCTTAGGAGAAGTCAACTAAACTTTGACCAAGCATAACTTTCACATGCTTCATCAGAAATGTCTCAATCAGTGTCTATTTTAAAGGAAATTCAATTCCCTACAACTTTTCTCTCTTAGCTCAAGTCCAAAAAATGCTTCATTTGAGAGATATGGGCCAAAACATTACAGGTCATTTCAAAAGGCAACAAAAAGACACTTTTTGTTAAGGCAACTTACATCAAGATAAAATCTTCAAATTCAAAAATTATCAACATATAGATTGTATAGGAAATCTTGTGATTTCCAGAAAGTCCAAGATCACCTTCAAAAGATAAAAATTGAGTGAGATATGGTTTGTGCAAGTTGGGAATTTTTTGAGAAAATGCATGAAACTTCATTTGAGCAATTTTGAACTTTTGGACTAATGGGCCTAACTTTTGAGGTTTAAACGTGTTTATAACATGTTAGAGGACCTCTAAGTCAATTTACACATTACTTTGATTTTTTTTTATTTTTTTATTTTGATTTTATTCAAATTAATTTAAAATAAATCATATAAAATATGAGTTGATGGACCAAAAGGCATGTGGGCTTCATTTGGTTATCTTCTAGAAGGCCCAAGGCCTCTTAAGAGCTTCCCAAAACCGTGAAAACATGTTGGGAACAAGAATCTTCAAGTTTTGAGTATTTTTAAAACAATTTTGGAAAGATTTCAATGTGTTTTCTTTGCAATGAATTGTAATATAATGATACAAGGTTCTTGCCTTGTTTTGATCCATTTCATTCCTCTATAAATACATACGACACTCAAGTACAAAGAACACAAAGTGGCTGCCATAGAAGCAAGGTTTTAAAATCACAAAATTTTAAAGAAAGGTGCACACTCGTATCAAAATTTCCAGCCACTCTCAATAAAAACCAAGCCTCAAATCGTGTTCCGGAAGCTCCCAGGAATATCACCAAGTCCAGAAACAAATTTATTCACGTCTAGAATAGCTTACACAAGCCCACCGATTTTGGTACTTTTCTTGAATTCGAATCTTTTAATCTATGCATATTTAACTAATTTCGTGTGCATATATGAGTTTATCATGGTGTTTAGAACATGTTTGAATAAGAAAATGCAAGCTTTAATGCAGGGATAATGAGTTACCATGGCTAGGGAACGATCGGATTCTCTCTTTGAAACTCTATTTCCACTAATTTTTTTTTTACAATTAAAATCAAAACATATAAAAATCAGAATATTACACAAAATCAAAAAAATAGTCTTTTAGGTTTTCTTAATTAACTTTTTTCATTTAATTAGATTTTAGGTCTTATTTTTTAATTTGTAAAATTAATTAGAATAATTAGGTTTTTTATTAATTATTAACTTAAATTATTTTCTACAAAAATACACAAAAAACATTAATTTCTAGCATTTTAGATTTTAGAACTTTAAAACATCTTTTCTAACATTTTCTTATTTATTTGCCCCTTTACTTTCTTAGAGAAATTGTATAGACCGCACAGTTTTTTTTTGTAATAGCTATAATTTTATTTCTCTTTAATTTATAATATTATATTTGCCCCAAGGCTCTGTAATAGCGCATGACTTTATTTTCCCGCACTTTTACTTTCCGCACCTATGTATGTATATATATATATATATATATATATATATATATATATATATATATATATATATATATATATATATATATATATATATATATATATATATATATATATATATAATTGTATAGTAACTAGGCATGTATGGTAAGATCTAAAACGAATCGTTAGATCACCCTAAACAAAGATAGACATACATGAATTGAATCACTATACACACACACACACACACACACACACACACACACACACACACACACACACACACACACACAACTCTAGGGTAGCCTTTCTCTATTGCCTTCGGAATAACAATGGTCATGTCCCTCGAACATAGGGATACCATTAGCAAAGACCCTCAGTTAAAGTCTTCATAAAGATCATAGTCCTGTGATATCCCTCGAAGTTACCTACGAGAAATTATCTTGTCCCTCGATGTTGCCTACGAATATATGATGACAGTCCCTTCAAATTACTAAGGTATCCATATATGTTGCCTTCAATGACCATAACGACAACCATGCGCATGTCCCTTCACATCCAATGGATGGGGCTATCTACCAACTAATGGTATAGATACCACCTTCCCTAACGGAGAAGGAAAAAGAAAACGAAATACCTTTTAGTGGGTAAGATACCCTTAATTGCTTGCTCACAAACTAAAATAATTTTCACACCTCACACTTTCAAAACAACTACTTTCAAACGCTTTATAAACACTCTTGAGGACTAATACAAGGGTTATTATAAAGCGGACTTCCTTACACTGGCATTTTCAAAACCTTTTCAAAGCATACACAAAGAAAATTAAAGTGAGCTAAGAAATTAAGATCCCGTAGATAACTACGGATGAAAAGGGTGCTAACACCTTCCATTTTCAGAACTTACCCCTCGAACTCAAAATCTTAAAAGGTCTTTCCTGTTCTTTTCACCTTTCCTTATTGGATAAAAGAAAAGTCGGTAGCGACTCTTGCTATCTGCAACATTTGCGATAAAACGCAAAAATAAGTCAGTTCTCCCACCGTATTACAGAACTGGCGACTCTGCTGGGGATTTAAAAAAAAAGAGGGGTTACCTTAGAGCTTAGGATCACTTTAAATGCTTTCCTTGTTTGTTTGTTTGCTTTATATTTGGGGTTTTTCCCGGGTTTAATTTCTTGCAAAGATCCTATACTCGAATCTGGGGACATTTTAGGTAAGTAGAAATAAATCATGGAAACTGTACGGCGTAGAACGATATGGTTGAAGTGATGGCTACGTTAGTGCGACACATTGGTTTATATTGGTGTTCCTTGAGTCAGTCGAGGATAACACTAGGCTTCTGCATGGTGTCATAAGCACTGGTTGACCTTTAGTACTTTAATTGACCCAACTTAGCCATTAGAAAGTAGTGAGATGGACGGTTTTGGTGCAATCCGAAGTTGGTTGATACTCGATGATACGCTCATTAAGATTCAACTCTCGGGATACTTCGATGGCAAGTCAGTTTCTCTGCTGAAACAATTCCTGAGAGAAAGATTGGTGATATGAGACTCCTAGAACCCGGTTACTATTCTTAGGACAGGTTGCACCAACTAAACTTTAAGAGGGTACTTACCTATGAACCTCATGCAAGCCTTTAAACCTAAGGCCTTTTGTGTGATTTGCTTATGCTTGCTATCTTGTTTAAACATAACAACATAACATCATAACATAGCATTTTCACTGACCATTTCAAGGACCAAGAGATTTATCTTTGTTCTATTTTGCAGGCTATGACATCCACTCGCAGAAATACTATCCAGATCAACTTCATGGAAATACCTTCCAAACTTAAAGAATTGGTCTCAAAGGTTCCCGAAAGCTCCCAGTTCAACAAAAGATATGGTTAATTACTCAGCTTGGTTATCTCCGATTTTGAAGAAGGCATGATGAGTTTTTTATTCCAGTTCTTTAATCCTAAACACCATTCCTTTAGTTTCCCTAATTATCAGTTGGTGCCCACAATGGAAGAGTTCTCTAAGTTACTAGGGGTGCCTATACTGGACCAGATACCCTTCAATGGTTTAGAGAAACATCCAAGACCTGAAGATATTGCCACAACCTTGCACCTGAAACCGTCTGACATTGCATCTAATTAGGAAACCAGGAGTGGGGTTAAAGGTCTCCTTGCAAACATTTTGATAGAGAAAGCTCAGTTGTTTCTAGATGCCATGAGTTTCCAGGCTTTCGAAGATGTTTTGGATTTACTAATCTATGGTTTGGGACTATTCCCTAATCCGGAACAACTTATAGATGTAAACTCCATCAAGATATTCCTCATTCATGATCCAGTGCCTACTTTGCTCAGAGATATTCTACATTCTCTTCACACTCGTACCATGAGGAAGCGAGTAACTCTCATGTGTTGTATACCTTTGCTATCCAGGTGGTTTATTTTGCAGCTTCCCTGCTTGATAATGAAGAATGAACAAGGTTTGAGGTGGTGTCAAATAATAATGTCACTCTCTCATTCATACATTTAACAGTGTTCCCGATCCCAGAAAGACATCATTATTATTGACCACTATGGAGAGTTCCCTAATGTGCCACTCCTGTGCATACAGGTGGGCATTACTAACAACCCTTATCTAGCTTTACGATATTTTGGTTATGCTCGAAGAGATGGTCCTCATGATATGCTTATCCAGGGTGTTGTACTCGACTATGATAAAGCTCTTCAGGGTTACCAACAAAGATTTATCCGTGCTTGGGGTATGGTCAATAAGATTGATAGCGAGATTCTAGGGCATAAGAACTCCATCCCTCTAGAGCCCTATCTCAAATGGGTACGAGCTCGTGCTCAAAACCTTATGATGCCATATCCTGCTGTCCTACCAGTAATAATGGAGCCTGTTGTTGAAGGAGACGTTTCTCACACCATCCTTCATCCAGACATGCCTAGTGACCTTGAAGAATCACAGAAGTCATAGATTCAACTCAAGGAAGAACGAGACACCTTTAAGACTCAATTCTATGCAAGTGAGAAGAAAGTTTTGGAGTTGATAAAGCAACTTCACGAGGAGAAGATTCTTAACGCATATGTCAACACAAAGAGGACGCGTCCCTGAGAAACTTAAAGCTTTAGGAGTTTTTAATTTATTCTTTTATAATCTTTTGTATTCACATGAAATTACTAATACCAATCTTGTTTCTGTTTCCTTTTGGTTAACGAATTTAAATCTCATAAGGTCCTTGAAAACATTGCATTTACATATCATGCATGTCATACATAACAAGTTTTCCTCACAAACAGGTTTTCTCATCTTCTTACTGTTTATTTCAGCAAAAGATGGCTCTCGAACAAACTATGAAAGAACTTCAAGCTCAGAATGCTCAATTTCAGCAAATGTTCCTGAATCTAGCCAAGGGGCAGGAAGAGCTGAAGGCCCTCATCACTAAAAAGAGGGAGGAGAAAATCAAGAAACCAGCTGACATCCTCAACATGGGTAGGAGGCTCAAAGGTCCAGTCAAGTGAGCTTTGGAGTTTGAAGAAGAAAATGATGACCAAGAGGAAGATGATAAAAGTATGAAGGCTAACAACCAGGGTTCTGATGAAGAAGAAGCGGACTATTCAGATGAACTATATCCTCCGACTGACGACAAATACAAACAATTGGAAGATCGTCTAAATGCCATGGAGATCTAGAGAGTTCATAGGTTGGATTTTGAAGAGTTGGGTCTTATCTCAGGGGTTGTCATCCCTCATAGTACAAGGTCCCCGTCTTTGCCAAATATGATGGTGTGTCTTGTCCTAAGCTTCATCTGCATGCTTATGTCTAAAAAATCCAACACCATACTACAGATAGAAAGTTATGGGTGAATTTCTTTCAAGAAAGCTTGTCGGGGATGCAATTATAATGGTTCTATCAACTGGAAGGAACCAACATTCGCACTTGGGAAGACCTGGCTGCTTCCTTCTACAAATAATACCAATACAATGTTGACCTTGCACCAACTTGCAAGCAATTACAAAGTATGACTATGAGCTCGAACGAAGGCTTCAAGGAGTACACCCAGAAATGGAGAGACCTTGCAGGAAGGGTTAAACCTCCTTTATTTGAAAGGGAATTGGTTGACATGTTCATGAGCACACTGACAGGTCCTTTCTATAACCATCTACTTGGAAGTTCTTCAATCGGTTTCACTGAACTGATATTGATGGGAGAACATGTTGATAATAGAATCAGAAGTGGTAAAATCCAAGTGGCTACATCTTTCGATACTCATAATAATCCATACAATGGGAAGAAAGAATCCAATTCCATGTACGGCCAGAAGGGTCTTAATAAGAGTAACCATAACCAATCTGTGGGTGGCAGTTCTGATCTCTAATCCTGCACCTGCGCGACAACAACAACAGGGTAATCAACGAAGGCAAGACGAGCCCAAGAGACAATTTACCAAAATTAACATGCCGTTGTCTCAATCATTGCAACATATCTGGAGGATGAATATGATTACGTTGTTAGAATCTCATCCAAACCCCAAAACTTCTTCTCCTAACTACAATCTTGATGCAAGGCGTGCCTATCATTCCGGAAGTCCTGGGCATGATACTAACGATTGTTGGGCGCTGAAATACAAGATTAAAAATATGATTGATGCCAAGGAGATTGAATTCGATCCTCCTGAGACTCCCAACATGATCACCTCTCCAATGCCAAATCATAATTAGGATCAGATTAATATTGTGGAATATGTCGATAGCAGCAACGACCTGAATAACTGGATTTCCCCTACTTCCAATGATGAAAGCTTCTTCATTCTAATTTTTATTTTTAATTTCTTTGTTTGTTCAAACAATTACTGTCATGTCAAACTTTGGTTTTCCCATTAATGCATTGCACATGTTTTTCTTGAATTAATTTGTTTTCACTATATTTAAACCGCTTTCTTACTTTGTTTTGTTTTATTCAACTCTCGATTAAAAGCTATAAGCCTTTAGATGGAGGATGACGAAAATGATACCATAATCTCTACAGTATGATTTTGAATAGACTTTGCTAGCGATGTACATGCGTTATTTCAAATCCTAAACATTGAAGTTATAAGGAAGATAATCCCTAGTTAACCCCTTTGAGCCTAAGAAGTAGGATTTTCTTTTTCAAACAAATTGAAACATTTAATCATAACCCGGGCATGGTAGTTTCTCAGTTGATTCACATGCGCATTCAGACATAAGCTTTCACTTCATACACAACAAATAGTGTCAAAGACGCCCTTCTAAATCAAAAGACGGTGATGGTTCCCCGTAAAATAGGCAGTCATTATCTCTCAAAATAAAATCCCATTGTTGTATCCCAATTTTTCCCCCTAAGACTCCTCTATCATCTCATATCAATTCAACCACATCAAGATCACAATTGGGTTTGGTTCTTCGCCCTATCTTTAGGTTTGCTCATGAGGAATCACCAAGCACCTGGATTTGTATATTGCGGACACATTTGATTTGTGTTGATTAACTTTCAACTAATAAATACAATGAATGTTTTATCTAATTGATGATCCTATAGGTGAAGGCACAACACATCTCATCAGGTGATTCATAGGTGCACGAGTTTATGTCCATGCCTTCTTCAATAAAGCTTCATTGAGATTCAAGATTCATCATTGAGAGTACTTCAAAAAAACATCATAATTAGGTCTACTATGATTCATCATACCTTAATTTGTCAGAGAAAGTCAAAGGATACAAAGGTTGGTTGGAGAGGTTTGACTTAATTGGACAAGTTCTTGATTCGTTGATCACAAGTGCATAATTACCTTAATTCTTAATATTTGGAAGTGGTTATGGTTACTATGGTTTCCCATTATAATCCTTAACAACTTATATTCACATTAAAAAAGTATTTGTGCAATAAAGTTTGTCAAAATTGAAAGGGGTTTCCAAGGTATTTTGTTGCTCTAGGAGCTAGGGTTTTGAGCTTCTAAGGGGTATATCTTGCTCATCTTTTGGTATTTTTGAGTGATTCCAAAGACATGCTTCTATTTAAAGGGTTATAAATAAATAAATTCAAAATTTTCAAGGAAATTTTACGTGGAAGATGCATAATGATGAAGAAAGATTACATGCCCTCTAGATATGCCATCAAATTCTCTTATATGACTTCAAAACATCATAACTTGGAGAAACTATTATCTCCTTAATCCAATTATTTTTCCATAATGATATTAAGGATGTGAACTTCAACTCTTATTTTATGTTCAAATCTTGAAAATGAGTGGAAGATGCCCTAAGCACTCAAAAGATTATAGGTCACCTCATGAATTTTCATCATTTCCAAGGGATCAGAACTTGTTCAATATTTGGAATTTTTTAGTGATTCAAGTTTCACAATTATCTTTGGGATGTCTACTTTAAGCTAGCATCAATGATGAAAGATCAATTTTTAAGGAAGGTCTTGTTTGTAATCAAAAAATTATAGGTCATTTTGAAGAAAAACTTAGAATTTTTCTAAGTACAAAAAGTCAGCATATTTTTCTCAACTTTGACTCATCACAACTTTTAGCTCAAGCATCCATTTGATATCAGTCTTTGCACATTGTAAAGTTTGTGACCTTATCTTTCAAATGCTTCAAGAACCATGCCCTAAGGTTCCCTAAATTATGCACACCATGAATTCAAAGACAGCCACTTGAAATTTATTTTTTCCTCCAAGTCAAAATTTGAAATGCACAATTGAGCTTCTAATCACCAAATTGATGCACGTTTTTACTTATAATCATGCTTAACAATCTTCCAGAAGTGATTAACACATTGAAACACAAGTTATGGTTGAGTTTTGAGCAAAATATGAGTCACACTTTTCATGCTTGCAACTTCACATGAATTCCCTCCAAATTTCATCATTCCACATGCTTGAGCATCCCATTGGCTTCCCTATAAATAGAGGGTTATGTCTCACTCATTTTCTCAAGCTTGAACAACTAAAATTACTCTGTAAAACTCCCTCCATAACACCCTTTTCTGAGATTTCGAATTCCTCTTTTCACCACTTTTCAATCCAATTTCTTCATTGATCTTCATTCTTGAACTTCACTGAAGCTAATAGAAGAAGAATCAAGCCTTGAGGTGCTCTGAATCGTGCTAGCCAAGTCCATTTACAGAGAAAGTTCATCTGACTTTGTTCAGGTAGTTTAAGATACCAAATCTTCTAACTCAAATTACTAGAATGGTCTATGATGTTCACGGATGCTTGCTATTAACTCAATTTTGGTGAATCAATGCATTTGATACTTCTGTTTCTGATTTCAAAATTTTTAAAACATCTCTGATTTTTTCCAAATCGAGTAAGCTGTGTTTTATATAAATTTGGCGCGAGGATATAGTTGTGATCGTCTTGAAGAGACGCGTCTAATGATACCACTGTGAGCGTCTAAATTTACAGATTTAACGATCAAGGTTTCGCCCTAGTTGCAGGGTAGTTGGAGGTTGAAGATGACCTACATGGCCTCTTAACCAATGAGAGCAGGACAATTGAAATATTGTGATTGGTCTGGCTTTCGTGACTCCAGTGCACGCTTGTTGACCGTGAATCACCATACATCCTCATTTTTTAGTCATCTGATGCGCTAGCATGTTTTAATGAATTAGATCCAACGCCTCACATTATTTCTGATTTATTTATTTTTACAAAGTTTGTTTTAAATTTAATTTAATTTCAAAATTTCATAACTCTCTTGTTTTTTATCCAAAAAATTATTAAAATAATACAAAAATACTTAGAATTATTTCTGATTTTGTGAATATTTTTTGATATTTTTATTTTAATATTTGATATTTTTCATAATTTTTGTTTTGTTTGCTTTATTTTAATTATTTTAAAAATACTTCTTGGCATTTTTTAAATTCTAAATTTTTTTTATCAAGATCATTTTCTCTATTTCTGACTTTTCTGAATTTTTTTTAGAATTTTATTTTGTTTTCTACTATTTTTGATTTTTTTCACTTATTTGAGTAATTTTAATTAGTTTAAAAATACTTTTCTGTTTTAAAAAATTACCAAAAATTTTATAAAAATATTTGAGATCATTTCTGATTTTTCTATGGTTTCTTCTAATTTTTCTTTGACACTTTGAATATAGTTTGCTATTTTTCCTTTTATCATCATTTTAAAAACAATTTAAAAATCATTTTTATTTTTATTTTATTCAATAAATGCAATTTATTTTTTTATATATTCTGATTGTGTGATTGTTGATCATAAACTTCATTAACATCATTGGATCTTGGGTGTTGAGTTTAACTCCACCAAAATGGATGGATGATTTTAATGATAGTTTGATCAAAAAATTTTGATTCAAATATTCCCCTTCCCTCTACTTGTACCACATGTTGTTAGAGAATGATCTACATATTATTTCTCTACATATATGGTACATAGATTTCTATTGACCGACCTCAAAATATGTGCGACTTCTATATAAGTCCACTTACGATTGCTTAACATAGCGCTAAATTTTGTCTCGATTCGAGAAATGATCATTCGTGGTCCAAACCTATGTTTGCAAGCTCAAGTATATTTAATTTGAAACCTTTGATCCAATAACATTGAGATTCATTGTTAGGAGGCTTTGGTCTTATAAATCCTCTAATGGATCTTCCTAAATTTTGGATTAAGCGAACCATTTAAGCATCGTTGATCATTTATTGTTGCCTTGAGAATTTGAAATGAATGATATACTTGACAAAAAGCAAATGAAACTTGTTGTTGAGAGGCTTTGATTTTATCAATATTCTAATGAGTTTTCAAATGCATGTTTCAAGATGGTCATTCAACTAACCTCTAATTTATAACTCATTAACATTTGACTTTTATTTTTTTTTGTGCTTTTACTTTATGCTTTTACTTTAAGCACCATTTATTTTAGCATTTTCATTTCATGCTATTTTCATCTTTGCTCAGTTGAGCATTTATTTTCATGTCATTTTTATTTTGCTCACTTGAGCTTTTCATTTGCTTTTTGAAGATATATAATAACCAACTTGAACAATAAAAAACTTTAAGATTACTTGGACTATTTGGTTACTATCCTTGGCATGATGGAGTTATGGACTTCTTGGACTTAAGAGTAAAGACTTTGGCCTACCTTGAGACCTTTGTGGCTTCTATTGTTATTTTGTATGGAGTTCTCGGGGTTTACCCAGAGACATTGGGTTCTTTGTTTTCTTTGTGTGCATGTTATTCTGATTATATGCTTTATCTGTGATTGAGAATTAATATGTATACAACCGTTACTCTACCCAATTTTTGTGAAGAAATAATGCATTTGAAGTTCGGTATTCTTAAGAGGTTTATTATCTTTGCTTGTTTGGTTTCAATCCAAAGGATGAGAATTCTACATTGACCCATTGCGTCAAGTGTTAGCTTCTTGTTGGTTAGAAGGTTCTTTTCCCTAGCTTTTACCTTATGCTTTACGATAGTCCCTTCATCTCCTCCCATCTTCTTTAATTTCAAAAATCTTCTCCCTCCTTTTCAAAACTATTCTTGTTTTCTAAACTTGAATCGCTTTCACAATAAACTTGGACTTATGTCCATGCATTTTCAAAAATATTTTCTTAATCAAACTTTAACCAACTTAATAATACTTTGACATTTTTATGAAAAGACTAAAAGTCAATCAATCTCATTCAAACTATTTTGCCACTTTGACTTTTTATCTTAAAATTTTCTCAAAAAAGATTAGACTCTTGTCAATCTTTATAGTGATGCAAGCTACTATACTTCTACGATATGCAGTGAAGTGAGATATTTTCCACTTGGGTGTTGAGCGAGGCTTTGTTGATTTTTAAATCCAAGCCATATCCTCCACTTTAAGATGATGCAAATTCTCCTTTCTAATAATCGTGGATAGTAAGTATGTTCTTCCATTCGGATATGACGATGTTGTCTCGTCTCTTAAAATTAACCAACACATTTGTGTTTTAAAATTTTTAAAGGTGAACTACGAGTACCCTAATCCCCTATTGCACGGAAGGTGATACGTATGCACTAAAGGTTCGCGACAACGGCAGATGCAAAAATTGTAAAAAATATTTCTTTTTCTCATCTCTACCATCTATTTTATATAACATTTATAGCCAAAATATACAAATTTTCAAAGAAGTTACCGCGGAGTACTGTAGTTGTTTAGGGTGCTAATACATTCCCTTTGCATAACCAGTCCCCAAATTTAAATTCTCTCCCCCTCTTTTGGGTTATTCTCTCTTTTCCCATTCCTATGGAAACAATAAAGTGCAGTGGCGACTTTTATTTGATCTGTGCGAGTCAAGTCAATCCAATGACTTAGTCTCAACATTTATACTGCTATAAAAAAATGGAGACTCTGCTGGGGAAAGATTGACTAAATGCTGATCCATCCCTAAGTGGGTTGAGCCTATCTTTGTTTATCTATGTATGTGCTATTGGTGTTTCTATATTATATGTTGTATATATGTTTGTTTGGATTTTCCTAGTTTTCAGGGTGCTTGGTGATTTCTCATAAGTCCTATATCTGGACTTGGGCAAACTTAAGATAGGACGGGCGGTATAGTCCTGTTAACTTTGAGGGAGTAATCTCAAAAAAGGAGGCATGAAATCTCCCACTCAGTGGAGGCCCATTTGACTATAGTATTGTTTACTGAGTAATCGGGAAGACGTGTTGCTTTCGACCTGGGAGCCTGCTGAAACTGAGGACCGTAGAACCTTTAACCCATCTTGGCCTTTTAGGTGTAGTGCGGAAACTATGACGGAGTAATCTGGAAATGGTTGTCACGCGATACTACACTCATACGAGTTTTTCTTGAGAATATTACTAATTACCAAGTCAATCTGGACGTTGGTAATATCCGAAGGAAGGATGTAGACTCTGAGAACCTCTTAGAACCTTGTTCAGCAGGTGATAAACTACTAGACCATACCTTGTGGGTAGTACCTTTGACCTCATGCTCGTGACGTCGAACCTATGAACCCCATGTTTGTGATCTTGTGTGTGATTGTTGCATCATGCATTCATGCACCCATGAACATACTTTAAAACATTTTGGTTCAAGGGACTTAAAGTTGACTTTTTACGAATATCTCAGGTACTTTTGACCATGGATTCTGGAAAAAAAGACTCGGAAGTTCAATTTTAAGAATCCCAAGATATATGATTTGATGAGTCTAATTCCCGAGATTGGGAGTTCTACAGATTTTCAGAAGAAGTATGGATCCATCGTGTCTATCATGAAGCTCATGATGAATGAGGGTATTCTCTCGACTTTGGTCCAGTTCTATTATCCGATCTTTCACTTTCCCTGATTATCAGTTGATTCCTACATTGGAGGAGTATTCTTATCTACTGGGTTTACCTATCACCGATCGTGTTCCTTTCACCGGTTTGGAGGGGGAGCCAAAGTCTCATGAGATTGCTGCTATGGTTCATTTGGGGAAGTCTGAGATTGAGACCCACATGACTACCAAAGGAGGAATCAGAGGATTACCCACTCATTTTTTATTGGAGAACACTCGCTACTTTGCTAGGATGAAGAGTACTATTGCTTTTGAGGCAATCTTTGCTCTGCTTGCTTATGGGTTGTTCTTATTTCCAAACATCAGCAACTTTGCAGATATCAATGCCACCAGAATTTTTTTAATAGGGAATTCAATACCTACATTATTAGGAGATGCTTATTACTCCATTCATCTTTGGGATTCTTATCATGGAGGGATGATTATTTGTTGCACGCCTTTGTTGTATCAGTGGTTTATTTCTCACTTACCTCGGTCCGATGCTTTCTGGGATATTAAGAAATAACCTTGTTAGCCTCCAAATATTCTGGCCCTTACTTATTTAGATATTTTTTGGTATCACCAGGCTTACCATCATGTGGATATTGTCGATAGTTGTGGTAGTTTCCCCAACGTACCTCTGTAAGTGTTTGTTGGCAACAATTTTGGTAAAAAAATGACCTGATAATGTTTTGCTAAATGTCTTAACATTTTTAGAAAAAATGTTTTGAATGATGTCAAAGCAGATGCCTCGACATCTTCCTCCTGAACTGAACTCAGGCCAATATGAGTTTAAGTTTTCTATTTCCTGTTTTCATGCGCGCCATAATTCAGGATTTGTAACTCACAGGCTGCGAAAAATATGGAGGAATATTTTTCAAATTGTATGGATTTTATCTTGGCATGTTTTTATGGAAATATTCAAAAGAATTGAATATTTGGTTTTAAGCCCAAGCCCACAACTGCGCATATATAAGGACTTCCTTCCTTATTCAAACAACTGCCATTTTTGAAGAAGAATACTTTCTTTCTGTTTTAGAAGTATAAGTCTTTTAATTGTCAAACACTATAGTATTGATTTAATACTTGTGTTGTTATTTAGATTGTTAACTGTGTATCATTCATAATCTTTTAAGCATTGAATGATTGAAGTTTTTAAACTTATTATTTCTGTTGTTTCTTTACTGTAAGTGATTGAAGGGATTTTAGGAGGGCCTCATACCTAGGTGAGTCTTAGGTAGAAGTATATCACGGGTAGTGATTAAGTGATTAGATTGTAAACTGGTTGTTTACCGAGGGTCTATGAATTGATACTATTTAGTGGACTTGTCCTTGACTTGGTAGCCCCCATAGTAGGTGTTGTTGTACACTGAACTGGGTGAACAATCTCTTGTATTTTTACTGCTTTTATTATTACTGCTCTTTACTTGTAAGCAAACATTTGTGTCGTGACATCTCCTTCGACATCACATATCTGATACTAGAATTTCAATTGGTATCAGAACAGGCATCCTGCTCTTTATCTGGGTGAGATCCAGGGAAGATACTTTATGGTACTATGGACAAGGAAGGAGGATTTCTAAAAATACCAACCATTCTGGATGGAAGTAATTATGACTACTGGAAACCACGTATGGTTGCATTTTTAAAATCTTTGGACAACAGGGCTTGGAAAGTTGTTTTAAAAGGATGGAAACACCCTATCAAATTGGGAGAAAATGGAGAACCTACTTATGAGTTAAAACCAGATTAGTGAACACATGTGAAGTAGCTAAGGATACATGGGGAATTCTTCAATCTACTCATGAAGGCACCATTAAAGTTAAGATGTCAAGACTTCAGTTACTCACCACAAAATTTGAGAATTTGAGAATGAAGGATGATGAAAGTATTAGTGACTTACATATGAACATTCTTGAAATTGCTAATGCATCCAGTACATTAGGAGAGAAAATACCCGAAGAAAAATTGGTGAGAAAGATGCTCGCTCAGGTGTCTTCCCAAGAGATTTGATATGAAAGTGATTGCTATAGAAGAAGCTCAATACATTGACAAAATGAAAGTGGATGAACTTGTTGGATCCCTCCTGACATTTGAATTAAGCATCCATGAAATATCTGAAAAGAAGAACAAAAGCATAGCCTTTGTATCAAATACTGAAGATGAAGAGGAAGACTGTGATCTGGATACAAATGGAGGAATATCAAATGCCTTAACTATACTTGGAAGACAGTTTAACAAAGTGATAAAAAGAATGGATAGGAACCAAAGATCAAATGTCAAGAACATCTCATCTGACATCTATAAGTCAAATGAGTTTGGAATAAAAAGGGCTGAAGAAAAATCCACTCAAGGGAAGGGAGTAAAATGTCATAAATGTGAAGGATTTGGTCACATTAGAGCTAGATGTCCTACTTATATTAAGAAACAAAAGAAGAATTTGTCTGTTACTTGGTCTGAAGAGGACTCAGTGATCTTGAAGAATCTGCCAAGTATGTTAAAGCATTGACAGGGAAATATGTATCTGATGAAGAGTCTAGTGATGGGGAACTAACCTTTGATGAGTTAGCTGCTTCATACAAAGAATTATGTCTCAAGTACAGAAGTGTGCCTTGAAGGGGAGAAACATAAAGTACTCATAACTCAGCTGAAGGCAGAAAGGGAAGAGCATTTAAAAACTATTTCTAAACTGGAAAGTGAAGTTACCTCCTTGAATTTAAACCTTGATAGAATGGTCAAATATCTCAAAATGTTGAGTAATGGGTCTGACACTTTAGATGAAATTCAAGCAGGAAGAGTGATAAGAGACAATAGTGGTCTAGGTTTTAATGAGAAAAAGGAACCAAATTCTAAAGAACCTTTAGTTGATTCCACTCATGCCAATCCTAACCTAAGGATGTCGAATCAAATGTCTAAACATCATTGCAAGAAAGGTCATCATGGGAAGAAAAAGTTTAATCACACCAAGGAGAATCCCCAGCCCTGAAGATGTCACCACTGTGGAAGGTTTGGTCATATAAGGCCCTTCTGTTTCAAGTTGTACGAGTATCCTAAGACTACTCCTCCTCCCAAAACTGATAAGATTCCATAAAATAGCAAAAAGAAGAAACAGTGGATTCCCAAGTCTAATGTTGCTAGTTTCATAGCTCACACCTCCCTCAGAGTATCAACCAAAGATGACTGGTATTTTAACAGTGGCTGTTCTAGACACATGACAGGTGTCAAGAATCTGTTGGTGGATGTCAAATCTCATTCCACCAGTTATGTGACTTTTGGTGATGGAGCAAAAGGTGAAATCAAAGGTGTTGGCAAGCTTGATTGTTCAGGAGTCGCTAATCTTGATGATGTGTTACTTGTTAAAGGGTTAACAGCTAACCTGATAAGTATAAGCCAATTGTGTGATCAAGGATTCAAAGTTAACTTCGCCAAGGAAGAATGTCTTGTGTGCAATTAAAAGAATGAAGTTATTATGAAAGGAATAAGATCTAAAGACAACTGTTATCTATGGGTTCCTCAAGAGTTGAACCTCTCCTCAACATGTGTTTTAGCCAAAGATAATGAAGTTAAACTATGGCATCAAAAATTGGGGAACTTGCATCTGAAATGTATGAAAAGAATTATATATGAAGAAGTAGTGAGAGGGATTCCTAAGTTCAAGATAGAAGAAGGAAGGGTATGTGGTGACTTCCAGATTGGAAAGCAGACTAAGATGTCACATCAAAAGATCCAACATCTTACTACATCAAAAGTTTTGGAACTTATTCACATGGAATTGATGGGATCTATGCAGGTTGAAAGTCTTGGTGGAAAGAAGTATGCCTATATTCTTGTAGATGACTTCTCTAGATACACATGGATAAGTTTTATTAGAGAAAAATCAGAAACTTTTGAAGTGTTTAAAGATCTCTGTCAAAAACTTTAAAGGGAAAAAGATAGTCATGTCATCAGAATTAGAAATGATCATGGAAAGGAATTTGAGAACAACAAATTTGCTGACTTTTGCTCTTCTGAAGGAATCAACCATGAATTCTATTCTCCCATTACTCCTCAACAAAATGGGATTGTGAAACGCAAGAACAGAACCCTTCAAGAATCTGCCAGAGCCATGGTTCATGCTAAGAAGTTACCCTACCATTTTGGATGAAGCTATGAATACTGCATGCTATATCCATAAGAGAGTCACTCTAAGGAAAGGCACTTCAGCCACCTTGTATGAAATATGGAAGGAAAGAAAACCAACTATTAAATACTTTCATGTTTTTGGAAGTAAATGTTACATCTTAGCTGATCGTGAATAAAGGAGAAAGATGGATCCCAAGAGTGATGAAGGAATATTTATGGGTTACTCTACAAATAGCAGAGCTTACAGAGTTTTTAACTCCAGAACCAAAGTTATGATGGAGTCAATAAATGTTATTATTGATAATAGAGGATGGAATGCTGAAGAAGATGTCTCAGAAGATGTTGGAACATCTTTGTCTGATATTCCAACAGAATCAAATGACAGAAGTATTGATTCTAATCTACCTCAAGAAGATCCCGAGCCTAGTCATCTCAATAAAGGACCTTCAATTAGAACCCATAGAGATCATCCTAAGGAGTTCATCATAGGAGATCTAAATAAAGGAGTTACTACCAGATCAAGAGATGGGATATCAAACTCTTGCTTTGTGTCAAAAATTGAGCCTAAGAATGTCAAAGAGGCCCTAACTGATGAGTTCTAGATTAGTGCTATGCAGGAAGAGCTAGAACAATTCAGTAGAAATGAAGTTTGGGATCTAGTTCCAAGACCTGAAGGGACAAATGTGATTGGCACTAAATGGGTGTACAAGAATAAAACTGATGAAAAAGGGGTGGTCACTAGAAACAAGGCAAGGTTAGTTGCACAAGGGTACACTCAAACTGAAGGAGTTGACTTTGATGAAACCTTTGCTCATGTGGCCAGACTTGAATCAATCAGACTTCTCTTGGGAGTTGCATGCATACTGAAATTTAAATTGTTTCAAATGGATATAAAGAGTGACTTCTTAAATGGCTATCTGAATGAAGAAGTCTATGTGGAACAACCAAAGGGATTTGTTGATCCAAGTTTCCCTAAACATGTTTACAAACTGAAGAAAGCTCTGTATGGATTAAAGCAAGCTCCAAGAGCTCGGTATGATAGGTTGACAAAATTTCTTGGTGAGAATGGATACATGAAAGATGGCATAGACAAAACCCTTTTTGTCAAGGAAGAAGAAGGGAAGATCATGATTGCACAAATTTATGTTGATGATATTGTGTTTGGTTGGATGTCAAATAAGATGGTTCAACATTTTGTCAAGCAAATGCAGTCAGAATTTGAGATGAGCCTTGCTGGTGAATTAACCTATTTTCTTGGCCTACAAGTTAAATAAATGGAAGACTCCATATTTTTATCTCAGAGCAAGTATGCCAAGAATATAGTAAATAAATTTGGGATGGAAAATTCCATCCACAAAAGAACTCTTGCTCCCACACATCTGAAGTTGTCTAAAGATGAAAAAGGAGTAAGTATGGATCAAAGCCTTTACAGAAGTATGATAGGCAGTCTTCTATATCTCACAGCTAGGAGATCTGAAATTGCCTTTGTTGTAGGAGTGTGTGAAAGATATCAAGCTGATCCTAAAGTTAGCCATGCCAACCATGTGAAGAGAATTCTTAAATGTATGAATGAGACAAGTGACTATGGTATGCTATACTCTCATGGATCGAATTCTTCCTTAACTAGTTATTGTGATGTTGATTGGGTAGGAAGTACTGATGATAGAAAAAGTACACCAGGAGGATGCTTCTTTCTGGGAAATAATCTCACATCTTGGTTCAGCAAGAAGCAAAATTGTGTGTCTCTGTCCACTGCAGAGGCTGAGTATATTACTGCAGGAAGCAATTATTCTCAATTGGTTTGGATGAAACAAATGTTAACATAATACAATGGCAAACAAGATGTCATGACATTATTTTGTGATAATATAAGTGCCATAAACATATCAAATAATCCCATTCAACACAGCAGGACAACCATATTGATATCCGTCATCACTTCATAAGATAGCTTGTTGGAGAAAAGATTGTTGCCTTAGAACATGTAGCCATTGAATTGCAACTGGATAACATCTTCACTAAGGCCTTGGATGCTAATCAGTTTGAGAACTTAATAAGAAAATTAGGGATTTGCCTATATGAAGGTTTGTAGAAATTAAGGGCATGTGGGAATATCATTAAAATGATATTATTTTATTTGTGTTTCCAACAAATAAAATTTCAAAAGCAATCATTATTACAAGACTGCCTCATAGTGTTTCCCACGCGCCACAAAATTTCATCTTTCTACTTTCACAAACTCTTCATTCCCATCTACAGAAAAAGAACCCTTGTCATTCTTCATCTCCTTGTTTAAAAATCATCAAAGATGTCTTAACATCATAAATCATCTTCCTTAAAATCCATCAATGTCCCTAAAAATCTCTCCCTTGACAGAGTACTTGATGCTACTCCACTAACAACCATCCCACCTCTTGAGAAAAAGGTCAAGAAACCCAGATCATCACTTGCAAAGAAATCCAAAGATGATAAAGGTAACTCTTCTACTTCTACTGAAAATAGGACAGAAGAAGAGATTGTTAATGTTGATAGAAGCATCAGAAGGCTAGTAGACAGAGTATTAAATGAAGGCTTTGTTGTTCCTGGGATTTCTACTCCTCTTGCTCGCATGCCTCCTTCAGCTGACAAAGGATGTAACCCAAAAAGCGCTGCTGCTGAATCATCCACCTTCAAGAAAGATGTTGCTAAAAGGAAACTTGAGAAGCTTGATATCTCTACTCTAAAGGAAGTGGAAGAAGAAAATGTTGAACAAGATGTTAAAGAGAACTCTCATACTAAGGATGATGCTGCTGCCTCCAAGAATGCAGAAGGTCAAAATGCTGAGAATGTAGTTAATGTAGATGAGCTATATAACAATGAGCTCATTACTAATATGGCGCCTGGTATTGCAAGAAGGCTCAAATCTAGGAAAGTGAAGGATGCAAGTGTCACACCCCCTGCCAAGACAACCAAGAAGAAAATCATGTATGGACCCCCAAAGTCAGGAAGTAAAGTGGTTCCTCCCTCTAGCAAAAGAAAATCTAGACCTGATAGCTCCACTGATGATGATGATGATGCTGTAAAAAGATATAAAAATAAAAAGAAAGTTGTGGTTGTTGAAGAAGCTGACTCAGACTATGATGTCGAGTAAGATGTCCAAGACATCTCTCCTATCAAAAAGTCTACAAGCAAGAAGATTTATGTTAGGGTTCCTGATGCTCCCCTTGACAACATTTCCTTCAATTCTGTTGGGAATGCTGAAAAGTTTAAGTATGTGTTTCAAAGAAGAATTACCCTGAAAAGAGAATTGGGAGCTGGTGTTCTGGAATGCAGAGAAATCATAAAGCTGATATCTTATGCTGGACTGATGAAAACTGATACCAGGTTTGCCAAATGCTATGAGACTCTTGTTGAGGAATTTATTGTTAATATTCTTGTTGACTGTGCTGATCATAAAAGTAAGGAGTATAAAAAGGTGTATGTTAGGGGTAGGTGTGTAGAATTTTACCCTGCTATCATAAACAGATTTCTGGATAGGTCTGAAGATGACTTTTGTGAGCTAGAAGTAACAGATAATTAAGTGTGCAGAGCCATCACTGCCAATCAAGTAAGTGAGTGGCCCTTGAAGAAAAAACTTCTTGTTAGCAAGCTAAGTGTGAAATATGATATTTTGCACATAATTGGAGCTCCAAATTGGGTTCCTATAAATCATACTTCAACCATCACTATTGGCTTAGGAAAGTTTATTTATGCTGTTGGAAACAAGAAACTATTTGATTATGGTACTTGCATGTGCTTGACATTTGATTCTATGGTCTGTACCTAAATTACTGATACACTCTTAAATGCATCCTTTTATTTTGCATATTATGACTGAAAAGGGGGAGATAAAGTGATTGACTGACCACTGACATCTGATTGAGGAGGGGATTAACACTTGAGGGGGAGCCTCATGTCTTAGAAGATGTTTTGACATGTTCCTTTGCTAACTGCTAACTGAGTTTTTTTGTTTTGCTTGCTTTGCTTATGCTGCTGCTCTGATAATGCTCTGATAATGTATTCTGATAATGTTTTAGCCAAAATTTGCCAAAGGGGGAGTTTGTAAGTGTTTGTTGGCAGCAATTTTGGTAAAACAATGACCTGATAATGTTTTGCTAAATGTCTTAACATTTGAAGCAAAAATATTTTGAATGATGTCAAAGCAGATGTCTTGACATCTACCTCTTGAAGTGAACTCAGCCCAATATTAGTTTAAGTTTTTCTGTTTCCTGTTTTCATGCACGCCATAATTCAGGATTTGTGACTCACAGGCTGCGAAAAATATGGAGGAATATTTTTCAAACTGCATGGATTTTATCTTGGCATGTTTTTATGGAAATATTCAAAAGAATTGAATATTTGGTTTTAAGCCCAAGCCCACAGCTGCGCATATATAAGGACTTGCTTCCTTATTCAAACAACTGCAACTTTTGAAGAAGAATACTTTCTTTCTGTTTTAGAAGTCTAATTCCTTTAATTGTCAAACACTCTAGTATTGATTTAATACTTGTGTTGTTATTTGGATTGTTAATTGTGTATCATTCATAAGCTTTTAAGCATTGAATGATTGAAGTTTTTAAACTTATTATTTCTGTTGTTTCTTCACTATAAGTGATTGAAGGGATTTGAGGAGGGCCTCATACCTAGGCGAGTCTTAGGTAGAAGTATAGCACGAGTAGTGATTAAGTGATTAGATCGTAAACTGGTTATTTACTGAGGGTCTATGAATTAATACTATTTAGTGGACTTGTCCCTGGCTTGGTAGCCCCCAGAGTAGGTGTTGTTGTACACTGAACTGGGTGAACAATCTCTTGTGTTTTTACTACTTTTGTTATTACTTCTCTTTACTTGTAAACAAATATTTGTGTCATGATATCTCCTTCGACATCACATATCTGATACCAGAATTTCAATCTCTTCTTGGTACAAAGGGAGGAATTAACTACAATCCCGTTCTTGCACGACAACAACTTGATATCCGATGAGATAATCCAAATAATATTTATCTGAGTGGTTTCTTTCTTAAAGAGGGAGAGAATCATAAGAAAGCTAAGAAGGAAATTGCAAAGGCTTGGCGCCATATTCACGGGAAGAGTAAAAAGGACTTGGGACCTAGAGGAGCTGTTTCTTTAGAACCTTATCTCCGATGGGTACATATAAGGGAAATTCAGTTGAAGATGCCATATTCCCGTGAGGAACCTATGCCTGATATGTTTATGAAGACCATTGCTCCCTTTTTAGATGATCTGGAAGAGCTTCAGGTTGCCCTAGTCAGGGTGCAGCAGGAGAAGGAGGCGTGGAATAACAAGTGTCAGACTGTAGAGATGTCCCACCAAGCAGACTTGAAAGAGAAGGATGACCTGATTCAGATTCTTGAGAGTCGTGTTGTAGAGATGATAGGGAGGCAAGATGATTTATTTTCCTTTAGATATTGATCAGGACTTAGTCATTCACTTCCCAACTCTGATGATTGGAAAGGGGTTGCCAACAAGTATGTAGAAGAGAACAATCAGTTGAAGGCTAAGATTACAAGACTCACGGGAAAGCGTCAGTGTGTGGAGTGATCTTCATCATATTTTCTTTCTTAGGATTTTAGATTCTATCTTCTTTTGTACTAGGGATTGTTGAAACTTGTACTAAAAGTTGTAATACATTTTGAAGTTATTATAATGAGATTTTCAGTATTTCAAAATGTGTTAGTACTTTAGTATTTGTAAATTGTCTATGATTCTTTAAGTCCCTTGAAGTAATAATAATAAAATAAGTCATGTGCATTGCATATCATGCATCATCTTGTACATATTTCTTGCATTTCTATTCATACCCAAGTGTCTTACTGTGTTTCTCTAACTTTGTTCAGCAAGTTGTCTCACCGGTATAATACTCGAGCTAATTCCAGGAAGAAAATGGGGAATCTTAAACAAGAGAATTGCGAGCTGCACGAAGAAGTTACTGCTTTAAAGGCTGGTATGGACAATCTAACCGCTTTGATGGAATCATTGGTGGCTTCTCAGAATCATCCACCACTTGCTCACCAATAACAAACCATAATTGTTTATAAAGGTCCATCAGTTCCTGTTTCTGTTACCCCAGTTACTATTGCTCAGAATCGTATATCTCAGGGTTACCCGTGGGGAATGCCAGATAATTTCATGCAAGAAGGGTACAATATTGATGCTCCAGTTGCTCCAGTTGTTCAAGCTGCTACTATTCCTGCACCTCATGTTGTGCATGTTACTCCTGCTGCTAGATATGAGATCCACTATGCTGCACCTCCTTCGATGAATGTTATGTCATTTGTTAATGATGAAGTTTATCGTCCTGTTCCTCCAACGAGTGAAAGTGTGAGTTTCTATGATCTATTAGATGATTTTTAGGACCAGTTCAATGAGATGCAGAAAGGAATGAAGTCCCTTTAAGGAAAAGGATTGTTTGGACAGAACGTCAATGAGCTCTGCCTACTTCCCAATGTGAAGGTGCCAGTGAAGTTTAAAGTGCCAGAATTTGAGAGGTACAAGGGAAACTCTTGTCCTCATGACCACTTGGTGATATATATCAGGAAAATGTCTACCCATACTGATGATCGACGTTTGTTCATCCATTTCTTCTAAGATATTTTAACTGGTGCTGCTCTGAAGTGGTATATGAGTCTGGATAGTAGTAGTATTCGTACCGTCAATAATCTGGGAGAAGCCTTCATCAAAAAATATAAGTAAAATATGTTCACGGTGCCTGACCGTGACCAGTTGATGGAAATGGCTCAGAGATATAAGGAGTCATTCAAAGAATATGCGCATCGTTGGCGTGAGATAGCGGCCCAAGTGGTGCCACCTATATGAGAACAAGAAATGACCAAGGTATTCCTGAAAACCCTTGGATCATTTTATTATGAGAGGATGGTTGCCAATGTTCCGAGTGATTTCACCGAAATGGTAAGCATGGGTGTTTGTTTGGAAGAGGCTGTTAGAGAAGGGCGCTTGACGAAAGACGAAGGGACAAAGAAGTCTCGTACGGGTTCTTTCGAAAGAAAGAAAGTGAAACGAATGCTGTTATTGGAGAAAGGAAGATTAGACCAACTAGAAGGCATCAACAATACCAACAATAGGTCGCTTCTGCGATCCCAGTTATCAATGTAGCTCTAACCACTGTTGCCTACTAGAGACCATCCCCTCAGGGAAATCAAGGGCAAAGTCAGAAGAGAGGCTTTTGACTCTATTCCAATGAGCTATGTAGAGTTACTTCCAGCTTTGATTCATAAGAAGTTGGTTCAGACCAAGCCGCCCCTATTATACCATCACCTTTAAGAACGGTTATCCTTTGGAATCCGAAGTACAAAAGATGGTGAGATCTGGCCTCTTATCCTTTAAAGATGTTGGCCCTAACGTGAAAGATAATCCTTTTCCAAAACATGGAGGAGCAAATGCTATAAACATGGTTACTGGTTGTCCAAAGGACTTCCAGATTTTTGATATCAACCTGGTTAGAGGAGATTTGGTGAAAATGCATGCTGACCTCTGCGAGTTTAGTTACTATACACATGACCATGCAGGTTGTGGTATTTTCAGTACAAATATCCAGGGATGTGATAAGATAAAAGTTGATCTTCAGGAAATGATGGATGAATGCCTCATTCATATAATCAGGCCTAGGGAAGAGTACGAAGAGGATGTGAATATGGTCTTTGGATGTCCTGGAGAATTCTGGATTTTTAACGTGAACCATATGAATGACGATTTGGTGCAGTTGCACGCTACCTTTTGTCACATGGATGGTCAAGAAGAACACCATTATGGATCTTGCCGGATTTGTTACAGAGATTTATGTGGTTGTTCCATAGTGAGAAAGGGTGTTCAATTGTTATTGGACAATGGTACTATCAAAATTTCAGGCAATATAGATGATTACCGTGAGATTAATGTGATTGAAGATTGCTTGGCTGAGACTAGGTCAGATGATGAGTATGCTTCTGCAGATGAATCATTTTCCTCAGATGAAGATATGTTCTCCATCAATGATTCTGTGATGTCTAAGTATTCTGAATAAGGGGTGAATGTTATCGTGCCTTGTTTTGGTGTTCCCGCCCCTATAGAGATTGAGTACCTTAGCAAACCAGTTGTTGCTCCAGTGGTGATTTGCTTGCTGGGTTCTATTCCTTACGAATCAAACAAGGTTGTGCCATATAAATACAATGCTATAATCCTAGAGGATGGTGTAGAAGTTCCCATCTAACCTTTATATGATGTCAAGAATATTGCTGAAGCCAGTCGAGTGACCCGTAGTGGCCGTGTTTTCGCACCTATCATTCGGGGGAATGTTAATGCTGATAAAACAATTGTTGAAAGTGTTGAACCTAAGAAAGAAGTGGGGGTAATCTAGTGGTACTACTATAGAAAAATATGTGGACGATATATTGAAGATTATCAAGATGAGCGACTACAGGATCGTAGATCAATTTTTGCAGACTCTACCAAAGTTATCCATTCTTGCCTTGCTAATGAACTCTTATGCCCACAGGGAATCTTTGATGAGAGTATTGGATCAAGCTTTCATGGAAAGTGATATGCATTTGGACCAATTAAACAATGTCGTAGGGAATATTACGTCATGTAATAACCTGAGTTTTTGTGATGACGAGCTGCCCGATGAAGGAAGGAATCATAACTTGGCTCTCCATATCTCCATGAATGGTAAGAATGACTCATTATCCAATGTGTTGATTGATAGTGGGTCTGCTTTAAATGTCACACCAAGCGGCACGCTTATGAATCTGAAATATCAAGGAACTCCCATACGCCCGAGTGGCATAATTGTGAAAGCTTTTGATGGATCGAGGAAGTCTGTCATCGGGGAAGTAGATTTGCATATTCACATAGGCCCACACTTATTTCAGATTACTTTCAAGGTTATGGATATTGTTCCCGCTTATAGCTATTTACTGGGACGACCATGGATATACGAGGCAGGGGCTGTTACTTCAACTTTGCACCAGAAGCTGAAGTTTGTGCATGAAGGAAAGGTGGTTATTATAAATGGAGAACATGCATTGTTAATATATTATTTATCCTCTTTCAGTGTTATGGAAGAAGATGAAGCTGCTATTGGAACTCAGTTCCAAGCTTTATCCGTTGATAATGTAAGGGAAAATGAGAATTCTATAGTTTTGTTTAAGGATTCTCAGCAGGTAGTGCGTAATGGCTCTAGTAAAGTATGGGGGAAGATTGTTGATCCATGTGTGAATAAGAATTGAGCTGGTTTGAGATTATCTGCGAATAATAACAAAGGTGAGAATATGAAGCCGAATTCTGCTTTGGGCAAATATCAGGATATCTTTCACAGCGGAGGTTATCTTCATCCAACTGTTCCTAGGATCAATGTTGTTATGTAAGGAGAAGCAGAGCAATAGATGCTGAACTACGTGACACATGGAGTCAGAGTCCAAAACTGGATCACTATTGATGTTCCCTCTTGCATTCATATTTAAAAGTATTTTTTTTTGTGTTAATCTTTTCAAAAATCTTTCACTCTGCCCAAGGTGAAAGTACTGATATTGTATGGGCATATATGTTGCTTTGATCGTTAAAATCATTAATAAAAGTTGTCTTTAATTACCAAATTGTATCTTTATTTTCTGCTTTTCTTGGAAAATGGTAATTAGAAAAATCCCTTTCAAAATAAATGATAATTGTAATTAAATCTGCATAATTACTCGCTATATGTGTCAGTTTCTAAAATCAATCATAAATCATATGTGCAGATTAATTAAAAAACTTGTCGAGTATAATGACCCTGCACCCTCTCCCAACTTTGAATATCCTGCGTATATGGCCGAAGAAGAAGAATATGATGAAATACAAGAAGAGGTTTCATGGTTTTTTGAGCTCAAAGAAAGTGCCATTCATCCATATAAAGAGCCGTTGGAGACAATCAATTTTGGTACAGAGGAAGATCCAAAGAAAGTCAAGATTGGAGCATTGCTTCATCCCGATATGAAGCGCAGGTTGATTGAATTTTTGAAAGAGTATGTGGATATCTTTTCTTGGTCTTACCAAGACATCCTGGTGTTGGATACTAATGTTGTGGGACATCATTTGCCGCTAAATCCAGAATGCCCGCCAATCAAGCAAAAATTGCAAAGAACTCACCATGATATGGAAGTGAAAATTAAAGAAGAAGTTTTAAAGAAGATTCATGCCGGTTTTCTTGTGACGTCAGTGTACCCTCAATGGATCTCCAATATTGTCCCAGTACCAAAGAAAGACGGAAAAGTTCACATGTGCATTGATTATAGAGATTTAAATAAAGCTAGTATAAAAGATGACTTTCCATCACCATATATTGATATGTTGGTTGATAGTACATCAAAATTCAAAGTATTCTCATTCATGGAAGGATTTTCCAGATATAATCAAATCAGAATGGCTCCTGAGGACATGGAAAAAACAATGTTTATCACACCCTAGGGAACATTCTGTTACAGAGTGATACCCTTCGAGTTGAAGAACATTGATGTAACGTACCAGAGGGCTATCACAACCCTATTCCATGATCTTATGCACAAGGAAATTAAGGTATATGTTGATGATATGATTGCTAAATCTCAGAATGAAGAAGGGTATATAGAATATTTGTTGAAATTATTTCAGTGTTTGAGGAAGTATCGTCTCCGCTTGAATCCAATTAAATGCACCTTTGGTGTCTGATCAACAAAATTGTTAGGTTTCATTGTCATCCAAAAGGGAATTGAAGTTGATCCTGATAAAGTTAAGGCAATTCAAGAAATGCCAGCGCCAAGAACTGAAAATCAAGTTATAGGCTTTCTTGGGCATTTGAATTACATTTCCAGATTTATTTCCCATATGACTGCAACGTGTGAACCGATCTTTAAGTTGATAAAGAAAGATCAAGGTTGTGTGTGGACAGATGATTGCCAAAGGGAATTTGAGAGTATTTAAGATTATCATCTTGAACCTTCTATCTTGCTCCCGCCTGTTGAAGGAAGACCATTGATCATGTATCTGATAGTGTTAGATAATTCTATGGGCTGTATTTTAGGACAACAAGATGAAACAGGGAAGAAGAAATATTCCATTTATCACCTCAGCAAGAAGTTTACTGGCTTTGAGTAACGGTATTCTATGTTGGAAAAGACGTGTTGTGCTCTGACCTGGGCGACAAAACGGTTGCGGAAATATATGTTAAATCATACTACTTGGTTAATTTCCAAAATGGATCCAATTAAGTATATTTTTGAGAAGCCTGCTCTTACTGGGATAATTTCCCGTTGGCAGATGTTGTTGTCTGAATATGATATTGCATACCGTACTCAAAAGGCTATAAAAAGAAGTGTGTTTGCGAATTATCTTGCTCACCAACCGGTGGACGATTATCAGTCTGTTAAATATGATTTCCCTGATGAGGATGTGATGTTTTTGAAAATAAAATATTGTGATGAACCTTTTCCTGGGGAAGGTCCTGATCCTGAATCCCGATAGGGTATGGTATTTGATGGAGCTCTAAATGCTTTCGGGAAAGGAATTGGTGATGTGATTATCACTCCCCATGGATCGCATATCCCATTTACTACAAGGTTGGCATTTGATTGCACCAATAACATGGCAGAGTCTGAAGCTTGTATCATGGATCTCGAGGAGGCTATCTGTGATACGGTGGAAGAACCGACTGTTTATACTGGTTTGCATTTTGTATTTACAAATGTCGCGGTAAGCAAGAGTCGTCACTGACTTTTCTTTTATCCAACAAAGGAAAGGGTGAAAAGAACAAAAAATGACCTTTTTCGAGATTTTCTGAGTAAGGGGGGTAGATTATGGAAAGGGAAGGTATTAGCACCCTTTCCATACGTGGTTTTCCACGGGCTCTTAGGTACTTGCTCATTTTTGAAAATTGTTTGTGTTTGTGTGTTTTGAAAGATTTTTGTTTGCTTTATGGTAACTCTTGTATTAGTCCTCAAGAGTGTGATAAAGCGTTTTTGGAAAGAAGTTTGAAAAGTGTGTAAGTGTGAAAAATTCAGATTTGAGCAAGTACTTAAGAACTGTCTACCTACTCGAAAAAGGATGTTCTTTTCCTCCTTTACTTTAGATAGTGCTATCCTACTATTAATGAGTAGGTAGCCCTATCGTTGGATGTTGAGGGACTATCGAAAGGGACGCTATGGTCATTGAAGGCAACATGTAAGGATATCTTAGCGTTCGAAGAGACTGTCATCATATAGGCAACATCGAGGGACAAGGTCATTTCTCGTACGCAACTCGAGGGACGTTAAGGGACCATGATCTTTATGATGACTTTTAGATTGAGGGTCTTTGCTAAGATATCCCTACGTTCGAGGGACATGACCACTGTTTTCCGAGGCAACCAAGTGAGGAGTACCCTAAGGGTGCAAGTGTGCAACAGTGTGCTTTTTTCAGATATTTTGTCTTATGTTAGTGATCTAATGATTTACTTTATAGTCTTATCATACAGTCTTAGTTACTAATAGTTAATATTTGCGGAAATTAAAACTGCGAAAATTTAAATCCTAAACTATTACAACACTTTGGGACAATTACATAAAAAATGCAAGGAAATAAAATGCGGAATTTTAAATCTAAACTATTACACCCCATAATCAGTTACATTATTAGGAAAAAATAAATTCTCGAAAAATTGAAAAGACGTCTAAACAGTCTAAGAACTATTAAATGAAAAATAACATTCTTTTTATTGTTTTTGTTTATTTAAGAAAATATTAAATTAAAATCCTAAGTCTATTTTAGTTTTAATTTAAGCAAAAAGTTAAAATAATCAATTAACCAATTAACCAAATTAAAAAGGAAAACTAAGCCTAATGTTTTTTTTATGATCTTGATTTTTCATGTAAAAAAAAGTTAAAAAGAAGTAAAGAAAAAAATAAGTAAGGGGCATCAGAATATGGATGGCGTGATCTGGAAAAACACTAAGCCCTGAAATTGGCAAACTCGGAGTCAGCACGAGACTTAATGCAGTTAGCCTCTGGAGGGCCCATAATGAGTACTCAAATCTAGAGCACTTGGTATGACTCTGTGATGTTCTAATGGTGATGATTTGATGGTGATGATCTGATGACACCTGATTTGATGACACATGATCTGATAGTGAATGTCTGGATCTGCAATAAACTGATTAAAAAGAGAAAAATGCAATATCTGGGTATTGAACCCAGATCTTTTCATTATACACGCTCCCCTTCACTAGCTGGACCTATTTATCAATTGTTATTACAAATGAACAGAAAAATATATGTGATTCAAGATCATCAAAAACTGCACATACTAATGTAAGAATCAGCTAAAAGGATGTTATACAGGGGTTGATGGAGTCAGTCCATCAGATCCAACCTTCTTGTTGTATGCTCTGATGGGCTCAGAATCAGCGTGGAGTTTGTGACCTATCTAGTCTATAATCAGAGCAAGCGCAAACACGTTAGAACAAAACAGGATGCTAGCTTCAGAAAATGAAATTAGAGAATATACCTATGATCTGTATTTGGATCTGTGGTGTTGATGATGTCCCCTGGAGATTTTAGAATCAGAATGTGGACACCAGTTTAGACCTGAAGGTGCCTGCAAAGCGTGTTTCAATGGGGGCACTTTTTGAATTTTTGAGCACTGTGGTGTGTTTTTTTCTTGTGGTGGCGTGGACGTGTATTCTCTCCTTTTTCCTTTTCTCCTTTTTTATTTGTGTTTGACGTCTTGTATTTATAGTTGGTGGAGGGGACAAGAAAATGGGGAAAGAATCACGACTTTAAAGACCAACCATTAAACATAGCTCTGAAAACAGAATCAGACACATTAAAACATTTCCATTTTGAGAATTTTCATGCCTTTCTGAGATTCTGAATGAACCTGGACATGTGAGGGTTGGTGCCTCATACGAATTTGAACTGCTCAGAATTTTCCTTATCAGAACTTCTTCAATCAGCCTTTCAAGTGTTGTTCTCATTAATGATTCTGATTGCTGACTCGAATTGTTTAGAGTTTTCCCTATCAAAACTTCTTCAATCATCCTCTCAAGCATTATTCTCATTGATGACTCTGATTCCAGTTTGAGACACTCAGAACTTCCCTTATTAGAGTAACCATAATTTCAACGTCAGAACTTCTGAGCTTAAGACACCTCATACCTTCAAATTTTTATACTTTCTTTAAATAACTGTTTGTAACCAACTATGTAAGAAAAGGTCTTGGAAAAAATGAGAGGGAAAATTTTAGGGTACAACGTCTTCCCCTGTTCAATCTTCTTAAACTTGAAGATTTAGATTGGCTTGTTTTCCTTTCGTGATCTAAAGGTGGAAGATGATTGAACACTAGAGTGCCCAGAAATTTGCACTCGTCCGAAATGAGACTGTTGGTGAATAATATCGGGGATGGGCTTAAAGATGCCACCCAAGGAGTATGGCGGAGAGTCGTCAGAGATAGGCTTATAGATTCCATCTCTAACAGTGATGATTTCATGAGATACCCCTTTGGTGGGAATCCCTATTCCTGCTGTCTGAGGAGGAGTCCGCTGGGGAAGGTAGGTCTCTGTTTGGGTAATAAAGTTTGGGAGCTTCAGTTATCCATTACTCTATTGGGGAGTTATCTCTTGATTGAAGAGATGGAAGTGAACTGCTATCTGGCCGGGATCCAGGCTTCACAGTGACTTGTTGAGGATAATGAGGCTAACTGCTATCTGGTCGTATTCCAGGCTTCATAGCGATTTACTGGGGAAATAAGATTAAGCTGCTATCTGGTCGTACCCTAGGCTTTGCAGTTTCTTTAACTGGGAAGGTCTTGAATTAACTTTGACTGGAATAGAAATTAGAAGAATCTTAGTATCGATTCAACTGAACCAGACAAAAGTCTTGGAATATATTTAACTGGAATAGAAATCAGGGAGATCTTAGTGTCGATTTGACTGAACCAGAGAAGGTCTTTAATTAACTTTGACTGGAATGGAAATCATAAGAATCATAACATCGATTCAACTGAACCAAACGAAAGTCTTGGAATATCTTCAACCGGAATAGAAATCAGAGAGATCTTAGTGTCGATCTGACTGAACCAGAGAAGGTCTTTAATTAACTTTGATTGGAATAGAAATCAGAAGAATCTTAGTATTGATTCAACTGAACCAGAAAAAAGTCTTGGAATACCTTCAACCAGAATAGAAATCAGAGAGATTTTAGTGTCGATCCGACTGAACCAGAGAAGGTCTTGGATTAACTTTGACTGGAATGGAAATTAGAAGAATCTTAGTGTCGATTCAACTGAACCAGACAAAAGTCTTGGAATATCTTCAACTTGAATAGAAATCAGAGAGATCTTAGTGTCGATCTGACTGAACCAGAGAAGGTCTTTAATTAACTTTGACTGGAATGGAAATCAGAAGAATATTAACATCGATCCAACTGAACCAGATGAAAGTCTTGGAATATCTTCAACCGGAATAGAAATCAGAGAGATCTTAGTGTCGATCCGGCTGAAACAGAGAAGGTCTTGGATTAACTTTGACTGGAATGGAAATCAGAAGAATCTTAGTGACGATTCAACTGAACCAGACAAAAGTCTTGGAATATCTTATATTGGAATAGAAATCAAATAGATCTTAGTGTCGATCTGACTGAACCAGAGAAGGTCTTTAATTAAATTTGATTGGAATGGAAATCAGAATAATCTTAGCATCGATTCAACTGAACCAGATGAAAGTCTTGGAATATCTTCAACCGGAATAGAAATCAGAGAGTTCTTAGTGTGGATCTGACTGAACCAGAGAAGATCTTGGATTAACTTTTACTGGAATGGAAATTAGAAGAATCTTAGTGTCGATTCAACTGAACCAGACAAAAGTCTTGGAATATCTTCAACTGGAATAGAAATCAGAGAGATCTTAGTATCGATCTAACTAAACCAGAGAAGGTATTGAGAACGTCTTTCTGAGGAAAATGCTGAAATAACCCTTTGTTAGACGTAGCTTTTGAGAAGACTACCAAGTCACGTAAGTAGTCAACGGTGTTTATTGATTTGATCTTTCCCTGAAAAAGGTAAAGAGTTAGTCATATGCAATGTCATGATGTATGAAATGAATTGTGATGATGTTCTCAAAATAAATGAGACTATGCTGTATGCAATGTGTACGTGCATGCCATGAAGTATGAATATGGGATGCTAATGAGACATTTCTTAGTTTGGGAAAACAAATCTCTGACTGCTGCTGAAGAGTATTGGGAAGAAGAATCCTTCATTTCCGCTGAGGATGATGAATGGAGATGATTTGCTGGGGATTTTCCTTTCCTGTTTGAGGATACTCTGCCGGTGATTCTTACCTCCTGTTTGAGAATAACTCTGTGGAGAGAGATAATTCTTTGTTGAAAGTTTTTGCCGATGTAGAGAAATAAACTCTGTTGGGGCTTGAACTTCTGCAGTTAGAGAAATAAAATCTATCGGGGAGGAGGTTTTATAAACTGTTTGAGATTATAAAACTCGGCTGGGGAGTACAGACTTCAGCTCTCTGAAGGCACTTTGCTGGAGGAGGTAATTCCTGCTTGGGGAAGGAGAGATCAAAACTTTGGTTGTTTCAACTCTGTGGGGAACATAGACGTCACGGGGTAGTATGTAACAGTTACTTCGTCTCAAACCGTCTCTTCCCCTGTACCATGCTAGAAAGAGTATCTGTTGGGACGTCAAATTGTATTTTAGACTTTGCCCCAATTCTTAAAGTCATTAGTAACTTTCTTTCTGCTTCTTATGCAAGTATTTGTGAACAATGATCATATTTAAATGCATATGTAAAAAATAATCATTGGATGTTTTTGCAAAACAAAAGATAAGAATAAAACAAATAGTTTTGGTACTTTCAAGGAACGATTTGTATTGATTTTTTTGAAGTTCGCCTATAACAGGTGTTGCACCCCAAAATTTGCCCTCCCATATTCTTCAAGACTTGCCAAGGTCAAGGTTCAAAATCTCTCAAGGGTTGCACAGTCCAAATGCCTCCTAATAGTAAAAAATTAGGGTTTTGGTTCTGGCAAATAAATTGAAGTTTCCAAAGGTCCAATCAAGTCCCACATGCCTATAAACATTGTCAAGCATCCATATGCCAAGTTTCAAGACTCACAACATCAAATTGCACAGTCAAAAACCCTAATTGCTCAACAGTCAACTGCAGGGGCAAAATGGTCATTTGACAGTCAAAAGTCAAGATTTTTGGTCAACATCTTATTTTGAAGCCACAAACATCATTTGATCAATTCTTGATCATGATTCTCAAGGCATGGCTCAAAAAGTCTTAAGATGCAAAAGTTTCTATTTTTGGACAGTTGAAAAAGTCAACTGCAAATTGACCAAGGCATAACTTCCACATGGTTTATCAGAAAAATTCCATCCAAAGCTCATTTTAAAGATAATGACATTTCCTACAACTCATCTTCACATTTCAAGTCCAAGAAATGCTCTCACAAAAAGTTATCAATCTCAACATTATAGGTCATTTTCAAAAGTCAACAAAAAGGCACTTTAAGTCAAAGACCATAACTTGAGATTGGTAAATCAAAATGACATGGGACCAAAGGCATTGGTTAGAGGACTTCAAGACCTTTCTAAAATGTCCAAGAACATGATCAAATCTTAAAAATTGAGCAAGATATTCCTTGTGGAAGTTGGGAAATTTTTGGGAATTTTGAAAAGTCAACTTTGCTTCAAATGCCTCAAAATTGCTAATGGGCCTCAATTTCTTCCATGAATCATCACCCAAAGGCCATGCACGACCCATTGAACCAAAGGGGAGTTATTTTATTATTTTTAATTAATTAATTGAATTTTTAATCCTATTAATTCATTTAATTAAAATTAAATATGAGAAAAATACTAAATCACAACTTTCAAATCTTTTTATGCAGCATTTTCATCCATTAAGACCTAAATATTTCGTGTACCACATCCAAGAGACCAAATCTTCCAAATAGGCAAGTTTTCATGGCAAAAAGGATTGAAAAAGATATGCAAAATCAAAAATTCAAAAGCATTGAACACATGGATCATGGGCTTGTTTTGCTTGACCTAATCATGCTACATACATATACAAACATAAACCTAATGCTAAGAACAGAGAAGCTGCACCTCAAACAAGAGAACAACTTTGCACTTTTTTCCTAAAAATCTCAAAACTGAAAACCTAGCTAGAGCATAATTCAAGACTGCAAAACCATTCCACTACACTCCTGACATTACCAGGAAGCTATTCCAATTGAAATCCACTCTCCACGCACAAAGAATTGGTAGAATGAAGCCTCCCTGTTCATAGACTTTTCCATATTCGTATTTCAATTTACATGCATTTTCCATCTGCTTTTAATGTTGATTTACACTAATATGATGATTCTGAAGCTATTGATATTCTCCAATTGGATTAATACCGCTTGTATGCAAAATTGCCATTAAAACTTTCTAGGGTTCTTGAAGCTCCAAAAGAGGGGTTTACGTATCTGGAAAAATTAGGCCATGAAACCTAGACCACTGAAATCAGGACATTCAA
This sequence comes from Vicia faba, assembly GCA_948472305.1. Lineage (NCBI taxonomy): Eukaryota > Viridiplantae > Streptophyta > Magnoliopsida > Fabales > Fabaceae > Vicia > Vicia faba. The sequence goes on from OX451735.1 coordinate 1,131,973,000, forward strand.
ACGAAGCTGAATCACCCATCGCGCCCTTTTTATGTTTGCTTAAATGCTAATCGCTATTTTTGTGCGTTACAGTTAGTGGGGGTTTAAAACCCCCGCTATCTCTTGTTTTATTTCCAGGCAAACGAAGAAGACACTGAGTTGTAAAGACGTGGTTGGTTAGTTTGAATCTGGCGCGCCTTTTTTGTTGGTTCCATATCATAAGCGTATATTTCATTTACATTATTTATCTTTCATTATACTAACGAATGTGTTAAATGGCCCAGTTGGTGGAAAAGGCTAGTTGCAAGCGTTGGGACCTGGGTTCGATTCCCAGGTCCCCCATGTTCTCAATATTTTTTCTTGTAATGCGTTCAGGTACAATTCCCTTCCAGTGGTCCACCAAACTCCCCAACGCTTGTGCCTGCCACATGTCTTCAGGGACCAATCCAATGGCCAGAATGGGAGGATCACCATGGACGCTAGTCAATCATCCCATACACGCGCTGGAAAAAGTCAAACAGGCCTTGAATTCAGTGGGCCTAATTCCTTGCACATACCTCCTAATTGGGCAGAAACCCCCCATGGTTTGCATATTTAGATTTTTATTTTAACTCTCCTTTTTATTTTAATTATTCTTTTTTATTGTTCTATTTAATTCCCAAAATAATTTTCATAAATATAAAATCCAGAAAAAGTCAAAAATAAAATATGTTTTATTTAATATTATTTTGTAAATAAATTTTATTAATCAATTTAGTTTAATTTAGGTTTTTTTAATTTTAATCTTTTCTTAAATAAACTAAAAAATGTAGAAATTAGGGTTTTAGTATTTTTATTCTCTTTCTTAATAAATAACCTTTTATTCTTATCATTCTTAATTATTAATTATTTTTGTAAATACTCTTGTAATTAAATAATTAGTAAATTAGGTTTAAACTTAAATATTTTCTTTAACAATTAAAAATGATTTAGAATTAGGGTTTTATTTAATTTCTAATTTCAATTAATCTTCCTTTTTTTTTCATAAATACCAAAAAAAAACATAAAAATAATTTCTTTTCTCATTAAATAATTAATTAACCTTCCAACTTCAATTTAATTTCTTTAAAGGGTCCAACGCCCTCGCATTCGATTCTAATTTCTTTTCGCATATTTATTTTTATTTATTTTTATTTCCTTTTTAAATATAATGTATTTGCCCCAAAGCTTTGTAATAGATAATTAGGACATTTACTTTCCGCACTTTTATTCAAAAGCGGGTCTTTGTTTAATTTGGCGATGTATAGACCCGCGCCTTGTAATAGCGTAGGAATTTTATTTTCCGCATTTTAATTTCCGCACCTTTTAACTGCTAATCACATGAAAGAATGAATGCCCAAATAAAATCAAAGCGTAGCTCACCCAATGCATGACAAGACAAATAATAACTGAAAATGACACACAATTCACACACCACTCTTAGGGTACGCCTCATTGTTGCCTTGCCCCTCGAAACGTGGTCGTCGAGTATAGGACGTCTTAGTGAGTCCTTATGTTCCATTGATCTAGTCGCCTCGAAACGGTTGCCTCGAAACAAGTTGCCTCGGAATAGTTGCCTCGGAATAAAAAGATCAATGGCATAAGGGTAGCTTCTAAGGTGTCCTACTGTTGCTCGGTGGCCACACTGTCCCTAACAAACGAATTGACCCGAACACCTCCAACGGTGGTGCTACCTACCTCTCAATGGTGGGATGGCACTACCTTAAGGACATTTACACAGCAGAATTCCTTAGGGTAGGTAGATGACTCGTAGATACTTGCTCTAATTCAAAACAAATCAAAAACTCTTTTCACACCGACACTTTTCAAAAAGCTTTCAAAACAACTTTTCAAACACTCTTGAGGACTGATACAAGAGTCGATCTGAAATTTTCAAAGAAACTTTTTCAAACCCACTCACTCTGAAAAGCAAACAAACATTTTGAAAACACAAATGAGCAAGTATCTAAGAGCCCATGGATAACCATGGATAGAAAGGGTGCTAACACCTTCCCTTTCTATAAATCTACCTCCCGAACCGAGAACTAATCTCAATAAGGAATTTTTCTGTGCTTTTGTCCTTTCCATATTGGAGAAAATAAAAGACGGTGGCGACTCTTGCTTCTGCGACATTTCGCGAACCAGCGTTAAACAGTCAGTTCCAGATCCACCGATCACAGAACTGGAGACTCTGCTGGGGACTCTTATAAAGTGAGGTGTACCTTAGGATAGCTCAGACTTATGTTTTCAATTGTTGTGCTTTGTTTGCTTTATTATTGTGGGACTGTCTCGGGAGTTCTATAGATCCTAACCCGGATCTGGGGATACCTTCTTAAAAAGTAGCAACAAGGCTGTGAGGGAACTGTGCGGGGTATACCGACATGGTTGCAGCAGTCTGCTACGTTGATGTGGCACTTTGGTGTGTACCGGTAACCCTTGAGTTCAGTCAAGGAGAGTACGGGGCCTCCATGTGGTGTCGTGAAGCATCAACTGACCTTAGGAACCTTAATTGAACCATCTTGGCCTCTTTAGGGTAGTGAGATGACTGACTTTGGTGCAGTCCGAGGTTGGTTGATACTCGATACTACACTCAATTGAGGGTTGCTTTCCTGGAATATTTCGGTCGCCAGTTCAGTGGCTAAATAGAAACGATGAACAATGAAAGCAATCCAGTGATATTGGGACCCTTAGAACCCGGTTACTTCTAATAGGACAGGTTGAGCCCACCAACTTCAAGAGGGTAGACCCCATGCTGGCCTAAACTCTAAGGGCTATGGTGTGACTTGTGTGCCTTATCATGTTTGCCTTTGTAAATATTTGTGGTGTGTTTAATCATAGCATCATGACATCATACAGCATCATATGCATTGGCTAACCATTTCAGGGGTTCAAATCTTCATCTTTGTTCTTGTTTTGTAGGACATGGAAACTGTTCGCAGAAAGACAATTCAGATCAGCCTTGTAAGGATCCCTCCTCAGCTTAAGGAGCTTATATCCAGGATTCCCGAGAGCTCTTCATTCAGTGAGAGACATGGAAGACTCATCAGCTTGGTCAACACCAACATTGAGGAAGATATGATAAAGGTCCTATTCCAGTTCTTTGACCCTCTGCATCACTGTTTCACTTTCCTGGATTATCAACTGGTGCCTACATTGGAAGAGTTCTCCCGGCTTCTGAAGATCCCTATCCTTGATCAACTACCCTACAACGGTACGGAAAAGGAACTCAAGCTTGAAGAGATTGCTAAAGCCTTACGCCTACAACCATCTGACCTCAAGGGACATTGGGAAGTTAGAAGTGGTATCAAAGGGTTCTTAGCCAGGTTTCTGTTTGAGAAGGCCCAAGAATGTTGGAACTCCCTTGACCTGCAAGATTTTGAAGAAGTTGTGGCCCTCCTCGTCTATGGTTTGGTATTGTTCCCTAATCCAGATCAGCTTATAGATATCAGTGATGTCCAGATCTTCATGTCCAGGAATCCTATACCTACGTTGCTTGGAGACATCCTTCTCTCATGTTACACTCGAACCATGAGAAAAAGAGGTGTTCTTATGTGCTGTACTCCTCTCCTGGGAAGGTGGTTTATTTTGCACCTTCCGCAATCAGTTTTGAAGAATGAGCGGGGTTTGAGATGGTCACAGCGATTGATGACTCTTACACATGCAGATATACATTGGTGCTCTCGGTCCAGAGAGGATGTCACTATCATTGATCGTTGCGGGGAGTACCCTAATGTTCCTTTACTTGGAATCAGAGGAGGTATTACTTACAACCCGTGCCTGGCTTGGAGACAGTTTGGTTATGCTCGGAGGGACGGCCCTCATGACATGTTAATTCCTGACATAGTTTTTGACTTCGACAATGATGCACAAGGACTTCGCCAGAGATTTATCAGAGCTTGGAGGATGCCAAGTAGGATAGACAGCAAGAGCCTGGGGCACAAGTATTCCATCCCGTTGGAGCCTTATCTCAAGTGGGTACGAGCACGATCCCAGAAGTTAGTGATGCCATATCCTCATGTTCTCCCTGTGATCAAAGAGCCAGTATTGGAAGGAGAGGTGTCCTACACCATTCAACATCCTGACATGCCCACATCTTGGGAAGAAATGCAGAAGAGCTGGATCCAGCTTAAGGAAGAACGGAATTCTCTTGAGACCAATCTACATGCTAGTGAAAAGAAGGTCTTGGAGCTCACCCGCCTGCTGCACGAGGAGAGGAATCTCAACACCTACATTGCTCCGAAGAGGATGCGTAGTGTATTTTGGGATTGATTTGCTTTGTAATGTGTGCCCACGAGGCTTTGATGTACCAAACAATTATTTCCTTAATGATAACGTGTGTTCCTTTTTGTCTACAACAAATTTGAATTTTCAAACCCTTGAATGCATTGCATAAACACATATCATTCATCATGTGCATAGCAGGTACTCTTCTTTTCAGGTTGCTTACCGTTCTTCGCTGTTTATTTCAGCATCATGAACCCTGAATCATCTACCGAGATGTCTATCAAGGCCCTTCAGGCGCAGAACGCGCAATTTCAGGAGCTGATCATGGGTTTGGCTCAAGGTCAAGAAGAGCTGAAGGCTTTGCTCCTGAAGAAGGAGAAGAAGAAGAAGAGAACTGTTCTATTCAACTCGGGCCAGAGGTTTGGTAACACTCTGCAGAATGAGGAAGCTGGTTCTTCTGTAGGCAAAGACAGTCCCCAAGGGGGAAAAGGTCCTAGTCTGGTAGTCTCTGACAACGAGACTGATTTTAATGAGGAACAATATCCTCCAGCTGAAGACAGATACAAGCAGTTGGAAGACCGTCTGAACGCCATGGAAATTCAACAAGTGCCTGGTTTGGATTTCGGAGACTTGGGTTTGTCTTCTGGTGTGATCATCCCTCACAAGTTTAAAGCACCGTCCTTCTCTAAGTATGACGGGGCGTCCTGCCCTAAGTTACACCTCAGATCTTATGTGCGGAAGATTCAGCCGTATACAGTGGACAAGAACTTGTGGATCCACTTCTTCCAGGAGAGTCTTTCAGGGACTCATCTCAAATGGTTCTATCAGCTGGATGGAACCAAAGTTCGTAACTGGGAGGAGTTGGATATTGCTTTTTACAAGCAGTATCAATATAATGCCGACCTTGCTCCTACACGTACCCAACTCCAGGGTATGTCGCTAGGATCAGGTGAAGGTTTTAAAGAGTATGCACAGAAGTGGAGGGATCTGGCTGGCAGGGTGCAGCCTCCGTTAACAGACCGTGAGCTGGTAGATATGTTCTTGGGGACCCTATCTGGGCCGTTCTTTAATCATCTTATTGGCAATTCATCTACAGGATTCACTGACCTTATTCTGACTGGGGAAAGGATAGAGGCTGGCATGAAGTCCGGTAAGATTCAGAAAGGTGCGTCTTCAAGTGTTGAGAAGAAGCCTTTCAAAAAGGAGGCCAGTGCTGTGTATGGGCCTAGGAGGCAAGATAAACCAGAACGCCGCCAATCTGTCAACGCGGTAGTGATTGCAAAGCCTGCTGCCGCTCCTCGGCAAACTAATCAACCAAGGGCTGAAAGACCCAGAAGAGAATTTACCCGGCTGAGTATGACCTTGTCACAAATCTTGCCGCAGCTGCTATCAACCAACTTGGTGACTGTTAGAGAGGCTCCTAAGGTTGTGAATACTACCTCTCCCAAGTATAATCCGAATGCCTGCTGTGCTTATCACTCCGATAGCCCGGGGCATTCTACTGATGATTGCTGGGCCCTAAGGAACAAGGTGCAGGATCTTATTGATGCAAAGGAGGTACAGTTTGAGGCACCTGAGAAGCCCAATGTGGTGACAGCTCCCCTGCCTGCTCATGGAGTAAATGCTATCAGGGGTGATGACGAAGTGGAAGAATCTGAGTTCAACAGCTGGATTTATCCGACGGCCGATAGTGGACCTAGCAATTGGACTGCCAAAGATCATACACCTGTTACTTTTGTTATGCAGTAATGAATTCCTTTGTTTTTGTTATTTGTAATAAAAAATGAATTAAAACTCTATGGCCCGGTGTCTTACCCGGGGCACCGTTGGCTTCATTTGTGAGGGCTTATAACTGTCATTTACATATATCATGAATAAAGATCTTGGACGTTTTTTCGCATTTCAAATCTTGTGCTCCCTTTCTTTCTTTCTTTCTTTCTTTATATATTGCAAAACAGTTGTATTTACACACACTCACCTACACAGGTTTCAATCCACTCTGGATCTCACTGGTAACGACTCTGCTACTGCCAGTTATGACTTCGAAAATCCGATCAACTTAGCTGAAGACGAAGGTGAAGATGATTGCGAAGTGCCTGGAGAGCTTGCAAGACTGTTACTCCAGGAAGAGAGGGCAATTCAACCACATGAAGAGCCAGTGGAAACGATAAATCTGGGTACTGAGACAGATAGGAAGGAAGTCAAGATTGGTGCCAACCTAGAGCTCAGCGTGAAGCAACGGTTGACTCAGATGTTACATGATTATGTGGAGATCTTTGCCTGGTCCTACGAAGACATGCCTGGGTTGGTTACCGACATTGTGGTCCATCATTTGCCTACCAAGGAAGACTTCCCTCCGGTTAAGCAAAAGGTCTGCCGTATGCGTCCAAAGATGTCTGAGAAGATCAAAGCCGAGGTTATGAAGCAATTCTATGCCGAGTTTCTTGCAGTGACTTCTTACCCTCAGTGGGTTGCTAATGTGGTGCCGGTACCGAAGAAGGATGGTAAGGTCAGAATGTGTGTTGATTACAGGTATCTGAACAGGGCCAGCCCCAAGGATGACTTCCCCCTACCTCACATCGATGTTCTGGTTGATAATACTGCTCAACACAAGGTGTTCTCCTTCATGGATGGCTTTTCAGGTTATAATCAGATCAAGATGGCTCCGGAAGATATGGAAAAGACTACCTTTGTTACTCAGTGGGGCACCTTCTGCTATAAGGTCATGCCATTTGGGTTGAAAAATGCTGGGGCAACCTACCAATGTGCCATGGTTGCTTTATTTCATGACATTATCCATCATGAGATTGAAGTGTATGTTGACGATATGATTGCAAGGTCCCAAACTGAGGAAGAACACCTTGATCATCTGCAGAAATTGTTTGACCGTCTGAAGTTGTACAAGCTGAGGTTGAACCCGAACAAGTGCACCTTCGGGGTTAGATCTGGAAAGTTGCTAGGCTTCGTCGTAAGTGACAAGGGAATTTAGGTGGACCCTGCCAAGGTTAAAGCCATTCAAGAGATGCCAGTTCCCAAGACAGAGAAAGAGGTCAGAGGCTTTTTAGGACGCCTGAATTACATTGCTCGATTCATCTCACACCTAACTGCTACCTGTGAGTCAATCTTCAAGCTGCTGAAGAAAGATCAGGCAGTACGTTGGAATGATGAATGTCAGGCCGCTTTTGACAGAATCAAAGAGTATCTCCAAGAACCACCCATCCTTATGCCACCGGTTGAAGGGAGACCTCTGATACTATACCTGACAGTACTTGACAACTCAATGGGGTGTGTGCTGGGGCAGCATGACGAGTCTGGCCGAAAAGAGCATGCCATTTATTACCTTAGCAAAAAGTTTACCGACTGTGAGACCCGATACTCGCTGCTCGAGAAAACTTGTTGCGCTTTGGTATGGGCTGCTCGTCGGCTGAGACAGTATATGCTGACTCACACTACCTTGTTGATTTCAAAGATGGATCCGATAAAGTACATATTTGAAAAGCCTGCTCTGTCTGGGAGAATAGCAAGATGGCAAATGATCTTGACCGAATACGACATCCAGTACACGACTCAGAAAGCTATCAAGGGAAGTGTATTGGCAGACCACTTGGCACATCAGGCAGTATATGACTATCAGTCAATGAACTTTGAGTTTCCGGACGAGAGCATCATGATAGTGACTGATTGTGAGGTACCTGGACTGGATGAAGGACCTGAGGAAGGATCCCGATGGTCTATGCACTTTGACGGAGCATCCAACGCTTTGGGTAACGGTATCGGCGCTGTAATCATATCCCCTCAAGGCACTCATACTCCACTTACTGCCCGACTATGTTTCAACTGCACCAACAACATGGCGGAGTATGAGGCATGCATCATGGGTCTCCAAGCTGCGATTGACTTAAGGATCAAGTTTCTGAGTGTCTTCGGAGATTCCGCTCTCGTGATCAATCAGATCAAAGGAGAGTGGGATACGAAACATCCGAATCTTATTCCTTACAAAGAATGTGTGTTGACATTGATCCCCCATTTCACAGAGATAACTTTTGAGCATTTCCTAAGAGAGGAGAATCAGCTGGCGGACGCGTTAGCTACAATGTCTTCCATGTTCAAAGTCAAATGGGACAATGAGGCTCCCCGGGTCATCATCTGGAAACTGGACGAACCGGCATACTGTTGTGATCTTGAGGCTGAGGTAGTGACTGAGAAACCTTGGTACCATGAGGTAAAGAGATACTTGGAAGCTCAAGAGTATCCTGAAGGTGCATCTGTCAATGATAAGAAGTTTCTGAGAAGGTTCGCAGCGAAGTTCTTCCTCAGCAATGGCATTCTGTACAAGCGAAACCATGATTCGACCTTACTGTGTTGTGTGGATAAGACTGAAGCAGAAAGGATCATGGCAGAGCTACACGAAGGTACCTTCAGAACGCATTCCAGTGGACATACCATGGCAAAGAAGATCCTTCGGGCAGGATATTTCTGGTCCACCATGGAAGCCGACTGTTACCAGCACTCTCGAACATGTCATAAATGCCAGATTTATGCCGATAAGGTGCATGTTCCTCCAGTTCCTCTGAATGTCCTGACTGCACCTTGTCCTTTTGCAATGTGGGGGATAGATATGATCGGCGAGATTAAACCTACGGCATCCAACGGGCATCGCTTCATCCTGGTAGCGATCGATTACTTTATGAAGTGGGTTGAAGCAGCTTCCTACGCCACTGTAACCAAGAATGTGGTGGCACGGTTCATTCGGCATAACCTGATCTGTCGATACGGCGTCCCAGAAAGAATCATTACATACAACGGTACCAATCTCAACAACAAGATGATCACTGAGCGCTGCGAGCAATTTAAGATACAGCACCACAACTCTTCTCCTTATCGACCGAAGATGAATGGGGCTGTAGAAGCAGCGAATAAGAATATCAAGAAAATTGTGCAGAAGATGACAGTGACCTATAAAGATTAGCACGAGATGTTACCGTTTGCTCTACATGGGTACCGTACCTCAGCAAGGACGTCAACCGGGGCAACTCCTTTTTCCTTGGTCTACGGCATGGAAGCAGTCTTACCGATCGAAGTGCAGATACCCTCTCTCCGGATAATGAAGGATGCAGATCTGAGTGAAGATGATTGGATCCAGACACGACTCGATCAGTTAAATCTAATTGACGAAAAGAGACTTGCTGCTATTTGTCATGGTTAGATGTATCAAAAACGGATGATCAGAGCATTTAACAAAAAGGTCAGACCACAAGAGTATCAAGTTGGTGATCTGGTAATCAAGCGTATCATCCTTCCTCAGAGTGATCCAAGGGGCAAATGGACCCCTACGTACGAAGGGCCATTTGTGGTTAAACATGTGTTCTCAGAAGGAGCCATGATCCTAACTACCATGGATGGTGACGATCTTCCTCACCCCGCCAATGCAGACATAGTAAAAAGATACTACGCATGATAAAAGACCCGCTAGGTTGACATACCTAGGAAAAAATTAGGGCTTCCCGGCGAACCAAAAGGGTTCAGGCAAAATGAGGGATGAAATGAAAAAATCTGTACACCCGGCAAGTCGAAAACCTGAAAAGGCGGCTTGGGCAAAAATGGGTATCCCGGTGGACTGAAAACCCGAAAGGGCGGTCCAGGCAAAAGTTAGGGATTAAAGCGTAATACTATGTCTCATTGGATCACTTTGCATCCAGAATCCGGTATCAACATCAAGTTCAAACGACATCAACCAATCAGCTTCATCTTCATCTAGGTCATCAAGTGATGAGACGCTCGAAGATATAAAGGCGATAGCAGAGTTGGAACCCAGTGGGATCATTCTTTTCAGATAGCTGTTTTGTTTCCCCTTTGTACAAATTGTATAAACTCTTTTATTCGGCGGCGTTCTCTTACTAGGACGTCAACCTCTTGTACATAAGACGCCTATTTACGGGCAAATTCAAAAATCAATACAAAAATCACTTTTCAGTTAAAATTGCCAATTGTTTTTCCTTTTCTGTTTTGTTTTGCGAAGAACGTCCAAGGTTCAATTTGTGATATATGCATTTGACAATAATTGCTAACTCATAAATATTTGCATACGAAACAAAGGATTAATCACAGGTAACATTAGAAACAGGGGCAATAATGAGTTGTCTAAGCGATCTAATTGTTCTGTCCATCAAGGTACCAAGGTAAGTTCAGCTGAAGAACATAACCAATATATCTTAATTCCCCAGAGAGTGAGTCAGCAAGTCAATGCACTCTCCCCAAGCAAAGCTATACTATCAGCCTTAAGGAAGTTGGGTATCCTCCAGCAGATCTCAACATTCCCCAACACATCATACAGACATTCTTAACAAAGCATCCCCGACAGTCTTGATCTAAGATTGTTCCCCGGAGGTCTACCAGACATTCAGTGGAGTCACTTCCAGTACATCTCAAAATTTCCCCAGGAGAGTCCAATCCAGATTTCCCCAGGAAAGTTTGAATCCATCTCCCCAACAGTAAGCTTATCCCCAGTAGATTCTGGAAGCTTATCCCCTGCAGAGTATGAACGCGACTCCCGGCTTTATTCAAAGGTTATTTCCCTACCAGGATATAACTGGGTTATCCTCAGCCAAAATTCACGGGAAGATCGTCCTCGGCGAAGTCTTCTCATCCCCAGCGAAGTCTATTAAAGCTTCCAACATAACAACGGTATCCCCAGCGGAATTATCATCAAGCATCCCAGCAAAGTACCTCTCTCCCCACAGAGTATTGTTCCCCAGCAAGATCGCTAGAGTAATTTTCTCCCCGCAGAATAATCCATTCATCAAGTTTATTCCCCAACGGAGTCATCTTCTCCTACCGGTATTCTTGCAACCATCACTCCCCAGTGGAAACAAAAGCTCTACATCAGCCCAGGATTTAACTTCCCGGCATCCGTCAAGGATTTATTTTCCTAAGACGAAAACATATATTCATAAACATCGCATTTCCATACATTATAGCATGCATATACGCATCATGGACATATAATCTCACCACGCATGTCATACATCATGGCATCGCATACAACTAACGTTTTGTCTTTTCAGGACAAAGGTTAAATACAAAGATGATTACCATCAATGGTCGCAACTAAAGATCCGATTCCTGTATCTTGCCAGGGTGTATCTGTTGACGATCGATTCCAGACCCGATTCCTGTATCTTGCCAGGGTGCGTCTGAAGAGTTCGAGAATCTGATGCCTGTATCTTGCCAGGGTGTGTCCGTTGAAGACTAACATTACCAGATCCGATTCCTGTATCTTGCCAGGGTGTGTCTGAAGAGTTCGAGGATCCGATGCCTGTATCTTGCCAGGGTGTATCCGTTGAAGACTAACATTACCAGATCCGATTCCTGTATCTTGCCAGGGTGTGTCTGAAGAGTTCGAGGATCCGATTCCTGTATCTTGCCAGGGTGTATCCGTTGAAGACTAACATTACCAGATCCGATTCCTGTATCTTGCCAGGGTGTGTCTGAAGAGTTCGAAGATCCGATTCCTGTATCTTGCCAGGGTGTATCTGTTGACGACTATATTCTCCAAGACCTTCTCTGGTTCAGTCAGATCGACCCTAAGATCTCCCTGATTCTTATTCTAGTTGAAGATATTCCAAGACTTTAGTCTGGTTCAGTTAAATCGATTCTAAGATTTTTCTGATTCTTATCCAGTCAAAGTTAATCCAAGGCCTTCTTTGGTTCAGTCAGATCGACGCTAAGATCTCCCTGATTCTTATTCCAGTTGAAGATTCCAAGACCTTGCCTGGTTCAGTTAAATCGACTCCTAAAGATTTTTCTGATGCCGATCCAGTCAAAGGCCTTCTCTGGTTCAGTCAGATCGATGCTAAGATCTCCCTGATTCTTATTCCAGTTGAAGATTCCAAGACCTTGCCTGGTTCAGTTAAATCGACTCCTAAAGATTTTTCTGATGCCGATCCAGTCAAAGGCCTTCTCTGGTCCAGTTAAATCGATTCCTAAAGATTTTCCTGATGAAGACTAGTAGAAGACATCCAAGATTCCTTCATCGTTACTGTTGAGGTAGTAATCGCCCAAGGTTCTCTCATCGTTACTGTTGAGGTAGTAATCGCCCAAGGTTCTCTCATCGTTACTGTTGAGGTAGTAATCGCCCAAGGTTCTCTCATCGTTACTGTTGAGGTAGTAATCGCCCAAGGTTCTCTCATCGTTACTGTTGAGGTAGTAATCATCCAAGGTTCTCTCACCGTCCCGTTGAGGTAGTAACCATCCCTGATTCATTCATAACCTTTTGAAGCTCCCGACTCGATTCCTGTATCTCGCCATGGCACGTCTGAAGAGTTCAAAGATTCGATACCTGTATCCAACCAGGGCGCTTCTATATAAGGAATTTTAAAGTCAAACTCCTGTAACAGGCCAGGTAATTATCTTTCTTTTTCAGGTACGCAAGTTCTCGCTAAGGAAACTCTTACGCGATCGACACCCAGATGGCATCTATAAGCCCATCCACCTATCACTCACCTCTCAACATGGCATCTATAAGCCCATCTTCCTATCCATCAATCTCCAAATGGCATCTGTAAGCCCATTCCCCGCATCATACTGCTGGCACTCTAACATGTGAGCGCAAATTTCTTGGCACTCTAGTGTTCAATCATCTTCCACCTTCGGATTACGAAAGGCACGTCAGCCAATCTACATCCTCAGGTCTAAGAAGATTGAACAGGGGCAACTGTTGTACCCCAAAATTTGCCCTCCCATATTCTTCAAGACATGCCAAGGTCAAGGTTCAAAATCTCTCAAGGGTTGCACAGTCCAATTGCCTCCTAATAGTCAAAAATTAGGGTTTTGGTTATGGCAAAGAAATTGAAGTTTCCAAAGGTCCAATCAAGTCCCACACGCCTATAAACATTGTCAAGCATCCATATGCCAAGTTTCAAGACTCACAACATCAAATTGCACAGTCAAAAACCCTAATTGCTCAACAGTCAACTGCAGGGGCAAAATGGTCATTTGACAGTCAAAAGTCAAGATTTTTGGTCAACATCTTATTTTGAAGCCACAAACATCATTTGATCAATTCTTGATCATGATTCTCAAGGCATGGCTCAAAAAGTCTTAAGATGCAAAAGTTTCTATTTTTGGACAGTTGAAAAAGTCAACTGCAAATTGACCAAGGCATAACTTCCACATGGTTTATCAGAAAAATTCCATCCAAAGCTCATTTTGAAGAGAATGACATTTCCTACAACTCACCTTCACATTTCAAGTCCAAGAAATGCTCTCACAAAAAGTCATCAATCTCAACATTATAGGTCATTTTCAAAAGTCAACAAAAAGGCACTTTAAGTCAAAGACCATAACTTGAGATTGGTAAATCAAAATGACATGGGACCAAAGGCATTAGTTACAGGACTTCAAGACCTTTCCAAAATGTCCAAGAACATGATCAAAGCTTAAAAATTGAGCAAGATATGCCTTGTGGAAGTTGGGAAATATTTGGGAATTTTAAAAAGTCAACTTTGCTTCAAATGCCTCAAAATTGCTAATGGGCCTCAATTTCTTCCATGAATCATCACCCAAAGGCCATGCACGACCCATTGACCCAAAGGGGATTTATTTTCTTATTTTTAATTAATTAATTGAATTTTTAATCCTATTAATTCATTTAATTAAAATTAAATATGAGAAAAATACTAAATCACAACTTTCAAATCTTTTTATGCAGCATTTTCATCCATTAAGACCTAAATATTTCGTGTACCACATCCAAGAGACCAAATATTCCAAATAGGCAAGTTTTCATGGCAAAAAGGATTGAAAAAGATATGCAAAATCAAAAATTCAAAAGCATTGAACACATGGATCATGGGCTTGTTTTGCTTGACCTAATCATGCTACATACATATACAAACATAAACCTAATGCTAAGAACAGAGAAGCTGCGCCTCAAACAAGAGAACAACTTTGCACTTTTTTCCTAAAAATCTCAAAATTGAAAACCTAGCTAGAGCATAATTCAAGACTGCAAAACCATTCCACTACACTCCTGACATTACCAGGAAGCTATTCCAATTGAAATCCACTCTCCACGCACAAAGAATTGGTAGAATGAAGCCTCCCTGTTCATAGACTTTTCCATATTCGTATTTCGATTTACATGCATTTTCCATCTGCTTTTAATGTTGATTTACACTAATATGATGATTCTGAAGCTATTGATATTCTCCAATTGGATTAATACCGCTTGTATGCAAAGTTGCCATTAAAACTTTCTAGGGTTCTTGAAGCTCCAAAAGAGGGGTTTACGTATCTGGAAAAATTAGGCCATGAAACCTAGACCACTGAAATCAGGACATTCAAACGAAGCTGAATCACCCATCGCGCCCTTTTTATGTTTGCTTAAATGCTAATCGCTATTTTTGTGCGTTACAGTTAGTGGGGGTTTAAAACCCCCGCTATCTCTTGTTTTATTTCCAGGCAAACGAAGAAGACGCTGAGTTGTAAAGACGTGGTTGGTTAGTTTGAATCTGGCGCGCCTTTTTTGTTGGTTCCATATCATAAGCGTATATTTCATTTACATTATTTATCTTTCATTATACTAACGAATGTGTTAAATGGCTCAGTTGGTGGAAAAGGCTAGTTGCAAGCGTTGGGACCTGGGTTCGATTCCCAGGTCCCCCATGTTCTCAATATTTTTTCTTGTAATGCGTTCAGGTACAATTCCCTTCCAGTGGTCCACCAAACTCCCCAACGCTTGTGCCTGCCACATGTCTTCAGGGACCAATCCAATGGCCAGAATGGGAGGATCACCATGGACGCTAGTCAATCATCCCATACATGCGCTGGAAAAAGTCAAACAGGCCTTGAATTCAGTGGGCCTAATTCCTTGCACATACCTCCTAATTGGGCAGAAACCCCCCATGGTTTGCATATTTAGATTTTTATTTTAACTCTCCTTTTTATTTTAATTATTCTTTTTTATTGTTCTATTTAATTCCCAAAATAATTTTCATAAATATAAAATCCAGAAAAAGTCAAAAATAAAATATGTTTTATTTAATATTATTTTGTAAATAAATTTTATTAATCAATTTAGTTTAATTTAGGTTTTTTTAATTTTAATCTTTTCTTAAATAAACTAAAAAATGTAGAAATTAGGGTTTTAGTATTTTTATTCTCTTTCTTAATAAATAACCTTTTATTCTTATCATTCTTAATTATTAATTATTTTTGTAAATACTCTTGTAATTAAACAATTAGTAAATTAGGTTTAAACTTAAATATTTTCTTTAACAATTAAAAATGATTTAGAATTAGGGTTTTATTTAATTTCTAATTTCAATTAATCTTCCTTTTTTTTCATAAATACCAAAAAAAAACATAAAAATAATTTCTTTTCTCATTAAATAATTAATTAACCTTCCAACTTCAATTTAATTTCTTTAAAGGGTCCAACGCCCTCACATTCGATTCTAATTTCTTTTCGCATATTTATTTTTATTTCCTTTTTAAATATAATGTATTTGCCCCAAAGCTTTGTAATAGATAATTAGGACATTTACTTTCCGCACTTTTATTCAAAAGCGGGTCTTTGTTTAATTTGGCGATGTATAGACCCGCGCCTTGTAATAGCGTAGGACTTTTATTTTCCGCATTTTAATTTCCGCACCTTTTAACTGCTAATCACATGAAAGAATGAATGCCCAAACAAAATCAAAGCGTAGCTCACCCAATGCATGACAAGACAAATAATAACTGAAAATGACACACAATTCACACACCACTCTTAGGGTACGCCTCACTGTTGCCTTGCCCCTTGAAACGTGGTCGTCGAGTATAGGACGTCTTAGTGAGTCCTTATGTTCCATTGATCTAGTCGCCTCGAAACGGTTGCCTCGAAACAAGTTGCCTCAGAATAGTTGCCTCGGAATAAAAAGATCAATGGCATAAGGGTAGCTTCTAAGGTGTCCTACTGTTGCTCGGTGGCCACACTGTCCCTAACAAACGAATTGACCCGAACACCTCCAACGGTGGTGCTACCTACCTCTCAATGGTGGGATGGCACTACCTTAAGGACATTTACACAACAGAATTCCTTAGGGTAGGTAGATGACTCGTAGATACTTGCTCTAATTCAAAACAAATCAAAAACTCTTTTCACACCGACACTTTTCAAAAAGCTTTCAAAACAACTTTTCAAACACTCTTGAGGACTGATACAAGAGTCGATCTGAAATTTTCAAAGAAACTTTTTCAAACCCACTCACTCTGAAAAGCAAACAAACATTTTGAAAACACAAATGAGCAAGTATCTAAGAGCCCATGGATAACCATGGATAGAAAGGGTGCTAACACCTTTCCTTTCTATAAATCTACCTCCCGAATCGAGAACTAATCTCAATAAGGAATTTTTCTGTGCTTTTGTCCTTTCCATATTGGAGAAAATAAAAGACCGTGGCAACTCTTGCTTCCGCGACATTTTGCGAACCAGCGTTAAACAGTCAGTTCCAGATCCACCGATCATAACAGGCATTTTGTACAAAGAGATTAACGTTCTAGTAGGAGAACGTCGTCGTAGAAAATGAAAACTACACAAAACAGTGTACAAAGAGGAAGCAACTATATATAATAATCCCATTGAGTTTCAATTCTGCTATTGCCCCTATGACTTTGAGCGTCTCATCACTTTGCTACTTTTCTGAAGCTGATTGGATTGACTGATGTCGATCGAAGTTGGTAGTTGATATTGAAGTCTTGTCACAAGGTGATCCAATGGGACATAGTGATACACTTCAAATCCCTAACTTTTTCTTGGACCACCCTTTCGGGTTTTCAGTCCACCGGGATACCCTTTTTTTCCCAAGCCGCCCTTTCAGGTTTTCGACTTGCCAGGGGTACATATTTTTTTGTTTTTATCCCTAATTTTTGCCCGAACCCTTTTGGTTCGTCGGGATGCCCTTAGTTTTTCCTAGGCCAGTCAACCTAGCGGGTCTTTATTCATGCGTAGTATCTTTTCACTATGTCCGTATTAAATGGGTGAGGAAGGTCGTCACTATCCATGTTAGTTAGAATCATGGCTCCACTGGAAAATATGCTTTTGATCACAAATGGCCCTTCGTATGTGGGAGTCCATTTGCACTTGGGATCACCTTATGGCAGTATGATGCACTTGATTACGAGATCACCCACTTGATATACTTGATGTTTGACCTTTTTTATTGAAAGCCTTGATCATTCATTTTGGTACATCTGACCATGATAGGAAGCAACAAGCCTTTTCTCATCAATCATATTTAGTTGATCAAGTCGAGTCTGGATCCAATCATCTTCGTTCAAACCCGTATCCTTCATGATCCTTAAAGAAGGGATATGAACCTCAATAGGTAGGACGGCCTCCATACCATATACCAGAGAAAATGGTGTTATCCCTGTTGATGTACGTGCTAAGGTGCGGTAACCATGGAGAGTAAATGGTAACATCTCGTGCCAGTCTTTGTATGTCACCGTCATCTTCTGTATGATTTTCTTAATATTCTTGTTAGCAGCCTCCACAGTGCTATTCATCTTCGGCCGGTAAGGGGAAGAATTATGATGCTGGATCTTGAATTGTTTACAGAGTTCGGTGATCATTGTATTGTTGAGATTTATACCATTGTCTGTGATGATTCTCTCTGGCACACCATATCGACAAATCAGGTTATGCTTGATAAACCGCGCCACAACATTCTTGGTAACAGTAGCAAAAGAGGCAGCCTCAACCCACTTCATGAAGTAATCAATGGCCACTAGGATGAAGCGATGCCCATTGGAAGCGGTAGGTCTAATCTCTCCGATCATGTCAATTTCCCACATTGCAAAGGGCCAGGGAACCGTCACGACGTTCAAGGGAATCGGAGGTACATGTACTTTATCAGCATAGATCTGGCATTTGTGACAAGTTCAGGAATGCTGATAGCAGTCTGCTTCCATAGTGGACCAATAGTATCCTGCCCATAGGATATTTTTAGCCATGGTGTGTCCACTAGAGTGGGTGCCAAAGGTGCCTTCGTGTAAATCTGCCATAATCCTATCAGCTTCTCTTTTGTCTACACACCGAAGTAAAGTAGAGTCATGGTTGTTCTTGTAGAGGATTACATTACTGAGGAAGAACTTTGCGGAGAACCTTCTCAGAAACTTCTTATCATTGAAAAACGCCCCCTCAGGATATTCTTGAGCTTCGAGATACCTCTTTACTTCATGAAACCAAGGTTTGTCTGCTACTTCTTCAGTATCAATCTCATAGCAGTATTCTGGTTCATCCAACCTCTCAATAGTGATCCGAGGAGCCTCGTTGTCCCACTTGACCTTGAACATAAATGACATAGTAGCTAGGGCATCCGCTAACTGGTTCTATTCTCATGGAAAATGTTCAAAGGTGACCTCTTCAAAGTGATGAAGCAACATTAGCACATGTTCTTTGTAAGGGATAAGGTTCGGGTGCTTCGTGTCCCACTTTACTTTGATTTGACTTATTACCAGGGTTGAATCCTCGAAAACACTCAAGAACTTGATCCTTAGGTCAATAGCAGATTTGAGACCCATGATGCATGCTTCATACTCCGCCATATTATTGGTACATTTGAAACATAATCTGGCGGTGAAAGGAGTATGACAGCCCTCAGGATATATGATTACAACACCGGTGCCATTTCCGAGTGCGTTGAAGGCTCCATCAAAAAATAGTCCATCGGGATACTTCCTTAGGTCCTTCATCCGTTCCAGGTTCTTCACAGTCAGTCACTAACATAATATTCTCATCCGGGAATTCAAAGTTCATGGACTGGTAGTTATCCACAGCCTGATGAGCCAAAATGATCAGCTAGTACACTTCCCTTAATTGCTTTCTGGGTCATGTACTGGATATCGTATTCAGTCAAGATCATTTGCCATCTTTCTATTCTTCCAGAGAGAGCGGGCTTCTCGAAGATGTACTTGATCGGATCCATCTTAGATATCAACAAAGTGGTGTGGGTCAACATATACTGTCTCAGTCGGCGAGCAGCCCATGCCAAAGTGCAACAAGTTTTCTCGAGCAGTGAGTATCTTGTTTCGTAGTCGGTAAACTTTTTGCTAAGGTAGTATATTGCGTGCTCTTTTCGACTGGACTCGTCATGTTACCCAAGCACACACCCCATTGAATTATCTAACACTGTTAAGTACATTATCAAAGGTCTTCCTTCAATCAGAGGCATCAAAATTGGAGGCTCTTGAAGGTATTCCTTGATTCTTTCGAAAGAAGTATGGCATTCGTCATTCCACTTTACCACTTGATCTTTCTTCAGGAGTTTGAAGATTGGCTCACAAGTAGCAGTTAAATGGGAAATGAATCTGGAAATGTAATTTAGGCGTCCCAAGAAACCTCTAACCTCCTTCTCAGTGTGAGGAGCCGACATCTCTTGTATAGCATTTACCTTTGCAGGGTTTACCTTAATACCCTTGTCACTGTCAATGAAGCCTAGGAGTTTTCCAGACCTTACTCCGAAGGTGCACTTGTTCGGATTTAGCCTCAGCTTGTACGTCTTCAACCTATCAAACCGATTTTGTAGATGATCAAGGTGCTCTTCCTCAGTTTGAGACCTGGCTATCATGTCATCAACATAGACCTCTATCTCATGGTGAATCATGTCTTGGAACAAAGCTACCATGGCTCGCTGATAGGTTGCCCCAGCATTCTTCAATCCAAATGGTATCACTTTCTAAAAGAAAGTGCCCCATTGTGTGACAAAGGTTGTCTTCTCCATGTCTTTAGGTGCTATCTTGATCTGATTGTATCCAGAGAAACCGTCCATGAAGGAAAAGATCTTATGTTGTCCAGTGTTGTCAACCAGATTGTCAACATGGGGAAGCGGGAAGTCATCCTTGGGGCTCGCCCTGTTCAAATCTCTATAGTCCACACACATCCGTACCTTTCCATCCTTTTTAGGCATCGAAACTACGTTAGCAACCCATTGAGGATAATAGGTGACAGCTAAGAACCCAACGTTGAACTGTTTCATAACTTCTGCTTTGATCTTCTCTGGCATTTCAGGGCGCATACAACGGACCTTGTGCTTTACTGGAGGGCAGTCTTCTTTAGTTGGTAGACGATGAACCACAATACCCGTGTCTAGTCCTGGCATGTCTTCATATGACCAGACAATGATATTGACATAATCATGCAACATTTGTATCAACCGCTGTTTGACACTAACCTCAAAATTTGCACCTATCTTGACCTCTTTTCTGTTCTCTTTTCTGCCCAAGTTTATTATCTCAACTGGATCTTCATGAGGTTGTATAGCCCTTTCTTCCCGTTGTAACAGTCTAGCAAGTTCTCTGGGTACCTCACAATCTTCCTCACCTTCGTCCTCGGCTTGGTTGATCGGATTTTCAAAGTCATAACCGGCAATAGCAGAACTGTTATCAATGGGATATATAGTGGATATGGATCTGCAGTTTGATACGTGAGTGTGTGTAAGAGCATAGCTTTATAGACAAAGTAAAAAGCAAAAAAGAAAAACAGAGAGCGCAGAATTTGTATGCATAAACATCCAATGATTTATTAATGCCGTATCAAATTAAACACGACAATCCTCACAAATGAAACCATCGTGCCCCAGGTAAGACACGTGGCCATAGAGTTTATATTGTTTATTACATATCCAAAAAACAAGAAAGACAATTACTCCTGAATAAAATTAATTGGTACAAAGTCTTTTGTTGTCCAGTTACTGGGTCCACCGTTGGTAGTAGGGAAGATCCAGCTATCCACGTCATCGTCACCATAATTGTCTTCTAGAGTGTTGACCCCATGATTGCTGATGCATAGGGGAGGTCTTCCAGCATGAGCACGACAGACAACCTTTTGAGCCCCTGAAGAGAAACCCAAACCAAACTTATCAGACTTGTATGGAATATCAGGGAGTTGGCCCCAGATGGTAGACCCACCTTCTTCAATAACTGCTTTTTCATCCTTGAGAGAAGCCATCTTCAAGGGAGGTCTGGTGATCTTTGGCAGATTGGTGACAATTTCAGTTGCAGCCATAGTCCTAGGCACCTCTTCAAAATTCTGACACGGAGTCTCGATGAACTCTCCATCCATTTCCACATACCTGAAGGAGTTCAGGTGACTGACCATGTATTCTTCTTCACCGTGTACCGTAACAATTCTTCCTTTTACCGGGTACTTCATTATCTGATGCAGGGTAGATGTGACAGCTCATGCCACATGGATCCAAGGGCGGCCCAATAAACAAGAATACGATGGTCTGATATCCATCATGTAGAAGGTGGAGTCAAAGGTCTGAGAACCAACTTTGATGGGGATGTCCATCTCCCCGTGCATCATTCTCTTCGAACCATCGAAAGTCCTCACTACTATGTTGCTGGGCTTCAAGGTCAAACCTTCACAGTCTAGCCTATCCAGAGCCTTCTTGGAAAGCACATTCGATGATGAACCAATATCTACTAGGACATGGGCCAAAGTAGTGCCCCTGCATTCGATGGAAACATGTAGCGCATCATTGTGTTTTCTCCCTCTGGGTGTCAGATCAGCATCGGGAAAACCCAAATCGTTATCAGTTGTCAAACTGACCACACAATCTTCAAATTGGTCAGCGGAGGTTTCTTGTGGCACATGGGCTGTTTTAAGGAAATTCACCAAAGCCTTGGCATGAGCTTCAGAGCATAACAGTAAGGCTAGCATAGAAATCTTGGAAAGGGTCAGCTCCAGCTATTCGACCACATTGTAGTCGCTCTTCTTTATAATTTTCAAAATTTCTTCCATTTTCTTTTTGGAAGCCTCTGGGATAGATATTGACTGTGCCTTTGTCTAGACATGTTCAATCAATACGTCTTTGCCACGAGTCTCGACCGACTCGATGATAGGGGTGACAACAGGGGTAATCACAGGAACTGTAGTAGTATCAACAGGAACAAAAGTAGGAATGATCACAGGACTAGTAACAACTTTTGGAGGAGAAATATTATGGGAGAAAACTCTTCCACTTCTTATTATTTTGCTGATTCCAACAATGTTGCCAATGTCGGGATCAACATTTTCAGAAACCTGGTCTTCAACAGCCAGCAGGTCTTGCTTGACTCCATGGTAGTAGACGTCACCCCCATAGTTCCAGGGAACAGTTTTGTCCGAGGAGTATGAGATTGGCCCTGGCATGGTGATAATGAATGGATCCAACTTCGGAGAAGATGTAATCCTGATGGGTCTTTTGGTGGAGACCTTGGAAGGATTGGCGGAAATGGTTATTATTGAAACATCCTTGCAAGAAATAGTTGGAACATGAGTCTTTTCAAACAAAATCTCTCTATCATCCATCAGGCGCTGAACACCTACCTTCAACAAATGACAACCAGTCGGTAGAGATAAACATAAGTGGAAAACTTCTCCACAACCAGGAAATAAACCGACTTTTAATAAGTTCCACTTGACGGCCAGGAGAGGAGTAACAAGTTCCTTAACAGAAGTAACGAACATATCATCTTCAATGGCATTAACACCACGGCCGTGCTTGGGCATAAGAGCAGTGATAACATTGGAAATCTCGGGGGCGTCAAATTCAATTTCCTTCACCTCGAGAAGGTCTTGCACCTTGTTTTTCAAAGCCCAAAATTCATTGGTATCATGGCCTGGACTATCTGAATGGTAAGCACAGCGAGCATTAGGGTTGTAGTGAGGAGAGGCGGTGTTGGGATTTTTCGGAGCTTCCCGTAAGGTTACCAGATTTGATTTCAACAAATGTGGAAAGACTTGAGACAACGTCATATTTATCTGGGTAAACTATCTTACCGGCCTTTCAATTCTAGACTGATTGTTCCTTTGTTGAATAGGTGCAGGTTTAGGGATCATAACAGCCCCTACCGTCGGACGGTGTTCAGTTTTGTCCTGATTACTTTGATTGTAAATAGCACTGACCTCTTTTTTCCCAGAAAATGACTTCCTTACTGTACTGGAGGATTCATCCTTATGGATCTTACCATTCCTAATTCCAGCTTCCACTCTTTATCCCGTCAAGATCAATTCAGTAAAGCCCACTGAAGAGCTGCCAATCAGATGGTTAAAAAATGGTCCAGATAAGGTACCCAGAAACATATCCACCAGCTCCCTATCAGACATGGGAGGTTGGACTCTTCCTGCTAAGTCCCTCCACTTCTGAGCATAGTCTTTAAAGCCCTCACTCGAGCCCATAGACATACTTTGAAGTTGTGTACAGGTGGGAGCAAGGTCCGCGTTGTACTGATACTACTTGTAGAAAGCAACATCCAGGTCTTCCCAATTACGAATGTTGGTCCTTTCCAGCTGGTAGAACCATTCTAATTGAGTTCTGGATAGACTATCCTGAAAGAAGTGGACCCATAAGTCCTTGTCAGCAGTGTGAGGCTAAATCTTCCTCACATAAGACCGAAGGTGCATCTTCGGACATGAAACCCCATCATATTTGGTGAACACCGGCACCTTGAACTTTTGCGGGATGACGACCCCAGAAACTAAACCCAACTCTTCAAAATCCAGACCTGGTACTTTCCGGACTTCCATTGCATTCAAACGATCCTCCAGATGTTTGTATTTTTCATCAGCAGGAGGATACTGCTCCTCATCATAGTCAGATTCATCATTGGACTGGAGTCTTACTCTCTTGTTTCCTCCTCTTGATTGTCTCCTTCCTTTGATGAAGTTACCAGTTCAGAGGCTCGTCGTACTGGTCCTCTGATCCTTCTTCCCAAGTTGACCACACCAGCTAGTTTCTTTGGCTTCTTCTTTTCTTTAACAATCAGGGCTTTCAGTTCTTTTTGCCCTTGGCCAGAACCATGATCATATGTTGAAACTGGGCATTCTAAGTCTGTAGATCCTTCACTATTTGTTCTAGAGCCATTGCTGAAATAAACGACGAAGAAGATGAGAAACCTGTTTTGAAACCTGCTTATGCAATGATATGTATGATATATGTATGCAATGTTTTCAAGGATTTCTAAGACTCAAATTTGTTCAAACAGAAAAATAAAAAATGTTAATTGCATTAAGAAGTTTTATTGGTCACAACGACGCCTCTTGTGCTCCCAAGGGAACAAAGCAACAACAAAATATTCCAAGCAAAAGGAAGACTTCAAGCTTCCCACAGGCGCATCCTCTTTGATGCAATGTAGGCATTTATACTCCTCTCTTCGTGAAGTAACCGGGTGAGCTCTAGAACCTTCTTCTCGCTGGTGTAGAATTGGGTTTCGAAGGTATCTCGTTCTTCTTTGAGTTGGAACCAGGATCTCCGTAGCTCCCCAAGATCAGTTGGCATGTCAGGATGAAGAACAATATAAGGAGTGTCTCCCTCAGCAACTGGATCCATAATCACAGGTAAGATGGCGGGGTAAGGCATCATAAGACATTGAGCACGAGCTCACACCCATTTAGGGTAAGGCTCAAGAGGGATGGAATTCTTATGCCCTAGTGTCTTGCTGTCAACTATGTTCATCATGCCCCAAGCTCGAATGAACCTCTTATGATAACCCTGAACATCATTCTCGTAGTCAAATGTGATTCCTTGGACGAGTGTGTCATGCGGACCATCACTTCTAGCATAACCAAACCGTCACAATGCCAAACAAGGGTTATAAGTGATTCCTCCCCTAATTCCTAAAAGAGGGACATTAGGGAATTCCCCACAGCGATCAATGATGGTAACATTCTCTGAGGATCACGAACACCGATGAATATCTGAATGTGTAAGGGACATCAGCCTATGAGACCATCTCATATCCCGCTCATTTCTTAAGACAAACCGAGGTAGGTACGAAATAAACCACCTAGCCAATAGAGGAGTGCAACATAGAAGGGTCCCTCTTCTCTTTAGAGTGCGAGTATACATAGAGTGTAGAATATCCCCAAGTAAAGTAGGCACCGGATTATGCAACAGAAAAACCTTAACCGCATTCACATCTATGAGTTGGTCTGTGTTAGGGAATAGTACCATCCCATAGATGAGAAGGGCCAACACTTCTTCAAAAGCTTGTAAATCCAGGCTATCCCAAAAATAGTGAGCTTTCTCAAATAGAAACTTAACTGGAAATCCTTGGACACCTCTTCTGGTTTCCCAATTTGCCACTACATCAGACCTTCATAAAGACAGAGCTTGAGCAATATCTTAAGGCTTTGGGTCTATTTCCATACCGTTGAATGGTAGCTGATTAAGAGTAGGTACCCCCAATAACTGAGAAAACTCCTCCATAGTAGGCACTAACTGGTAATCCGGAAAAGTGTAGCAGTGGTGCAATGGGTCAAAGAACTGAAAGAGCACCTTTAACATTTCTTAATTAGGGTTTGAAGTGACCAAGTTGAGAAGTCGACCATGTTTTTCAGTGAAGGAAGAGTTTTCAGGAAACCTTGATGCTAACTCCTTGAGTTGAGGAAGTACTTTCACAAGGTTGATTTGGATAATGTTCCTGTGAGCGGATGTCATGTCCTACAAAACAATACAAAGATAAGCCTTAGAAAATCCTTGAAATGGTTAGTACGATATGCCATGTTATGATGTCATGATTATGCTAAGAAATCACATATATAGCAAGCACAAGAAAATCACACCAAGACCTTAGGTTTAAGACTTGCATGGGTTTTAAGGTAATACCCTCTTGAAGTTGGATTGGTTCAACCTGTCCTATAAATAGTAACCGGGTTCTAAGGGATCTCAATATCACTGATCTTTCCCACAAGTTTCGTTTGATAAGTAACTGACTTGCAACCAAACAAAACTCATGAGTCAAATCTGAATGAGTGTAGCATCGAGTATTTTCTGACTTTGGGAATACACCAAATACAACCATCTCACTATGTCCTAATGGACAAGTTGTTCAATTAAAGGTTCTAAGGTCAGTTGACCCTTCATGACACCATGCAGCGGCCCCTTATTCTCCTTGATTAACTCAAGGGATATCGGTACCAACCGAAGTGTTGCATCAACGTAGCCGTCGCTTCAACCGGGTCGGTATACCCCACACAATTTCCACAATCTATTGCTACTTACCTAAAAGGTTTCCCCATATCCGGGTGTAGGATCTATAGTACCCAAACAAATACCCTTAAAAGTAAAGCAAACAAACAAACAAAGAAGAAAAAATTATCTAGACCCTAAGGTAAACTCCACTTTATTATATTCCCCAACAGAGTCGTCAGTTCTGTGATACGGTGGCAGAACCGACTGTTTATATTGGTTTGCATTTTGTATTCGCAAATGTCGCAGTAAGCAAGAGTTGCCACAGACTTTTCTTTTATCCAACAAAGGAAAGGGTGAAAAGAATAGAAAAAGACCTTTTTCGAGATTTTCTGAGTAAGGGGGTATATTATGGAAAGGGAAGGTATTAGCACCCTTTCCATCTGTAGTTTTCCACGGGCTCTTAGGTACTTGCTCATTTTTGAAAACTGTTTGTGTTTGTGTGTTTTGAAATATTTTTGTTTGCTTTATGGTAACTCTTATATTAGTCCTCAAGAGTGTGATAAAGCGTTTTTGAAAAGAAGTTTTAAAAGTGTGTAAGTGTGAAAAATTCATATTTGAGCAAGTACTTAAGAATTGTCTACCTACTCGAAAAAGGATGTTCTTTTCCTCCTTTCCTTTAGATAGTTCTATCCTACTATTAATGAGTAGGTAGCCCTATCGTTGGATGTTGAGGGACTATCGAAAGGGACGCTATGGTCATTGAAGGCAACATGTAGGGATATCTTAGCGTTCAAAGGGACTGTCATCATATAGGTAACATCGAGGGACAAGATCATTTCTCGTAGGCAACTCGAGGGACGTTAAGGGACCATGATCTTTATGATTACTTTTAGATTGAGGGTCTTTGCTAAGATATCCCTACGTTCGACGGACATGACCATTGTTTTCCGAGGCAACCAAGTGAGGAGTACCCTAAGGGTGCAAGTGTGCAACAGTGTGCTTTTTTTAGATATTTTGTCTTACGTTAGTGATCTAATGATTTAATTTACAGTCTTATCATATAATCTTAGTTACTAACAGTTAATATTTGCAGAAATTAAAAGTGAGAAAATTTAAATCCTAAACTATTATAATGCTTTGGGACAATTACATAAAATATGCAAGGAAATAAAATGTGGAATTTTAAATCTAAACTATTACATCCCATAATCAGTTACATTATTAGGAAAAAATAAATTCGCACGAAATTGAAAAGACGTATAAACAGTCTAAGAACTATTAAATGAAAAATAACAGTATTTTTATTGTTTTTGTTTATTTAAGAAAATATTAAATTAAAATCCTAAGTTTATTTTAGTTTTAATTTAAGCAAAAAGTTAAAATAATCAATTAACCAATTAACCAAATTAAAAAGGAAAACTAAGCCTAATGTTTTTTTTATGGTCTTGATTTTTTATGTAAAAAAAAGTTAAAAATAAGTAAAGAAAAAAATAAGTAAAGGGCATCAGAATATGGATGGAGTGATCTGGAAAAACACTAAGCCCGAAAATTAACAAACTCAGAGTCAGCACGAGACTTAATGCAATTATCCTTTGGAGGGCCCACCATGAGTACTCAAATCTAGAGCACTTGATCTGACTCTGTAAAGTTATAATGGTGATGATTTGATGATGAAGATCTGATGACACCTGATCTGATGACACATGATTTGATAGTGAACGCCTGAATTCTATAATAAACTGATTAAAAAGAGAAAAATCCAAGATCTGGGTATTGAACCCGGATCTTTTCATTATACGCGCTCCCCTTCAATAGCTGGACCTGTTTATCAATTGTTATTACAAATGAACAGAAAAAATATATGTGATTTTAGATCATCAAAAACTGCATGCACTAATGTCAGAATCAGCTAAAAGGATGCTATGCAGGGGTTGATGGAGTCATCCCATCAGAGCCAACCTTCTGGTTGTATGCTCTGATGGGCTCAGAACCAGCATGGAGTTTGTGACCTGTCTAGTCTATAATCAGAGCATGCGCAAACACGTTAGAACAAAACAGGATGCTAGCTTCAGAAAATGAAATTAGAGAATATACCTATGATCGGTATTGGATATGTGGTGTTGATGATGTCCCTTGGAGATTTCAGAATCAGAATGTGGACACTAGTTTAGACCTGAAGGTGCCTGCAAAGTATGTTTCAATGGGGGTACTTTTTGAATTTTTGAGCACTATGGTGTGCTTTTTTCCGTGGCAGCGTGGACGTGTATTCTCTCCTTTTCCTTTTCTCTTTTTTATTATTATTTGTGTTTGACGTCTTGTATTTATAGCTGGTGGATGGGACAATAAAATGGGGAAAGAAACACGGCTTTAAAGACCAGCCGTTAAACATAGCTTTGAAAACATAATCAAACACATTAAAATATTTCCATTTTGAGAATTTTCATGCCTTTATGAGATTCTGAATGAACCTAGACATGTGAGGGTTAGCGCCTCATACAAATTTGAACTGCTAAGAGTTTTCCTTATCATCAAAGAACCTAATTACTTTGGTTCTTGATCTACCATCCATAGAACTTGTCATTTTCACAAAAGTCCTTCAAGAAGATCCCAATAGAACACAACCAGTGCAGCTCATTTAGGTTATCACAAACACCTGAATACCATGGAGATGAATAAACTCTCACACACTATTTGAAGCAAAGAGTTTAGATTGCAGACTTGAATACACATATTAGACACATACCTAGCTTCCGTCAGAGTATTTGTCATTAGTTACATGCACACCTTCACCAGAGGAACATTTCCTAACACATAAAAGTCAGATAATGCTTCCCTCTTCACACATGGAAAAACATTAGGTCTGACATTCTTCTTCTGCACACATTTGACACCATCAAAATCTTTTTCATGACAACCAATCATGACAGCCATTCACACCACAAATCAAAAGATCATGCCAGATTAGGCCAGTGGTTTGACTCTGCACTTCCATCATGGGCTCCAAAAAAACTTTGTTGGCTAAAGAAACAAGGAACTGAAATGATGTTCCAACATCAGTTCAGACATGAGCCTAAAACACATGGATTTAACCATTTACCATGGAGTTAGAGATAATACCCATGGAAATCCATATACAATTATTACAAGGGACACAAGAGAATCACACCAGAACACACCAACAACTGATCAACCTCCAAGATCAGACCATAGAAACATGCAGTAACCTACATGATACACAACTTAAAAATTCTCCTTCTCATATGCACCATGTCCAGATCTTTTGTCTAACAATAAGGAGTTGAACACCATCCTTCTGCACCTAAAGAGGAGATTCCCTCTAGAAGGCATCTGTAGGATTAACCACAACAAACTGGGTATTGTATGATCATCAACCCTCAACCAGACTATTCAGAATAAGTCTACTTCTTCTAATTCTTCAAGCCACGAAAACTGGAAGACCTCATCCCAAACAATTTGGATGATACTCTAAACATGTAGACTCCAATCAACCACTGAATGACACACACCACAACTGTGAATTAATCTTCCAGAAGAATATTAACTCAACTCAGGTTGAAACAACTTCATTACACATAACCCTTTGAATGTCTCTTTCACTATAGCAGAACAAGAGTTCCATGTTCTCATAGACTTGATAATAATACCAAGTTAGAGTAAACAATCTTCATCCTGTTTATGAGAAACACCAGCCAGACATATTTGAGAAAAATAACTTCCCAACACAATGATGTCAAGACATTATGTCTGGCATTTCTTCAAGGTCCTCGAACTCCAGAAAAACACAACAAGAACTCCTCCTCAATAACTACTAAAAACACCTTAAGAGGATTATACATTCTCATCCTCAATAGAAGCAAAATAACAACATGCACGATTCCATAAATCTAGCCCATTTGATTAGAAGACTCTTCCAGATGTCAGAAAGGATAACCTTGATAATGATCTCGACATCCATAAAGAATCTGGTTGGCATAAAAAATCTCCACTAGAATATAGAGCTCAAACTCTGCACTCCTATAGTCATTGATTAGAAATAAAATGACCTCAGGAGTACTCAATAGTTTGATCATCTCTTCATCAACCCACTTATCTAAGACATGTTTTCTGCATAAAACATCTTAGATACATAACCCAGACGCCTCCTCTTCCAAACCAGGATAAGGTTTCAAACATATGTGATCAACATATTTGTTTATCACCCAAAGCATCTGCTATACAATAGGAATCTACACAATTGCTGATATAATGTTCCAACATTCAGTAGAACATCAGTTCCCTTCTCACAGAACACAGAACAATCCTTGATCACCTTCAAGGTCTTCAATGGAAATCCATCTTCCAACAAAAAAAAGGTCAGAGCCACTTTCCTAATATAACCATAAACTAGGAATACCTGTGCAGATTTATATAATCAACATTGATTATCTCCACTTCAGATTCTCATCAAACTTATTGATAAGTGCCTTTATGAGTGGACTTGAGACAATCCTCAAGTATCTTCGGCCACTTTAACAAGTCGGAAAAAAATCTACCACATATCACAACACCATATGATAACCCTACCGAGGAGACCAAACCCTAATGCCCTTCCAAGAAAATACCTTACTAAAGTCTCACAACCAGAGACACCAGGAACAATCGGGGTTACATCAGATACCATGCAATGAAATAAATAAAAAACTCCTCAACAACCTTCAGGTATGAATCACTAATCCTTGCACAAAACACAACGAACCAGGTGTCAACAGACCAACATAGGTT
Source organism: Vicia faba (assembly GCA_948472305.1). Lineage (NCBI taxonomy): Eukaryota > Viridiplantae > Streptophyta > Magnoliopsida > Fabales > Fabaceae > Vicia > Vicia faba. The sequence continues at coordinate 1,132,003,944 of OX451735.1, forward strand.
TGAAAATAAATCAAACCCACAACACAATAGCTCTCCACCATAGCTACAAGCCCAACAACACAGATAGGTCCAATACACACCCTGTCATGAATAGTCCATCCTCCACTTTAAGGGATCATTCAAACAACAATATGAACTATCCAAGTTCAAACAACTTTTCAGTAGATACTTCCTTCCTTGCCCATGAACCAAAAAGTATCTTCCCAGGATCTTACCCAGAAACAGAACAGGATACCTGCTCTGATACCAATTGAAATTCTAGTATATCAGACTTCAGATGTCCTATGACATGTCAAGACATTTGATCTGAGCAAAACACATAGGAAAGTAATAAACATATAAAAACATTAATGAAAAGTAAAATAATACACATAATTGTTAACCCAGTTCAAAGAAACTGTCCTACTCTGGGGGCTACCAAGCCATGAAGGAATTCCACTAGACAATATCAATTCAAAGCTAAACTTCCCATTTTACAACTTATCACTTAATCACTACCATGTGTAACTTCTACCTAGGAACATCCTAAATATGAGAAATCACATCTCACCTCCAATCACCACAATGATGTCTAACAGTCCTAGTCCCAATTACTGTATCGACAACCTTTCACCTAAATGAAGATAACACTTTAAATACAAATAAACCTTAATCAAGACACACCTTGATTAAAAACAACATACTTGATCTTTCTTAAAAGCTCTGATCAAGAACAATAGTCACTCTTGCTTCACAGCTTTGAGGAGAACACATACCAACTCTCCGAGAGAGTGGCACAAGGACAAAACCCTAATGTCTACATCTTGGACCCGTACTCTTCTAGGTTACAAACACTTATATTTATAACATTTTACAAATTGTATTTGGGCTTCAAGTCACAGCATATAAGCTGCTACAAATCAGCATAAACTTCTGCTACAAAATAGGTCTTCAATCATATTCTTCCTAATTTATCTCCATAATTAGAAAATTCATATTCTTCTTGATTCTGACTTGAATCTTCCATACCTATAAAATAGCGCCACATGGGATAGCATAATATTCCCAAAATATTATGCATCTGTTAAATCATAATAGAATTCAACTATCCAGCTTAGCACAGGCGCGGTGTCGAATGACCCTGCATGGGACATCTTTATCTGACATGTTATTCCAGATGTTGAAACATTTCAACTCAATATGTTCTTCATAAAATAGGTCTTCTTGTTTAACATGTTCTTCCTAACAAGTTAACACATCCTATTTAACATATTGCGTCAATATTAGTTTTACCAAACATAATGCCAACCATAAAAATAGAGAATTAACACAAATAATCCATTTGTATAAAAGTCAAGCAAAATGTAACCTTTAATACCAGGTTTGTATTCTAGAAATATTGATTTTCTTGCTCTAGGGTCCAATTTGGTTTTATGAACTTGAAGTGTTGAAGCATAACATAAAGAACCAAACACTTTGGATGTAACAAGTTTAGGGAGGTTGTTGTGCAGTATCTGGTAAGGTGACTTATGATGAAGGATAGGTGTAGGAACTCGGTTGATAATGAAAGTTGCAAATTGAAGGGAAAATGACCAATAAGTTTTAGGTAATTCAGATTGATATAAGATGGCTCTTCCTACATTCAATAGGTGTTGATGTTTCCTCTCAACTGTGCCATTTTGTTGAGGGTTTTTAACACAAGACCTGTGATGCATAATGCCTTTAGATGCATGGAAGTGGTGTAACATAAACTCAAATCCATTGTCCGACCTGACAATTTTGGTTGTGATGTGGAATTAATTAATGACCATGGTAATGAAGTTTTGAACTTGCATGAATACTTCAGACTTAGATTTCAAGAGAATTATCCATATAAATCATGTGTGATCATCAAGGATGGTTAGAAAGTATTTATGATTATGGATAGATGGAATGACTAGGGGTACCCAAATGTCCAAATGTAAAAGCTCAAATTATGAGATGTAATAGAGTTACTTGAATGATAAGGAAACTTTCTTCGTTTTTCCAAATGGCAAATATCATAAGTGGCATTATTATCAAAATTAAAGGAAGAGTACATTTTAGAATTTAGTGATATCCTCTTGGATGACACATGACCCAGCCTAAAGTTCCATAAGGCATACTTGGGAATAACAATATTTTGTAAATGAGGTGAGAGAAATGAGTTAATAGCATTGGCTTGTGTTGGAAGCTTGGTCTGGTGTTGAAGTTGGTGAGGAGAGTGAAGGTGTGAGAAATACAAGAAATGGGGTTTGAATTAGGTTTCATGAAAATGATTTTAAATCTTTCCGTTGATGAAAGACCAAGTTAACTTAGAACATAAATATAAATGAACACAATTATTTTTATCCTGGTTCACTATTAACTAAGCTACTCCAGTCCACTCCTCAAGGTGATTTTCCTTCAACAAGGACTTAATCCACTATAACCAAACTGATTACAAACAACCCACAATAAGTCAGATCAACCTTATGGGACCCCAATAAGCCAGTCGATCCTTATTGAAAATCCACTCAAACCACAACAAGAGTCTTCTTGAGATTGGACCTTCACTTGGTCACTCAAGGAATCAATCAGCAACCATTGAATACTTTCAGTGTATTACGACTTGCTTCTTTTAAGCAGATTAAACAAACATTTCAGTATAAAGAAGAACACCTAAGTGTTTTACAGCACGATACGAGCAACAACTCCTTGCCTATTTACAAAACTATACATAAAATATTTCTCTAAAGAGTTGCACAATGCTTTGGTGTAGTTTTGTTTGAGCTTGATTTAATAAAATAGATTTTTCGTCGTAATGTTGATTCTTATATTTCTTCAAATTCCAAGTCTTCCTTTTATAGCTTGTAAAAGAAATCCATTGAAGGGGTAGAAAGGTAATCAGAAATCTAGCCGTTTGTTCCCAACGGTCAAAATGAGAGTGGTTGACAATACAGTATGAAAGAACTGTCCTTACGCCACCCTATAGGATAGAGGTCACAAAGTACTTTTTGTACCTTTTGTACACCATCACACGTTAACCATTTTTAAATTCTTTTAATCTTTAGAGGCTTCAGATAATTTGAATGTGTGAAACTTTTTATAGAAGAATCACTCTTAAGTCTTAGAAACTAAGTCTTGGAGTCTTCAGAACTTGTCCCATCAGAACCTTGTCATCCGAGTCTTCCGCACTTAGTCGTAAGAACTTTCTTTTCTTCAGATCATCAGAACTTTTTCAGCAGAACCTTGTCTTCATAATCTTCAGAGTTTTGAACACACAGAAGCAAAGCTTTAGAAGGCCTCCAAAGCTTAACCATAAAGTCACGATCATAACCTCTTATACCAACGTTCCTAAGAACCGTTGCATAAGACGAAATCTAGAATCTTGACTTCAACTATAACATGTAACCACATGTTTTCTTTCAGTAGTGTTTATGTTCATAACCTGATGACGTCACACGTCTTGATACCATAGTTAGAAAATTACAACAACATCTACACACTAGAACGAAACCATTAGAGTATAAAATTGTTCTTTATGATATCATGTAAAGTTATCATCAAAATCTTAAGTCCAGATGTAGAAACACTTCTTGTTCTTATATAGAGCTTTGAGCCTCAAGATGAGTGTCTTTTATTTGCAACATATACAAGCCATTCTCTTTGCTACCCAAATCAATTATCCTCATTGTATTCAATTACTGCAAGACACATTAATCAATATAAAATTTGGTAGAACATTTCAGATTATGACATAGTTTTGAAATGGAAATGATATTTAATTTGAAATCTGGTGCACGTAAGACATTGTTAAGATATAACAGGTCTGAAATTGACATTTCCAGCGAAATGAACAATGGTGCAATTACCATTTGGAAGAGTGATTTTAATAGGTTTGATTTTGTAGTATGAGTTGAATAAACTGATTGAAAAACATACATGGTAATTTTCTCCAAAATCTAAGTTCCATGTATGAGATGAATCAATGGCATGATAGATAATGTTGCATACAATACCTGAATTGTGATCACCTTGAATTTGACTAGTGTAAATTTGATTGGTGGTGGAAATAGAAACATGTGGCGATACATTTGAGTTCTGAAGTAAGCTAACGAGTTGCTCATATTTAGCTTGAGATATATGCATCTGACTTCTTTGGTGAGAAGAATCTGGAACAACGTCAGTAGATTGAGAGGAAGGGAAAGTTTCCATTAAACTTGAATTCACAAAAGCTTTTCTTTTGTTGAAGTTAGGATGACCATGTTTTTTATAGAAAAAATATATCTGATGGTCAGTCCTATTGCGGAATGTGAAAACTCTAAGAGCATTTTTATTGTATCCACCTTTGTGCTTGAAGTCATATTTTTATGTAGCATTAACCAAAATTTAAGTGTCTTCAATCGGTGTAAGGTTCTTGTGAGGAGTCTTTTCTTGAATTACAAGAGAGTAAACACGACTAATGAATGGTAGAGGATCCATGATCAAGACTTGAGTTCTAACAGTAGAGAAACTATTGTTTAAACCAGTGAGAAATTAAATTGCTCACTCCTCAAGTTTGTGTTCTTAAGCCTTTCAAACAACATTATAACGACATCTGTGAGAACATGTGCATAATTGTAATGGTTTATAGGAATTGAGTTCGTCCCATAGTATTTTTAACTCAAGAAAATATTCCATAACAGACTTAGAATTCTATTTCAGATTGTTAATGGATGAACGCAGAGTTAAAATTCAACACAACCAACTTTAGAAAATCGTTCATGCAAATCATTCCATGTATCTACAACATTTTCAAGATAAAGAATTGTGGAAGCGATTTTTTCACTAACTGAATTGATGATCCAAGAGTAGAAAAGATAGTTGCAGTGTTGCCATTGAGCAATATTGAGATCATCATCGTCAGGTATTTAGATAGATCCATCAACAAACTTCAGCTTGTTCTTGGTGCCTAGTGCACGTTTCATGGACCTACTCCATGACAAGTAGTTAGATCCATCAAGCTTGGGAGTAATGGTGACTATATTGGAACCTTCACTTAGATGAATGTAGTAGATCGAATCAAGATCAAGTTTTTGATTTGGTGCGAGATGCAGAGGCATGTTGGATCGATGAGAAAGATGAAGAAAGAAGAATTACTACAACAGAAATGCAGTGATGAGGAAAAACCAATATCATATGCATAAAACTGATTGAAGAATGGAGAAGAAACAATTGTAAATCAGATGCAAAAGAGAAACAAATGAAAGAATGAAGAAGATTGAAGAAATCTTTAAATGAGAGATGAAGTGTGAATGAGATGAATGATCGTGTTTATGATACGGTGGGATAACTGACTTGGTTGTTTTGCGTTAGCATTTGCAAATGCCGCGGTTAGTAAGAGTCACCACCAACTTTTCTTTTATCCAATAAGGAAAGGCTGAAAAGAACAGGAAAGACCTTTAGAGATGTTTTCTTGAGTTCAAGGGGTAGATTATGAAAGGGGAAGGTATTAGCACCCTTTTCATCCATGGTTTTCCATGGGCTCTTAGTTACTTGCTTGATCACTGGCTTTTGTTTGAAAATATGCTTTGTGTGTTTTTTGAAAGTATTTTGTAAAGATGCCATCGTTTAGGAAAACTTTGTAATGATTCTCATTCGTAAGAATGTATATAAAGTGTTGATCTTTTGAAAATATTTTCAAGTTTGAAAGATGTTTTAAAAGTGTTTGGTGTTTGTTTTGAAAATAGAAAGGGTGTTTTTGTTTTGAAATTGAGCAAGCAACTAGGAGTATTCTACCTACTCAAAAAGTCTTTCATGATTATTTCCTCTTTCCTTTGATATTTCTATCTTACCATTAATTTGGTAAGTAACCCTATCTTTGGATGTAAAAGGGACAGGCAAGGGTCATCGTATAGCCATAGAAGGCAACTTATGAGACGCTTTAGCAAATTTTCGTAAGGGACTATATCGTTTTATCAAAGGCAACATTGAGGGACATCGAGGGATGACGATATTTTTTTGTCGAAAGCGTCTTTGCTAAAGCGTCCCATATTCGAGGGACATGACTGTTTTCCGAAAGGCAAACAAAGTGAGATTACCCTAGAGGTGCTAGTGTGCAAGTGTGTTTGTTTGCTTGCATTTTGTCTTGCATTTAAAGGTTATTTATTTATTGATTTTATCTTGCCATACATCCTAATTACTAGCAATATATGAAAGCAAAATAAAATTCGGAAAATAAAATCCTAAGCTATTACATCATTAGGGGGATAGGGGTAAAATTTGCAAATAGGGATGAAATAAGTCTAATTATTACAACCATATCGAACAACTGGGAAGCAATGAAAATATATGCATAAACACATGCTGTTATGCATCAACATATAACTTTTCCTTGCTCCTGTAAAGAAATATCAACTCAGTATGAGCCGACACATAATGGGATGTGTCGACTCATACACCTTCTTTATATCGACATAGACGCATTTTGTGTCGACTCATAGACTTTTCAACCTTCTATTTTGGGACCTGGAATCAGTATGAATCGATGCATGGGGTTAATGTATCAACTCATACCCTGTTTTTTTACTAGGATGAGTCGACATGTGTGCATATGTGTCGATACATACTGTGTTTTTCTGCCTTAAACATTGTTTTATTGTCCATAAATGTCAGTTTACAGCATATGATTGATAAACATAAACAACAAGCAAACGGTCAGCTAAAAGGGGAAATGATTACTACATATTATTTTTAAAAATAAATCATTAATGATGTATGAAAAATACCAAGTCAAAAAGACTTACCTTGAAACTACACTTGGTGTTTGAAATCTGAATACTTTCCAAGATGCTGTGAGGGCTCCAATGAATCTCCAGGCAGCTTGTTCCAAACTGTTGAAACCTAGTCAAGTTGTACAGTATTGTTTTTATGTTTGGATGGTGAGGATAATGGCCCTAACAAAAACTGTTTTAGTGTTTTTACAATCTCTATGTGCTAAGATGTTTGGTTTATGGGAGAGTTTGTAAGATGGAATAATGGATTGAAGTTCTATTTTGAATGAGATTAGAGCTGGGTTTTTTTCTTCTTGAATGAGCCAAAGTTATAAAGAATACTGTGTTTCTGTTCAAAGACCCTTTATTATCTCCAAAAATTCCAACCCCTTATCTCTTATGAAACAGTCCCTTTTGTAGACCCTTGACTGAGGTTTAGGGGGGAAACAAAATAAGTCATTTTGAATTGTTTTTGCCTACTGTTTTGATACTTTATTCACACAATTTTCCTTTGCCATTTTGGTGCAATTGGGGCTGTTATGATGCAGGTTGGGGCAGACTGCATAGAGCAGTTTTGGACTGTATAGGATAGCATATGCAAATTTGTGGTCCAGCATAGCACAAGGTTTTTTGTAGGACAACAATGGGGCAGGTTTTGGGGTGTTGTGGCAATGCAGCATATCATACTTTGTTCAACTTAGACAACAAGATTTGTAGCATGAAACAAATTTGGTCTTGTAGAGTATTTTATGCACATTGTATCAAGGACAAAACATTATGGCAAGGTTTTGAGTCAAAGGGAAAGTCCAAGCAATATAAAGTTTAGGGTTTGTAAACTTGCAAAAATGTCACTTTGTAATAACTTGAATTATTTGCCTCATTTTAAATTATTTGGAATTGTAGTAAAAAAATATCATGAAGCAAATGAAATTAACAAGTATAGAAAATACTTATAAAAATTTCAAAGTCTTGCAAAAGTTGGATTTTTTATTCTCTTGATTTTTGATGATCAAATTTCACATTTTGGGTGTCTTGACGCAATGTGATTTTTGGGACTCAAATTGGGTCAAAAAGTCAAAGTTTGACCTTTTTTAGCGTCTGGTTGACTTTTTCCAGCTGAAACTTCAATTTTGCTCATTTTCCCCCTTTTGATAATTTGAATGATTTTCTTAGAAAATTGTGATCTGAGGCTTGAAACATGACTGAAGTAATTCTAAGGGTCCATGAAGATCAGTGAAAGTTATTTGAAGCATTAGAAATTTGAATATCTCTGTACAAATTCAAACCCTAATTTGAGATATTAGCGTTGAGGAGATTGTATGACCTAGTTGGTACTTGCACAAACTCGAGGCATTGAAGATCTTTGTAGGAAATATCTTGAGAAATGAGAGGGCAAATTTTGGAGTACAACAACTGCTCCTGTTCAATCTTCTTAAACCTGAGGATATAGATTGGCTATTCTGCCTTTCGTGATCTGAAGGTGGAAGATGATTGAACACTAGCGTGCCCTGAAATTTGCACTCGTCTGAAATGATACTGGTATTGTAGGTAATATCAGGAATGGGCTTATAGATGCCATTTGGAATAAGATGACGAAAGATTGTCAGAGATGGGCTTAAAGATGCCATCCAGAAAAGATATCGGTCGCATGAGAGATTCCTTTGCTAGAATTCCTGTATCTTCCGTTGAGGGGGACTTCGCTGGAGAATGTTGATTTACGTCTGGGAAAATAGAGTGTACGATCTTAGATTGTCCATTACTCTACTGGGGAATTAACTCTTGATTGAGGAGGTGGAAGCATGCTGCCTAATTGGTTAGGGTCCGGGCTGCACAGCGGCTTATTGGGAAAATGTGAAATCGAACGTATCTGGTCGGGTCCAGGTCTTACAGCGTTGTAAACTGTTGTCTGGAGATAAGAGAGAAGGAACCTAGATAGTAGGGTTGCTTCGAAATGAAATCCTGGGTAGTAGGGTTGTTTCAAAATGAAAGCCTGGATAGTAGGGCTATGAGAAGGAACCTGGATAGTAGGGTTACTTCGAAATGAAAGCCTGGATAGTAGGGCTATGGGAAGGAACCTGGATAGTAGGGTTACTTCGAAATGAAAGCCTGGGTAGTAGGGCTGTGAGAAGGAACCCGGGTCGTAGGGTTACTCCGAAATGAAAGCCTAGATAGTAGGGCTATGGGAAGGAACCTGGATAGTAGGGTTACCTCAAGATGAAAGCCTGGATAGTAGGGCTATGAGAAGGAACCTGGGTCATAGGGTTACTTCGAAATGAAAGCCTGGATAGTATGGCTATGTGAAGGAACCTAGATCGTAGGGTTACATCGAAATGAAATCCTGGATAATAGGGATATGGGAAGGAACCTGGATCGAAGGGTTACTTCAAAATGAAAGCCTGGATAGTAGGGGTATGGGAAGGAACCTGTATCGTAGGGTTACCTCAAGATGAAAGCCTGGATAATAGGTCTATGGGAAGGAACCTGTATCGCAGGGTTACTTCAAAATGAAAGCCTGGATAATAGGGCTATGAGAAGGAACCTGGGTCGTAGGGTTACCTCAAGATGAAAGCTTGGATAGTAGGGCTATGGGAAGGAACCTGTATCGTAGGGTTACTTCAAAATGAAAGCCTGGATAATAGGGCTATGAGAAGGAACCTGGGTCATAGGGTTACCTCAAGATGAAAGCCTGGATAGTAAGGCTGCTTCATTTGACCATGTAGATTAGTTGACCCGTTTGATTTCAGGAACTGATTTTCCATTAGTTGTCGGCAGATGTGACTTGCGTAACTGCTGGAATTATGTGTGATAATTGTCTTTCCTAAAAATATAACATGGTTAATTATATGCGATGCATGAAATGCATTGTGGGATGACGTTCTCAAAATAAATGAGACTATGGTGTATGTGATATGTATGCGTATGTCATGATGCATGAACATGAACTGCTATTATGAGTTGTCCGAGTCTGGGAAAATAAATCCCTGATTGCTGCTGGAGAGTATAGCATCCCTGACTGTTATAGAGGATTGCAGTCCTTCTACTTCTGCTAGGGATGGTGACCGGAAATGACTATGCTAGAGGTTTACTCCTTGTTGTTTGTGAATATTTTGCCACAGAGAGACTCTGTTTGAGAACAACTCTGCGGGGGAATAACTCTGTTGGAAGGTGAACTTTCGTAGCTGAAGTAATAAGCTCTGTTGGAGTTTAAACTTCTGTATTCAGGGAAACAGACTCTGCTCGGGAGACAAATTTTATGACCCGCTCGCGATTATGAGATTCAGCCAGGGTATATAGATGTCAGATTCTTAAAAGACCCTGGCTGGGGAGATTACTTCCTGTTTTGGGAAAGTTGATGTCAATGCTTTGATTGCTTTCACTCTGTGGGAAGTGTAGATATCATGAGGTCATGGATACTGATGATTATGTTTCAAGGTTGTCTATGCCTCGGTACCTGCTGGACAGAGTAACTGTCAGTTTTGACATTTCTTGTTTTTGCCCCTGTTTCTTAAGCCCCGAGCAATTGTCTTTTCGTTTCTTATGCAAACATTTGTGAGTAGCAATCATATTCAAATGCATATGTCAAGAATAAACCATTGGATGATCTTGCAAAATAGAACAGAAAAGGAAAAACACATAGTTTTTTTTTTGTAAAAATGATTTGTATTGATTTTCGAAGTTGGCCTATAATAGGCGTTTTTGTACAAGGAGGATGACGCTCTAGTAAGAGAACGCCGCCGTAAAAATAGAAGTTATACAATATTGTGTAAAAAGAAAACAACTATGTATAACAATCCCATTGGGTTCCAATTCTGCTATTGCCGCTATGTCTTCGAGCATCTCATCACTTTGTTGCTTGTCCGAAGCTAACTAGATTGATTAGTGTCGTTCGAGCTTGACCGTTGATACTGAGGTCTGATCTCAACGTGATCCAATGGGACATAGTGATATGCTCTTACGTCCCTAATTTTTTCCTGGACCTCCCTTTCGGGTTTTCAGTCCACCAGGATACCCTTTTTTTGCCCAAGCCTCCTTTTCAGGTTTTCGACTTGCCGAGTGTATAGATTTTTCATTTTCATCCCTTATTTTTGCCCGAACCCTTTTGTTTCACCGGGAAACCCTTATTTTTTCCTAAGCCAGTCAACCTAGCAGGTCTTTTATCATGCGTAGTATCTTTTCACTATGTCCGCATTAACATGATGAGGAAGGTCGTCACCGTCCATGGTGGTCAGAATCATGGCTCCACCCGAGAAAAATATTTTTAATCACAAATAGCCCTTCGTATGTGGGAGTCCATTTGCCCCTGGGATCACCTTGCGGCAGTATGATGCGCTTGATTACTAGATCCCCGACTTGATACTCTTGACGTATGACTTTTTTGTTGAAAGCCTTGATCATCTGTTTTTGATACGTCTGACCATGGCAGACAGCAGTAAGTCTCTTTTTGTCGATCAGATTTAATTGATCAAGTCGAGTCTGGATCCAGTCGTCTTCGTTCAAACCCGCATATTTCAAAATCCTTAAAGAAGGAATCTGGACCTCAATGGGTAGGACTGCCTCCATGCCGTATACCAGAGAGTAAGGAGTTTCCCCTGTCGATGTCCGTGCTGAGGTACGGTACCCATGAAGAGTGAATGGTAACATCTCATGCCAGTCTTTATATGTCACCGTCATCTTCTGTATAATCTTTTTGATGTTCTTGTTAGCCGCTTCGACAACGCCATTCATCTTCAGCCGATAGGGAGAAGAGGTATGATGCTGTATCTTGAATTGCTTACAGAGCTCGGTGATCATCATGTTATTGAGATTCATACCATTGTCTGTGATAATTCTCTCTGGCACACCGTACCGACAGATCAGGTTATGCCTGATAAACTGCGCCACCATGTTCTTGGTCACAGTAGCAAAAGAGGTAGCTTCAACCCACTTTTTGAAGTAATCGATAGCTACCAGGAAGAAGCGATGCCCATTGGAAGCGGTAGGCCTGATTTCTCCGATCATGTCAATGCCCCACACTGCAAAGGGCCACAGAGCTGTCAAAACATTCAAAGGAACCAGAGGCACATGCACCTTATCAGCATAGATTTGGCACTTATGACAGGTTCAGGATTGTTGATAACAATCTGCTTCCATAGTGGACCAGTAGTATCCTGCCTGTAGGATCTTCTTAGCCATGGTATGTCCATTGGAATAGTTTCCGAAGGTACCTTCATGTAGATCTGTCATGATCCTCTCCACTACGCTCTTGTCTACACACCACAATAAGGTAGAGTCATGGTTTCGCTTGTAGAGGATTCCATTACTGAGGAAGAATTTCGCACCGAACCTTCTCAGAAACCTCTTATCATTGGCAGATTCCCCTTCGGGATACTCTTGAGTCTCGAGGTACTTCTTCACTTCATGAAACCAGGGTTTATATGCTACCTCTTTGGTATCAATCTTGGAGTAGTGCAATGGTTCATCCAACCTCTCAATGGTGATTCGGGGAGCTTCGTTGTCCCACCTGACCTTGAACATAGAAGACATGGTAGCTAGTGCATCCGCTAACTGATTCTCTTCTCACGGGAAATGTTCAAAGGTTACTTCCTCAAAGTGTGGGAGCAACGTCAGTACGTGCTCTCTGTATGGGATGAGATTCGGATGTTTCGTATCCCATTTTCCTTTGATATAACTTATCACTAAAGCTGAATCCCCGAAGACATTTAAGAACTTGATCCTGAGGTCGATAGCAGCTTTGAGACACATGATGCAGGCTTCATATTCCGCCATATTGTTAGTGCAGTTGAAACATAGTCGGGCAATGAAAGAAGTATGAAAGCCCTCAGGATATATGATTACCGCGCCAATTCCATTACCGAGTGCGTTCGAAGCTCCATTAAAAAACATGGTCTATCGGGATCCTTCCTCAGGTCCTTCATCCGGTCCAGGTTCTTCATAGTCAGACACTAGCATGATATTCTCGTCCGGGAACTCAAAATTCATGGACTGGTAGTCATCCACGGCCTGATGAGCCAATTGATCAGCTAATACACTTCCCTTGATTGCTTTCTGGGTTGTATATTGTATATCGTATTCAGTTAAGATCATTTTCCATCTCGCTATTCTTCCAGAGAGAGCGGGCTTCTCAAAGATGTATTTGATTGGATCCATCTTAGATATCAACAGAGTAGTGTGGGTCATCATATACTGTCTTAGTCGGCGAGAAGCCCATGTTAAAGCGCATCAAGTTTTCTCGAGCAGTGAGTATCTTGTCTCATAGTCGGTAAACTTTTTGCTAAGGTAGTATATTGCGTGCTCTTTTCGACCAGACTTGTCATGCTACCCCAACACACATCCCATTGAATTGTCTAGCACTGTTAAGTACAATATCAAAGGTCTTCCTACAAACGGAGGCATCCGAATTGGTGGTTCTTAAAGGTATTCCTTGATTCTTTCGAAAGCAGTCTGGCATTCATCATTCCAATTTGCCACTTGATCTTTCTTTAGAAGCTTGAAGATGGGCTCACAAGTAGAAGTTAGATGTGAAATGAACCTGGAGATATAATTTAGGTGTCCCAAGAAACCTCTAACCTCCTTCTCTATGCGGGGAGTCGGCATCTCTTGTATGGACTTTACCTTTGCGGGGTCTACCTGAATACCCTTGTCACTGACGATGAACCCCAGAAGTTTACCAGACATGACCCCGAAGGTGCACTTTTTTGGATTTAGCCCCAACTTATATGTCTTCAACCTGTCAAACAACTTTTGTAGATGGTCGAGGTGCTCTTCTTCGATTTGAGACCTGGCTATCATGTCATCAACATAAACCTCGATCTCACGGTGAATCATATCATGGAACAAAGCAACCATGGCTCGCTGATAAGTTTCCCCAACATTCTTCAACCTAAAAGGAACCACCTTGTAAAAAAAGGTGCCCCACCATGTGATGAAGGTTGTCTTCTACATGTCTTTAGGAGCCATCTTGATCTGGTTATAGCCAGAGAAACCATCCATGAAGGATAAAATTTTGTTTTGTGCGGTGTTGTCGACCAGAACATCAATGTGGGGAAGCGGGAAGTCATCCTTGGGGCTTGCCCTGTTCAGGTCTCTGTAGTCCAAACACATTCGTACCTTACCGTCATCTTTAGGTACTGGAACAACGTTAGCAACCCACTACGGATAGGAGGTGACGGCCAAGAACCCGGTGTTGAACTGTTTCATAACCTCTGCTTTGATCTTCTTTGACATTTCAGGGTGCATATGGCGGATCTTCTGTTTAACCGGAGGATAATCCTTTTTAGTCGGCAAAAGGTGTACCACGATGTCAGTGTCTAAACCAGACATGTCTTCATATGACCAAGCAAAAATCTCAACGTAGTCGTGCAACATCTGTATCAACCGTTGTTTGATCTTAACTTCCAGATTTGCACCGATCTTGACTTCTTTTCTGTCCATCTCCGTGCCCAAGTTTATTATCTCAACTGGCTCTTCATGAGGCTGTATAGACCTCTCTTCCTGTTGTAACAGTCTAAACCACTCTCCAGGCACCTCACAATCACCCTCGCCTTCTTCCTCGGCTTGGTTGATCGGATTTTTGAAATCATAGATGGCAGTAGCTGAATTGTTATCAATGGGATCCATAGTAGATATGGATCTGCAGTTTGATACGCGAGTGTGTGTAAGAGCATAGCTGTAATGATAAAGTAAAAACATAAAAGAAAAACAGAGAGCGCAAAGTTTGTATGCAAGGAACGTCCAATGCTTTATTGATGACATATGAAATGACACATAATAACCCTCGCAGATAGAACCATTGTGCCTCTGGTAAGACACAAGGCCAAAAAGTTAAAAACTGTTTATTACAAATTCAAAACACAAGTAAGACGATTACTTCGGAATAAAAGAAACTGGTATAAAATCTCTAGTTGTCCAGTTATTCGGTCCACCGTTGGTAGTCAGGTAGATCCATCTGTCAATGTCAGAGTCTTCCTCACTGTCTTCAATAGCGTTGACCCCACGATTGCTGATGTGTAGGGGAGGTCCTTCAGCCCGAGCGTGTCGAACAACCCTTTGAGCCTCTGAAGAAAAGCCCAAGCCAAATTTGTCAATTTTATGAGTAAAATCAGGGAGACATACCCAATTGGTACTCCCACCTTCCTCGACCATTGCTCTGGCATCCTTGAGAGAAGCCATCTTCAGAGGAGGTTTGGTGCTGATGGTAGTCTTTGTTGACTCCAAAATCTGGGGAACCTCTTCAAAGTTTTGACAAGGAGTCTCTATGAATTCCCCGTCCATCTCCACATACCTGAAGGAGTTCAGGTGGCTCACCATATACTCCTCTTCTCCATGCACAATGACAATCTTTCCTTTCACCGGATATTTCAGCATTTGGTGCAGTGTAGAAGTAACAGCCCCAACTTCATGGATCCAAGGACGACCCAACAAACAAGAGTACAATAGCTTGATGTCCATCACGTAGAAGGTGGAATCAAAGGTCTGAGAGCCTACCTTGATAGGGATGTCCACCTCCCCGTGAACCATTCTCTTCGACCCGTCCAAAGCCCTTACCACAATGTTACTAGGTTTTAAAGTAAAGCCTTCATAATCCAGCCGATCAAGAGCCTTCTTAGGCAGAACATTCAGTGAACACCCAGTATCCACCAGCACATGAGCCATAGTGATACCCCTGCATTCGATCGAGATATGCAGAGCATCATTATGCTTTCTCCCTTTCAGAGTCAAGTCAACATCTGAAAAACCCAGCCCATTGTCAGCAGTCAAGCTGGCCACACAGTCTTTGAATTGATCGGCTGAGGTTTCTTGCGGGACATGCGAGGTCTTGAGGAATGCAATCAAAGCCTTTGCACGGGCCTCAGAATATAATAACAAAGACAACATCGATATCTTCGAGGAGGTCTGCCCCAACTGCTCGACCACATTGTAGTCGCTCTTTTTGAATATTTTTAATATTTCCTCTATCTCTTGCTTAGAGGATTCCACAACAACTTTTCTAGGTGCCTCTGTCCGGGCAGGCCCACCTACAGCTTCTTTGCCTCGAGTCCCAGATGACTCATCGGCAGGGGTAACAACTGGAGTAAGAACGGGGGTAGTAGTTGAAGTACTAGCAGGACCAGCAGATGGAATAACAACATGTTTATTGACAGTCTTCAGGGAAATCTCGAGAGAGAAAACCCTTCCACTTCTGGTAATCTTACTGGTCCCGACAATGTTACTGACATCGGGATCATCCTCTTCATTCTTCAAATCTTGTTTAATGCCATGATAGTAAACATCGACGCCATAATGCCAAGGGACAACTTTGTCTGAGGCGTAAGGAACAAGACCAAGAAAGGTGATTATTAACAGAGCAACTCTCGGAGCGGGTGTAATCCTAATAGGCCTTCTCGAGGAGACCTTGGAAGGATTGGCGGAAATGGTTATAATAACAACATCTTCGAACGGAACAGCTGAAATCAAAGTTTTCTCAAATAAAATTTCTCTGTTGTCCATCAGGCGCTGGACACCTGTCTTCAGCAAATAGAAACCAGAAGACAGAGATGAACACATGTGGTAACCTTCACCACAACTCGGAAATAAACCGGCTGTGATACGGTGGGAGAACTGACTATGAGTTTTGCGTTTTTATTCGCAAATGTTTCGGTTGAGCAAGAGTCGCCACCGACTTTTTATTTTATCCTAAGGAAAGGTTAAAAAGCACAGCAAAAACCTTTTGAGATGTTTTCTTGGGTTCGGGGAGTAGATTATAGAAAGGGAAGGTATTAGCACCCTTTCTATCCATGGTTATCCATGGGCTCTTAGTTATTTGCTTAGACCAACTTGCCTTTATTCTTAATTGTTTGAAATGGTGCTTTGTGTGTGTGAATTTGAAAATGTTTTGAAAAGAGGCCAATGTGGTGGCAACCTTTGTAATGATCCATGTTGGGATGTATACAAAGGTGTATGTCTTTTGAAAAGGTTTTCAATTGTTTTTGAAAGTTGTTTTTTTTGAAAGTGTTGTGAGGTGTGGTTTAAAAACAGGCAAGTGTTTTTGTTTTGCAAGTTGACAAGTACTTAAGAGCGATCTACCCTAAAGTTCTCAAAGATTTTTGCTATGTTTTTAACCCTTTTAACAATTTTGTTCCACCATTGTATTTGGTGGACAATCTTGTGTTAGGATGTGAAAGGGACGAGCGCGGGTCATCGTTTGGACCATAATTGCAATGGTGCCAAGTATCTTTGGGCATTTTCTTTTAAGGGACTTGATCATTTTGTTTTTGGCAATATTTTGAAAATGTTATCGAGGGACTATGATCATTTGATTTGTTTATTTTGCCCAAAGAGACCTAACATGCAATATGGCCTAATTTTGAAAGGCAACAAGTGGATGTAACCCTAGGGGTGTTAGTGTGCAAGTGTGTTTTGTTGCATACAAGAGTTTTTCTTTGAATTAGGTTTTTCTATTTCATTGATTTTATCTTGTCATACATGTCCTAATTACTAGCAATAAGAAGCGGAAATGTAAAATCCTACGCTATTACAACAATTAGGGGAGGGGGATACACATTTGTACATGGGGGGTTCAACTAGAAAAATAGACAAAAAAGAAAATAGCAGAAAACAAGATATATAGAGAGAGAGAGGGAGCCCGCGCGCTGCTGGGAGGTCATCAGAAGTTCTGACCCAGATCCGCTGCCAGATGATCAACCTGTTAGTGAAACTGGATGAGTCAGAACTTCTGACTCTAGAACCTGCAAAACAGAACCTTGTTAGTGGGGAAATCAGAAGTTCTGATTTCCCTGCGCTGCAAGACAGAAGTTTGTTAGTGGAGAAACCAGAAGTTCTGATTCTGCTGAAAAGGCAATAATTCTCAGAGGTTCTATATCATTGACAGCAGAACAGGCTTCAGATGTGCTAACGTCAAAGTCAGCACTTGGCTTTTTCCTGTACTAATCAGAACATCTGCAATCCTGTTGTTACTCCACAAAACAGGAAACATATTTGGAACAGATCCAGCAAAATAGCAAAAATGTTTCAGAGGTCAGAATCACCAAGGTCACAGGCAAGTCTTATACTGGCTCAGAACGTTCTGAGGTATGAGAGTCCTCAGAACATAAACAGCAATAACATGAATATTTACATTATGTTACTTAAATATGTACAGCTGATGATGCTTAACAGTGTGATGAGGGTCAGCAGGTGCTTACCTGACTGTTTGGAAAAGTTGGTGAGTGAAAGTTTTAGCTTTTGATTCTGGTGGTGTTCTGGACAGATTTTGAAAAGGGGAAGTAAAGGTGTATACGTGTATAGGGTCAGAAGTTTGGAAAGAGTGTTTTTGGTTTACAGAAAAGAGCTGGATATTTGATGAAGTTGAAGGTGAGAAACTTAAAGTTATGAAACAAAGCTGGAGATTTTGGCAGAGTTTCAGAATGCTGTGTTGCTAGGAGTTTTGTTTCTTTCTTAGCAATTTCTGTTTCTTTTCTTGGACCCCTTTTGCAGTGGTGAAAGCTCTCTATTTATAGGCAAAATTCTTGTGGATGCCTTGAACATTTAAGGCGCCAACAGAGTTTGAATTTGTTCTTTGACAGAAATTCCTGGGAAGTTGTGATAACAGCTAGCTTTCAGCCTAGGTTGCAGCAGCAGGCGTAGATTGGGGAGAAGTGACCTCTGAAGTGGGCGGTGGCGTGAAGACCCATGCCAGAATCTGTGCAAAAGCATTTTCCAAGCCACACGTGAATGCTCAGGAGTGGTTGGAAGCATTAATGGGCATTAAATGGTGACAAGACCTGTCAATACCAACGTTCTGGTAATG
Organism: Vicia faba; assembly: GCA_948472305.1. Classification (NCBI taxonomy): domain Eukaryota; kingdom Viridiplantae; phylum Streptophyta; class Magnoliopsida; order Fabales; family Fabaceae; genus Vicia; species Vicia faba. Next base: position 1,132,022,460 of record OX451735.1, read on the forward strand.
AAAACCAGCGTTGAATCAGCAGCGTAAACCATGCTCTGGCCTTGGCTACCTATTGCTTTAGTAAGCTCTAGAGATTCTCCTAGTTTTCTGGTACGTTCCTTGGATTTACTTCTGGACAATCTGGACTTAGAGATTCTGTATTAGTGTAACACCCATTCTTCTGACCTTTCATCTTCTGATTTCAACCTGTTCTGAAGGAGCCTTCAGACTTTCCTGCTTCTCTTGCATTCCTTTAGCAAATTCTGACTGAGCTTGTGTAACTGCTGAAGGGGCATGTTCTGTTTGAGGCTTGCATTCTGAACCACGTTTACAACTTCTGATCGAACTGATGTAGCTGCTGAAGAGCCAACTTCTGACCACGTTGAGCCAAGCTTGCAACTTCTGACCGTCTTCATCTGGAATGGGTCCAGAAGTTCTGAAGCGCTGATTTTTTTTCTAAAAAACGCTTGTTTTAGAGAAGCATTCTAAGTACTTAGAATTTGATTTTTCTCAAGATAAAAGCGTTGCCTCTGGAGTTCGTGAGATCATCTTGCTCTTGTAAGCGGCTTGCTCGGGCAAAGGGATAACTCAGGACTTGGATTTGTTTCAGAGGGACCTTGAAAATCCAAGATGGTTTCCTGAAGAAAGGGAGGGCAAATTTTGGGGTACAACAGTTGCCCCTGTTCAATCTTCTTGAACCTGAAGAGTTAGATTGGCAAGTTTGCCTTTCGCGACTCGAAGGTAAAAGGAGATTGGACACCAGAGTGCCCGGAAATTTTCACTCGCATAGTAGAGTATCAGCAATGTGATGGCGGGAATGGGCTTATAGATGCCATTTGGAGAGGTGGTGGATAGGGAGATGGGCTTATAGATGCCATCTGGAGATGTGACAGATCTTCGTCGGGAATGGGCTTACAGATGCCATTTGGAAGTGTTGATCGCACAAGAGATTCCTTAGCGAGAACTTTATGTATCTGAGAAAGGCAGATGTTTTCCTGGCTTGTTACAGGTGTTTGATCTTCAATCTCCTTATGCAGATATGCCCTGGCTGGATACAGGTATCGAATCTTCGAACTCTTCAGACGTGCCCTGGCTAGATACAGGAATCGAGTCTGGAAATGTTGTAGTTGATAGATGTGCCCTGGCTGGATACAGGAATCGAATCTTCGAACTCTTCAGACGTGCCCTGGCTAGATACAGGAATCGAGTCTGGAAATGTTGTAGTTGATAGATGTGCCCTGGCTGGATACAAGAATCGAATCTTCGAACTCTTCAGACGTGCCCTGGCTAGATACAGGAATCGAGTCTGGAAATGTTGTAGTTGATAGATGTGCCCTGGCTGGATACAGGAATCGAATCTTCGAACTCTTCAGACGTGCCCTGGCTAGATACAGGAATCGAGTCTGGAAATATGGTCAACAGATATGCCCTGGCTAGATACAGGAATCGAATCTGGAAATGTTGTCGATAGTTGATGGTAGTTGTCTTTGGGATTGTCTTTTTTCCTGAAAAGGCAAAACATAAGTTGTATGCAATGTTATGATGTATGATATGCGTGATGTTTTAACATGAGACAACGTTGTATGCACTTTATCATGTATGTAAGCGAGATGTATGAAAGTGTGAAATGTTTATGAATGTAACTTCGTCTTTAGGAAAATAGATCTTCGATGATTGGCCGGGGAGTTGCCTTGTGGCCAAGATACTTTGCTGAAGTGTTGATGAGAGGCCTGCTGAGGACTTTAATGATGGATCCTGCTGGGGATAAAAAACTCCGCTGGGAAACACCAAAGGTAGACTATGCTGGGGAATACCAAAAATAGACTCCGCTGGGGATATCAAAAATAAACTCCGCTGGGGATTGAAAGATACTCTCCGTAGGGGATTGAAAGATACTTTGTTGGGGGCGATCTTCCGTGGCGGTTAGCTGAGGGTAACCCAGTTATAAGCCCTTGTGAGGAATAACTCTGAACAAAGCTCGGGAGAGACGTTCGTATTCTACAGGGAACAAGCTTCCAGAATCTCCTGGGGATAAGCTTTTAGACCTGCCGGGGAAAGTTGACGACTTCACTGGGGGAAGTACTGCTGAATCCTGCTTTACTCTGCGGGGCGTTGAGATGATTTGGTCACATCCTTCAGTCGAATCTACCTGGGTACCTTGGCGGACAAAGCAATCAGACTGCATCAGACAACTTCACATTGCCCCTGTTTCTGATGTCACCTGTAATTAATCTTTCGTTTCAGGTGCAAATATTTATGAATCAGCAATTTAATGTCAAATGCATATATCAAAAATGAACATTGGACGTTCGTCGCAAGACAAAACAGAAAAAGGAAAAACGATGGCAATTTGTATGGACAAGTGAATTCGTTTTGATTTGAATTTTGCCTGTGAATAGGCGTTTTTTGTACAAGAGGCTGACATCCTAGTAAGAGGATGCCGCCGAATAGCACAGAACTTACAAATTTTGAAAAGAAAACAAAACAGCTATGTGAACAATCCTACTGGGTTCCAACTCTGCTACCGCCTTTATGTCTCCAAGCGTCTTATCGCTTTGCTGCCTAGTTGAAGATGAAGCTGACTGGTCGATGCCGAAGTCTGAGCCAGATAGTTGATGCCGAATTCCGGATGCGAAGTGATCCAATGAGACATAGTATTACGCTTTATCCCTAATTTTTGCCTGGACCGTCCTTTCGGGTTTTCAGTCCACCGGGATACCCATTTTTGCCCAAGCCGCCTTTTCAGGTTTTCGACTTGCCGGGTGTACAGATTTTTTCATTTCATCCCTTATTTTTGCCCGAACCCTTTTGGTTCGCCGGGAAGCCCTAATTTTTGCCTAGGTATGTCAACCTAGCGGGTATTTTATTTATGCGTAGTATTTTTTCACTATGTCCGCATTGGCGGGGTGAGGAAGGTCGTCACCGTCCATGGTGGTTAGGATCATGGCTCCTCCTGAGAACACATGTTTAACCACAAATGGCCCTTCGTAAGTAGGGGTCCATTTGCCCCGGGGATCACTTTGAGGAAGGATGATGCGTTTGATTACCAGGTCCCCAACTTGATACTCTCGCGGTCTAACTTTCTTGTTAAATGCCCTGATCATCCGTTTTTGATACATTTGACCATGACAGATAGCGGTGAGTCTCTTTTCGTCAATCAGGTTTAATTGATCAAGTCGAGTCTGGATCCAGTCATCTTCACTCAGATCTGCATCTTTCATTATCTGGAGAGAGGGTATCTGGACTTCAATTGGCAAGACTGCCTCCATGCCATAGACCAAAGAGAAGGGAGTTGCCCCGGTTGACGTCCTTGCTGAGGTACGGTACCCATGAAAAGCGAATGGCAATATCTCGTGCCAATCTTTATAAGTCACTGTCATCTTCTGCACAATTTTCTTGATATTCTTATTGGCTGCCTCTACAGCCCCATTCATCTTCGGCCGGTAGGGAGAAGAATTGTGGTGCTGTATCTTGAATTGTTCAGAGTTCAGTGATCATCTTGTTGTTGAGATTGGTACCATTGTCCGTAATGATTCTTTCCGGGACGCTGTACCGACAGATCAGATTATGCCGGATGAAACGTGCCACGACGCTCTTGGTTACTGTGGCGTAGGAAGCTGCCTCAACCCACTTTATGAAATAATCGATCGCCACCAAGATGAAGCGATGCCCATTGGATGCCGTCGGTCGGATCTCGCCGATCATATCAATCCCCCACATTGCAAAAGGCCAAGGTGCCGTCAGGACATTCAGAGAAACTGGAGGAATATGCACCTTGTCAGCATAGATCTGGCATTTGTGACAAGTTCGAGAGTGTTGGTAACAATCGGCTTCCATTGTGGACCAGAAATATCCTGCCCGAAGGATTTTCTTTGCCATGGTGTGCCCACTAGAATGCGTTCCAAATGTACCTTCATGCAGTTCTTCCATGATCCTTTCTGCTTCAGTCTTATCCACACAACGCAGTAAGGTTGAATCATGGTTTCGCTTATACAGGATGTCGTTGCTAAGGAAGAACTTTGCTGCAAACCTTCTCATGAACTTCTTGTCATTGACAGATGCGCCTTCAGGGTATTCCTGAGCTTCTAAGTACCTCTTCACTTCATGATACCAGGGTTTTTCAGTCACCTTTTCAGCCTCGAGATCGCAGCAGTATGCTGGTTCATCCAACTTCCATATAATGATCCGGGGAGCCTCATTGTCCCATTTAACTTTGAACATTGAAGACATTGTAGCCAGTGCATCCGCTAGCTGATTCTCCTCTCTCGGGAAGTGCTCAAAAGTTATCTCTTCAAAGTGGGGAAGCAAGGTTGACACATACTCCTTGTAAGGAATAAGATTTGGGTGTTTCGTATCCCACTCGCCTTTGATATGATTGATCACGAGAGCGGAGTCTCCGAAGACTCTCAGAAACTTGATCCTTAAGTCGATTGCAGCTTGTAAACCCATGATACATGCTTCATATTCTGCCATGTTGTTGGTGCAGTTGAAACACAATCGGGCGGTGAGTGGAGTATGAGTTCCTTTGGGAGATATGATTACAGCGCCGACGCCGTTACCCAAAGCATTGGAGGCTCCATCAAAATGCATAGACCACCGGGATCCTTCCTCGGGTCCTTCATCCGGTCCAGGTACTTCACAGTCAGTTACCACCATGATGTCTTCGTCCGGAAAATCAAAGTTCAATGATTGGTAATCGTCCACAGGTTGGTGTGCCAAATGATCTGCCAGTACACTTCCTTTAATAGCTTTCTGAGTTGTATACTGGATATCATACTCTGTCAAGATCATTTTCCATCTCGCTATTCTCCCAGACAGAGCAGGCTTTTCAAATATGTACTTGATGGGATCCATCTTTGAAATCAACAAGGTAGTGTGAGTCAGCATATATTGTCTCAGCCGGCGAGCAGCCCATACAAGAGCACAGCAAGTTTTCTCAAGCAGTGAGTAACGAGACTCACAGTCGGTAAACTTTTTGCTCAAGTAATAAATAGCGTGCTCTTTTCGGCCAGACTCGTCATGCTGCCCCAGCACACACCCCATTGAATTATCAAGCACTGTCAAGTATAGTATCAGAGGTCTTCCTTCCACTGGTGGCATAAGAATGGGTGGCTCTTGGAGATATTCCTTTATCTTTTCAAAGGCAGCCTGACATTCATCGTTCCAGTGTACTACTTGATCTTTCTTCAGTAATTTGAAGATTGGCTCACAAGTAGCAGTCAGATGTGAGATGAATCGGGCAATGTAATTCAATCGTCCCAGGAAGCCTCTGACTTCTTTCTCTGTCTTCGGAGTCGGCATCTCTTGAATGGCTTTAACCTTGGCAGGGTCCACTTGAATACCTTTATAACTTACAATGAAACCTAGCAATTTTCCGGATCTTACCCCAAAGGTGCATTTGTTGGGATTCAACCTCAGCTTGTATAATTTGAGTCGGTCAAACAACTTCCTCAGATGGTCAAGGTGCTCTTCCTCAGTTTGAGACCTTGCAATCATGTCATCAACGTATACCTCAATCTCATGATGGATCATATCATGAAATAAAGCAACCATGGCACGTTGATAGGTTGCCCCAGCATTTTTCAACCCGAATGGCATGACCTTATAACAGAAGGTGCCCCACTGAGTCACAAAGGTGGTCTTTTCCATATCTTCCGGAGCCATCTTGATCTGATTATACCCTGAAAAACCATCCATGAAGGAGAAAACCTTGTGTTGAGCAGTATTGTCAACAAGAACATCGATGTGAGGTAAGGGGAAGTCATCCTTGGGGCTTGCCCTGTTCAAGTCCCTATAGTCGACACACATTCTGACTTTACCGTCTTTCTTCGGCACTGGCACCACATTGGCAACCCACTGAGGGTAAGAAGTTACTGCTAGAAACCCGGCGTCGAACTGCTTCATAACCTCGGCCTTGATCTTTTCAGACATCTCTGGGCGCATACGGCGGACCTTTTGCTTTACCGGAGGGCAATCTTCCTTGGTTGGTAGATGATGAACTACAATGTCGGCATCCAAACCAGGCATATCTTCATAGGACCAAGCAAATATCTCCATGTAATCCTGTAGCATCTGGATCAATCGTTGCTTTGCGCTGAGCTCTAGATTAGCCCCAATCTTGACCTCTTTCTTATCTGTCTCAGTACCTAGGTTAATTGTTTCCACCGGCTCTTCATGTGGTTGAATAGCCCTCTCTTCTTGGAGTAGCAGCCTTGCGAGTTCACCAGGCACTTCGCAATCATCTTCACCTTCGTCTTCGGCCAAGTTGATCGGATTCTCGAAGTCATAACTGGCGGTAGCAGAGCTGTTACCAGCGAGATCCAGAGTGGACTGAAACCTGTATAAGTGAGTGTGTGTAAATATAGCTGTTTTGCAATATATAACACAGAAAGAAAAGAGCACAAGATTTGAAATGCAACAAACGTCCAATGTTTTGATTGATGATATATGGAAATGACATACAAAAAAGCCCTCACAAATGGAGCTACGATGCCCCGGGTAGGACACCGAGCCAATAAAAGTTTTAACATATTGTTTGTTACAAATTGGAAATCAAAAGAATTAATTACTGCGTGACAAATGTGATAGGTGTAAAATCCTTTGCCGTCCAGTTGCTTGGTCCGTTGCTGGTAGTCGGGTAGATCTAACTGTCAAACTCTGCTTCTTCTATATCCTCCTCAATAGCGTTCACCCTTGGATTGGAGATAAACACTGGAGCCTTTCTGATCTTGTCCTTGCACACAGCCCTCTGAGCCTCTACAGTAAAGCCTAGTCCAAATTTGTCAGTTTTCTGTGTAAAGTCAGGAAGCCTGCCCCAGTTAGTACATTCACCTCTCTGAACCACAACCCGGGCATCCTTTAGGGAAGCCATCTTCAAAGGAACATTCTCTTCGACTGCTGTTTCTGCTGCTGCTGAAATTGGATGCACCTCCTCGAAATGCTGAAAGGGGGTTTCAATAAACTCCCCGTCCATCTCAATGTATCTGAAGGAATTCAAATGGCTCACCATATACTCCTCTTCTCCTTGCACAGTGACGATCTTCCCTCTGACAGGGTACTTCAGCTTCTGGTGCAAGGTAGAGGTCATTGCCCCAGCTTTATGGATCCAAGGTCGACCCAGTAGACAAGAGTACGATGGACGTATATCCATCACATAAAAAGTAGAGTCAAACACCTGAGAGCCCACACGAATAGGAATGTCAACCTCTCCATGAACCATCCTTTTTGAACCGTCAAAGGCCCTGACGATGATATTGCTGGGCTTCAGTTCCAGGCCTTCACAATCTAAACGGTCTAAAGCCTTTTTTGGTAGAACATTCAAGGAAGAACCAGTATCCACCAATACATGCGCCAGAGTAGTGCCCCTGCATTCGATAGAGACATGCAGGGCATCATTGTGATCTCTTCCCTTCGCAGTCAGGTCAGCATCTGAGAAACCCAAGCCATTGTCTGCTGTCAGATTTGCTACGCAATCAGTGAACTGGACTGCAGATGTCTCCTGTGGCACATGGGCCGTCTTGAGAAATGAGATCAAGGCCTTAGCATGGGCCTCGGAGTATAGCAATAAGGAGAGCATGGAGATCTTGGAGGGCGTATGCCCCAGCTGCTCGACAATATTGAAATCACTCTTCTTTATTATTTTCAGGATTTCCTCCATTTCTTGTTGGGAGGCCTCATCATTTATAGATATTGGTGCCTCCATCCGGGCAGGCTCCTCTTCAATTCCTTTGCCCCGAGCATTAGATGACTCGGCAGCAGGGGAAACAACTTGATCAACAACAGGAACCGGTACACTTGTAGGTGTTATAAGGAGGGGTCTTCGAGTAGCGGGCGATGCAATGTCAGGCGAGAAGAGCCTGCCACTGCGGGTGACCTTGGCTGGACCAGTGATATTGCAGATACTGGCGCCAGTGTTGAATTCTTGTTTGATTCTATTCACATATACGTCTGCCCCATAATGCCAGGGGACAGCTTTATCAGACACATAGGGGAGAGGCCCCGGAACAGTAATAACCACAGGTGCAACAGTCATGATTTGAACAGGCTTCTTCGGGAGAGCCTTGATTGGATTATTGAAGATGGTAACCACAGAAACTTCTTCTACCGGAACCAACTGAACAGCAGACTTTTTAAACAGAATCTCCTTGCTATCCATTAGGCTTTGGATGCCTAACTGCAGCAAGGGACAACCAGATAGGGAAACAGCACAGAACCGGAAACCTTCACTGCAACCCGGAAATAAACCGGCCAGCAGTAGGTTCTTCTTGACAGTCTTCAGAGGGGTAGCTAGATCATTCACAGAAACAGCATACAACTCTTCCTCAATGGCATTTACTCTATGCTGGGGCATAGGAGCAGTTACAACATTCGGTCTCTCAGGCGCTTCAAACTGAATTTCCTCTGCGTCGATAAGATCTTGCACTTTGTTTCTCAAGGCCCAGCAATCATCAGTAGTGTGCCTGGGGCTATCAGAATGATAAGCACACCGGGCATTTGGGTTATACTTAGGAGATGCAGTGTTGACGACTTTAGGAGCCTCTTTGATGGTCACCAAGTTGGTTGACAACAGTTGGGGTAAAATTTGAGATAAGGTCATACTCAGCCGAGTATACTGCCTCTTGGGCCTTTCACCTCTTTGTTGATTGTACTGCTGAGGAGCAGCAACAGGTTTTGAAATGACCAGAGCATTGACGGCTTGGCGACTTTCGGGCTTGACTTGTCTTCTAGGACCATAGACGGCACTTGCTTCTTTCTTAAAAGGCCTCTTCTCAGTACTTGTAGCGACACCCTTCTGAATCTTTCCTGACTTGATGCCAGCTTCTATTCTCTCGCCTGTTAAGATCAAATCGGTAAACCCCGCGGAAGAGTTACCAATTAGATGATTGAAGAAATGCCCAGATAGGGTCCCTAGAAACATATCAACAAGCTCACGATCGGTTAAAGGAGGCTGCACCCTGCCAGCCAAATCCCTCCATTTTTGTGCGTACTCTTTGAATCCTTCGCCTGTTCCTAACGACATACCCTGAAGTTGGGTACGAGTAGGGGCAAGGTCAGAATTGTATTGGTATTGTTTGTAGAAAGCGGTGGCCAAATCTTCCCAATTTCGAATGCTGGTTCCTTCTAGCTGATAAAACCACTCCAACTGAGCTCCAGAAAGACTGTCTTGAAAGAAATGAATCCAAAGGTTTTTATCTGCCGTATAGGGTTGAATTTTTCTCACGTAGGACCTGAGATGCATTTTGGGACAGGACAGCCCATCATACCTCACAAACGCTGGCACTTTGAATTTTGGGGGAATCATAATCCCGGCAACCAGACCCAAGTCTTCAAAATCCAAACCCGGTACTCTTTGTAATTCCATGGCAGCTAATCTGTCTTCTAACCCTTTGTATTTATCATCAACTGGAGGGTATTGCTGATCAGTATAATCTTCATCCTCTTCAACCTCTTCTTCTTCCGCATCAGACTCGGAAGGTACCGCCGGTCCACCTCCTTTACTGGTTCCTTCATCAGAAGTAGGAGGAAATTCAAGCACTCTTCGAGCTTCTCCGTCGAATCTTCTCCCCAAAGTAGCCACCCCGAGTCTCTTTTTCTTCTTTTTCACTGGGTCTTTGTTTCCCAATTGAGTCTTGATATCTTCCTGACCCTTAGCCAAGGTCATCAGGAGTTGCTGGAATTGTGCATTCTGAGCCTGTAGGTCTTTGATTGTTTGCTCGAGATCCATCCTACTGACATAAACAGCAGACAGATAAGGAAACCCGGAATGAGACCTGCTTATGCACATGATGAATGGTATGCTTATGTATGCAATGCATTCAAGGATTTAGGACATTCAAAATTGTTTTAGACAAAGAAGAGCGCACATCATATTAATAAGAAGAAATTGGTTAGTACATAAATGCCCCATGGGCCAAATATTACAAAATAACTTCTCAAGGTAAAAAGACATTGCGCATCCTCTTTGGTGCGATGTAGGTATTGAGGGCCTCTTGCTCGTGGAGTCGGCGGGTAAGCTCTAGAACCTTCTTTTCACTGGCATAGTAGCTAGCTTCAAAAGTATTCCGTTCCTCCTTGAGCTGAATCCAACTTTTCTGCATTTCCTCCCACGATGTAGGCATGTCTGGATGTAGGATGGTGTAGGGAACCTCTCCTTCCTTGACGGGCTCTTTAATCACTGGGAGTACATGAGGATAAGGCATCATTAGACTTTGGGCTCGGGCTCGTACCCACTTGAGATAGGGCTCAAGAGGGATGGAGTTCTTGTGTCCCAGAGTCTTGCTATCAACCTTGTTGAGTTTTCCCCAAGCTCTGATGAATCTTTGGCGAAGTCCTTGCGCATCGTTGTCGAAGTCAAAAACTAGGCTAGGAATCAACATATCATGAGGGCCATCCCTCCGTGCATATCCAAATTGCCTCAAAGCTAGGCAAGGGTTGTAGGTGATACCCCCTCTAATTCCAAGTAAAGGAACATTAGGAAATTCTCCGCAACGATCGACAATGATGACATTTTCTCTGGACCGAGAACACCAATGCACATCAGAATGAGTAAGAGTCATCAATCGTTGGGACCACCTTGCACCTTGGTCATTCTTCAAGACAGACTGTGGAAGGTGCGAAATAAACCACCTCGCAAGGATAGGAGTACAGCACATGAGAACACCCCTCTTTCTCATTGTTCGTGTGTAAAATGAGCGAAGGATGTCCCCAAGCATTGTTGGTATTGGATTTCTGGACAAGAAGATTTTGACGGCATTGACATCTACCAATTGGTCAGGATTTGGGAACAAGACCAACCCATAGATAAGGAGTGCCACAATCTCTTCAAAGGCTTGTAGGTCCAATGAGTTCCAACATTCTTGTGCCTTCTCAAACAAGAATTTTGCTAAGAATCCTCTGACGCCGCTTCTGGTTTCCCAATGCCCCTTAATATCGGATGGTTGTAGATGTAATGCTCGAGCAACATCTTCCGGCTTTGGTTCCTTTTCGGTACCGTTGAAGGGTAGTTGATTAAGGATAGGAATTCTCAGGAGTTGAGAAAACTCCTCCAAAGTGGGTACCAACTGATAATCAGGGAAAGTGAAACAGTGGTGAAGAGGGTCAAAGAACTGGAATAGCACTTTCATCATGTCTTCTTCAATGTTGGTGTTGACTAGACTAAGCAGTCTACCATGTCTTTCACTGAAGGATGAATTTTCCGGAATTTTTGAGGTGAGCTCCTTGAGTTGAGGAGAGATTCTCACAAGGTTGACTTGAATGGTATTTCTGCGAGGAATTTCCATGTCCTACAAAACAAGAACAAAGATGAAGATCCAAAACCCTTGAAATGGTTAGAGAATGCATATGATGCTTCATGATGTTTATGATGTATGCACAAAACATATGTACAAGCAAATCACACCAAACCCTAGTTTCAGGCTGGCATGGGGTTTCATAGGTAAGTACCCTCTTGAGTGTAGTTGGCTTAAAAAACCTGTCCTATAAATAGTAACCGGGTTCTAAGGAGCTCAATATCCCTGGATTGTTTTCAATGTTCATTGTTTTGGTTTAGCCACTTAACTAGCGACCAAAATATTCCAAGAAAACAACCCTCAATGAGTGTAGTATCGAGTATCTACCAACTTCGGACTGCACCAAAGCCGGTCATCTCACTACCCCTAATAAAAGGCCAAGATGGTCAAGTAAGGTTCTAGGTCATTAATGCTTAGTGACATCACTCAGCGGCCCCGTACTCTCCTTGATTGAACTCAAGGGTTACCGGTACTCACAAATATGTCGCACTAATATAGCTATTGCTTCAACCGTGTCGGTATACCCCGCACAGTTTCCATAACGTATTGCTATCTATGAATGTTTCCCAAAATCCGGGTGTAGGATTTGCAAACCCAAACAATAGAGCCAAAGTATAAAGCAAACAATTCAAACAATTAGTCATGCAAGAGGGTGATCTAAGCCCTAAGGTTACTCCACTTTTAAAATCCATCCCCAGCAGAGTCGCCAGTTCTGTGATACGGTGGGAGAACTGACTATGAGTTTTGCGTTTTTATTCGCAAATGTTTTGGTTGAGCAAGAGTCGCCACCGACTTTTTATTTTATCCTAAGGAAAGGTTAAAAAGCACAGCAAAAACCTTTTGAGATGTTTTCTTGGGTTCGGGGAGTAGATTATAGAAAGGGAAGGTATTAACACCCTTTCTATCCATGGTTATCCATGGGCTCTTAGTTATTTGCTTAGACCAACTTGCCTTTATTCTTAATTGTTTGAAATGGTGCTTTGTGTGTGTGAATTTGAAAATGTTTTGAAAAGAGGCCAATGTGGTGGCAACCTTTGTAATGATCCATGTTGGGATGTATACAAAGGTGTATGTCTTTTGAAAAGGTTTTCAATTGTTTTTGAAAGTTGTTTTTTTTGAAAGTGTTGTGAGGTGTGGTTTAAAAACAGGCAAGTGTTTTTGTTTTGCAAGTTGACAAGTACTTAAGAGCGATCTACCCTAAAGTTCTCAAAGATTTTTGCTATGTTTTTAACCCTTTTAACAATTTTGTTCCACCATTGTATTTGGTGGACAATCTTGTGTTAGGATGTGAAAGGGACGAGCGCGGGTCATCGTTTGGACCATAATTGCAATGGTGCCAAGTATCTTTGGGCATTTTCTTTTAAGGGACTTGATCATTTTGTTTTTGGCAATATTTTGAAAATGTTATCGAGGGACTATGATCATTTGATTTGTTTATTTTGCCCAAAGAGACCTAACATGCAATATGGCCTAATTTTGAAAGGCAACAAGTGGATGTAACCCTAGGGGTGTTAGTGTGCAAGTGTGTTTTGTTGCATACAAGAGTTTTTCTTTGAATTAGGTTTTTCTATTTCATTGATTTTATCTTGTCATACATGTCCTAATTACTAGCAATAAGAAGCGGAAATGTAAAATCCTACGCTATTACAACAATTAGGGGAGGGGGATACACATTTGTACATGGGGGGTTCAACGAGAAAAATAGACAAAAAAGAAAATAGCAGAAAACAAGATATATAGAGAGAGAGAGAGGGAGCCCGCGCGCTGCTGGGAGGTCATCAGAAGTTCTGACCCAGATCCGCTGCCAGATGATCAACCTGTTAGTGAAACTGGATGAGTCAGAACTTCTGACTCTAGAACCTGCAAAACAGAACCTTGTTAGTAGGGAAATCAGAAGTTCTGATTTCCCTGCGCTGCAAGACAGAAGTTTGTTAGTGGAGAAACCAGAAGTTCTGATTCTGCTGAAAAGGCAATAATTCTCAGAGGTTCTGATATCATTGACAGCAGAACAGGCTTCAGATGTGCTAACGTCAAAGTCATCACTTGGCTTTTTCCTGTACTAATCAGAACATCTGCAATCCTGTTGTTACTCCACAAAACAGGAAACATATTTGGAACAGATCCAGCAAAATAGCAAAAATGTTTCAGAGGTCAGAATCACCAAGGTCACAGGCAAGTCCTATACTGGCTCAGAACGTTCTGAGGTATGAGAGTCCTCAGAACATAAACAGCAATAACATGAATATTTACATTATGTTACTTGAATATGTACAGCTGATGATGCTTAACAGTGTGATGAGGGTCAGCAGGTGCTTACCTGACTGTTTGGAAAAGTTGGTGAGTGAAAGTTTTAGCTTTTGATTCTGGTGGTGTTCTGGACAGATTTTGAAAAGGGGAAGTAAAGATGTATACGTGTATAGGGTCAGAAGTTTGGAAAGAGTGTTTTTGGTTTACAGAAAAGAGCTGGATATTTGATGAAGTTGAAGGTGAGAAACTTAAAGTTATGAAACAAAGCTGGAGATTTTGGCAGAGTTTCAGAATGCTGTGTTGCTAGGAGTTTTGTTTCTCTCTTAGCAATTTCTGTTTCTTTTCTTGGACCCCTTTTGCAGTGGTGAAAGCTCTCTATTTATAGGCAAAATTCTTGTGGATGCCTTGAACATTTAAGGCGCCAACAGAGTTTGAATTTGTTCTTTGACAGAAATTCCTGGGAAGTTGTGATAACAGCTAGCTTTCAGCCTAGGTTGCAGCAGCAGGCGTAGAATGGGGAGAAGTGACCTCTGAAGTGGGCGGTGGCGTGAAGACCCATGCCAGAATCTGTGCAAAAGCATTTTCCAAGCCACACGTGAATGCTCAGGAGTGGTTGGAAGCATTAATGGGCATTAAATGGTGACAAGACCTGTCAATACCAACGTTCTGGTAATGAAAACCAACGTTGAATCAGCAGCGTAAACCATGCTCTGGCCTTGGCTACCTGTTGCTTTAGTAAGCTCTGGAGATTCTCCTAGTTTTCTGGTACGTTCCTTGGATTTACTTCTGGACAATCTGGACTTAGAGATTCTGTATTAGTGTAACACCCATTCTTCTGACCTTTCATCTTCTGATTTCAACCTGTTCTGAAGGAGCCTTCAGACTTTCCTACTTCTCTTGCATTCCTTTAGCAAATTCTGACTGAGCTTGTGTAACTGCTGAAGGGGCATGTTCTGTTTGAGGCTTGCATTCTGAACCACGTTTATAACTTCTGATCGAACTGATGTAGCTGCTGAAGAGCCAACTTCTGACCACGCTGAGCCAAGCTTGCAACTTCTGACCGTCTTCATTTGAAATGGGTCCAGAAGTTCTGAAGCGCTGATTTTTTTTCTAAAAAACGCTTGTTTTAGAGAAGCATTCTAAGTACTTAGAATTTGATTTTTCTCAAGATAAAAGCATTGCCTCTGGAGTTCGTGAGATCATCTTGCTCTTGTAAGCGGCTTGCTCGGGCAAAGGGATAACTCAGGACTTGGATTTGTTTCAGAGGGACCTTGAAAATCCAAGATGGTTTCCTGAAGAAAGGGAGGGCAAATTTTGGGGTACAACACCGGCCAACAACAAATTCTTCTTAACAGTCAGAAGGGGAGTAGAAACTTCATTAATTGAGGTCAAAAACAAATCGATATCAACGACATTAACTCCACGGTTGTGTTTAGGCATGGGAGAAATTATGATATTGGGCTTCTCCAGAGCATCGAACTCAATCTCCTTGGCTTCAATCAGATCTTGTACTTTATTTCTTAGAGCCCAACAATCATTTGTATCATGACCAGGACTCTTAGAGTGGTAGGCACACCGAGCGTTTGGATTGTACCGAGGAAATGTGGTATTAGGATTCTTGGGAGCCTCTTTCAAGGTTGCCAAGTTGGATCTTAGCAGATGGGGTAGAACCTCAATCAATGTCATGTTAATCCGAGTAAACCGCCTTTACGGTCTTTCTACCCTTTGCTGACTGTTTTGTTATGGGGTAGCCGCATGCCTAGGTATCATCACAGCACCTACCATTGAATGGTACTCAGCTCGACTTTAACCTCTTGGGCTATAAACGACACTAACCTCCTTCTTAGCCATGAAGGGCTTATTTGCTAAACTTGACGAGGTATCTTTCTGTACTTTACCGCTTCAGATCCCAGCTTCTACCCTCTCTCCAGTTAATATCAGCTCAGTAAAACCAACCGATGAGCTACTGATCAAATGGTTGAAGAATGGACCAGACAGCGTCCCTAGAAACATGTCGACCAACTCCCTATCAGACAAAGGGGGTTGGACTCTCCCAGCCAAATCTCTCCACTTTTGCGCATAGTCCTTAAAGCCTTCACCTGCACCCATGGACATACTCTGAAGCTGAGTACAAGTAGGGGCAAGGTCGGAGTTGTATTGATACTTCTTGTAAAAAGCAGCAACCAAATCCTCCCAGTTTCGGACATTGGTTCCCTCCAATTGGTAGAACCACTCAAGTTGAGTCCCTGACAGACTGTCTTGAAAGAAGTGAACCCACAAGTTCCTATCAGCAGTGTGAGGCTGAATCTTCCTCACATAGGAACGGAGATGAAGCTTGGGATAAGACACCCCATCATATTTTGCAAAAACCGGAGCTTTAAATTTGTGTGGGATGACTACCCCGGACACCAATCCCAGCTCTTCAAAATCTAGCCCTGGTATTCTCTGGATCTCCATAGCGCTTAACCGATCCTCTAACTGCTTGTACCTATCCTCAGTGGGAGGATATTGCTCATCATTGTAGTCTGTATCATTGTCAGAGACTTCAGGACTAGGGTTCTCCTCCCTTGTTTCTTTTTCTTGATTTTCTCCTTCTTTGGACGAGGAGGTCAGATCTACTGGTTGCTTTAGCGGCCCCCAAATCTTCTGCCCATATTGAGGGCACCAACAAGCTTCTTCTTCTTCTTCTCTTTCAGGATGAGGGCCTTCAGATCCTCTTGCCCTTTTTCCAGAGTTATGAACATCTGTTGAAATTGGGCATTTTGTGCCTGAAGATCTTTGATGCTTTGTTCAAAAGACATAATTGCTGAAATAAACAGCGAAGAAGATGAGAAACCTATAATGGTACCTGCCTATGCAATGTTATGGATGATATGTGTATGCAATGATTTTAAGGAAATTAGAGATTTAAATTTGCTTTAGAAAAAAGGAAACACACGTTATATTAATAAATCAAAGCTTGAGTATATCATGCCTCTTTGGGCTTACAAAAAACTCTAAGATAAAAAGGTTGTACGCATCCTCTTTGGTACGATGTAGGCGTTTAGAGTCCGCTCCTCATTAAGTTGTTTGGTGAGCTCCATATTCTTCTTCTCGCTGGCGTAGAATTGGGCCTCGAAAGTGTCTCTCTCCCCCTTAAGCTGTATCCAATCCCTTTGTAAGTCTTCAAGAGAGTTGGGCAGGATGTAGGATAGTGTAGGGAACCTCTCCTTCCACAACAGGCTCTATAATAACCGGGAGAATGGAGGGTTAAGGCATTATAAGACTTTGAGCACGAGCTCGTACCCATTTGAGGTAAGGCTCAAGAGGGATGGAATTCTTATGCCCCAATGTCTTGTTATCTACCTTGTTCAACATCCTCCAGGCTTAGATAAACCTCTGGCGATGACCTTGATTGTCATTCCCGTAGTCAAATACTAACCCTTGAATCAGCATCTCATGTGGACCATCCCTTCGGGCATAACCAAACTGTCTTAAAGCTAAACAGGGGTTATAGGTGATACCTCCCCTAATGCCAAGTAAGGGGACATTAGGGAATTCTCCATAACGGTCGACGATGATAACATTCTCTATAGATCAGAAACACTGTTGTACCCCAAAATTTCCCTCCCATATTTCTCAATATATGTCAAGTGAGGTCCTCAAATAGCTCAAGGAAGTCCAAGAGTTTACTAGACAAACTCTCTCCTAAGGCAGTCTATCTCAAATTAGGGTTTCATGTTGCATTAAGATGATTGATTCCAAAGGATCCCAAATTCTTACCATTGTCCTAATATGTTCTCAAGATCATCCATATCAAGTTTCAAGCCTTGCAGAGGAAGTTTGCTCAGTCAACTGCTCAAATGCCTGAAAATCGACCATGCTAGGGCAAAAGTCAACTGTGGCCCACATACAGTCAAACCTCAAGATTTTTGGTCAACATCCTCATTTTGAAGTATCATTCATCATTTGATCAATGGTTGATCATGATTCATCAAGGATTGCTGACAATTCATCAAAACTCAAAAGTTGCTAAATTAGGGTTTTGTAGGAAAAGTCAACTCAACTTTGACCAAGCATAACTTTCTCATACTTTATCAAAAATATCCCATACAAAGCTCATTTTGAAGAGAATGAAATCCCCTACAATTCATCTTCAGCTCCAAAGTTCAAAATATGCACTCACAATAAGATATGAATTTGGACATTATAGGTCATTTTGAAAAGTCAACAAAAACACCTTTTGAGTCAAAGATTCATACATGAACATGGAAGACTCAATTGAGATGAGACCAAAAGGGTTGCTTAGAGGACATCCTAAGCTTTCTAAAAAGTCCAAGAACACCTCTATAGGGTCAAAATTGAGAGAATTATGCATTGGCCAAGTTGACCCTTTTTGCAAAATTGCCAAAAGTCAAATGTGTCCAAAATTGCATTTTTTGCTAAATGGGCCCAACTTTTTATGGTTGTATCTCATTCTTAACATGTTACACGACCCATAAAACCATCCATGTATTATTATCTTATTTATTTGATTTATTTTGGTTTTAGTCATGAGAAAAATCAAATTAAATTAGATAAATAATTTGGGTTTGATTTGATTTGATTTTTTGCATTGAATGATGGATCAAATATGCTGAAATAAACAAGGAAATCGTGCCATGCTATGAAAGGGAAAGAAATATTTGAAATTAAAGATCTTTGAAGCAAAATTGAAAATTCCATATCTCTTTGGATTTGCTCCAAGAATGTTAACCTATGGTTGGCCTCACATATAAAAAGAAGTTTCAAACCCTAAAGAAGGATGAGAGCACACGCAGCCGGCCTAGGAGAGAAAAGAAAAATTCCAAAAAATTCAAAGAAGTGTGCAATCTTCAAACACCTGGATTAGCCTCTTTCCCTCGATTCTAATCGCTCCCTCATCTTGCTGAGGTTCCCATGAGTAAAACCAGACCATTGTCAAGGCTTGTAGCATCCTCAAATCATCAAGTCCGTTACTTACCATTGGTAAAATTTCTTTGACTTCAAACTCGCGCAATACTTTATGTAAATTTATATTGATCATATACATGTGTTTCTACTGATGTTTATGTGTGTTTGGACGTATCACATGCGAAGCTAACACCCAGAATCACGTTATGGCATTGTTGACCGTGATTAGAGTTCCAAGTTTGAATCTGATGATGCATAGGGAGTTAGTCAATTTAGAGGCCAAAATCGTGATCAAGGGATCTTTTTAAGACATTTGGCTTGTTTGTTTTTTGGTTTGGCTGATATTTGCAGGTGACCCACCGGAGAAGACGGTGGAAACCACCGGCTCCGGTGGTTGGACTGACCGGTCTCTGGTCAACCAGCCTGCGTGGCTATTTCTTATAATTCCATTGGTTGGACCAAATGCTAACTTTCTCTCACCCCATCTGAATGTCCCATGCTTGCTGACGTGTGCAATTTATTTGCTGATCTGGATCTAGCACCTTGTTTGCCTTTTGTTTATTTATTTCACTAATATTATGACTAAAGATTCCAGCGCAGTTGGCAAGAGGGAGAGGCTATAAGGTACATGTCCTGGGTTCGACCCCAAGCGTGGTACTTTTTCATTTTCCTGAATTTCTCTATAGGTTCCAGTACGTCACGCTCTGTGGAGTCCATCATGAGGCATCAAGATCCAACCGTCAGATTCATCAGCTAGCCAAGATCTAACGCCTTTCACTGAAGGACCATCATGCGTCCTAAGTCAATGTGTGCAGTGAATCCAACAAAGTCAAACGAGCCTGGTTTAGTTGGGCTCAGAATCTCCAACCACACCCTCACCATTTGCTGATGCAGGCTCATCTCAATCTTTCTTTGCTTATTTATTTTAATTCCTTTATTATTTTCATTATTTATTTTAATTCACAAATTAATTCTTTTTTCTTCATAAAAAAAATCATAAAATCAATAATCAAAAAATTAGAATTAGACATTTTTTTATTTTTAGTTTGTTTGATATAATTTAGTTTAACCTAGGAAAACCTTAATTTATTTTCACAATTAAAATTAAATTAGAGAATTAGGTTAAATTTTTTTTTTCTATTTTTCTCAAGTAAATAAAAAAATACAAAAATAGGTTTTAAAATAAATTAATTTGATTTTTCTGAAAATTAAAATTAATTAGAATTAGGCTTTTCTTCTTCTTTTAAATGTAACAATTTCTCCATTTTCTTAAATAAACAAAAAAAAACCTTTTTTGAACTAATCACAATTAGATTTAAGTTAGGGTCAAAACCCTAATTATCTTATATTCGATTCATCGCGCGTGTTTATTATTTTTACAATATTGATGTAACTGTTCACGGTATGTAATAGTTTAATCTAGGACTTTCTTTTTTTTATCTTCTTTTGCGGGTTTTTGGCTCTGTAATTAATCCCCTCCCCGAAGCCTTATAATAGCGTAGTTTTACTTTCTCGCATTTTAATTCTCGCAAATATTTAACTGTCTAGATGTATGTTAATAGGATTGTATGATAAGATTGCATGAAAATTTAATACAGTTATAAAAACCCTAATGTGCAAAGATAAATAACTGAAACTAATCACTCGTACATATCACTCTTAGGGTATACTCTCACTTCGGTTGCCTTCGGTAAAACGATCATAAAGCATAGGATGTCTTAGTGGGTGCCCTTCTGTCTAACAAAGATCAAATGTCTCATTCGGAAATGTTGCCTTGGAAATGTTGCCTTGAATATGATCTTAAGACTTTAGGGTTATTACTAAGACGTCCTAACATTGCTTTAGTGATCGTACGTCCCTTACGAATTGACCCTTACAACTCCAACGATGGTGCTACCTATTTCTCAATAGTAGGATAACACTGTCTAAAGGAAACGAGAATAGAAACGATCTTTTTTTTCGAGTAGGTAGATTCTAGTAGGTACTTGCTCAAATCAAACTTTTCACACTTACACTTTTTAAACAATTTTCAAAACAACTTCGTCACACCTTTGAGGACTAATACAAAGGTTATCACGAAGTAAAAAATTTTCAAAACAAAGCACACACACAAGCAATTTAAAAAGATGAGCAAGTACCTAAGAGCCCGTGGAAAACCACGGATAGAAAGGGTGCTAACACCTTCCCTTTCTATAATCTACCCCCCGTACTCAGAAACATCTCGAAAAAGGATTTTTTATGTAATTTTTTTCTTTACGATTGGATGAAATAAAAGTCGGTGGAGACTCTTGCTTACCGCGATATTTTGCAAACAAAAAACGCAAAACGCAAACCAGCATTTCAAAACAGTCGGTTCTGCCACCACATCATAACCACCAATAGATGTCTGAATGTTTGAGCGTCATCAACCTTTGTGACCACCTTGAACCTTGCTCGTTATTCAATATAGATTGGGGAAGATGCAAAATAAACCATCTTGCCAAGAGAGGAGTGCAACACATAAGGATACCTCTTTTCCTCATAGTGCGAGATTGAAAGGAATGTAGGATGTCCCCTAGCAAAGTAGGCACCAGGTTACGAGACATGAAGATTTTAACGGTGTTCACATCTATGAGTTGGTCAGGATTTGGAAACAAAACCATCCCATAGATGAGGAGAGCCACAATTTCCTCAAAAGCTTACAAATCCAAAGAGTTCCAACAGTTTTGGGCTTTCTCAAACAAGAACTTTGCTAGGAAACCCTTGACACCACTCCTTGTCTCACAATTAGTTGTGCTATCAGATGGTTGCAAGTGTAGAACTTGAGAAATCTCTTCGGGCTTTGGATCTCTTTCTGTACCATTGAAAGGTAGTTGATTGAGAATGGGAATCCTCAAGAGTTGGGAGAATTCTTCCAAAGTTAGCACAAATTGATAATCAGGAAATGTGAAGCAATGGTGTAGAGGATCAAAGAATTGGAAGAGCACCTTCATCATATCTTCATCAGTTTTGGAGGTAACCAAATTTAGGAGGCGGCCATGTCTTTCGGTAAATGGAGAATTTTAGGGAACCCTTGATGCTAATTCTTTAAGTTGAGGAAGGATCCTTACAAGATTGACTTAAATGGTTTTCCTGCGAATAGAATCCATGTCCTACAAAACAGAACAAAGGTAAATCCCAAAAATCCTTGAAATGGTTAGTGAGTATGAGTATGATATTATGATGTTCATGATGTTATGTACAAGTAAATATAAACAAAACATACAAGTACTTAGGTTTAGGCTTGCATGGGGTCTCATAGGTAAGTACCCTCTTGAAGTTTAGTTGGCTTAAATATGTCCTAGCAATAGTAATCGGGTTCTAAGGAGATCAATATCACTGGTTTGTTTCTTTGGTCATTATTTCAGCGCAAGCCTCTTTAATGGCGACCGAAATATCCCAAAAAACTAAACCTCAATGAGTGTAGTATCGAGTATCTACCAACTTCGGACTGCACCAAAGCCGATCATCTCACTACATCCTAAAGGCCAAGTTGGTCAAGTAAAGGTTGTAAAAGTCAATTAGTGCTTCATGACATCACTCAGCGACCCCGTATTCTCCTTAACTACTCAAGGGATACCGGTACACACAAATATGTCGCACTAACGTAGCTATTGCTTAGACCGTGTCGGTATACCCCCCCCCCCCCCCCCCCCCCCCCCACAGTTTCCACAATGTATTGCTACTTACCTATAAGGTATCCCAAATCCGGGTAGTGGATTCAAACTCAAACAAAGAACCAAAGTGTAAAGCATACAAGTCAAACAATGAAAACAAATAAATGTTATCTAGCTCTAAGGTAACCCCACTTTAAAATAATTCCCCAGCAGAGTCGCCAGTTCTGTGATACGGTGGGAGAACTGACTTGGTTGTTTTGCGTTAGCATTCGTAAATGTTGCGGTTAGCAAGAGTCGCCACCGACTTTTCTTTTATCCAATAAGGAAAGACTGAAAAGAATAGGAAAGACCTTTATATATGTTTTCTTGAGTTCGAGGGGTAGATTATGAAAAGGGAAGGTATTAGCACCCTTTTCATCCATGGTTTTCCATGGGCTCTTATTTACTTGCTTGATCACTGGCTTTTGTTTGAAAATATGCTTTGTGTGTTTTTTGAAAGTATTTTGTAAATATGCCATCGTTAAGGCAAACTTTGTAATGATTCTCATTCGTAAGAATGTATACAAAGTGTTGATCTTTTGAAAATGTTTTCAAGTTTGAAAGATTTTTTGAAAGTGTTTGGTGTTTGTTTTGAAAATAGCAAGGGCGTTTTTATTTTGAAATTGAGCAAGAAACTAAGAGTATTCTACCTACTCAAAAAGTCTTTCATAATGACATTTTTGCAAGTTTACAAAGTTTACAAAAATTTAGGGTTTGTAAACTTGCAAGAAACTAAGAGTATTCTACCTACTCAGAATGTAAACTTGCAAGTGACATTCTTTGTAAACAATATCAAAGGGAAAAGTCCAAGCAATACAAAGTTTAGGGTTTGTAAACTTGCAAAAATGTCACTTTGTAATAACTTAAATTATTTGCCTCATTTTAAATTATTTGGAATTGTAGTAAAAAAATGTCATGAAGAAAATGAAATTAACAAGTATAGAAAATACTTAGAAAAATTTCAAAGTCTTGCACAAGTTGGATTTTTGATTATCTTGATTTTTGATGATCAAATTTCACATTTTGGGTGTCTTGACGCAATGTGATTTTTGGGACTCAAATTCGGTCAAAAAGTCAAAGTTTGACCTTTTTTAGCGTCTGGTTGACTTTTCCAGCTGGAACTTCAATTTTGCTCATTTTTCCCCTTTTGATAATTTGAATGATTTTCTTAGAAAATTGTGATCTGAGGCTTGAAACTTGACTGAAGTAATTCTAAGGGTCCACGAAGATCAGTGAAACTCATTTGAAGCATTAGAAATTTGAATATCTCTGTACAGATTCAAACTCTAATTTGAGATATTAGCGTTGATGAGATTGTTTGACTTAGTCGGTACTTGCACAAACTCGAGACATTGAAGATCTTTGTAGGAAATATCTTGAGAAATGAGAAGGCAAATTTTAAGGTACAACACTGTTTATTTATTAGAGCTGATACCATATTAAAAAGATCAAGACGAACATAGTGAAAATGATATTTCTCATTAACGAGAAGAGTTACAAGCAATATATATATATATATATATATATATATATATATATATATATATATATATATATATATATATATATATATATATATATATATATATATATATATATATATATATATATATATATATATATATATATATATATATATATATATATATATATATATATATATATATATATATACTACAAAGGGATTAAACATCAAAAACAACTAGACATTACTACACTATAGTGTATCTTAGGGTGCAAGGAACCAACTCTAACAAACTATAACAATTATCAAACTAATTTCTAACTGTTTTTCAAATTAGTTGGTAATGTGTAATTAAGTTGTTATCATGCTCTTCATGTTCATTACTTGCATGCTTCATATTGACAACTTAAATCTCTAATATATATATATATATATATATATATATATATATATATATATATATATATATATATATATATATATATATATATATATATATATATATATATATATATATATATATATATATATATATATATATATATATATATATATATATATATATATATATATATATATATATATATATATATATATATATATATATATATATATATATATATATATAAACATGTTTTAAAAATCAAGATGCACAAAAACTGGTTCGAAAAAAATTATAACAATTTTCTTCTTCAGATCGTTAGAATTAATTTGATAACGCTAATCAAATTTACATGCTCAATAAATATAACATTGAATTTAGTGGTAAAATTAAATAGTCATATAAACATATATAAAATTGAATGATTGACCAAATAATATTAAAGAATATTTGAATCTATTGAAAAGAGCCTTTTTGAGATCATTTCAAAATCAAGTCTATTTTTTAAAATTATATTTAAGTATTTCAAAAGTTAAACTAAACATAAATACATAAAAATTTAAAAGAAAACTTAAAAATCAGATTAAAATGATAATTTTTAAAATTAAAGGATTAAAATAAATAAACAATTAAATATGAAGACCAAAGTTTCAATTAAGTTCAAACATTTATTTTATGAATGAATTATAATAAGATAGCAAATATAATTCAGTCTAAACTTAAAAAAATAATAAAACTTTACATTGACTAAAATAAAAAATTAGATAATTTTATAAGTTCAGAAATATTTAATCTTTTATAATATATGGATCACAATGAAATGTTTATCAATAATATATCAAAATTAATTTGAACCATACTATATTCATGTGGCCTATGATGGATTTGTAATACACGTTGTGAATACTAAGCAAAACTTAAGAAGTTGCGTGTGGCTTTCTCCTTCACAAGTAAGGTGAGTGATTGGTTGGTGCTACTAATTTCTAAAATAATTTATAAGAATTAGTTTTGTTTATTATGTGGTAGGGAAACAAAATTTGATGAAAAGGACCATACTAAAGGAAAATTTGCCTTGGAATAATTGATTTGAATAATCTACTTTCATTTTCAACTGAAACATGTCATAGTCATCTTATTGGAAAAATGGAAATAGTCTATGTATCTTATTTGTGATTTAGGAGGAAGGAGTGGGGAGAGAAGAGTAATAGAAAAAAAAACATGAAAAGTTATGACATTTTAAAGAGAAAAAAAATTAAGATGACTTTGAAGAAAAATAAAATAATTAAGATGGGCAATAAATTATTTTTTTAAATTGCAATGAATTTTTTTTTTTGTAAAATAATGTATTTATGGTTGTTCAAATTGAAAATATCTTTGTTCAACTAATATTTTCTAATTAATTTTTCACTTTTAGACTCGAATTAAAATAGATTACTTTGGCGAAAATTTGGAAGAATGGTTGGACTATTTGATTCAGATAGTAATTCAAATAGCAAAAATATTAGTTAAATTATTTCTCTTTTCAACATGAGAAATTTTTATTATTTATATAATAACTAGCGTTCATGTCGTTCTCATGTCCGTTTATCTGTTTTCTTTAGCATACTCACGCGTTAAATATAAACGTATATTTTTTATTTAATTTTTTAATTTTAATTATTTGTATAATATATTTTATGATATACATTTTCATATTTGTTTATTTTCATTTTAGTACATACATCTGAAAGAAAGATATACATGCGTTAATCTAACCAAAAAAATTAGATAAATGTGCACGTCTTTAGAGTAGTGTCTGTCTATCCGCATTTTAGTGCGTGTGAAAATATAAATAGTACTTATTTTAAATTGTATTTATGTTTAAATCACACAAAAAATAACTATATACTCTTCGCTTATTCAAGAATGATCAAGGAAATAAATTACACAGATATTTGCTTTATTCTTAAGGTTGAGACTCCTCAACAAGTGAGATAATTTCAGCCCATCGCTCTTAGTAACACAATCTATAAGGTGTTGAGCAAAGTGGTGGTTAACAGGCTCAAAGCAATCATTGACCATGTTAGTTCTCCTTTCCAAACAGGCTTCATTCCTAAGAGAATATCTAGGACAACATTGTGTTGGCCAATGAAGTTACGCATAACATGCAATGAAGTTACGCATAACATGCACAGACTTAAGGGAAAGAAGTTCTTCTTTGTTATCAAGATGGACCTCTCCAAAGCCTATGACATGCTCAGTTGGGATTTTGTGCACCAAGTTCTTGGGGAAGTTGGTATTCCTAACAAGGTGAAGATCATCATCATGGAGTCCATTGCTTCAGCTAAGTTCAATGTGCTTTGGCAAGGGTAAAAGGGTGAGTATTTTAATATGAAAAAAGGGCTTAGGCAGAGAGATCCTTTTATCTCCATATCTCTTTGTTCTTTGTTTTGACAAATTCACATAAATGATCACTGATAGACATACTGAAGGGAACTTGAAATGGATGAAAATGGGAAACAAGGGGCCATTCTTAAGTCACCTTATGTTTGCAGATGACATTATCCTTTGTGGAGAGCCCACAAAAGTCTAAATGGAGGTTACTATACGGGTCTTGGAGCAGTTTTGTGAAGCTTCTGGGAAGAGAATCAGTCATGAGAAGTCAAGCATCTTCTTCTCTAGCAATACCCATGTTATCTTGAGAAGGAAGTTAGTGGCTAAAGCTAAGTTTAGGGAAACTCAAAGTCTTGGAACCTACCTTGGAATCCCTATCGCTGGTTGTTGTACCCCAATTTTTGACCTAAGATCCCATTTTTATTTTTGCATTTTTTAAGATAAGTCAAGGTCACTAAATACGGTCGGTTTTAACCTCTCACCTTCGAGCGTTGACTATGCGAAGATTGTCAAGTGTTTTGAACATTTTTAGCCTATGCATCACTAATTTCTAATCGCATACAAAGGTGTATGTTCATGTTTTCTTTTGCGTCATGTGCAGAGACAGGTTTGAATCAAGAGCATCAGGTGTCGCGCCTCGATTAAGGTTTTGAGTCTCCCAAGCCAGAAGTACGGTTGATTGTGGATTCTCGAAGACTGATTCATCAAGGCACAACCGTTGCACCCTTAATTTCGCCCCTAATATGTTTTAGTCGCACTTTCATATCATATTTTGTTATTTGGTCACGATCACTAGTAAATATCTTCATTCATCACATTTTGCATCATTAGTCATATTTAAGTTGATCGGAAAAAGTCAGTTTAAATCAAAGTTTGCATCGTCTTTCAGTTGTAAAATACCCGGCATTTTGCTTCATGCATTTTTATCTATTTATTCATTTGTTGCATTGCTCCAAGTTGTTTATATGTCGATAATAAAAATATTTTGGTTTTATAGACAGACTGTTAAAAGCGATTCGACACTATGCGGAAAAGTAGCGAGAAAATATTTCAAGTTTTCACCTTTTACCGATCGTTTTATGAATCTGCGCTTCGCGTAGATTATGACGGTATGCTCGCTTTATTTTTTGGTATAGTTCGAAGTCTCGTTTTCACCTTAAACGTCTGTTTAGTCTGATATTTTTATTATTATTTTATTTTTGATTTTTGATTTCTTGAATATTTTTTCTTTAATCTTCGTGACATGTAGATTATTTTAATATGTTCATTTTATTTTTTCGGATAAATTTTCGTCCGATTTTTATCGTTTTCGGTCATTTTGTGTCTTTATTTTTTATTCATAAAATATTCAAAAAAATCATTTTAAATTGAGTTTTTTTATATACTTTCAAGTTTCATTTTTATTTTTTGTCATTAAAGGGCTTTTAGTCGCAAAAATATCTCCCTCCTATTTTTCAATCACCACAATCTTTCCCTCCACAATCAAAAAACTCCCGCCTGCATACATCCAACACTCACACTTTCCCTCCTCTCTTCACTCAACACAGCATCCTTTATCTTTATCTCATTAACCTTTCTACAACACACTTTCCTCTCACTATCTAGCAAATCACTTCCCTCAACTCCCATCAAAAAACAACACAAAACCTACATACTCTTCCTTTACTCCACTGTCTCCTCTTTCCACACATCACAACCAACATCTCTCATAACTCAAACACAAAACAACACACAAAAAACATTTCTATACAACTCCAAAAACTCTTGTTACCAACAAACGGGCAACGAGCAACGAGCAAGTAACCTTCAATTGAAACCAAGAACTAGAAATCACCGATTTCAGATCTGAGCCAACAAGTTATTCACCAAACAAAGATGGGAAAAGAAAGTAACAGCAGCACTTTTTCAGTGTTGAATTTGCTGAATCAAACGGTTTCAGAGCCTCACTATCTCTTCCATTTCTTAACCTTCTTCTCCTATATAATCGTTCGCTGCTCCGCATCGCAAGTTTTAGCGCCTCACCTCATTCAGATTCTCATTCGTCGCGAAATACAAACGCTCTTGGTTTTCGCTGTTTTGGCTTTCATCAAGGGTATTAGAGAAGAGACATGGGAAGCCTTCATAGCTGAAGCACTTTTCATTGCCAAGATTTGTCTTTTTATCCTTACCTTTACAATGGATCGCCGCATAGCCGTTTGGTATACTCTTGTATTTTTAGTTATACATGTACTGACACAACCCCTTCATCTTTGCTTCTACTCACCAAACCGTTCTCACCATCAACACAGTCTTCCGTTTCACCTTCATCACCATCAACACAGTCTTCCGTTTCACCTTCATCACCATCGATTCACCACCGTCAGCCATCGATACACCACTATGCCGTCGATTCTCCCTCGTCATCCATCATTCTCCACCGTTTCACCAAAAATAAAGAATGAACCTCAACAACAAGCACCAGGGCAGTAGCAACACATCGCAATCCTCTCCTCACCGAAACCCGCTCCATCGCCACTGTCAATGCTATCCACCATCAATTTTCTGCTTCTGCAATTTCCGGTGACAGTCAACCATTTACCTCACCTCTACTCTCCACAAGCTAATTCCCTCTCTCATCTCTATACCCATGCCACGAATCAACAAAAGTTATCCTTTCAAACTAATTTTGGTGCATCCATACAGTCTAATGCATTTGGAAGTACTGTTGCAGGACACGCGATGCGCGGTGGGCCAACTGATCAAGCAAAGAACTTTGTATTCTCAAATGCACTCTCTAACCCCATTCCACCGCATCCTCGTTCTAACCCGACCCACAACAAAACCCAATCCACACACCGTCCGCGAGTTTACCACCGCTCCAGTTTCGTCATTCGCAAGCCCATCACAATCCCTCAATCTTCAACACATAACAACCTCCCTCCGACCGGATTCATCTGTTTCGCGACAACATTCTTCCTCCGATAACCACCTCGCAAGCACAAGCTCTCGCCGCCTTGAGATCTGCAGACAGAGGAATGGGGAGAAGAAGTCAGGTTTGGCGTTGGAGAGAACAGAAGACAGTTGGGGCCTTCAGATCATGGGGTGGTGTTGTTGTGTTGGTGTTAGAGAAAAGGAGGAAGGCACATGGGTCTGGATCTGAGAGAAAGAGAAATCCTTGCTTTCACAAAGAAGAAGAAATAAGGACATTGTTTCTCACTCTCTAATAATATATAATAAGGTATGCTTTTATTCTTATTTTAATTCAATGCCACGTGTCAGCTATCAATTGGCTAATGGAAAAATTTGAAAAAAATCTAGTAAGAAGGCATCAGCTCCGCCTGGGGTGCTACAATAATTTTTTTACTATTATTATTTTTTATGGTAAATTAGGGTTAATCATTTAGTTTGGGCCTTGAGTCATAATTCCTATCTTTTTACTAATCCACCCCATTTATTCATTTGACACCCCACGTTTTATTAGTTTAGTTTTCATAATTTTTCTTGACTTTATTATCTTAATTTCTTAGTTTATTTTTTTTTCTAGAGGGCAACCAAACGATGATGTTATAATTAATTAGATAAATTATTAGTTTAAATTTAGAATTAATTTAGTATCTTTTAGAATTGTGATTTATGTTTAAAATTAATTTAGTAATCTTAGAATTTTAATTTAGTTTAATAAAATATTTTTAGTTAATTATTTAATTATATTCTCTTCCATTTGTATTTGATAGTCTTTGTCATTTTTAAATTAAATTTCTTATTGCCTCTTTGTCATTATTTGTTTATTTAGATTTATTTTCTTATGGATCCGTGAATGCTTGTGCTTTGATTATTGTGCTTTCATTGCTTAAATTCCAAGGGAAATATTTTAATTTTGTTGACTTCACGTCATCAAATACATCTCATCCGATCATGCGAATAGCCTCATTCATTTTTTGCTTGTTTACTATTTTTCCAAACTTAAGATAATTTTCCCGAAAGATTCAATTTTTTTAACTCACACCTTTTAAGTCAAAACTTCGACACTAGGTCGTCGCATTTTCAAAATCTCGTCCATACCCATTTTTAGCCAAACGAACCATTTTTATCAAACAAACAATTTTAACCAAAAAACAGATATTTCAAAAGGTTCATGCGGAGTACCGCAGATGCATTGGGTGCTAATACCTTCCCATTGTATAACCAACCCCCGAACTCTCGATCTCTTTCAAAAACGCATTGTATTTTATTACTTTTAAGTATTATTTTACATTGCATATTTTAGGGTTTTATTTCGCTCTTTTCCCTTTTCCCTTGGAAATAATAAAGCGCGGTGGCGACTCTTGCTTTTGTGAGTCAAGTTAATTAATAGCTTGATCTCCGATTTTCACCGCTACAGAATTGGCGACTCTGCTGGGGACAGATTGACCTCTTGCTGGTCCATCCCTAAGTGGGTTAAGCCTAATTTGTTTTATCTGTTTTATCATTATTTGATTGTTTGATTATATGTATATATTCTGATTATTTGGGTGTTGATAATATTTACAAAGGACAAGTCCTATACCCGGACTAAGTTACACTTAGGAATAGGACGGGCGGTATAGTCATGTTAACTTTGAGGGAGTAATCCCGAAGAAGGAGGCATGAGATCCCCCACTCAGTGGAAGGCCCTTTTGAACGTAATATTTGTTTACCGAGTAATTGGGAAGACATTATTATTTTCGACCTGGGAGCCAGAGAAGCTGGGAACCGTAGAACCCTAACCCATCTTGGCCTTTTAGGTGTAGCGCGGAGATTATAACGGAGTAATCCGGAAATAATTGTTACGCGATGCTACGCTCGGATGAGTTTCTCTTGAGAATATTGCTGATTATTGAGTAATCAAGACGTTGGTAATATCCGAAGGAGGAATGTAGACTCCGGGAACTCTTAGAACCTTGTTCTACAGGTGTGATTAAACCGTTAGTACATACCTTGGGGGTGTTCCTTACCTTGACTCCATTCTCGAGACGTTGAACCTTCCGACTTTATTTGTGACCTTGCTTGTGGTTGTTGCATAGCCATGCATTCATGCATCCATAAAACCCTTTTCACTTGACTTTGAAGGAATTTGGAGGTCTTTCTTTGTAAACATCACAAGTTTTGTCAAGCTCAATGGATCTTGGGTGTTGATAGGGCGAAAACCCTAATCCACCAAAATGGATGATTGATCTTGATGATAACTTGATCAATGTTTGGAGCCAATTTAAAATTCATCTTCTATCTTCATACTTTGATGTTTACAACTTAATATCTTGAGTTACTTGAAAATCAAATAAAAACTTTCTTTTGCATATCATACATCATTCTACATTTTTTGTTTCACTTTCAAAGGTCATTTCCAAGTCTTAATTTTTTCCTTTGGTTTCACCTGAGTACAACACTCTCGCTAAGAGGACAATGGAGAATATCAAGCAAGAGGTTTCTGAACTCCGTAGAGAGATGACTATTTTGAAAGCTGGTATGGATCACTCAACTGTTTTGGTTGAAATTTTGGTTGCCGCCCAAGTCAATCCTTCTAAGAAGGAGGAAGCGATGATAAAAGTATTCACCGATTATCATTCAAGGATGTTGGTTTTGAAGTTCAAATCAAGCACGTGCCGAAGAGTAAACACGATTGATGGTGACTTTGATTTTTGAAGGATGTTTTCGGTAATTCAAATTCAAATGGAAAGCCTTCCTAGATTATTAACTTATTCATGCTTTTTGTAATTTTTCTTGCTTATCAAAACATTGTTTGCATGTAAGAACTTGTTTGCATCTGAATGACTATCTTAATACAATGAGTATGTTTGTCTTGAAGAAATTCATTCGTTTCACTCATATTTGTTTTAAAATTTTAAAACTATGATACCAACTTGTTGCTCATTCTCTTGCCTAGGCAGATATTGAAGGGAGGATGATGATCTAAAGAACACAAAATCTATGGTTGTTTGCTTTTGGATAAAATCTTGCTGATGATGTACAGGCATTGTTTCAAATCCCTAAACACCGGAGATATAAGGAAGATAATCCCTTTCTAACCCCTTTTGAGCCTTTGAAGCAGAAGTTTCTTTTCTATACGAAAAAACCTTGAATTTTAACCTGGGGCAGGGTAGTTTTTAGTTAATCTGACTGAGTGTTCGAAATTCATAAGGAAGATGTTTTTTGAAGAGAAACCACGAGGGCTATCTTTCATGTATAATGAAGCCAGAAGATGTGGAATCATCATGTTATCCCTCATTCATCAAGAAACGAGGCAATCACAATCTTCTCAACAAGCAAATACAAGCTAATGTCACACATTTTGTTCAAAAAGTCAAAAATCGAGAAAAAGAAAAAGCCTGCTAAGTCAAAAAAAATATGAAAACGTGTGACTTAGGCAAAATTGAGGCATCCCGCTGGACTATCAATTCAAAAGAATTAGTTCAGGCAAAAGTTAGGGAAAATAAAATTGCAAAGAAAGGACTACAAAGAAAAGTCGTCAGCAAAGAACAAATTGGTGACTACAAACACGAAGACATAAGGGGGGTTTCTCTTCGGAAAGCCTCGTCGTTTCCTTGACCGTCACAAAATCCTCTTGAAAGATGAACACTCATGTTGAGTTAACTGAACATAGGATTGGAGAACATCATGAAGGGGGTGGGCACCAAATATCTTGAGCCTTAAATCCTTTTTTTTTTCTAAAACCATGAACCAGACCACGTTACAACCTTCAAAAGTCCTAATTGAAGCAAGGTTAGTTTGAAAGCATACTTCAATGAGGTAGTGTTCCTGACTCCCATGAATGTTCTAAATAATTATGTTGGTATCATATGTTTTTCCTATACAAAAATAAATGGTGCTCTAACTCACAAAATTTGCGCGATATCTTTCAAAATCTTCAAGACTTACATAACTGTTGCATTAGAATTTTCATTCTCATTGTAAACTTTTTCTAACTGCAAAACATTTGTTTGATATCAAGGAAGCTCACATAAGCACCAGTGATGAGTTTATTCTTTTAAGGCCTGAGACTATGTCGAGTAATTGGCGAATCATTTCAAGAAAAATCATATCCAGGGGCATGTCACCTGAGGACCTTAAGCACGAACATGTTGCTTCTCCCATTTAATGCTTTTCCCAACTTGTTTACTCCTTTGGGGCAAAATTTTAAGACTTTGTTGTGCCAACTACAGTCAATCCGGGGCAATCACGTCGAGATTTGATGAATTCCTCTAAGAGTTTGAAGACACCAGAGCATGGTGAATGCCAGGTCTTTTGTAAAATCCTCTTGAGACGATTTCTCCTCATCAACCAGATAGCTTGGGGCATGTTAGAAGTGAAGCTATTCGCAAGAATTGTCGTGCATCACGCAGCTTATCAGCAGTAAACTTGGGGCATCCAAAATTAATCCCAGGGGCAATCCAGATTCGTCAAGATATGTTTTTCATACATTATCAGAGGGTGGTGTTCCCAGTATCTCCAGTTAAACATGACTTTTTCCCGCTGAAACATTCGTTTGTGTTGTTATCCTTTCAATGGATTGTTTGTGATAGAAGACTGAACTTTGGGCTTTCTACCGAAAAATATCTTCCTCTCCATAGAGATTTAAGCCTTGTAAAAGGACTTTGCTCCAATGACGGCTTTTGTTTTTATCTCCAGTAATGTTCCCCTTTTTGTTGAGATTAGCTGAGCGTCGGGTTGTACTGGGACGTCTTGTCATCTTCTGTCTATCTCCCCTGTCCGTTTTGTCAGCATATACATGACATTCATTTATTCATTCACACTTGCATCATGCATGCACAATTGTATTTGTTGATGTCATTGAGTTCGTACACCCTGGTTATGCCTATTCAAATAACATATTTGATCTTTCCAAATAGAGTGTCGACTTAAGCATGAAGTGTGCCTTCTTTCTAATTCCCCACTGAGTTAACTCTCGTGGAAGGATCTTGCTTTAGCTTTCCTTTTCCATCTCTGGATAGGATAAATCTCCATTTGAGTTATTTCCTCATTGGGCGGAGTCTTGTTTGACTGTTTTCTCCCCAGTTTATTCCTGGATTGAGCTGTGTCTCTTGTGAACGATACCCTGTGAATATCTCTAGGCTGTGAAACCTAGATGGAAAGTGCATTTATTTTGCAATGTAAATACTTGGTCTCCTCAAGAAGGACTTATTCATGGTTCCCCATTGAAGATGAACTTTATTCCCCAGCAGTGTTATCACAATCTTCTTCTGGAATATCGACATGACAATAAGTGACTGACTCTTTGTTTAAGCAGTTTGATTATTTCTGATTTCTCTACGACAAATGGCGGTCTCTTCATGAGCAGTTTGTCCATCCTCGATGAAATTATTGATTCTCACCTCCAGCAATATCTTCACGATATTTTATGGGTATCTTTTAGGAAAGACAACAAGCGGCAGTTTCTTCATGAGACAACTTGTGTGTTATGGATACTCTGGACAAACAGCAAGCGGCAGTTTCTTCATGAGATAACTTGTGTGTTATGGATACTCTTGACAAACAGCAAGCGGCAGTTTCTTCATGAGACAACTTGTGTGTTATGGATACTCTTGACAAACAGCAAGCGGCAGTTTCTTCATGAGACAACTTGTGTGTTATGGATACTCTGGACAAACAACAAGCGGCAGTTTCTTCATGAGATAACTTGTGTGTTATGGATACTCTTGACAAACAGCAAGCGGCAGTTTCTTCATGAGACAACTTGTGTTTTATGGATACTCTTGACAAACAGCAAGCGGCAGTTTCTTCATGAGACAACTTGTGTGTTATGGATACTCTTGACAAACAGCAAGCGGCAGTTTCTTCATGAGACAACTTGTGTGCTATTGATACCTTGAAAAGACAACAAGCGGCAGTTTCTTCATGAGACAACTTGTGTGTTATCGATACCTTGAAAAAACAACAAGCGGCAGTTTCTTCATGAGACAACTTGTGTGTCATTGATACCTTGAAAAGACAACAAGCGGCAGTTTCTTCATGAGACAACTTGTGTGTTATCGATACCTTGAAAAGACAACAAGCGGCAGTTTCTTCATGAGACAACTTGTGTGTTATCGATACCTTGAAAAAACAACAAGCGGCAGTTTCTTCATGAGACAACTTGTGTGTCATTGATACCTTGAAAAGACAACAAGCGGCAGTTTCTTCATGAGACAACTTGTGTGTTATCGATACCTTGAAAAGACAACAAGCGGCAGTTTCTTCATGAGACAACTTGTGTGTTATCGATACCTTGAAAAGACAACAAGCGGCAGTTTCTTCATGAGACAACTTGTGTGTTATCGATACCTTGAAAAAACAACAAGCGGCAGTTTCTTCATGAGACAACTTGTGTGTTATCGATACCTTGAAAAGACAACAAGCGGCAGTTTCTTCATGAGACAACTTGTGTGTTATTGATACCTTTGAAAACGGCAAGTGGCGGTCTCTTCATGAGCAGCTTGTACAGAAAACGGCAGGTGGCAGCTTCTTCATGAGTAGCTTGTACGTTAGTATTTTTGGAAGACATCAAGTGGCAGCTTATCTGTTTGAGCAGCTTGTGGGTTTTCGGCAACAAGTGGCAGACTCTTCATGAGCAGCTTGTGTGCTTTAATATTCTTTGAAGACAGCAAGTGGCGGTCTCTTCATGATGAGCTTGTATGTTATTGACACCTTTGAAAGGGAGCAAGTGGCGGCCTCTTTATTTGAGCAGCTTGTGTATCCCCAACAATAATGTCTACTCAGCAAATGGCATCCCTTTCGGAAAAGTCCCGTGGGGAAGTTTGTTATTTTATCCTTTTCAAGCGATATCTTGGTTAAAGAAGAAATGTGTTACCGTTCTTGGTAAAATTCAGAAATCAGAGATGTTTATCTCCAGCCACAGTGCTGGTGTCAGTCATTTTGTTTTCCAGTCACAGTGCTGATGTCAATCATTTTCCAGTCTCAGTACTGATGTTCATCATTTCCTTTCCCAGTCACAGTACTGATGTCAATCAAATGCTTTTCCAGTCTCAGTACTGATGTAAATCATTTCTTTTCCAGTATCAACACTGATGTAAATCATTCAAGAGTCTCTCATTTGAAGTCTATGACTCTGTTTCCCCAGTGGAGTTACAACCTCTTCCTCTGTGGGATTACTGTGTAATGTGCTTGGTTTCTCCAGCATAGTCTGTCTCGTATGGCGTTATTCCCCATAAAATTCAGAGCATTACAGTCATATCATATCATGAACATAATCGCGGTATCTTAAGGCCAAAAATTGTGTATTCTATATTTAAGTCCCTTCAATCTCGTCGAAATGAAGATCCCAATCTTCATATCTCCAGATAGAAGAAACTTAAATAGGGGCAGCTGTTGTACCCCAATTTTTGACCTAAGATCCCATTTTTATTTTTGCATTTTTTAAGATAAGTCAAGGTCACTAAATACGGTCGGTTTTAACCTCTCACCTTCGAGCGTTGACTATGCGAAGATTGTCAAGTGTTTTGAACATTTTTAGCCTATGCATCACTAATTTCTAATCGCATACAAAGGTGTATGTTCATGTTTTCTTTTGCGTCATGTGCAGAGACAGGTTTGAATCAAGAGCATCAGGTGTCGCGCCTCGATTAAGGTTTTGAGTCTCCCAAGCCAGAAGTACGGTTGATTGTGGATTCTCGAAGACTGATTCATCAAGGCACAACCGTTGCACCCTTAATTTCGCCCCTAATATGTTTTAGTCGCACTTTCATATCATATTTTGTTATTTGGTCACGATCACTAGTAAATATCTTCATTCATCACATTTTGCATCATTAGTCATATTTAAGTTGATCGGAAAAAGTCAGTTTAAATCAAAGTTTGCATCGTCTTTCAGTTGTAAAATACCCGGCATTTTGCTTCATGCATTTTTATCTATTTATTCATTTGTTGCATTGCTCCAAGTTGTTTATATGTCGATAATAAAAATATTTTGGTTTTATAGACAGACTGTTAAAAGCGATTCGACACTATGCGGAAAAGTAGCGAGAAAATATTTCAAGTTTTCACCTTTTACCGATCGTTTTATGAATCTGCACTTCGCGTAGATTATGACGGTATGCTCGCTTTATTTTTTGGTATAGTTCGAAGTCTCGTTTTCACCTTAAACGTCTGTTTAGTCTGATATTTTTATTATTATTTTATTTTTGATTTTTGATTTCTTGAATATTTTTTCTTTAATCTTCGTGACATGTAGATTATTTTAATATGTTCATTTTATTTTTTCGGATAAATTTTCGTCCGATTTTTATCGTTTTCGGTCATTTTGTGTCTTTATTTTTTATTCATAAAATATTCAAAAAAAATCATTTTAAATTGAGTTTTTTTATATACTTTCAAGTTTCATTTTTATTTTTTGTCATTAAAGGGCTTTTAGTCGCAAAAATATCTCCCTCCTATTTTTCAATCACCACAATCTTTCCCTCCACAATCAAAAAACTCCCGCCTGCATACATCCAACACTCACACTTTCCCTCCTCTCTTCACTCAACACAGCATCCTTTATCTTTATCTCATTAACCTTTCTACAACACACTTTCCTCTCACTATCTAGCAAATCACTTCCCTCAACTCCCATCAAAAAACAACACAAAACCTACATACTCTTCCTTTACTCCACTGTCTCCTCTTTCCACACATCACAACCAACATCTCTCATAACTCAAACACAAAACAACACACAAAAAACATTTCTATACAACTCCAAGAACTCTTGTTACCAACAAACGGGCAACGAGCAACGAGCAAGTAACCTTCAATTGAAACCAAGAACTAGAAATCACCGATTTCAGATCTGAGCCAACAAGTTATTCACCAAACAAAGATGGGAAAAGAAAGTAACAGCAGCACTTTTTCAGTGTTGAATTTGCTGAATCAAACGGTTTCAGAGCCTCACTATCTCTTCCATTTCTTAACCTTCTTCTCCTATATAATCGTTCGCTGCTCCGCATCGCAAGTTTTAGCGCCTCACCTCATTCAGATTCTCATTCGTCGCGAAATACAAACGCTCTTGGTTTTCGCTGTTTTGGCTTTCATCAAGGGTATTAGAGAAGAGACATGGGAAGCCTTCATAGCTGAAGCACTTTTCATTTCCAAGATTTGTCTTTTTATCCTTACCTTTACAATGGATCGCCGCATAGCCGTTTGGTATACTCTTGTATTTTTAGTTATACATGTACTGACACAACCCCTTCATCTTTGCTTCTACTCACCAAACCGTTCTCACCATCAACACAGTCTTCCGTTTCACCTTCATCACCATCAACACAGTCTTCCGTTTCACCTTCATCACCATCGATTCACCACCGTCAGCCATCGATACACCACTATGCCGTCGATTCTCCCTCGTCATCCATCATTCTCCACCGTTTCACCAAAAATAAAGAATGAACCTCAACAACAAGCACCAGGGCAGTAGCAACACATCGCAATCCTCTCCTCACCGAAACCCGCTCCATCGCCACTGTCAATGCTATCCACCATCAATTTTCTGCTTCTGCAATTTCCGGTGACAGTCAACCATTTACCTCACCTCTACTCTCCACAAGCTAATTCCCTCTCTCATCTCTATACCCATGCCACGAATCAACAAAAGTTATCCTTTCAAACTAATTTTGGTGCATCCATACAGTCTAATGCATTTGGAAGTACTGTTGCAGGACACGCGATGCGCGGTGGGCCAACTGATCAAGCAAAGAACTTTGTATTCTCAAATGCACTCTCTAACCCCATTCCACCGCATCCTCGTTCTAACCCGACCCACAACAAAACCCAATCCACACACCGTCCGCGAGTTTACCACCGCTCCAGTTTCGTCATTCGCAAGCCCATCACAATCCCTCAATCTTCAACACATAACAACCTCCCTCCGACCGGATTCATCTGTTTCGCGACAACATTCTTCCTCCGATAACCACCTCGCAAGCACAAGCTCTCGCCGCCTTGAGATCTGCAGACAGAGGAATGGGGAGAAGAAGTCAGGTTTGGCGTTGGAGAGAACAGAAGACAGTTGGGGCCTTCAGATCATGGGGTGGTGTTGTTGTGTTGGTGTTAGAGAAAAGGAGGAAGGCACATGGGTCTGGATCTGAGAGAAAGAGAAATCCTTGCTTTCACAAAGAAGAAGAAATAAGGACATTGTTTCTCACTCTCTAATAATATATAATAAGGTATGCTTTTATTCTTATTTTAATTCAATGCCACGTGTCAGCTATCAATTGGCTAATGGAAAAATTTGAAAAAAATCTAGTAAGAAGGCATCAGCTCCGCCTGGGGTGCTACAATAATTTTTTTACTATTATTATTTTTTATGGTAAATTAGGGTTAATCATTTAGTTTGGGCCTTGAGCCATAATTCCTATCTTTTTACTAATCCACCCCATTTATTCATTTGACACCCCACGTTTTATTAGTTTAGTTTTCATAATTTTTCTTGACTTTATTATCTTAATTTCTTAGTTTATTTTTTTTTCTAGAGGGCAACCAAACGATGATGTTATAATTAATTAGATAAATTATTAGTTTAAATTTAGAATTAATTTAGTATCTTTTAGAATTGTGATTTATGTTTAAAATTAATTTAGTAATCTTAGAATTTTAATTTAGTTTAATAAAATATTTTTAGTTAATTATTTAATTATATTCTCTTCCATTTGTATTTGATAGTCTTTGTCATTTTTAAATTAAATTTCTTATTGCCTCTTTGTCATTATTTGTTTATTTAGATTTATTTTCTTATGGATCCGTGAATGCTTGTGCTTTGATTATTGTGCTTTCATTGCTTAAATTCCAAGGGAAATATTTTAATTTTGTTGACTTCACGTCATCAAATACATCTCATCCGATCATGCGAATAGCCTCATTCATTTTTTGCTTGTTTACTATTTTTCCAAACTTAAGATAATTTTCCCGAAAGATTCAATTTTTTTAACTCACACCTTTTAAGTCAAAACTTCGACACTAGGTCGTCGCATTTTCAAAATCTCGTCCATACCCATTTTTAGCCAAACGAACCATTTTTATCAAACAAACAATTTTAACCAAAAAACAGATATTTCAAAAGGTTCCTGCGGAGTACCGCAGATGCATTGGGTGCTAATACCTTCCCATTGTATAACCAACCCCCGAACTCTCGATCTCTTTCAAAAACGCATTGTATTTTATTACTTTTAAGTATTATTTTACATTGCATATTTTAGGGTTTTATTTCGCTCTTTTCCCTTTTCCCTTGGAAATAATAAAGCGCGGTGGCGACTCTTGCTTTTGTGAGTCAAGTTAATTAATAGCTTGATCTCCGATTTTCACCGCTACACTGGTAAGTGTCTCAAGGCTAAAGATTTTCACTACTTGTTAGACAGTCAATCAAAAGCTAACTGGTTGCAAGGTTAAGTAAATGTCCTTTGAAGGGAGAACCATGCTGGCAAAAACTGTCATATAGGCAATACCTACCTATGCCATGATGAGTGTTAAGGTTCCTATCTCTACCCTGAAGTTTATCCAAAAAAATCAAAGAAACTTCATTTGGGGGATGATAAGTGTTGTACCCCAAACTTTTCCCTCCCTTTTCTTCAAGACATCTCTCACAAAAAATTCTCAAATGCTCAAGGATACTCAAGAGTTGATCAGATAAGCTTACCTCCTAAGTACTGGGTCCACAACTAGGATTTTGGTTTTCTCAAGGAAAATTGGATTTCTAATGCCCCAAGTGACTCTCATGATTCATCATAAGTCTCCAAGAATTCTCATACCAGGTTTCAAGTCTTGCATCACAAGTTTGCCTAGTCAATTGCTCAGATGACTAAAAGTCAATTGTATTGGTTAAAAAGTCAAATGTGGTCAATATAAAGTCAAACTTCAATATTTTTTTGTCAACATCAACATATTGAAGTGATATTCACGATTTGATAAAGGGTTGATCATAATTCCTCAAGGAAAACATTCAAATCATCAAAGGGGCAAAATTGTTAAAATTGGGGTTTTGACTGAGAATGACTGATCATTGACTTTTGACCTAGTACATGACCTAATGACTTGAAGCATGATCTCAAGGATAAAACACAATATGTTGACCTAATTTCATGGCTCGAATCATTTCTAAAGATCAAGTGATTGATAGTTGAAGAATTAAGATCAATTGATGAAAAGTCAACTGTCACACAAAAGTCAAACTTTAACTTTTTGGTCAACATTGAATTTCAAAGATTAAGAACCATCAAGACATTCAAAATTATCGATCTTGGTCATCAAGAATCAACAAAGTCAACAAAAAGTCAAGATTTCCAATACTTAGAAAAAAATTATAAGTGTTTTGACCTTGATAAATTCACTACTTCATGACCATTTTTCACTAAGATGCAAGATGATTCAAGGAAAATTTTTAACATGAAAGTTATAGAGCTTGATGAATTCTACAACTTTGTCCTTGATGGTTGATGTCCAAAAAATGCCTGGATTAGGAGATATAGGCCCATGAAGTCATGATATTTTTATCAAAACACTTAGTAAAATTTTCAACAAGTTTGGTCAGATTTTTGTTCCAACTTCTTGGTAATTTTTCACCAAGTTCCAAGTTGATTTAGCCAAAGTGATCAACATGAAGGTTGTATACAACGTTTCAATCTTTCCAAAATGTCCAAGAACTTTAAGATATCATTTTTTAGATAAGAGATTCGAAGACTTGAAGTTGGCATGATAAACTTGAATTACAAGTCATTTTGGTGAAGAACACATAATCCAATCTTCATGCTATGCTGCATAATCTTGCTTTGCATGCCTCTTAACTTACAAATCTCATCATAATTAAATGTTTACACACACTTTTGAGATATGATCGAAGTGGTTAAGGCATTATCCAATCCATTTTTCCATTTTTAGAAGAAAGGCACCATTGCCATTCACATAAAGCAAGCTTTATACACAATGTCAACTTCTTGAGCCTCTCACTTTCTCCCTCTGCACACACTCAACATGTATGCTCAGAAGTAACTTGTCTACAACTTCTAACCACCCTATGAGCCTTTGAACCATTGCATGAGACCATGCCTTGGCAAGTTGCTTCAAAATCAAGTCTCAAAATCATAACATGCTGTCTTGATTTTCTGATTACTTCAAGCCCTCAAACTTTTTCTCTATAAATAGAGAGTTTATTTGCAGCTAACACGTGAATTGATAGCCCTCAAAACACCCTCATACTCCCTCAAATCAGAAATTGCATCAAAACTCCATTTTGTGGAAACTTCTGACCTTGAACACCAAACTCTTAATCTACTCATGCATTTTCCATTTCGATCATTCAAACATCATCTATACACCACATATAAGTGATCCAAACACTTGAACCACTTCTGTAATCCCCCCATCACCATTCACCATTTTCAAAACTCAACTCTGCAACTTGACTTGTCCAGAAAGATTCAGACACTTTCATCACAATGTAAGCATTGCAATAGCTTCCTGGGAGTTCAGTGAAGCTATCTAGATCATCATAAAATCTCCAGGAGGGCTCCAGCTTCAAACATGATTCTCACTTTTGAGGTAATTTTTCTAAACTTTGAACTTTCTGTACAAGCATCATTAATGTTTACTTTCTGAATAAAAAAATGTAGACATCATTTCCCGGAAGCTAACCATGTGCTTACATTTCATTTATCTTGCCTGAGTGATGAGAATTTTGGATTTGAAGTTTCTGAAAAAATTAGGTTTCAGTTTGGTACTAAAAAAAATTCATCTTAGTCTTTGATCTTTAGCTTTTAAAAGTTATATGATTGAATTCGTGGTGAAAAAGCAAGCAACTTTCATGTTTACATTTTTAAAAATGGTTAAGAAATGAAAGAGTTACAGAATTAAAAGGGAGTTGTTGTTCTTGGTGCGCGCGAGGAAGAAGAAGATAACTTGTTCAAATATTCAGGAATGAGTTTGTAATATATTTATTAGTTTGTACTTTAACTACCA
This sequence comes from Vicia faba, assembly GCA_948472305.1. Lineage (NCBI taxonomy): Eukaryota > Viridiplantae > Streptophyta > Magnoliopsida > Fabales > Fabaceae > Vicia > Vicia faba. Next base: position 1,132,065,711 of record OX451735.1, read on the forward strand.
GATGTATCACCACCTCAATGGTTAAAGCGCACGCCTGTGACTATATGGACCTGGGTTCGAGTCCTAGTGGTACCCTTTTATTTGTTTCGCATTTATTTTTTTCAGATTCAATGCACACAAGCTTAAGACGCGCACGCTTCACCCACCTTCATCATCCTCTGATCTTCCTATATCCAAAATGGATAGTCCAGATGCAAGCACCCACCATGAACCATCAAAGGCTGGCCACACTGGAACCTCAATCAGGCGCATGGACCTCCTTGACTTGGGCCTTTTTTTTTTGTTTTTACTTTTTATACTCCCCTTTTTACTAACTCATAGGCCCATTTTTATTTATTTTTATTTTTTCTTATTCAACAAAAAAAATTAGCTTTGGGCCTAGCATTCTTTTTTTTACACCCTCCAAATTCATTTTACTAACGCCAGGCCCAATTATTTTTTTTATATTTTCTTTTCTTTTATTTATTTATTTCATTTAATACAAATACAAAAAAAAACATAATTTTTATTTATATAAAAATTAGATTTAGGTTATTTTAATTAATTAATTTAATTATTGACAAAAATTGATTTGTTTTAATCAGCTTAATTTTGTTAGAATTAGGCTATATTTCAAATATCTTTTTCTAAATAAACTTTAAAAAAATATTTTCTAAATACTTATAATTATTTAGATTTTTCTTAATTTAATTTTGGCAATAAAAGATCACTTAATTACATCTTATTTTCTTATAAATAATTAATCTGTAAATAGAATTAGGTCTAATTCTTTATCTCACATCTTAAATACTTTCTAAACCAAGAAACAACAAAACATTTTTAAATACTTAGAAATTTGTTAGGGTTTTAGCATTTTCCCTTTTCACCATCTCCGTGCGTTTGTTTATCATTATTTTCATAGTTATGTAATTGCTTATGGATTGTAATAGCTTAATTAGGGTTTATTGCTTTCCTCCCCATTTCACAAATTTGTACCCTCCATTCCCAAAGTGTTGTAATAGCGTAGGACATTTAAATTCCACAATTTACCGTTTTCCTTATTATTGTTAGTAATTAGGATTTGTATGACAAGACTAAAATCAATCATAGCAAAACCCTAATTCAAGACGAATAATTGAATCAAACACACTTTTCATACTTACACTTCTAGGGTTAACCTCACTTGTTGCCTCAGATTTAAACAGTCATGTCCCTCGAATGTGGGACACTTTAGCAAAGACCCTCAGTTAAAAGATTGTAGTCCCTCGATGATCCTTCGATGTTGCCTTTGGTAAATGATCTTAGTCCCTTATGATAATTGCTAAAGTATCCTACGAGTGGCCTTCCATGACTGTACAATGACCCACGTATGTCCCTCACACCTAATGATATGGCTTCCTACTAAATAATGGTAGGTAAGAATCATCTAAAGGAGGAGGAAACGACCAAAGACTTTTTGAGTAGGTAGATCGCTCATAATTGCTTGCTCACAAACTAAAACAATCTCCACACTTTACACTTTCAAAACAACCATTTTCAAAACACTTTTCAAAATAAACATTTTGTATACATTCTCAACGATACAAGAATAATTACAAAATTGCCTTACATTGGCATTTTCAAAACATCTTTCCAAACATTCTCCTTCAACAAATATTTTCAAAACAAACATTTTGTATACATTCTTAACGATACGAGAATCATTACAAAATTGCTTCACTTAGGCATTTTCAAAGTGTTTTCAAACATACACAAACACAAAGCATTTTCAAAGTGAGCTAGAAATTAAGAGCCCGTAGATAACTATGGATGAAAAGGGTGCTAACACCTTCCCATTTCATAACCTACCCCACGAACTCAAGAAAATTCTCAAAAGGTCTTTCCTGTTCTTTTCACCCTTTCCTTTATTGGATAAAAGAAAAGTCGGCGGTGACTCTTGCTATTCGCAACACTTGCAATAAAAAACCTCAAGTCAGTTCTCCCACCGTATTACAGAATTGGCGACTCTGCTTGGGAGATTAAAACTAAAAGTGGGGTTACCTTAAGAGCTAGATCACCTTTATTGCTTTACTTGTTTTCCTTGTTTGCTTTATATTTCTGGATATGCTTGGGTTTGTTTCTTATATAGATCATATACCCGGATCTGAGGCATTTTAGGTAAGTAGCAACAGATCGTGGAGACTGTATGTCATACACCAATATGGTTGAATCGATGGCTACTGTAGCCGTAGAAATGTTAAGACTAAGCCATTGGATTGACTTGACTTGTACATATCAAAATAAAAATCGCCATCGCGCTTTATTGTTTCCAAAGGAATGAGAAAAGAGCGAATAACCCAAAATGAGGGGGAAAGATTCAAGTTAAGGGGGTTGGTTATACAAAGGGAAGGTATTAGAATCCTAAACATCTATGGTACTCCGCAGTAACCTCTTCGTAAAATCTGTATATTTTAGCTATAAAGTGTTGTATAAAAAACATATGGTGGAGGTGAGAAAAGAATACAGTTTTTTATGATTTTCGCACCCGCCGCAGTTGTGAACCTTTAGTGCCTACGTACCACCTTCCGTGCAATAGGGGATCAGGGTACACGTAGTTCCTCTTTAAAATTTTAAAACAAGTGTGTTGGTTAATTTTATGAGATAAGACATCATCGTCATTGTCCGTGTAGAAAACATACTTACTACCCACAATCATGAGAAAGAATAATTTGCATCATCTCAAAGTGGAGGATATGGTTTGGATTTTAAAATCAACAATGCCTCACTGAACACCCAAGTGGAAAATATCTTTCTTCATTACACATTGTAGAAGTATAGTTGTTTACATCACTACAATGATTCACAAGAGTCTAATCTTTTGAGAAAAGTTTTTAAAGCAAATGTCAAAGTGGAAAAATGGTTTGAATGAGATTGATTGACTTTTAGTCTTCTCACAAAAAATGTCAATGTATTATTAAGTTGATTAAAGTTTGTTTATGAAAATGTTTTGAAAATGCATGGACCTAAGTCCAAGTTTATTATGAAAGTAGTCCAAGTTTAGAAACAAGAAGAGTTTTCAAAAGGAGGGAGAATATTTTTGAAAATAAAGAAGATGGGAGGAGAAGAAGGGACTATCCTAAAGCATAAGGTAAAAGCTAGGGAGAAGAACCATCTAACCAACAAGAAGCCAACACTTGACATTATGAGTCAAGATAGAATTCCCATTCTTTGGATTGAAACTAAGCAAGGATACTAAACCTCTTGAGAAGACCAAACTTCAAATGTATTAAGTCTTCACAAAAATTGGGCAGAGTAACGGTTGTATAAGGGTGAATTCCATATTATAGACAAAGTAATCACAATAACTTGCACACAAAACAAATAAGAAACCCAATGTCTTGAGGTAAACCCCAAGAACTTCATACAAAATATTAATTAAGGTCACAAGGTCTCCAACATAGGTCGAGGTCTCTAATCTAAAGTCCAAGAAGTCCAATACTCCATAATGCCAAGGATAGTAACCAAATAGTCCAAGTATCATTAGTGTTTTTTATGGTTCATGTTGATTATTAAGTATCTTCAAAAGGAAAATAAAAGCTCAAGTGAGCAAAATAAAAATGGCATAAAAGTAAATGCTCAAGTGAGCAAAGATGATAATAGCATGAAATATAAATGCTAAAGTAAATGGTACATAAAGTAAAGAACATAAAATAAAAGTATAAAATAAAGTCAATTGTTAGAAGTTAATGGTTAGTTAGATGTCCATCTTGAAACTTGCATTTAGAACTCATTATAGGATTGGTATAACCAAAGCCTCTCAACAACAAGTTGCATTTGCTTTTTGTCAAGTATATCATCCATTTTAATAAACCTCAAGGCAAAATTTAATGATCAACGATGTTTAAGTGATCCGCATAGACCAAAATTGATGAAGATCCATTGGAGGATTGGTAGAACCAAAGCTTCCTAACAATGAATCTCGAGGTTATTGGATCAAAGGGTTCAAATTAACATACTTGGGCTTGCAAACATAGGTTTGGGACACGAATGATCATTTACTCGAATCGGGATAAAATTTAGCGTTATGTTAAGCAATCATAAGTGGACTTATGTAGAAGTCGCACTTATTTTAAGGCCGGTCAATAGCAATCTATGTACTTCATGTTTGGATAAATGATATAGAGATCATCATCCCATAACATGTATCACAAATAAAAAGAAAGGGATAAGATGAAGAGGGAGGGGAATGATAACCTAATTTGGATCACTACCTCAAATTTCTTTCATCTTTAAATTCAATCATTTATCTAGATGGATTAAAGTACTAAACATATCATTAATACAAAGCACCAAAAATGAATTAAATAATTCACTCTTTGGTAGATTTGAATCGATGAACATATATCCAACTTCATCTACACCCAAAGTCCATTGAATTTAAAGAGAAATTGGACATTTAAAATTGTAATCCAAATCAACAACCAAAGGGAGTGAGTAGAAAAATATTTATGGATCAAACCAGACTCGAAACAAGGCAAAAAAAACATTTTGGCACTGTTACAATCGATTGCGCTCAGACAGCAATCAATTGCATCAGTGCATTTTTTCAAAAAAATTCTAAATACTTCTGTGACAATCGATTGCACTATTACATCAATCGATTGCACCCTGTTAAAATTAGAAAATCAACATTTTGAAAAGCCAAATTCTTGTTCGAACTTTCCATCAAACACCTTATGATCATGGATTCAATTGAGCACGAAAATTCCATCAAATTATGAGAAAATAGCACCAATGGAATCACAAAACAATGCTCAATGAATCAAACCCAAAGATCAACAAGAGATCACATTGTGAAAGATGAAAAATACAACTTACCAAAGGTAGATCTAGAGAATTATCAAAATAACTTCAAGAATTTGCTTCAATTCAACCCGAAGAATCAATTGCCCAAGCTTGGATGTAGAGAATTGATGAAGAAAAAGTGTTTGGATGAAGGTTTAGCTCAAAGATTAGTAAGCTTCAATTTAAAGCTTACTAACTTTTTGAAAATGGAGCTTTGAGTGAATTTGGTAAATGGAGAGAATTGAGAGATTTTTTAGCAAAGTGAGTTTGGCTATCAAAAGCTTGAAATTTGAATGAGATGAGGGCTCTATTTATAGAGTTTAGGCTTGGGATTAGTGGTGGTTTGGAGTTTGGTTTGGGAAATGAAATTAGGCCTGGTAATTAATTCTTGCAGTCAAAATTTGAATTAATGATATATCTTTCAAAAATTGGAGCCAAAATTTGAATTAATGAATATTTTATCAAAAAAAGAAAAATTGGTGTCAAAGTTTGAATTAATGATATATCTTTCAAAAAATGAAGAAAAATTGGAGCCAAAATTTGAATTAATGATACATCTTTTTTAAAAAATGAAGAAAAATTGGAGCCAAATTGACAAGCTTGAAATTGCTGATTTATTTTCAAAATTTCACTCTGTGCAATCGATTGCATCAATGTTTTTTTTCAAAAATTGCACAAAATGCTTTTTGTGCAATCGATTGCACTTTTAGAGCAATCGATTGCATCAACGAAAAAAATGAATTTTTAATTATTTTTCTTTGCAAATAGAGATTTTAGGGAAATAATACCGGAAAACCTTATTTGTCAGATGCTTTGACTCGGTACCTATAAAACACAAATATACAAAGACAAAGACAAAGACAAAGACAAATATTTTTTATATTTTGATAAGAAGTTAGTAAACAACACACATACCAAATATACCACCAAGGTTCTTGGAGATCCCTCAAGAGCAAGAATTAAAAAGAGAAAGAACCAACCCTAATGTGATTTTGTTGAATTGAATTGATATGATATGATGAAGAAATCTTAGGGGCAAAAATTGGGGTACAACAACTGCCCTTATTTAAGTGTCTTCTATCCAGAGATACAAAGGTTAAGATCTTCGTATCGACGCAATTGAAGATACTTAAATATAAAACAAGCCCTATTTTTGGCCCTAAGATACCATGAAATGCTTATGGATATGAATGCAGATGAATAAGTCTAAAGGGACGCAAGACACCATTGGGGATGTAGCAAAGGAAACAAAGATTAAAAGAGAAACCCGACCAGGAAAATAAATCACTAGTGAGAAAAAAACCTGACTCTATTGGGGTAAAGCCCAAAGAGGGGACAAGGTAGCATCAACTCAAATATTGAGGAGAGACAGTATAGGATAAAAGTGATCGACAGATAACTGTGAACTACCAACTTAATAGTCGAAGGTAGAAAACTAATAAGATACCGACTCATAGATGACGATAGACTACCAACTCAATAGTTAAAGGTAGAAGATAAAGAGATACTGACTCACAAATAACGGTAAACTACCAACTCAATAGTTAAAGGTAGAAGATAAAGAGATACCGACTCATAGATGACAGTGAACTACCAACTCAATAGTTAAAGGTAGAAGATAAAGAGATATCGACTCATAGATGACGGTAAACTACCAACTCAATAGTTAAAGGTAGAAGATCAAAGAGATATCAACTCATAGATGACGGTGAACTAACAACTCAATAGTTGAAGGTAGAAGATCAAAAAGATACTGACTCACAAATGACGGTAAACTACCAACTCAATAGTTGAAGGTATAAGATCAAAAATATATCGACTCATAGATGACGGTAAACTACCAACTCAATGGTTGAAGGTAGAAGATAAAAAAGATACTGACTCACAGATGACGGTAAACTACCAACTCAATAGTTGAAGGTAAAAGATCAAAAAGATACTGACTCATAGATGACGGTGAACTACCAACTCAATAGTTGAAGGTAGAAGATTAAAAAGATACCGACTCACAGATGACGGTAAACTACCAGCTCAATAGTTGGAGGTAGAAAATTAAAAGATGTTGACTCACAGATGACGGTAAACTAACAACTCAATGGTTGAAGGTAGAAGATAAAAAAGATACCGAATCACAGATGACGGTAAACAACCAACTCGATAGTTGAAGGTAGAAGATAAAAAAGATACCGACTCATAGATTACGGTAAACTACCAAATCAATGGTTGAAGGTAGAAGATTAAAAGGATACCGACTCACATATGACGGTAAACTACTAACTCAATGGTTGAAGATAGAAGATTAAAAAGATACCAACTCACAGATGATGGTAAACTACTGTGATACGGCGGCAGAACCGACTGTTAATATTGGTTTGTGTTTTTTGTTTGCAAATGTTGCGGTAAGAAAGAGTCGCCACCGACTTTTATTTTATCCAACAAAGGAAAAGGAAAAAGAACATAAAAAACCTTTTTCGAGATGTTTCTGAATACGGGGGGTAGATTATAGAAAGGGAAGGTTTTAGCACCCTTTCTATCCATGCTTTTCCATAGGCTCTTAGGTACTTGCTCATTTTGAAAATTGCTTATGTGTGTTTTGAAAAATTTTTGTTATACTTTGTTTTAACCCTTGTTTCTGTCCTCAAGAGTGTTACGAAGTTATTTTTGAAAACTTTGTTTGAAAAGTGTTTGTGGGAAAAAGTTTGTTTGTTTGAGCAAGTACCTAGGAACTAATCTACCTACTCGAAAAAAGTCTGTTCGTTTTCCTTTTAGACAATGTTATCCCATTAGGAATAGGTAGCACCGTCGTTGGAGTTTTTAGGGACATTCGAAGGGACAAATACGATCACAAAAGCAGTGTTTAGGAAATGTTACTAATCATCCTAAAGCCTTAAAGATATTTTTCCGAGGCAACATCCGAATGGGTCACTTTAGATCTTTCGGGGCTAGAGGGCAACCACTAACAAACCCTATACTTCATGACCATTTATCGAAGGCAACCGGAGTGGAGTAAACCCTAGGAGTAAGCATGTGCGAGTGTAATTTTCAGTTAATTTATCTTTGCACATTTAGGGTTTTCTTCTGTATTAATGTTCAGTTAGTCTTTCCATACAATCCTATTAACATACATCTAAGCAGTTTATAGTTTGCAGAATTAAAAGTGAGAAAGTTAAAGTCCTATCTATTATAAGGCTTTTGCAGATACATAATTATCTTGACTGAAAATAAAAATGCAGAAATTTAAAACCCTAATTAATCTAATACAACCTCGAAACAGTTACAATAATAATAAAAGGAAATTAAAAAAAGTGTGCGGCGAATTAAATGCGAGAATAATTTAGGAAACCTAAAAAATCTAATGGAAAAATATTTAGATTAGTTTTTGAGAAAAAAATAGGTTATGTACAAATTAAATCCTAATTTCTAATTATTGTTAATTATATAAAAAATAATTAAATTACCCTAAATTAAATTAAACTAATTAATTATGGAAAAAAATATTTTTATGAAAAAAAATGATTTTTATGTTTTTTATGATTTTTTTATTTAATAAAAAAAAATGATTTTTGTTATTTTGTAAAAAAGGAAAATAAGTAAATAATAAAATAAGAAATAAAGAGAAAAGAATTAAATTGGGCCTATATGAGCTGACTGAGGGGTGTATGTTGAATTGTTTAAGCCCAATAGCTGGTCAGCCCAATCCTTGTGTGGGATCTAGTGCTTCTCCCTTCTGATGGTGTACCATGGTCTTTAATGTGTGGGACGTTGAATCTGATTGGAGACGAATCCAATGGCTGGATAGCTGGAGTGTATGGTGAGCGCTTGGAATGGGTGGTGCACAAGATCTGCATGTAAGCGTTAAGAAAATAATAAAATGCTGGGACCTGGGATCGAACCCAGGTCGTCCCCCTCAATACCACGCGCGCTTAACCAACTGGGCTACATGTTCTATTTGTTAGTATAATAAAAGCAATATATATTATATAATGAAAAGTCAGTGCATTAAAAAAACGCGCGAGATTCAAACAGGCCAATGGTAGTTAGACACGTGGGCTTCTTCTTCTCTGGTTCGTTGTCTTAGGTTATGGACTTTTACCTACGGACTTCTTCCATGGCTATAACCCTATATTTTTCAAAAATTAACAGCAAGCATGATAAATTAATTCCAAGTACATGGATCAACTCGTCTTGATGCCACGAGCATCATGGTACCCTTTTCTTGGGCCAATTTAACTTGTATGGAAAAACACTAAAACGGCACGGCAAATCCTAACAATGGTGATCATCAATATACGCATCAAAATGCAAAATTAATTAAACCAAACCATCCCAAATGATGATACAAACACGATGCTATGCTTAAAAGTAATTAATCATGCGTAAATTGTAAAATTAAAATTAAGTTTGGATATGAAAACCGTGTGTCTGTAAGTTGTGTTTTTGGGCTTGTGGAGGCTTGCAATTGATCGTGTTAGCTTCTGGGAAGGTCCGGGAATCGATTGGTAGTCTTAGAATTACTTGAATTATCCTCTAAGCTTGAAACTGATCCACACTTTTTCTTCAAAAATTTGAGTTTTGTTTGGGGTTCTCACGCCTGCCAATCCTTGTTCTTGCGCATTGGTTATGTTCAGTATATATACTAGAGCATATTAGGTCAACAAAAATGCTTTGTATATTTGATAATCATGGAGATTTGATTTGATTTTTCTCTTGTATGATATGTTTCCAAAATAGGCCTAATCATGCCATCTTTGTTCTAATTTTCTCTTGCACGATTTGATATGCTATGCCAGCTTGATTGGATTGTGATTCCTACAAAAATCAGATTAAAACCAATCCTTTTATATTTTTTGCAATTTATTTGATTTAATTTGAATTTTAAATATTAAAAAATCAAAATAAAATAAATAATGAAGCAAATAAAGTGTAGATACTGATTTGGGTCGTGGACCATGTCACAAACAAGATTCAATCATGAAAAACTAGGTGCATTTGACAAAAAATGCACTTTTGAGCACATTTGACTTTTGGCAATTTTTAAAAAATGGTCAACTTTGACAAGGCATATCTCCTCAAATTTTAACCCTAGAGAGGTGTTCTTGGACTTTTTAGAAAGATTAGGATGTCCCCTAAACAACCCTTTTGGTTTCATCTCAATTGGGTCTTCCATGTTCATGTAAGAAGCTTTGACCCAAAAGGTGTTTTTGTTGACTTTTCAAAAGGACCTATAATGTAGAAATTCATATCTTTTGATGAGTACATATTTTGAACTTGTGGGCTAAAGATGAGTTGTAGGGAATTGCATTCTATTCAAAATTGTAATTGGATGGAAAATTTGTGATAAAGTATGAAGAAGTTATGCTTGGTCAAAGTTTGGTTGACTTTTCCTAAGAAACCCTAATTTAGCAACTTTTGGATTTTGATGAATTTGGGGCATTCCTTGAGGAATAATGATCAAACCTTAATAACATGATGGATATCACTTCAAAATGTTGATGTTGACCAAAAATCTTTAAGTTTGACTGTATGTGGGCCACAATTGACTTTTGATCTATTACAGTTGATTTTCAAGCATCTGGGCAATTGACTGGGCAAACTTCTTGTGCAAGGCATGAAACTTGACATGGATGATATTGAGGACACATTAGCACCATGGAAAGCATTTGGGACCCTTGGAGTTCACATATCTTGATAAAAATGGAAACCCTAGTTTGAGGTACATTGCCTCGGGAGAGAGTTTGTCTGGTCAACTCTTGGGAATCCTTGAGCAAATTGAGGACCTCTGTGGGAATGTGTTGAGTAAAGTGAGAGGGAAAATTTTGGGGTACAATAGCTGCCCCTGTTCAATCTTCTTAAACCTGAGGATGTAGATTGGCTGTCTGCCTTTCATAATCTGAAGGTGGAAGATGATTGAACACTAGAGTGCCCAGAAATTTACATTCGTCTGAGATGGTGCTGGACTGTGTAGGTAGTATCAAGAATGGGCTTACAGATTCCATTTGGAGGAAATGACTAAAGGTCCCTGGAGATGGGCTTAAAGATGCCATCCAGAAAATATGACAGAGAATCGTCAGAGATGGGCTTAAATATGCCATCTAGAGGATTGTTGATTTCCTGAGATATTCCTTTGGAGAGAATTCGTATTCCTATCATTGAGGAGGAATCTGCTGAGGAATGTTGATCTCTGTCTTGGGAGAGATAGAATTTTAGGAGCTTCAGTTGTCTGTTACTCTACTGGGGAATCATCTCTTAGTCGAGGAGATGAAAATGAACTTCTATTTGGTCGTGCTCCAGACCTTTCAGTGATTTGCTGAGGATAATAAGACTGACTGCTATCTAGTCATGCTCCAGTCTTTTCAATCTCAAAAACCATTATCTGGTCGTGCTCTAGGTTTCACAATGTCTCTTGCCGCTATCTGGTCGTGCTCCAGTCTTCACAGTGTCTTATACCGTCATCTGGTCGTGCTCCAGGCTTCACGATGTCTTATACCACTATCTGGTCGATTCCAAGCTTCATAGTATTTTGGAGAAATTAAGATATTATCCGGTTGATTTCTGGGCTTCATATCTTGAATTTGAGATATACCACTATCTGGTCGATTCCAGGATTCGTAGTATTTTGGAGAAATCAAGATATTATCTGGTCGATTTTCGGGCTTCATAGCTTGAATTTGAGATATACCACTATCTGGTCGATTCCAGGATTCATAGTATTTTGGAGAAATCAAGATATTATCCGGTCGATTTTCGGGCTTTATAGCTTGAATTTGAGATATACCACTATCTGGTCGATTCCAGGATTCATAGTATTTTGTACTGTTATCCGGTCGTGCTCCAGGCTTCACAATATGCTGGGGAAATTAAGCTGTTATCCGATCGATTTCCGAGCTTCATAGCTTTTAAACTGGAATAGAAATCTTAGTATCGATTTGACTGAACCAGTGAAAGGTCTCGAGTTGTCTTCAACTGGGAGAGAAATCTTAGTGCCGATTTGACTGAACCCACGAGAGGTCTCAGATTAACTTTTACTGGCATAGAAATCAGGGGAATCTTAGCGGCGATTCGGCTGACCCGGACGAAAGTCTTAGAACATCTTCAACTAGAATAGAAACCTTAGTATCAGTTTGACTGAACTAGAGAAAATTTGTGAGAACTTCAACTGGGAGAGAAATATTAGTATCGATTTGACTGATCCCATGAGAGGTCTCGGATTAACTTTGACTGACATGGAAATCAGGGGAATCTTAGCGGCGATTTGGCTGACCTAGACGAAAGTCCTAGAACATCTTCAACTAGAATAGAAACCTTAGTGTCGGTTTGACTGAACCAGAGAAAATTTGTGATAACTTCAACTGGGAGAGAAATCTTAGTATAGATTTGACTGATCCCGGGAGAGGTCTCGAATTAACTTTGACTGGAATAGAAATCAGGGGAATCTTAGCGGCGATTTGGCTGACCCAGACGAAAGTCTTAGAACATATTCAATTAGAATAGAAACCTTAGTGTCAGTTTGACTGAACCAGAGAAAGTGTTGGAATATCTTCAACTGGAATAGAAACCTTGGTGTCAGTTTGACTAAACCAGAGAGAACTCATGAGAACTTGATTGTATGTTTCCCTGAAAGGTAAAGAGTTAGTCGTATGTAATGTCACAATGTATGAAATGTATTGAGTAATGATGTTCTCAAAATAAATAAGATTGTGCTGTATAATATGTATGCACATGCCATGATGTATGGATATGCAATGCTCTTGTGATATTCTCTAGCTGGGGAAAATAAATTTTGTACTGCTGCTGGAGAGTATAAGGAGTTGAGTTCTTTGTTTCCGCTAGGGATAATGACCGAATATTATTAGATGGAGATTTACATCCATTCTGCTCGAGAATATTTTGCCGAGAGAGACTCTATCTGAGAATAATCCTGCGGGGGAATGACTCTGTGGGGAAGAGAGATAATTTGTTGGAAGATCTGCTGATTTGGAGAAATAAACTCAGCTGGGGATGAACTTCCATTGCTGGAGATAATAGCTCTGTTGGAGATTGAGCTTCCGCTGTCAGAGAAATAAACTCTGCTCGGGAGAAAAATTTATAAACTATTTATGATTATAAAGCTCGGCTGAGGAATACAGACATCAGCTTTCTGAAGGAACCTGTTGGGGAAGGAATTCCTACTTTGGGATACAGAGGTCGGACCTTGGTTGTCTCGGCTCTGTGGGGAGTATAGGTATCACTGGCTTGTATGTGATAGTGACTTCGCTTCCAACTATCTCTGCCCCTTGTACCGTGATGGACGGGGTAACTATCGGTATTTAGGTTTTGTACCAGTTTCTTTGAGTTCTTAGTAATTGTCTTTCTGTTTTATATGCATATATTTGTGAACAGTAATCATATTCAAATGCATATGTCAAGAATAAAACATTGGACGTTTTTTTGCAAAACAAAACAGAAAACGGAAAAAACAAACACAAAGTTTTATACTCAAAATATGCTTTGTATTGATTTGAAATTTTCCTATAACAGGCGTTTTTTACAAGGAGGCTGACGCTCTAGTAAGAGAACGCCGCCGTAAAAATGGAAATTATTATAGAAATTGTGTACAAAAAGAAAACAGCTATGTGTAGTGATCCCATTGGGTTTCAATTCTGCTATTGCCCCTATGTCTTCGAGCATCTCATCACTTTGCTACTTGTCTGAAGCTGACTGGATTGATCAGTACCGTCTGATCGCAAGGTGATCCAATGGGACATAATGATACGCTTTAATCCATAATTTTTTCCTGAACCGCCCTTTCGGGTTTTCAGTCCCCCAAGATACCCTTTTTTGCCCAAGCCGCCCTTTCGGGTTTTCGACTTGCCGGGTGTACATATTTTTTTTCCATTTTTTATCCCTAATTTTTGCCCGAACCCTTTTGGTTCACCAGGATGCCCTTATTTTTTCCTAGGTATGTCAACCTTGCGGGTCTTTATTATGCGTAGTATCTTTTCACTATGTCCGTATTGATAGGGTGTGGAAGGTCGTCACCATCCATGGTGGTCAGAATCATAGCTCCACCAGAAAATATGTTCTTGACTACAAATGGTCCCTCATAGGTGGGAGTCCATTTGCCCCTGGGATCACCTTGCAGCAGTATGATGCGTTTGATTACCAGATCGCCTACTTGATACACTTGTTGTCTGACTTTCTTGTTGAAGGCCTTAATCATCTGTTTCTGATACATTTGACCATGGCAGACATCAGTAAGTCTTTTCTCGTCTTCGCTCAAACCCACATCCTTCATAATCCATAGAGAAGGGATCTGGACCTCAATGGGTAGGAAAGCCTCCATGCCATATACCAGAGAGTAAGGTGTTTCCCCTGTCGACATACGTGCTGAAGTACGGTACACATGAAGAGCAAGCAGTAACATCTCGTGCCAGTCTTTATATGTCACCATCATCTTCTGTATGATCTTTTTGATATTCTTGTTAGTAGCTTCAACAACCCCATTCATCTTCGGCTGGTAAGGAGAAGAGTTGTGATGTTGAATCTTGAACTGTTTATAGAGATCGATGATCATTGAATTGTTGAGATTGGTACCATTGTCCGTGATGATTCTTTCAAGGATACCATAACGACAAACCAGGTTATGCTTGATGAACCGTGCCACCACATTCTTAGTAACCGTAGCAAAGGAGGCAGCCTCAACCCACTTCGTAAAGTAATCAGTGGCCACTAGGATGAAGCGATGCCCGTTGGACGCAGTAGGTATGATCTCGTCGATCATGTCAATGACCCACATTGCAAAGGGCCAGGGAGCTGTCAAAACATTCAAGGGAACTATAGGTATATGCACCTTATCAGCGTAGATTTAGCACTTGTGACAGGTTCGAGAATGTTGATAATAGTAGGCTTCCATAGTGGACAGTAGTATCCTGCCCGTAGGATCTTCTTTGCCATGGAATGTCCACTGGAATGAGTGCCAGAGGTACCTTTGTGTAGGTCTGCCATGATCCTCTCTGCTTCGCTCTTGTCTACACACCGCAGTAAGGTAGAGTCATGATTGCGCTTATAGAGGATTCCATTGCTGAGGAAGAACTTTATAGTAAACCTTCTCAGAAATTTCTTGTCATTGACCGATGCCCCCTTGGGGTATTCTTGAGCCTCGAGATACCTTTTCACCTCATGAAACCAAGGTTTATCGGCTACCTCCTCGGAATCGATCTCACAGCAGTATGCCGGTTCATCCAATCTCTTAATAGTGATTTGGGGAGCTTCATTGTCCCACCTGACCTTGAACATTGACGACATAGTAGATAGCGTGTCCGCTAACTGATTCTCTTCTCATGGGAAATGTTCAAAGGTGATCTCTTCAAAATGCGGCAGCAGTGTCAGTACATGTTCTCTGTAAGGGATAAGGTTCGAGTGTTTCGTATCTCACTCGCCTTTGATCTAACTTATCACCAAAGCGGAATCCCCGAATACACTCAAGAACTTGATCCTTAGGTCAATAGCATCTCTAAGACCCGTGATACACGCTTCTTACTCTGCCATGTTGTTAGTACAGTTGAAACATAATCAGGAAGTGAACGAAGTATGACTGCCCTCGGGAGATATGATTACAGCACCAATGCCATTACCCAGTGTGTTTGAGGCTCCATCAGAAAACATAGACCATCAGGATCCTTCCTCAGGTCCTTCATCTGGTCCAGGTTCTTCACAGTCGGATACTAACATGATGTACTCATCCGGGAACTCAAAATTCATGGACTGGTAGTCATCCACGTCTTGATGTGCCAAATGATCAGCTAACACACTTCCCTTGATTGCTTTTTGGGTTGTGTATTAGATGTCATACTCGGTTAAGATCATTTTCCATCTTGCTATTCTTCCAGAGAGAGCGGGCTTCTCGAAAATGTACTTGATCGGATCCATCTTAGATATCAAAAAAGTAGTGTGGGTCAACATATACTGTCTCAGTCGGCGAGCAGCCCATGCTAAAGCACATCAAGTTTTCTCGAGCAGTGAGTATCGTGTTTCACAGTCGGTAAACTTTTTGCTAAGGTAGTATATTGCGTTCTCTTTTCGACCAGACTCGTCATGCTGCCCCAGCATACACCCCATTGAATTATCTAACACTGTTAAGTACATTATCAAAGGTCTTCCTTCTGTCGGAGGCATCAGAATAGGAGGATTTTGGAGATATTGTTTGATTCTGTCAAAGGCTGCCTGGAATTCGTCATTCCACTTTACCACTTGATCTTTCTTCAGAAGCTTGAAGATTGGCTCACAAGTAGCAGTCAGATGTGAAATGAATTGGGAAATGTAATTTAGGCGTCCCAAGAAACCTCTAACTTCCTTCTCAGTATGGGGAGCCGGTATCTCTTGTATGGCCTTCACCTTTGCGGGGTCTACTTGAATACCTTTATCACTTTTGATGAATCCAGAAGATTACCAGACCTTACCCCGAAGGTGCACTTGTTCGAATTTAACCTCAGCTTGTACGTCTTCAACCTATCAAACAACTTTTGTAGATGATCAAAATGTTCTACCTCAGTTTGAGACATGGCTATCATGTAATCAACGTAAACCTCTATCTCATGGTGAATCATGTCATGGAACAGAGCTACCATAGCTGACTGATAAGTTTCCCCAGCATTCTTCAACCCAAACAGCATCACCTTGTAGCAGAAAGTGCCCCACTATGTAAAAAAGGTTGTCTTCTCCATGTCTCCAGGTGCCATCTTGATCTGATTGTAGCCAGAGAAACTGTCCATGAAGGAAAAGATTTTGTGTTGTGCGGTGTTGTCAACCAGAACATCGATGTGGGGAAGCGGGAAGTCATCCTTGGGGCTTGCCCTGTTCAGGTCTCTGTAATCCACACACATTCGTACTTTACCATCTTTCTTAGGTACTGGAACCACATTAACAACCCACTGCAAATAGGAGGTGACAACTAAGAACCGTGCGTTGAACTGCTTCATAACCTCTGATTTAATCTTCTCTGACATCTCAGGGCGCATACGATGGACTATTTTCTTTACCGGAGGGCAGTCTTCTTTAGTCAGCAGACGATGAACCACTATTTCCGTGTCTAGTTCCGGCATGTCTTCATATGACCAGGCGAAGATTTCAACATACTCATGCAACATCTATACCAACCACTGTTTGACACTAAGCTCCAGATTTGCACCTATCTTAACCTCTTTTTTGTCTTCCTCTGTACCCAAATTCACTGTCTTAATCGGCTCTTCATGAGGTTATATGGCCCTTTCTTCCTGCTGTAATAGTCTAGCAAGTTCTTCGGGTACCTCACAATCTTCCTCACCTTCATCCTCGACTTGGTTGATCGGATTTTCAAAGTCATAATGAGCAATAGCAGAACTATTATCAATGAGATCCAGAGTGGATATGGATCTGCATTTGGATACGTGAGTGTGTGTAAGAGCATAATTGTATAGACAGAATAAAAGAAAAGAAAGACAGAGAGTGCAAAATTTGTATGCAAACGTCCAATGCTTTATTGATGTCATATGAAAATGAAACATGATAACCCTCACAAATAGAACCATTATTCCCCGGGTAAGACACATGGCTATAGAGTTTATATTGTTTTTAAATTACATATTCGAAAAAAATCAAAAAGACAATTACTCCTGAAAAAATGTAATCGGTACAAAGTCCTTGGCAGTCTAGTTACTGAGTCCACCGTTGGTAGTCGGGAAGATCCAGCTGTCAATGTCGGAATCACCATCACTGTCTTTAAGCGCATTGACCCCAGAATTGCTGATGCGTAGGGGAGGTCCTCCAGCCCGAGCATGACGAACAACCCTTTGAGCACCTGTAGTAAAGCCCAAATTATATTTTTCAGACTTGTAATGAATAACCGGGAGCTGACCCCAAATGGTAGACCCACCTTCTTCAACCAATGCTCGTGCATCCTTGAGAGAAGCCATCTTCAAGGGAGATTTGGTGACCTTCGGAGGACTGGTGGTAGCTTCTGCTGTAGCCATAATCTGAGGTACCTCTTCAAAGTTCTGGCAAGGAGTCTCGATGAACTCGCCATCCATCTCTACGTACCTGAAGGAGTTCAAGTGACTGATCATGTACTCCTCTTCACCATGCACAATGACAATCTTTCCTCTTACTGGGTACTTCAAAATTTGGTGGAGGGTAGAAGTAACAGCCCCAGCCCCATGTATCCAAGGGCGTCCCAACAAGCAAGAATATGATGGTTTGTTATGCATTACATAAAAAGTTGAGTCGAAGGTCTGGGAACCAACTTTGATAGGGACATCCACTTCCCCATGCACCATCCTCTTCGAACCATCGAAATCTCTCACTACTATATTTCTAGGCCTCAAGGTCACGCCTTCGCAGTCCAATCTGTCCAGAGCTTTTTTAGGTAGCACATTTAATGAGGAGCTAATATCTACCAAAACATGGGCCAGATTCGTTCCCCTGCATTCAACAGAAACATGAAGAACATCATTATGTTTCCTCCCCTTTGGTGTCAGATCCGCGTCAGAAAAACCCAAACCATTATCATCAGTCAGACTAGCCACACAATCTTCAAACTGATCAGCAAATGTCTCTTGTGGTACGTGAGCCGTCTTCAGAAACTTAACCAAAGCCTTCACATGGGCCTTGGAACACAACAACAAAGCTATCATAGAAATTTTGGATGGGGTCTTCCCCAGCTGCTCGACCATGTTGTAGTTGCTCTTCTTTATTATATTTAAAATTTCTTCCATTTATTTTTTGGAAGCTTCTGGTATGGTTACTGAATTGGCCTTTGTCAGGACAGGCTCAATCAGTATGTCTTAGGCCCGAGTCTCGACTGACTCGGTGATGGGAGGGTCAACAAGAGTGATTACTAGAATTGCAGTAGTAGTCTTGGGTGGAACCACAACATGAATGGTCACAGGATCGGTAGCAATCTTTGGAGGAGAAATATCAGGGGAGAACACTCTTCCACTTCTTGTTATTTTACTGGTTCCGGCAATATTGGCAATGTCGGAATCAGCGCTTTCATCAATCTTGTCTTTAATGGCCAGCATGTCCTGCTTGACGCCGTGGTAATAGACGTCGGCCCCATAGTTCCAAGGAATAGCTTTGTCCGAGGAGTATGGGATTGGCCCTGGAATGGTTATGATCAACGGAGTCACCTTTGGAACTGATGTAATCCTGACGGGTCTCTAAGCGGAGGCCCTGGGATGATTGGAGGAAATGGTTATGATAGCAATGTCTTCATAGGAAACAATCGGAACAGGGGTCTTCTCAAATAGAATCTCTTGGTCATCCATCGGGAGCTGAACACCTGCCTTCAACAAAGGGCAACCAGTCGGTAGAAATGAACAAAAGTGGCAACCTTCACCACAACTCGGAAATAAACCGGACTTCAACAAATTCCCCTTGATAATCATGAGTGGGGTCACCAATTCTTCCACATAAGTCACAAGCACATATTCTTCAATGACATTAACACCCCGACCATGTTTCAGCATAGGAGCAGTGATAACATTGGGAGTCTCCGGGGGATCAAATTCAATCTCTTTAGCATCAATCAGATCCTGTACTTTGTTCTTCAAAGTCCAGCAGTCATTGGTATCATGGCCTGGACTTTCCAAATGGTAAGCACAACGAGCATTCGGTTTATAGTAGGGAGAGGTGGTGTTCGGATTCTTCGGAGCTTCCCTCAGAGTAACCAGATTAGACTTCAGCAAATGAGGTAAAACCTGAGACAGCGTCATGTTGATCTGAGTGAACTGTCTAGCTGGTCTTTCTGCTCTTGGCTGACTGTTTCTTTGCTGAGCAGGTGCGGGTTTGGGAATCATAAAAGCCCCTACCGTCAGACGGCACTCAATTCGATTCTGATTCTTTTGGTTATAGACGGTACTGACTTCCTGTTTACCTACAAACGGCTTCCTTGCAGCACTAGAAGAGGCATCCTTCTGAATTTTTCCACTTCGGATTTCAGCTTCCACTCTTTCTCCTGTTAAGATTAGTTCAGTAAAACCCGCCGATGAACTTCCAATCAGATGGTTGAAGAATGGCCTAGTCAAAGTTCCCAAAAACATATCCATGAGCTCCCTGTCAGCCAAGGCAGGTTGAACTCTTCCAGCCAAATCTCTCCACTTTTGAGCATAATCCTTGAAACCCTCGTTCGAACCCATAGACAGATTTTGGAGTTGTGTACGGGTGGGAGCGAGGTCTACATTATACTGATATTGCTTATAAAATGCAGCAGCAAGGTCTTCCCTGTTACGAACATTGGCTCTTTCTAGCTGATAGAACCAATCCAGTTGTGTTCCAGACAGACTATCTTGGAAGAAGTGAACCTACAAGTCTTTGTCAGCAGTATGAGGTTGTATCTTCCTCACATAGGAACGGAGATGAATTTTAGGACAAGATACCCCATCATACTTAGAAAATACCGGTTCCTTGAATTTTGGGGGGATGACAACCCCGGAGACCAGACCCAACTCTTCAAAATCCAGCCCAGGAACCTTCTGGATTTCCATAGCACTCAGACGCTCTTCTAACTGCTTATACTTTTCATCAGCCGGAGGGTACTGCTCCTCATTATAATCAGTTTCATTGTCACACTCTTTAGGACTAGGGTCCTCTTCTCTGGCTTCAACCTCTTGATTCTCTCCCTTTTTAGATGAAGAAGCTAAATCAACAACCCGTCTTGGTGGCCCTCTGAAACTTCTGCTCATATGT
Organism: Vicia faba; assembly: GCA_948472305.1. Taxonomy (NCBI): domain Eukaryota; kingdom Viridiplantae; phylum Streptophyta; class Magnoliopsida; order Fabales; family Fabaceae; genus Vicia; species Vicia faba. The sequence goes on from OX451735.1 coordinate 1,132,086,213, forward strand.
GCCACACCGGCTGTCCTCTTGGTCTTCTTATTCTTCTTAACAATCAGAGCCTTCAACTCTTCCTATCCTTTGTCCAGAGCCACAATCATTTGCTGGAACTGCGTATTCTGAGTCTGAAGATCTTTCACAGTTTGTTCAAGAGCCATTGCTGAAATAAACAACGGAGGAGATGAGAAACCTGTTATGAATCCTGCTATGCAATGATATGTATGATATGTATGCAATGTTTTCAAGGGTTCTTAAAGGCTCAAATTTGCTTAAACAAAAAGGAACAAACGCGAATTGTATTAGTAAACTTGAATTGTTATAAAGAATGTATTTTGAGAGTACAATTAAGCAAAATAAACAAAAAGAAGACTTGGTTTCCCATGAGCGCATCCTCTTTGGCGTGATGTAGGCGTTGATATTCCTCTCTTCATGAAGTAGCCTAGTGATTTCCAAGACCTTCTTCTCGCTGGCGTAGAATTGGGCTTCAAATGTATCCCGCTCCTCTTTAAGCTGAACCCAGGACTTTTGTAACTCTTCATGATCAGTTGGCATGTCTGGATGAAGAACAAGATGAGGAGTGTCTCCCTCGGCAACTGGTTCCATAATCATAGGTTGGATAGCGGGATAAGGCATCATAAGAGTTTGAGCACGGGCTCGTACCCATCTGAGATAAGGCTCGAGAGGTATGGAATTCTTATGCCCAAGCATCTTACTGTCAACCCTATGTAGCATACTCCAAGCTTGTATGAACCTTTTGCGGTAACCATGGACATCATTCTCATAGTTGAAGGTGATTCTTTGAATGAGTGTATCATGAGGACCATCCCTTTTCTTATAACCAAACTGTCATAATGTTAAGCAAGGGTTATAAGTGATTCCTCCCCTAATTCCTAAGAGAGAGACATTAGGGAATTCACCACAACGATCAATGATAGCAACATATTCCGAGAATCGTGAACACCAATGAATGTCTGAATGCGTAAGGGACATCAGTCGATGAGACCATCTTTTACCCTGTTCATTCTTCAAATTAGATCTAGATAGGCGCGAAATAAACCACCTAGCCAATAGAGGAGTGCAACACTGGAGGGTCCCCCTTCTTTTTAGAGTGCGAGCATGTAGAGAGTGTAGAATATCCTCGAGTAATGTAGGTACCAGATTCCGAGACAGAAAAACCTTGTTTGTGCTCACATCTATGAGTTGATCCGCATTAGGGAACAATACCATCCCGTAGACAAGGAGTGCCAAAACCTCTTCAAAAGCTTATAGATCTAGGGTATCCCAAAAATAGTAAGCCTTCTCGAACAGAAATTTAACCGGAATTCCTTGAACACTCCCTCTGGTTTCCCAATTTGTCACTATATCGAACCGTTGTAAGGACAGAGCTCTAGCAATCTCTTCATGTTTGGGATGTCTTTCCATACCGCTGAAAGGTAGCTGATCAAGAATGGGTATCCCTAATAACTGAGAAAATTCCTCCATAGTAGGCACTAGTTGGTAATCTGGAAAGGTGAAACAATGGTGCACAGGATCGAAGAACTGAAACAACACTTTTAATAATTCTTCATCAGGTTTGGAAGTGACCAAGTTGACCAACTGACCACGCTTTTTAGTGAAATGAGAGCTTTCAAGAACCCTTAATGCCAAGTCTTTTAGTTGGAGATACACTTTCACAGGGTTGATCTGTATAATGTTCCTATGGGAGGATTCCATGTCCTACAAAACAAAGCAAAAATGAGCCCTAGGAAATCCTTGAAATGGTTAGTCATGATATGCCATGCTTATGATGTCATGATTATGTTAGAAAATCATAGGTATAGAAAATAACAAACAATTCACACCAAGTCCTTAGGTTTAAGTCCTGCATGAGTTTTAAGGTCATACCCTCCTGAAGTTAGATTGGTTCAACCTGTCCTATAAATAGTAATCGGGTTCTGAGGGATATCAATATCACTGATCTTTCCCACAGCTTCGTTCAATAGGCGATTGACTCACAACCAAACAAAAATCAAGAGTCAAACCTCAATGAGTGTAGCATCGAGTATATGTCGACCTTGGGCATACACCAAAGTCGGCCATCTCGCTACGTCCTACTGGACAAGTTGTGTAATTAAAGGTTCTAAGGTCAGTTGATGCTTTATGACACCACGCAGCGGCCCCGTACATCTCCCTGATTGACTCAAGGGTTACGGGTACCAACCAAAGTTCCACATCAACGTAGCTATTGCTTCAACCGTGTCGGTATACCCCAGCATAACTCCCTCACAATTTATTGCTACTTACCTAAAAGGTGTTTCCCCGATCTGGGTGTAGGACCAAATAACCCAAATAGTTTCCATAAATATAAAGCAAGCAAGACAATCAAGAGAAAGCAATTAAATATGACCTAGATCCTAAGGTTTACCCCACTTTATATGTATTCCCCAGCAGAGTTGCCAGTTCTGTGATACGGTGGCAGAACCGACTGTTAATACTGGTTTACGTTTTTTGTTCGCAAATGTTACGGTAAGTAAGAGTCGCCACCGACTTTTATTTTATCCAACAAAGGAAATGGAAAAAGAACAGAAAAAACCTTTTTCGAGATGTTTCTGAGTACGGGGGGTAGATTATAGAAAGGGAAGGTGTTAGCACCCTTTCTATCCATGGTTTTCCATGGGCTCTTAGGTACTTGCTCATTTTAAAATTGCATGTGTGTGTTTTGAAAAGTTTTTGTTTTACTTCGTTTTAACCCTTGCTTCTGTCCTCAAGAGTGTTACGAAGTTGTTTTTGAAAACTTTGTTTGAAAAGTGTTTGTGGGAAAAAGTTTATTTGTTTGAGAAAGTACCTAGGAACTAATCTACCTACTCGAAAAAAGTCTGTTCGTTTTCCTTTTAGACAATGCTATCCCATTATTAAGGAATAGGTAGCACCATCATTGGAGTTTTTAGGAACATTCAAATGGACAAATACGATTACAAAAGCAATGTTTAGGAAATGTTAGTAATCATCCTAAAGCCTTAAAAATCTTTTTCCGAGGCAACATCCGAATGGGTCATTTTAGATCTTTCGGGGCTAAAGGACAACCACTAACAAACCCTATACTTCATGACCATTTACCGAAGGCAATCAGAGTGGAGTAAACCCTAGGAGTAAGCATGTGCGAGTGTAATTTTCAGTTAATTTATCTTTGCACATTTAGGGTTTTCTACTGTATTAATTTTCAGTTAGTTTTTCCATACAATCCTATTAACATACATCTAAGCAGTTTATAGTTTGCGGAATTAAAAGCGAGAAAGTTAAAGTCCTAGCTATTACAAGGCTTTTGCAGATACATAATTATCTTGACTGAAAATAAAAATGCGGAATATTAAAACCTTAATTAATCTATTACAAACTCGAAACAGTTACAATAATAATAAAAGGAAATTAAAAAATGCGCGCGGTGATAAAGAGAAATCATATCGTATAATTGCTACGTTTTTAGTCCGTTTTCATACTACATTAATCCATTTAACTCCCGATTGTTCTGAGTTTTTATGTCTTTTCACAGGTACAACATGTTTCAAGTCAATTTATTGAAAAAGATCATATGAAGAAAGCTAACATGAAAATCAGAAGAAAAGGAACAAATCTGCAAAGTTCTGCAGATTTTGATGTTGTGACGGTCATCACACATCTATTACAAATACGCTATTTAAGCGTATTACGACCGTCACCTTAGACTTACGACCGTCACACGCTTAATTCAACGTTATGAAGAACGTGGAGACGTGGGCAACGTAAAGAAAGGAGTATTCACTCCTACAATCTCTCAACCTCACCAACGCCCAGTCCTAGTTTTTCTCCACTAAAGAAGTACAATCCACGTTCCTATTATTTCTTAACTGCCAATTTCTCCTCTATAAATAGGGGAGATTTGAATGAAGAAAGACATAGAGTTTTTACAGAATTTCTTGCGGAAGCCCTGCCAAATTTACGAACAATCAGTTTGCATTTTATTCTACTGTTCTTGTTTTATTTCCCTTTACCATTTAATATCCATTTCCAACATTAAGAAATTGCTATTTTAGTTAGAATTTGTTTTTAGCCTCAGACTTCGTTTCAAGTTCCGATTCCGAAGGTTCCAATCTTGCCGACTTGTGGAAAAGGGAGCTTGAGGAATAATATTATTATTCAGGTTTTTAATCGCATTTAATTTAATTTTAATATAATTTGCTTACGTTAAATTACTGTTATTTATTTATCATGAATGTTTTACTGTTTCCCGATTATATTTCCTGTCTGTCAGTTTCAAGTACCATGACTAGCTAAATTTCTAGAGTCGGGATGTGATAATAGTAACTAAATGGATTAAATTGTTCCTAAGCTAAAATCCAAATTAACTTAATTTCTGGCTGTGACTTTTTATAATTAAAATCAATCTTTTTGTTACGAGAGTAAGAAAAGTAGAATGGGTTAGGATCAAGACCACGAAAGTGTGAGGTTTTAACCGGATAGATAAAGTTAGACATTTGATTTAAATACAGCAAGAGCGCTTTAAAACGAATTAGATTTTATTAAGTTTTCAAAGAGTATTTTCTAAACACTTATGGGCTAGCGAGAGCAGGCATAGGGCTTTAGGGGTATAATCCGAGATAAGACCATGAAAGTGTGAGTTGAGGGTTTTTAAACTGATAATTTCTACAGAACCATCTAAGTTAAACATCTTTATATGCTTAGGTTTGACTAGATCCGCTTAGGTTCACTTTATTACATACCGACCGTTTTATTATTATTATTATTCCCTTAATTCGATTTAGTTTTCCTCTACTTTAACCTATAAAAAACCAAACGTGATAACATCCACCTTAGCTAAACTAACAGACCTTTATAGCACTAGAGTGATTACAAAGTCCCTGTGGGTTCGACATCTTTTTATTACTACCGCGATAGGCTATGCACTTGCAGTTAAGATACCGTTAGACACATTAGGTCGATCGCGAACATTAAGTTTTTGGCGCCGTTGCCGGGGACTTTGATTTAGTCACTAGTGCACTCATAAAGTAGCACTGTATAGACTAAGGCAACTATTTATTTTTCCCTCTGTTGTATGCCAAATACTCGCTCCCGAAGCAAGCCTTTGCATCTACAAATCAACGATATCAAGCGCTATCTCAGAGTAAGACGATGAATTCAAGAATACCATGATCTCAACAATCTTCCTCTGACTAAGCTTCCTGATATCTCAATCCCTGAGTTAATTGAAGAATCAAAGATGGATGACGTACCAAATCCACCTCGTGCTCTTAAGGATTACGCAGTTACTTCTCAAGTGGAACCTCACAACAGCATTGCCGCTCCTGCTATCGCTCAAAACGATTTCGAGCTGAAACCTTCACTTCTATCCGCTGTTCAGCAGAACTAATTTTTTGGATCTCCTACTGACGACCTGAACCTGCATCTGTCAGTGTTTGTGCAGTACACAGACATTGTAAAAGCGAATGGTGTAAACCCCGAGGCGATACGATTGCGCCTATTTCCTTTTTCTTTAAGAGACAGAGCACGGGCATGGCTCCAATCTCTTCCTTCAAACTCAATCACCACATGGGATGAGTTGAAGAAGGTCTTTTTGGCTATATATTTCCCACCAAGCAAAACTGCTATGCTCAGAGCCAACATCAATGGTTTCAGACAAAAAGATAACGAATCACTTTTCGAAGCGTGGGAACGCTATAAAGATATGATTAGACTCTATCCTCATCATGGTTTAGAAGAATGGATGATCATTCATACGTTTTATAACGGTCTCTTGTACAACACAAGAATGACTATAGATGCTGCTGCTGGTGGCGCATTGATGGATAAACCATATACCGAAGCAAATCAACTTATCGAAAGCACGACACAGAACCATTATCAATGGGGAAGCGAAAGAGATAATATGGAAAAAACTCAAAAAAAAAAGGTGGAATGATTGAAGTGAATAGTCTGGATCAAGTCAACGCTAAAGTGGAAGCCCTTACCCAAAAGCTAGAAAATTTTACCACCGCTCCCGCAGCTACCCTAGCTGCAGTAGCTCAAGCTTGCGATCTATGTGGTCTTCAATCACATCCTACTCCAGAATGCCCACTTCTAACAGGAGTTCCAGCTGAACAAGCGAATTACGTACGGGGAAACCCTTATAGCAATACCTATAACCCTGGTTGGAAGAATCATCCAAATTTTTCATATAAAAGCAACAATGCGTTGTACGCACCTGGGCAAGCTCCTGCCACGCCACCTGGCTATACAAAAGCTAACCCAAATCACCCCAATAATGGACCTAATACATCTAATTCCCCTAGGAAATCTAATCTTGAAATCATGATAGAATATTTCATTGCTTCCCAATCTCAGACCAATAAAGATGTTCTAAATCAGAATTTACATACTAATGAGCAGATTAAACAATTATCTAATAAAGTTGACGCTTTAGCTACCCATAATAAGATGCTTGAAACTCAAATTTCACAGGTAGCCCAACAACAAGCATCTACTGCTGCCCCAACTGGATTTTTCCCTGGTCAACCACAACCTAACCCAAAAGGACAAGCTAACACTGTAATACTGAGAAGTGGAAAAGAACTTGACGGACCTGTTGATCCAAGACTCGAAAATCTTGCCATGTACCAAAAGCAGAACAAGCCAACTGAAAATGAGAATGAACCAAAGGAAAAGGAAAACGAAAACTAAGAGGCAGTAGAGAAAAAGAAGCCTTATGTGCCTCCACCACCCTATAAACCGCCGATTCCGTACCCTCAGAGACTTACCAATTCCAAAATGATGGGCCAATTCAAGAAATTCGTTGAACTTCTGAAACAACTGAAAATCACAATATTGTTTACAGAAGCTATCACTCAGATGCCCTCGTATGCTAAATTTCACAAGGAAATCCTATCTAACAAGAAAAAGATAGAAGACAACGGAACAGTTACACTTACTGCTGAGTGTAACGCTATTATTCAAAACGATATGCCCCCTAAGTTAAAAGATCCAGGTAGTTTCTCTATACCTTGTAACATTGGAAAGTTTGTCATAGACAAATCTCTATGCGACTTGAGAGCAAGTATCAATGTCATGCCCCTATCTATTTGCAAAAAGCTGGAGATGGGAGAACTTAGACCCACAAAAATGTCCGTTCAATTAACTGACCGATCAGTTAAATACCCTGTAGGTATACTGGAAAATGTTCCAGTTAGAATAGGTCAATTCTATATCCCGACCGATTTCATAATCATGGACATTACTGAGGACTCAGTTACTCCTATCATATTAGGAAGACCCTTCCTAGCCACAGCTGGAGCTATAATTGACGTAAAGAAGGGCAGACTGACATTAGAAGTTGGAGAGGAAAAAGTGGAATTCATCCTCACTCAATTCTTACAAGCACCAGCCATGAATGACACATGTTATCTAATCGACGTTATAGACGAGTGCGTAAGAGAGATGGAAGCAGAACAAACCACATACTCTGAAATAATGAAAATCTAAACCCCTCTGATATTTGAAGATGACAATTGGCGTGAACCATACAAAAATGATATCCTAAGTGAAAGTCTAGCACTTACACCTGATCATATGCCATGTCCAAAGAAACCGGGTTTAGAATTAAAAACCTTACCTAGGAACCTAAGATACGAATTCCTAGATACCAAATGTACGCGACAAGTAATAGTTAATTCCAGTTTAGGAACGCTCGAAACTAAGAAACTTTTAGACGTCCTAAGAAAGTACCCGACTGCATTAGGTTATAACATATCTGACTTGAAAGGAATATGTCCTTCAATTTGCATGCATCGTATTATGCTAGAAGAAGATTGCAAAACCTCTAGAGAACCTCAAAGAAGGATTAACCCAATCCTTAGCACTGTAGTCAGAGATGAAATTAAGAAGCTATTGGAAGCAGGAATCATATATCCAATCTCCGACAGTAAATGGGTTAGCCCAGTACACGTCGTACCGAAGAAAGGAGGTATCACTATTGTGAAGAACGCGAATGGTAAAACGATAATGCAAAGAGTGGTAAATGGGCATAGAGTGTACATTGATTATAGAAAACTAAACAAAGCTACTCGGAAAGACCATTTTCCTCTACCCTTCATAGATCAAATGTTAGAGCGATTAGCCAAACATTCCTACTTCTGCTATCTAGACGGTTATTCCGAATTTTTCCAAATTCCTATTCACCCTGAAGATCAAGAGAAGATTACATTCACATGTCCCTATGGAACGTTCGCTTACAGACGAATGCCCTTCGGATTGTGCAATGCCCCAACAACCTTTCAACGATGTATGATGTCAATCTTTGCAAATTTCATCGATAACATCATGGAAGTGTTCATGGACGACTTCTCTGTGTACGGGAAAAGTTTTGAAGGATGCCTATCAAACCTAGAAAAGATTTTAGAAAGATGTGTGAAAGTAAACCTCGTGCTTAACTGGGAAAAATGTCACTTCATGGTCAGAGAAGGAATCGTACTAGGACATGTTATATATAATAAGGGAATTGAAGTTGATAAAGCTAAGATAGAAGTCATAAAAGAACTTCAACCACCTAAGACCGTTCGAGAAATACGAAGTTTTTTAGGACACGCCGGTTTCTACCGACGATTTATCAAAGATTTCTCGAAGATCACTAAACCACTTACCGGTCTATTAATGAAAGACACTGAGTTCATATTCAATGAAGATTATCTTAAAGCGTTTGAAACTCTAAAATCAACCCTTATCACCACACCAATCATGCAACCACCCGATTGGAGATTACCTTTTAAAATCATGTGCGATACGAGTGACTACGCCGTAGGAGCCGTTCTTGGACAAAGGAAGGACAAGAAACTTCACGCAATTTACTATGCCAGTAGAACGCTAGACTCAGCTCAAATGAACTACGCCACAACTGAGAAAGAGCTGTTAGCAGTTGTCTTTGCGCTTGACAAATTCTGTTCTTCCCTAGTAGGAGCGAAGATAATCATTTACACAGACCACGCTGCTATCAGATATCTACTAACTAAGAAGGATGCAAAACCAAGACACCTCAGATGGATCCTACTTTTGCAAGAATTTGATCTAGAAATTAAGGATAAGAAAGGAACGAAAAACGTCATAGCAGACCACTTGTCAAGATTAGAAGGTATAAAACTAGAACAAGTACCGATTAACGACGATTTTCCGTATGAACAGCTGATAGCACAAATAAGAAGCGATCTAGCTCAACTGGATATAAACATACCAAAATCCAAGGAAGCCGTGGAAGCGATCGATACAACCATGGGATTGCCATGGTATGCCGACATAATCAACTACTTAGCTGGAGGCGCGCTCCCACCGGACTTAACTTATCAACAAAAAAAGAAATTCTTCCATGATCTCAAGTACTATTATTGGGATGAACCTTTATTATTTAAAAGAGGACCAGACGGAATTTTCTGCCGATGCATACCTGAAGAAGAAATAGAAGATGTTATCTCTCACTATCATTCATCTCCCTATGGCGGACATGCAAGCACGTCTAAAACCTGTGCAAAGATCCTACAAGCCGACCTATTCTAGCCTAATCTATGGAAGGATGTCCACATCGCTGTTAAAAACTGTGATCGATGTCAACGCACCGGTAATATTTCAAGACGCGATGAAATGCCTCAAAGAGGAATACTAGAAGTAGAAATCTTTGATGTTTGGGGAATCGATTTCATGGGACCTTTCCCATCTTCTTTCGGAAATAAATATATACTCGTAGTTGTCGATTATGTTTCAAAATGGATTAAGGCTATAACCTCTCCTACAAATGACACACGAGTAGTAATTAAGCTGTTTAAAAACACAATCTTTCCAAGATTTGGTGTGCCTAGACTTGTCATTAGTGACGGTGGCTCCCACTTCATTTCGAAGATATTCGATAAATTATTATCGTATGGAGTCAAACACTGCATAGCAACATCGTATCATCCACAAACCAGTAGACAGGTCGAAATCTCGAACAGAGAAATTAAACAAATCCTCGAGAAAACTATCGCCATATCTAGGAAAGATTGGTCATCTAAGCTTAACGAGGCTTTATGGGCTTATAGGATAGCCTACAATACCCCTATAGGAACTACACCCTTCAAGCTTGTGTACGGAAAGTCCTGTCATCTCCCGGTAGAATTAGAGCACAAGGCATATTGGGTAATCAAAACGCTCAATATAAATTACACTGCCGATGGAGAGAAGCGAATCCTCGACTTGAATGAATTAGAAGAATTGAGATTAGATGCTTATGAGAATGCTAAGATATACAAGGAAAGAACCAAAAGATGGCACGATAAGCGCTTATCCTGGAAAGAATTCAGTGTGGGAGACGTTGTGCTACTATTCAACTCTAGACTTAGGCTCTTTCCTGGAAAACTGAAATCCAGATGGTCTGGTCCTTTTGAAGTTACAAAAAACATTCCCTAGCGGAGCAATAGAAATTAAGGATATGAATAGTGATCCGTTCATAGTGAACGAACAGCGATTAAAACAATATCATCACATTGAGAATAGAAACTATGCGAATAGTCTAAAACTTTTAGAATTACCCACTATTTCCCCTAAATGATCTACTGTTAAGCACTATGTCAGGCTTATGACGTTAAAAACAACGCTTAGTGGGAGGCAACCCACCTATTTGTTTTTGTTATTGTTTCCGTTTGTTTTTATTACTTTTGATTTTCTTTACCGTTTCTGCATTTATTTCTTTTAAAGCCTTATTTTCATTATTTTCTTTTCCATTTTTTTTCTAAAAATCTTTATAAAACTGCTGCTGATTTTAAAAAAACTTTACTTGCTACAGGATTTCTGAAAAGTCTTTTTCTATCTTACCTTCTCCCCTGATTTGTTTCCCCACTTAATATTTACTATGGAAACCACTTTTAGAGGAAGGAACCAAATGAGGAGATTTGAGGAATTGTCACACAGGAACATCAATATGACCTTGTATTATGATGAACCAACCATGGACACTTTAGGTATTAAGGATAGTGTCCTTTATCTGTTTAACCAACTGGGATGGGAAAAAGCCCATATTAAGCATAAGTTTGTTACGTACCGCGAGCTTAGCCTTGAATTTTTAAGCTCCCTAGTTCATATACCTGAGCGCGATTTCGAAACCAGAAAAGGATTTATAGCTTTCAGACTATTCGATATTGAATTCGTTTCTAACCATAAAGAATTAGCTGACCTACTAGGATTCCCTAGCGGACCTTTTGCTTTTACTACCACCCAGGCGGAATTAATGGATTTTGAGCTAGATTACTTTTGGGGAACCTTAACCGGAAACTACCACCCTGAGCCGGATAGCATGTACAATAATGAAATACACAACCCCACTATCCGCTATTTTCATAAGATTCTAGCCCATACCGTATTCGGAAAAGAACAGAACCGTACTGCAGTGTCTAAGGATGAGATGTTTTTACTGAAATGTATGACCCAAGGCCGACCTGTTAATGATGTGCCATTCATGATGCAAACCTTTTCTCGCATTGCTCAGAACCCTAATGAACCGATCATCGTAGGAGGCCTAGTCACCATGATTGCCAATGCCCTCAGACTTAGATACCAACTACATATGTGTACACAATTTGGTTCGATTCGCCCTATGAATATTGATTTCTGTTTCGACCTACGAATAATAGGAAATCTAGGTCATGCACCTTTCGAATACCTGATAAGGGATGAAGTTGTCACTTTATTTACACTTCCAAACCATACTAAAGTGAGTGTTCACAATCACGACAACTGGCTTTATGAGCTAAACCCTTCTGGCCATCCTTCAACACCTGAGACACCACAATCTTACCAAGTTCCTGATGCTAAGATGTCTGATGAGAGTGATCATGAGACCCCTTCTGGTTACTATGACAATAACAACATTGCAGAGGATGTTGATGCCCCTGAAATAACCCAAGGAGAATACGCTGAAAATTTGAAGAAAATCTTTACCACACTAGATGTTTATCAAACTGACATTAATGGAATCAAGGACGAGTTGAAGAGCATGCGTCTGGACATAATAGGCTTGAATGATATAACTGTGGAGCAATTTTATCACATAAATGCAGCTTTCGAAGATTTAAAAACAAGACTTGGATGAATTAGCAGAATCAACATTTGTTTTTACTTTTCTTTCTGTTTTATGTTCTAGGTAGTTTCCCTTTTAAGATTTCATTTTAAACAAGTTTACTTTCTGCAATTTTTTTAAATTTCTGTTAAAAACAAATATTTATTTCAATTTCAGTTTGTTTTTATTTCATTAAATTTAGTGAGTGCTACAACAAAATTAAATTCACTGCATATTAATTATCATTCTGCAAATTTTGTTATAAGGTGTGTTGGAATTGATATGCATATTTATTGTGCTGAATTATTTTGTTATAAGGTGTGTTGGAATTAAACTGCTTCATTTATTTCGTGCAATTATTTGTAGTTGTGACGATCGTAACAACCCTGTGACGAGCGTAACTCGCGTTTCACCGTGTTAGGCCCGTCATCCCCCTGTGACGGTCATCACGCGTGTTTGAAAACGTCTTCTGCTATTACAGAAGTCGTTCTCCTTCCCACTTCTACCTTCCTATTTTCCCAAACCATTCCGCCACCCATTCAATATTTTCTTAAATCACCCACTTCAACAATTAAATTCCATTCCTCCACTCCATTTCCCCACTCACATTCCAACCCCTTTCACGATTCAACCTCTTGCATGCAATATGGCCAACAACCAACAAATCCCCAATCTCATTTTCAGAGCAGGAGACCAAGGTGAAACCCAGCGATTAAAATTCCAGAAATTCCAATGCCTCGGTCTCCAACCAACTCGGTATGTTGACCTCGACTGTCTGAGGAATTTGGGACTGCTTGAGAGCGTCCGACAACTTTTGCAGAATGTAAACTTATGGAACCTGTGCTACCAACCGCAACCCATCTACGAAACTCTCACCTTGGAGTTTCTGAGTTCATTTTCCTACATTACCCCTACCGGAGCCACCAACCAACTCTCTGGAATGACCAAATTCCGTATGTTTGGCACTGAGTATCTGCTGTCACAAACTGATATTGCACGGCTGCTCGGTTTCAGTTCTGACGAAGGTGTCCACCTTCGGGTGCCAGATAATTTCGGCGAGGAAGCATTTAATTTATGGCACAACATGACAAACATTCCTGCCGGCTCTTACGACCACCTCAACGCCACATATATCCTTAATCCGGCTATCCGATATTTTCACCACATCCTTTGCAACACCATCTTCTCCCGAGATAGAAACCACAAGCTCAACTCCAAGGAGCTTTTCTTCATGCACTGTGCATTCACCGGCCAGAAGATCAACGCCGCTCCATTTCTATTGGCCCATATTCATTCCATCTATGCTAGAGGCGGCAAACCCTTCTATTTCGGAGGGATTGTCACTTCTCTTGCTATAGCTTTGAATCATGGTGCCGCTCTCACTGATATGCCTTCTATGGCGCAGACATTTCTTACTCTGGACCACTGCAAAGCTGCCCACCTCATCTATGAGCGAGAGGATGGAAAATTCCATCCTGTGATCCAAAACATCGTTTATAATAACATTACTTTGCCTTGCAGGGACCGAATCGGTCCTCAAAATAGAGCCAATTGGTTATTCGATCCTGAAGCTCCTGAGGGCCATGTTCCTATCCATGAAGACCGGCCGGATGCCCCCACAGACGAGATGCAAGAAGAGCTGGACCGAGCTGCCCCCGTTCATGACATTCCGGGACCTTCATCGGCACCACCTCCTATCTCTCTTGAAGACATAATCTGAGCCATCCACCAGCAAAATCAAATGGGTGCAGCACTTGAAAGAAGACAACAGGAGCAGTATGACTATTTATGTGCACAGAACGCTCAGATTTTGAGTGGCCAGCGGAGCATGAACGAGAGTTTGGATGAGGCCCTGTCTGAACTAAATGCTTTAAGGTTGGACGTCAACACTCTTGTCTATGATGACACTGATACCGAGGCCACGCCTACCAGGCGATCATGCACCAGGAGCAGAGGACGTGGACATTAGTAGTTTTATTCTTAATTAGTTTGCTTTTGCTGTTTCTTTTTGTATTTGTATTTCCCTACCTTTATACCACAACATTGAGGACAATGTCAGATATAGTGTGGGAGAGGTACCTTTCCATTTTCCATTAAACAAGTAATTTTTTACGATATTTCTAAGTTTCAATTCTTCTCCGCTTTATTTAGCCATACCGAAATTTTTTTGCTTTATCTTCGCATATCCCGACATACCTTCCTTAACGAAATCCTAGTTAGGAAGCCGGGAACGATTCAACAAGATCGATACAGTTATGACACCTTAGACTTCCTACTTACGCGATCCGTTTCAATAACCGTTATACCTATATCGTGAGTTTTAGTTCTAAAGTAACCCCTAGTAGTTTATACTAGCAGTCAGCACCGTCTTGACACAAACCACATGGGGAGCCGATGAATATAAGTGTTTGATGCCTAATCAATGAAATATCCTTCTTATCTCGCTGCTAAAAAGGAAATTTTGCACCAAAATACAAGGTCACATATACGAGATGAGCAAACAATGAAGGAGTCCATTGTTGGTTGGTTCAGAGGTATCTGGTTCTAAACTTGGTAGGGCGTGCTACGGCTCGATCCCCCACAACCTCCAATTTGGATAATATATATAGGGTTTCCACATTCGTGTACCAGATCCCGTGCTAAAAGGATCAAAGTCACTAACCGGTTACTCCACTACGTGCATGCTAAGACAAAAGGGCTTAATGTGATTGCGCTAGAACAAAACGGGTGAAATAGGTACAAGAGACTCTGGGTAGAATTATAACAGAATTATTGGACAGTTTGTTTAAAATGGGAGTCCACGACTTAGCTTATTGCTTGTGTCATTAGTGTATCGCTTGTGTTTTAGTTAAGTATCGGTCGAACTAACAATTGATTTCCCGTAATTGTTTTGAAAACCAAAGGTATGTTATGCATGGGTGCCAGATAAAACTTTTCCGATATTTCTAAATGATTATTTGCTTGAGGACAAGCAAAGGTTTAAGTATGGGGGAATTTGATAACGAGAAATTGTATCGTATAATTGCTACATTTTTAGTTCGTTTTCATACTACATTAATCCATTTAACTCCTGATTGTTCTGATTTTTTATGTCTTTTCACAGGTACAACATGTTTCAAGTCAATTTAGTGAAAAAGATCATATGAAGAAAGCTAACATAAAAATCAGAAGAAAAGGAACAAATCTGCAAAGTTCTGCAGATTTTGATGTTGTGACGGTCGTCACACATCTATTATGAACGTAACGCGCTATTTAAGCGTATTACGACCGTCACCTTAGCCTTACGACCTTCACACGCGTAATTAAATGTTATAAAGAACGTGGAGACGTGGGCAACGTAAATAAAGGAGTATTCACTCCTACAATCTCTCAACCTCACCAACACCCAGTCCTAGTTTTTCTCCACTAAAGAAGTACAAGTCCATGTTCCTATTATTTCTTAACTACCAATTTCTCCTCTATAAATAGGGGAGATTTGAATGAAGAAAGACATAGAGTTTTTACAGAATTTCTTGCGGAAGCCCTGCCAAATTTACGAATAATCAGTTTGCATTTTATTCTATTGTTCTTGTTTTATTTCCCTTTACCATTTAATAGCCATTTCCAACATTAGGAAATTTCTATTTTAGTTAGAATTTGTTTTTAGCCTCAGACTTCGTTTCAAGTTCCGATTCCGAAGGTTCCAATCTTGCCGACTTGTGGAAGAGGGAGCTTGAGGAATAATATTATTATTCAGGTTTTTAATCGCATTTAATTTAATTTTAATACAATTTGCTTACGTTAAATTACTGTTATTTATTTATCATGAATGTCTACTGTTTCCCGATTATATTTCCTGTTTGTCTGTTTCAAGTACCATGACTAGCTAAATTTCTAGAGTCGGGATGTGATAATAGTAACTAAATGGATTAAATTGTTCCTAAGCTAAAATCCAAATTAACTTAATTTCTGGCTGTGACTTTTTATAATTAAAATCAATTTTTTTGTTACGAGAGTAAGAAAAGTAGAATGGGTTAGGATCAAGACCACGAAAGTGTGACGTTTTAACCGGATAGCTAAAGTTAGGCATTTGATTTAAATACAACGAGAGCGCTTTAAAACGAATTAGATTTTATTAAGTTTTCAAAGAGTATTTTCTAAACACTTATGGGCTAGCGAGAGCAGGCATATGGCTTTAGGGGTATAATCCGAGATAAGACCACGAAAGTGTGAGTTGAGGGTTTTTAAACTGATAATTTCTAGAGAACCATCTAAGTTAAACATCTTTATATGCTTAGGTTCGACTAGATCCGCTTAGGTTCACTTTATTACATACCGACCATTTTATTATTATTATTATTCCCTTAATTAGATTTAGTTTTCCTCTACTTTAACCTCTAAAAAACCAAACGTGACAACATCTGCCTTAGCTAAACTAGCAGACCTTTATAGCACTAGAGTGATTACAAAGTCCCTGTGGGTTCGACATCTTTTTATTACTACCGCGATAGGCTGTGCACTTGCAGTTAAGATACCGTTAGACACATTAGGTCGATCGCGAACATCACGCGGCGAATTAAATGCGAGAATAATTTAGGAAACCTAAAAAATCTAAAAGAAAAATATTTAGGTTAGTTTTTGAGAAAAAAATTAGGTTATGCACAAATTAAACCCTAATTCTAATTATTGTTAATTATATAAAAAAGAATTAAATTACCCTAAATTAAATTAAACTAATTAATTATGGAAATAAAATATTTTTATAAAAAAATGATTTTTATGTTTTTTATGATTTTTTTTATTTAATAAAAAAATTATTTTTGTTATTTTGTAAAAAAGAAAAATAAGTAAATAATAAAATAAGAAATAAAGAGAAAAGAATTAAATTGGGCCTGTATGAGCTGACTGAGGGGTGTATGTTGAATTGTTTAAGCCCAATAGCTGGTCAGCCTAATCCTTGGGTGGGATCCAGTGCTGCTCCCTTCTGATGGTGTACCATGGTCTTTGATGTGTGGGACGTTGAATCTGATTGGAGACGAATCCAATGGCTGGATAGCTGGAGTGTATGGTGAGCGCTTGGAATGGGTGGTGCATAAGATCTGCATGTAAGCGTTAAGAAAATAATAAAATGCTGGGACCTGGGATCGAACCCAGGTCCTCCCCCTCAATACCACGTGCACTTAACCAACTGGGCTACATGTTCTATTTGTTAGTATAATAAAAGCAATATATATATTATATAATGAAAAGTCAGTGCATTAAAAAAACGCACGAGATTCAAACAGGCCAATGGTAGTTACACACGTGAGCTTCTTCTTCCATGGTCCGTTGTCTTAGGTTAGGGACTTTTACCTACAAACATCTTCCATGGATATAACCCTGTAACTTTCAAAAATCAACAGCAAGCATGATAAATTAATTCCAAGTACATGGATCAACTCGTCTTGATGCCACGAGCATCATGGTACCAATTTCTTGGGCCAATTTAACCTGTATGGAAAAACCCTAAAATGACAAGGCAAACCCTAACAATGGTGATCATCAATATACGCATCAAAATGCAAAATTAATTAAACCAAAACATCCCAAATGATGATACAAACACGATGCTATACTTAAAAGTAATTAATCATGCGTAAATTGTAAAATCAAAATCAAGTTTGGGTATGCAAACCGTGGGTCTGTAAGTCGTGTTTCTGGGCTTGTGGAGGCTTGCAATTGATCGTGTTAGCTTCTGGAAAGGTCCAGGAATCGATTGGTAGTCTTAGAATGACTTGAATTATCCTCTAAGCTTGAAACTAATCCACACTTTTTCTTCAAAAATTTGAGTTTTGTTTGGGGTTCTCACGCCTGCCAATCCTTGTTCTTGCGCATTGGTTATGTTCAGTATATATACTAGAGCATATTAGGTCAACAAAAATGCTTTATATCTTTGATAATCATGGAGATTTGATTTGATTTTTCTCTTGTATGATATGTTTCTAAAATAGGCCTAATCATGCCATCTTTGTTCTAATTTTCTCTTGCACAATTTGATATGCTATGCTAGCTTGATTAGATTGTGATTCCTACAAAAATCAGATCAAAACCAATCCTTTTATATTTTTTGCAATTTATTTGATTTAATTTGAATTTTAAATAATAAAAAATCAAAATAAAATAAATAATGAAGCAAATAAAGTGTAGATGCTGATTTGGATCGTGGACCATGTCACAAACAAGATTCAATCATGAAAAACTAGGCCCATTTGACAAAAAAATGCCCTTTTGAGCACATTTGACTTTTGGCAATTTTGCAAAAATGGTCAACTTTGACAAGGCATATGTCCTCCAATTTTAACCCTAGAGATATGTTATTGGACTTTTTAGAAATCTTAGGATGTCCCCTAAGCAACCCTTTTAGGTTCATCTCAATTGGGTCTTCCATGTTCATGTAAGAAGCTTTGACCAAAAAGGTGTTTTTGTTGACTTTTCAAAAGGACCTATAATGTAGAAATTCATATCTTTTGATGAGTGCATATTTTGAACTTGTGGGATGAAGATGAGTTGTAGGGAATTTCATCCTATTCAAAATGAGCCTTGGATGGAAAATTTATGATAAAGTATGATGAAGTTATGCTTGGTCAAAGTTTGGTTGACTTTTCCTAAGAAACCCTAATTTAACAACTTTTGGGTTTTAATGAATTTGGGGTATTCCTTGTGGAATCATGATCAACCCTTGATCAAATGATGGATATAACTTCAAAATGTTGATGTTGACCAAAAATCTTGAAGTTTGACTATATGTGGGCCACAATTGACTTTTGACCTAGTACAATTGATTTTTAGGCATCTGGGCAATTGACTGAGCAAACTTCTTGTGCAAGGCATGAAACTTGACATGGATGATATTGAGGACACATTAGGACCATGGAAAGCATTTGGGACCCTTGGAGTTCACACATCTTGATAAAAATGGAAACCCTAGTTTGAGGTACATTGCCTCAGGAGAGAGTTTGTCTGGTCAACTCTTTGGCATCCTTGAGCAAGTTGAGGACCTCAGTGGGCATGTGTTAAGTAAAATGAGAGGGCTAATTTTGGGGTACAACAACTACCAACTCAATAGTTGAAGGTATAAGATAAAAAAGATACTGACTCATAGATGACGGTGAACTACCAACTCAATAGTTGAAGGTAGAGAGAAAAGAATAACACCAACGTTCACCGAAGGTGAACTACCAATGTTCAATGAAGGTAGAAAGAAAAACGGATTGATAATAAGAAGTTTCCCCAAAATTATGGCGTTTCCCCTAGAACGGGTCTTAACTTCTTCTTTAACCAAGGCATTCCACCTAGAAAGGCTAATATATAAGCTGACTCAAATAAAGAGACTACCACTTATAAAGATTTTTCAACGAATTGTCTCTGTCATATTGAAAAAACTTGCCATCCATTGGAGTAATTTGACAACGAACTGCAAACTATCCGCTCATAGGGAAGATAGCAAAAAAGTAACGTCGACTTTTACTTGGAAGTATAAGTTTCTCAAATAAAGAGACATGCTACTTGCTATTATGGGAAGGATTGTAAAAATGACTTCCTGGGGAAAGAAATATGGCTTCTCGGGGAAAGAATTATGGATTTTTGGGGAAATGCCAATATATTCCTGCTGAGGAGATAAACTCTTCTCATGCTAAAATAAATGCACATTCTCAAACCAGGGATCGAAGCTTGCAAAAATCCAATGTAATAATATTGCTGGGGATCATAGATTCAAACAAGAAATAAACCGGAATGAATCAGTCAACCAAAATAACACCTCATGAGAAATAAAATCAAAGGGAAATCCAACCCATCCAGACAAAGGGCTGTACAGGAAGGCTAAAGCAAAAATCTTCCACGAGGGATAATTCAGTGGGGAAATTGAAATAATATACACTTTCTGCTTAAGGTTGACACTCTATTGAAGAGAGGACAACACATCTCTGGAAAACAAGGTAATGGGATAACAAAAAATGAATGCAAATGAGAAATGATTTGATAAATTAAACTATGCATGGTGTATGTATGAATGTATGAGTGTTATTATGTATATGCTGACAAAACAAACATATAAAACTGGGGATAACTAGACAAAGCCAACATGGGTACAATCAATACTCGGCTAAATCACATCCAAGATGAAAATTCCATAAAAAATTAAGCACCAACTGAGGAACAAATTCCTACTTCACGGATTAACTTCACGGGGAAGGAACATAATCCGAAAATAATCACTTCATAGAAATAAATCAATACAAATACAAGGATATAACATCCTCCTCCAGGCTTCACCGGGGAATATCACACAGACTTGAATAGGGAAAACAAATGTTTCATATCCTGTACTTCTATTAGGAACTGCAATACTGATTTCAAATAAGGCAGATGAAAACCATATCGTCAAAACATCAAATGAGGATCTCGTGCTGACTTTACTGGGGAAATATCATACAGACTTCACTAAGGGAGATAATGCCTCATCGTTGAGATATCAACTAGAGACCTCTTGCTGACTTCATTGGGGAGGACAACACCACATCGTCAAGGGGAAACCAAGATACATTCTTCAATATTGAGAGTGACTATTGCACCAACTTCTCTAGGGAAAAAGTATGAAACCTATGGGGATAACATCTTGGAGAGTTTAAGAAGTCAAACAAAAATCAAGAAATCAAAATCATAGGGATTTTAAATCAAACCAAGCACTTGGAGGGAGAAAACCTAAAAAGTTGATAACTATTTCAACACTTCTTAGAAAAGGTATTGCCCTTGCCTGACTATCGGGAAATCCAACAAAATGCAAGTATTGTCGAAGGGAGATGCTTCGTAAATGAGTCCAACTCAGCATGCACGGGGAGAAAAGACTTTTATTAAATGAGTGAAACCTTCATTGGGGAATCTTGGATAGAGTCTTCATATCATGCAAACCTGAGGTTCAAATGAAACGAGACTTGGTTGGGAAAACAGGATCATAAATTCAACATCGAGCCATACATCAATTGGTATTGTGATCGGTGGGAATGAGAACTGACTGTTTTGGAATACTGGTTCGCGTTTGCGTTTGTTTTTGCAAAATGTCGCGGTAAGCAAGAGTCGCCACCGTCTTTTATTTTATCCAACAAGGAAAGGACAAAAGAACAGAAAAATTCCTTTTCGAGATTTTTCTCGGGTTCGGGAGGTAGATTATAGAAAGGGAAGGTGTTAGCACCCTTTCTATCCGTGGTTATCCACGGGCTCTTAGGTACTTGCTCATTGTGTTTTCAAAAAGTTTTGCTTTTCTTGTGTTCGTGGGTTTGGAAAGAGTTTTGTTTGAAAACTTCGATTTAACTCTTGTTTCTGTCCTCAAGAGTGTATGAAGTGTTTTGAAAGCTTTGTTTGAAAAGTGTAAGTACGAAAAATTTGTTTTGTTTTGAAAGAGAAAGTACCTAAGAACCTCTACCTACTCAAAAGGAATTAAAATGTGTAAATGTCCTTTAGACAGTGCCATCCCACTATTGAGGAGTAGGTAGCACCGTCGTTGGAGTTTTCGGGTCAATTTGATTAAGGGACGTGTGGTCACTAAAGCAATGTTAGGACACCTTAGCGGTAACCCTAATGTCTTATATCATTTTTTATCGAGGCAACCGTTTCGAGGCAACTTTGATCTTTATACAGGAGGACGACCTCTAAAACTTCCTATACTTAATGACCACGTTCGAGGCAACCAAGTGAGGCGTACCCTAGGAGTGGCATGTGCAAATGTGTCAATTTTCAGTTATGTTATCTTTGTACATGTTATGGTGAGCTACGGTTTATTTTAAGTTAGGATAGATCTTGTCATGCATATCCTATTATTCATACATCTAGCAGTTAATGGTTGCGGAAAATAAAACTAAGCTATTACAAGGCGTCGGGTATTTACATCGCCAAAAACAAACCCTTGAAAAGTAAATGCGGAAAAGTAAATGAAAGCGATAAAAAGTCCTAAGTCCAAAACTATTACATCCTCGGAGCAATTACAATTATATGGAATATGAATCAAAAATAATACGCGCGAGAAAAATTGAATCGGAGAGTTTTTTAGGGTTTTGACCCTTTTTTAGGAAAGAAGGAGATTTTTTGTTATTTTGAACTAAATGAAATTAAACCTAAGTTAATTAATTAATAAAATAAAAAAAAGATATTTTTTTTTAGGTTTTTGAATGTTTAAAAAAATAAAAACAAGATGATTAAATATATTAAAAACCCTAATTCTACATTGATTTTAATTTATTACAAAAATATTAATGTTATGCCTAATTAAAACTAAACAAATTATATTAATATTTATTTACAAAATAAACTAATGAAATTAAATTTAATAAATAAAAATATTATATTTTTTTGTTTTCTGATTTTTTATTATGAAAGAAAAGAAGTTAATTAGTTAATTGGTTAATTAAATAAAAATAATAGAATAAATCAAGTAAAAGAAATATAGAGAAAAAAAAGAAAGCAAACCAAAAAAAGGGGTCTGGGCCCAGAAAGGGGTTTGGCTCAGCAATTTTCCAGGCCCATTATGCTTCAGCCTCGTTGACCTTTTCAATCCAGTGGGCGCCTTTGACTAGGGAACATGATGGTCCCCTCATTCCTGGCCATTAAATTTGGATCTGAGACCACTTGGCATATTGATAATTGAGGCGCATGGTGGTCTGCATTCTAGGCGCTACATGGGAACACCTGAAAACAAAATTGAATAATGTTTTGGGGGACCTGGGATTCGAACCCAGGTCCCAATGCTTCCAGGCCAACGCGTTTACCACCCAACCAAGCTGCTCCAATTGTTAATGTAATGGACAAATTATATTATATAAAAAAAGCAAGCAATATACTGGAAAACAAAAAAATGCGCGAAATTCAAACACATGAACCAAATGACAACATGTCATCATCTTCAACCTTGGTCCTGCATAAATAGAATCAGATAGCGGGGGTTTTTAACCTCCACTATCTCCTGCACGAAAGATAGCGAATAGACACAGAGCAAAAAGAAATATTTCGCGAGGTATGTGTTGGAATCGTCTTGGTCTCACGAATTCAACCATGTACCCCATTGGTTCCAATTTTTCCTGGTTTGGAAAGCCCTATTTGAAAGCTTGAAAACCCTAGATACTCGATCATGGCATCTCTCGGTTTAGGGCACTATGGTTCAATTAATTCATTCCATTAGCTTTGTATAATCTCTAGCAACACAAATCAATCACAAAAACATGTCAAATGCATATGAATTAAGAGATACAATTATGAATTAGAAGTGAAAACTGTGAGATGGTATTTCGTGATTCCTTGAGCTTTGGTGCTTGAATTTGATTGCAAATCACTCCTGGTACCTCCTGCAATGTGTTTGGATGGACAAGGCACCTTGAATTGGCCTAGATTGCAAGAACAAGTTTTGATTTTTCTTGAAATTTCTTGAAATTGGTATGGTCGTTTCTGCAGTCCTTCAGTCGTGAATTAGGTTATGCTTGGCTTGCTTGCATATAAGGGAATTAGTTTAGGTCAAAATTTGGACCCATATCCATGTGCATTGAAGATTGAATATTTGATTGACAAATCAAATATTCTTGATTTTTCATGAATGAACAAGTTGCCAAAACTGGATATTTTTGTATCTTTTAGCTTGTGCACGAATTGGCATTGCTTGGTCAGCATATTTGGATCACATTTGGTTCACAAATAGATTTAAGAATCAAATCTTTTATTTTCTTATAATTTAAATTAATTAAATGAATTAATATGTATTAAAAATCCATTTAATCAATAAATTTAAGAAAATAAATCCAATTTAACTTGGTGGGTCGTGAACAGGTCATGGGTGAAGTTTCAAAAAGAGATTTGAGGCCCATTAGCAAAAAGAAGGTGTTTTGAGCAAAGTTGACTTTTGCAAATTCATGAAAATTGCCCAACTTCTCCAATGCATAACTTGCTCAATTTTGATCATATGACCATGTTCTTGGACATTTTGTAAAGCCCTTGAAGTCCTATGACCAATGCTTTTGGTCCCATGTCATTTGGATTTACCAATCTCAAGTTATGGCCTTTGACTCAAAGTGTACTTTTGTTGACTTTTGAAATTGACCTATAATGAAAAAATTTGTAACTTTGTGTGAGTGCATTTCTTGATCTTGGGGTGTGAAGATGGATTGTAGGAAATTGAATCCTCTTCAAAATGAGCTTTGGATGGAATTTTTCTGATAAAACATGAAATAGTTATGCCCTGGTCAAAGTACAGTTGACTTTTCTACTGTCCAAAAATAGTAACTTTTGCATCTTGATGATTTTTGAGCTATTCTAGTGGGATAATGATCAAGACTTGATAAAATGATGATTGTGAACTCAAAATAAGATGTTGCCCAAGAATTCTGACTTTTGACTGCAAAATGACCATTTTGCCCTTGTAGTTGACTGTAGATCAAATGGGGCTTTTGATTGTGGAAACTGGCACTGTGAGTCTTGAAACTTGGCATGTAGGTGTTTGAGAATGTATATAGGCCTATGAGAATTGATTGAACCATTGATAACCCCAAATTCCTTGAAAGAACCAAAACCCTAATTTCAGCTGTCTACTGCTTAGGAGATGGTTTGACTGTCTAACTCTTGAGCAATCTTGAACCATTTGGAGATGATTCTTGACATTTTGGAATGTTGGTTTGCGTTTGCGTTTGTTTTCGCAAAATGTCGCGGTAAGCAAGAGTCGTCACCGTCTTTTATTTTATCCAACAAGGAAAGGACAAAAGCACAGAAAAATTCCTTTTCGAGATTTTTCTCGGGTTCAGGAGGTAGATTATAGAAAGGGAAGGTGTTAGCACCCTTTCTATCTGTGGTTATCCACGGGCTCTTAGGTACTTGCTCATTGTGTTTTCAAAAAGTTTTGCTTTTCTTGTGTTCGTGGGTTTGAAAAGAGTTTTGTTTGAAAACTTCGATTTAACTCTTGTTTCTGTCCTCAAGAGTGTATGAAGTGTTTTGAAAGCTTTGTTTGAAAAGTGTAAGTGCGAAAAATTTGTTTTGTTTTGAAAGAGCAAGTACCTAAGAACCTCTACCTACTCAAAAGGAATTAAACTGTGTAAATGTCCTTTAGACAGTGCCATCCCACTATTGAGGAGTAGGTAGCACCGTCGTTGGAGTTTTTGGGTCAATTTGATTAAGGGACGTGTGGTCACTAAAGCAATGTTAGGACGCCTTAGCGGTAACCCTAATGTCTTATATCATTTTTTATCGAGGCAACCGTTTCGAGGCAACTTTGATCTTTAGACAGGAGGATAACCTCTAAAACTTCCTATACTTAATAACCATGTTCGAGGCAACCAAGTGAGGCGTACCCTAGGAGTGGCATGTGCAAATGTGTCAATTTTCAGTTATGTTATCTTTGTACATGTTATGGTGAGCTACAGTTGATTTTAAGTTAGGATATATCTTGTCATGCATAACCTATTATTCATACATCTAGCAGTTAATGGTTGCGGAAAATAAAACTAAGCTATTACAAGGCGTCAGGTATTTACATCGCCAAAAACAAACCCTTGAAAAGTAAATGCGGAAAAGTAAATGAAAGCGATAAAAAGTCCTAAGTCCAAAACTATTACATCCTCGGAGAAATTACAATTATATGGAATATGAATCAAAAATAATACGCGCGAGAAAAATTGAATCGGAGAGTTTTTTAGGGTTTTGACCCTTTTTTAGGAAAGAAGGAGATTTTTTGTTATTTTGAACTAAATGAAATTAAACCTAAGTTAATTAATTAATAAAATTAAAAAAAAAGATATTTTTTTTTTTGGGTTTTTGAATGTTTAAGGAAATAAAAACAAGATGATTAAATATATTAAAAAACCTAATTCTACATTGATTTTAATTTATTACAAAAATATTAATGTTATGCCTAATTAAAACTAAACAAATTATGTTAATATTTATTTACAAAATAAACTAATGAAATTAAATTTAATAAATAAAAATATTATATTTTTTTGTTTTCTGATTTTTTATTATGAAAGAAAAGAAGTTAATTAGTTAATTGGTTAATTAAATAAAAATAATAGAATAAATCAAGTAAAAGAAATATAGACAAAAAAAGAAAGCAAACCAAAAAAAGGGGTCTGGACCCAGAAAGGGGTTTGGCTCAGCAATTTTCCAGGCCCATTATGCTTCAGCCTCGTTGACCTTTTCAATCTAGTGGGCGCCTTTGACTAGGGAACATGATGGTCCCCTCATTCCTGGCCATTAGATTTGGATCTGAGACCACTTGGCATATTGATAATTGAGGCGCATGGTGGTCTGCATTCTAGGCGCTACATGGGAACACCTGAAAACAAAATTGAATAATGTTTTGGGGGACCTGGGATTCGAACCCAGGTCCCAATGCTTCCAGGCCAACGCGTTTACCACCCAACCAAGCTGCTCCAATTGTTAATGTAATGGACAAATTATATTATATAAAAAAAGCAAGCAATATACTGGAAAACAAAAAAATGCGTGAAATTCAAACACACGAACCAGATGATAACACGTCATCATCTTCAACCTTGGTCCTGCATAAATAGAATCAGATAGCGGGGGTTTTTAACCTCCACTATCTCCTGCACGAAAAATAGCGAATAGACACAGAGCAAAAAGAAATATTTCACGAGGTATGTGTTGGAATCGTCTTGGTCTCACGAATTCAACCATGTATCCCATTGGTTCCAATTTTTCCTGGTTTGGAAAGCCCTATTTGAAAGCTTGAAAACCCTAGAGACTCGATCATGGCATCTCTCAGTTTAGGGCACTATGGTTCAATTAATTCATTCCATTAGCTTTGTATAATCTCTAGCAACACAAATCAATCACAAAAATATGTCAAATGCATATGAATTAAGAGATACAATTCTGAATTAGAAGTGAAAACCGTGAGATGGTATTTCGTGATTCCTTGAGCTTTGGTGCTTGAATTTGATTGCAAATCACTCTTGGTACCTCCTGTAATGTGTTTGGATGGACAAGGCACCTTGAATTGGCCTAGATTGCAAGAACAAGTTTTGATTTTTCTTGAAATTTCTTGAAATTGGTATGGCCATTTCTGCAGTCCTTCAGTCGTGAATTAGGTTATGCTTGGCTTGCTTGCATATAAGGGAATCAGTTTAGGTCAAAATTTGGACCCATATCCATGTGCATTGAAGATTGAATATTTGATTGACAAATCAAATATTCTTGATTTTTCATGATTGAACAAGTTGCCAAAATTGGATATTTTTGTATCTTTTAGCTTGTGCACGAATTGGCATTGCTTGGTCAGCATATTTGGATCACATTTGGTTCACAAATAGATTTAAGAATCAAATCTTTTATTTTCTTATAATTTAAATTAATTAAATGAATTAATATGTATTAAAGATCCATTTAATCAATAAATTTAAGAAAATAAATCCAATTTAACTTGATGGGTCTTGCACAGGTCATGGGTGAAGTTTCAAAAAGAGATTTGAGGCCCATTAGCAAAAAGAAGGTGTTTTGAGCAAAGTTGACTTATGCCAATTCATGAAAATTGCCCAACTTCTCCAATGCATAACTTGCTCAATTTTGATCATATGACCATGTTCTTGGACATTTTGGAAAGCCCTTGAAGTCCTCTGACCAATGCTTTTGGTCCCATGTCATTTGGATTTACCAATCTCAAGTTATGGCCTTTGACTCAAAGTGTACTTTTGTTGACTTTTGAAATTGACCTATAATGTAAAAATTTGTAACTTTTTGTGAGTGCATTTCTTGATCTTGGGGTGTGAAGATGGATTGTATTAAATTGCATCCTATTCAAAATGAGCTTTGGATGGAATTTTTCTGATAAACCATGAAAGAGTTATGCCCTGGTCAAAGTACAGTTGACTTTTCTACTGTCCAAAAATAGCAACTTTTGCATCTTGATGATTTTTGAGCTATTCTTGTGGGATCATGATCAAGACTTGATCAAATGATGATTGTGAACTCAAAATAAGATGTTGACGAAGAATTCTGACTTTTGACTGCAAAATGACCATTTTGCCCTTGTAGTTGACTGTAGATCAAATGGGGCTTTTGACTGTGAAAATGGCACTGTGAGTCTTTGGCATGTAGGTGTTTGAGAATGTATATAGGCCTATGAGACTTGATTGAACCATTGAGAACCCCAAATTCCTTGAAAGAACCAAAACCCTAATTTCAGCTGTCTACTGCTTAGGAGATGGTTTGACTGTCTAACTCTTGAGCAATCTTGAACCATTTGGAGATGATTCTTGAAGTATCTTGAGGAATATGGGAGGGAAAATTTTGGGGTACAACAGGTATTATCTTCAATTATTTGAGAAACCCAAGAAGATCATAGTTATTCCAACAAATGTGCCCTGGGATAGCCTTCTTGGGGAATCAAGAAGTTAACATTATAACAAGAGGTCAAACTTATGGGGATTTTAAATCAAACCCAACACTTGGCGGGTGAAAATCCAAAAAGTAGACAACTGTCTTAACACTTCTTAGAAAAGATTTTGCCCTGGCCTAGTTTCCTGGGAAATAAATACCAACAATAATGCCAACACTACCAAAAAGAGCGACATTTTGCAAATAGTTCCATCTCAGCATGCAAAGGGAGAAGGAACTTTCGTCATATGAGTGAAGACCTCACTCGGGAATCTGGGATGGAGGCTTCAAACCATGCAAACCCAAAATAAAAAATGAACCAAGACTTGACTGGGGAGAATGGGATCACAAACTCGATACCGCACCATACATCAATTGGTATCATCTCTAACTATGTGAGAAACACAAGAAGATCATACGTATACCAGCAAAAGTGCCCTGGGATAGCCTTCCTGGTGAATCAAGAAGTTAACATTATAGAAAGAGGTCAAACTTATGGGGATTTTAAATCAAAATCAACACTTAGTGAGAGAAAACTCGAAAAGTTGACAACTGTCTCAACACTTCTTAGAAAAGATACTGCCTTTGTCTAGATACTTAGGGAGCACATAACAACAATAATGTCGTAACTGGAGGGGGAAATACTCTACAAGAGATTTCATATCAATTCTAAATGCACAAAAGGGAGAAAGAACTCCATCAAATGAGAAAAGGCTTCATAGCTCTTTTTAAACTCTGTTTGATCACCATCTGGCTGGGTAAAGAATCACACTCAGTTGGAGAAGTCTGCAATAAGACTAGAAAAACAGGATTATAAACCTAACAGCATAACACAACCTGTAGGAAACCCTTTAATTGGCCAACAACTATTAGAGGAAGCCAGACACACATCTACAAAACAGATCACAAGAAACAATCCTACTTGAGGAAGATTCTCGGCTTGGGGTAGACATAGCAAATATCTTGACGAAATCTGGATATGACCTTGGAAACCAATCTGGTGTCCCAAGTTTACCGTGCTGATCAAGGTAACTTTCATAACTTTCCTTTGGTTGCATTCTTTTAAGGTAACCTTTATAATCAAATGGCTTCTAGAGATTTGTAGAATCTCGATGTAACTTCCATAGATTGGCTGAATGTTGCATCCTCTTTGCTCTGAAACTCTTCTCGGAAATATTCCTTTTACTGATACTCAAATGTAAACTTTCATGATATCAAGCAATTGTTTTACAAGCATAAAATGTTTATTCTAAGAATGAGAATTCTAATGCAACAAGTATGTAAGTCTTGAAGATTTTATTTGAAAAGATATCACAAAACCTTGTGAACAAATCACTAGCCCGGATGCGACATGGATTTTTTATATGAAGGATAACAAAAGCATATGATACCAATCACAATAATTTAGCAAAATTAATGGGAGTCGGGAAACACTATCTCATTGGAGTATGCTTTCGAGATAAACCTTGTTTCAATTAGGACTTTTGAGGGTTGTAACGTGGTCTGGTTCACGATTTTAGAAAAAAAGATTTAAGGCTCAAAGATATTTGGTGCCCACCCCCTTCGTGATGTTCTTCAGTCCTAAGTTCAGTTAACTTGACACGAACATTCATCTCTCAAAATAAATTTCGAGATGGTTGAAGAATCAAACAAGGTTTTCTTTGGACATGTAAGTCACTCATTCCTGCTTCTTTTGGGTTTCTTGTCACGCGACCCTGTTCTTTGCTGAGGATTTCAAACTGCAATCCTTTATCGCATTTCAGGCTTTCCATTTCTTCCTTGCTTTCTGGACAAATTCCTTTTTACTTTGACTCTGAAGTGCATCGGGATGCCCTGACTTTTGCCTAAGCGACTAGTTTTTTCAAGTTTCGACTTAGCAGGGCTTTTTGTCTCTTTCTTTTTCATCTTCAATTTTTTCATTCATATAATTTTTTTCTTTTTTTCTTTTTTCTTTTTGAACATGCCATGTGACTTCGAGTCATTTATGACTTGTCGAAAGAATTATGACTGCCCTATTTCTGAGTAGATGAAAGATAACCATTGTTGTATCGTCATCTGTTGATCTCCCGGTGTGCGAGAGATAGCCATTAAGATATCATAAATTCACGTACCCTTATGATAAGTGGAGATTAACCATTGTTGTTTTGACTTTCCTCAACCTTTCGAGGGATAACCATTGTTGTATCCTTAGATTCTCACTCTTGATGAGATCTGAATACTCAATAAGATTAACTGAACACTACCCTGCCCCGGGTTAAAAATGAGGGTTTTTTTAATAGAAAAAGAAACTCCTACTTCAAGGCTCAAAGGGGTTCACAAAGGTTTCTCTCCCTTATATATCCGGTGTTTAAGGATTTGAAACAATGCATGTACATCGTCAACAAGGTTTTATCCAAAAGCATACAACCAGAAAATTTGTGTTTTAATATCATCATCCTCCCTCCAATCTCTTCCTAGGCGAGAGAATGGGTAACAAGTTGATATCATAAAGCAATTTTAAAATTGAAAAAAAATACAAGTGAAACGAATGAATTTCTTTAAGACAAACATACTCATTGTATTAAGATTAAACATTCATATGCAAACAAGTTCTTACATGCAAACAATGCAATGATAAACAAGAAAAATTACAAATGAGAAAGCAGTAAGAATGCTAATAAACTAAGATGACTCTCTTATCTGGACTTGTACTGAAGGAAACATTCCCCAAAATTTGGAACTATAACCAACAAAGATTCATTCATGCTCTGCTAAGGAATTGTTTTGAACATTAGGGCCAATGTCCTTAAATGACAAGATACCGCTTCGGATCAACCTTTGAACTTCGACCTTCAAAGAAAAGAAATCTTCTAAATCGTGCCCAGGAGCATCCTTATGAAAAGGACAAGAACAGTCAGAGCTTCAGTAGTAACTATTGTCTATTGAGGGTGAGTAATCGGCATATGATTCTGAGTAACCACCAAAGATTCCATCAGAGCAATGAGATTGGACATACCGTCCTTCAGAGCAGAAACTTCCTCGTGCAGCTCGCGATTCTCTTGTTCTAAATTACCCATCTTCCTTATGAAATTAGCCCGAGTATTGTACCAGTGAGACAACTTGCTGAACGAAGTAAAGAAGCTTGGTAAGACAGCTGGATATGCATAACAAATTTAAGAAGTATGTACAATATGATGCATGATATGTAATGCACATGATTGTTTAAAAGTTTTAAAACCATGTTTTCAAATAACTTTGGAACATTATAAACAAATTGCAAACATCAATTAAAAGACATAATTGGGATAACTGAAAAACTCATTTCATTAATTTTGGGAGGATTACATTGGAAGTACAAGACTTCACTAATCCTAAATAGAAGAAAGAGAAATCTAAATCCTTAGGTCCAAATGAACTGCATCCAATTAAGATCCAACACCGTGTTTTAAAATCTTCTTGAGCTTGAATTTGGAATGCTAAAGGAAAATAAATCCTCTTGCACTCTTCTATTCTACTTTACTGATAATCGGGAAAATAAATCACCGATACAAAGGATTTAGGAACTAGATTAAGAGCGCAGAGAAATCCATCTTCAAGATAGCTAGGAGAATTTAAAGTCCTAAGGACTAGATACCAATGATTAAGGATTTCTCAATTCTTCTGAACCAGGACTCTTGACATTGTACTTCTTAGTACTCTTTCCAAAATCCATAATTACAAAACTTGTGATGTTTGCAAGAAAAAGTCTTAACTTCCTTAAAATTATGTAAAAACAATGCTCATGAGTGCATGGATGCATAATACAACAATCACACACAAGATCACAAGTATAGGGTTCATAGCTTCAACGTCACGAGCATTAGGTCGAAGGTACTACCCATAATGTATGATCTAAAGGTTTATCACCTGCCGAACAAGGTTCTAGAGGTTCCCAAAGTCTACATCCTTCCTTCGGATATTACCAACTTCGCGATTAACTTAGTAATTAGTAATATTCTCAAGAAAAACTCATCCGAGCGTAGTATCGTGTGATAACTATTTCCGGATTACTCCATCATAGCTTCTGCACTACACCTAAAAGGCCAAGATGGGTTAGGTATTCTACGGTCCTTAGTTTCCGCAGGCTCCCAGGTTGAAATCAGTACATCTTCCCAATTACTCAGTAAACGACACTACAATCAAAGGGACCTCCACTGAGTGGGGGATCTCATGCCTCCTTTTTTGGGATTACTCCCTCAATGTTAACCTGACTATACCGCCCTTCCTATCTTAAGTTTGCCCAAGTTCGGGTATAGGACTCATGAGTAATCACCAAGCACCCTAAAAACCAGAAAAGTCCAGAAAAACATATATACAAAATATAATATGTAACAATAATAGCACATATACAAATATAAACAAAGATAGGCTCAACCCACTTAGGGATGCACCAGTAAGAGGTTAATATTTCCCAAGTGAAGTCCCTATTTTTTCTCTGTAGCGGTAGAAATATTAAGATTAAGCCATTGGATTGACTTGACTTGTACATATCAAAATAAAAAACGCCACCGCGCATTATTGTTTCTAAAGGAATGGGAAAATAGCGAATAACCTAAAAATAGGGGGAAAGATTCAAGGTAAGGGGGTTGGTTATGCAAAGGGAAGGTATTAGCACCCTAAACATCTACAGTACTCCGCAGGAACCTCTTTGTAAAATCTGTATATTTTGGCTATAAAATATTGTATAAAAAATAGATGGTGGATGTTGTACCCAAAAATTTTCCCTCCCATTTTACTCAATATATTCTCATTAAGACCCTTAACTTGCTCAAGGATGCTCAAGAGTTGACCAGACAAACTCTCTCCTAAAGCAATGAACCTCCAACTAGGGTTTCCATTTTCATCAAGAAGGGTGATATCCAAAGGCCTCATATGCTCTCCATAGTCCTAATATGTCCTCAAGACCCTCCATGTCAAATTTCAAGCTTTGCACAAGAAGTTTGCTCAATCAATTGCTCAGATGCTAGAGAATCGACTGTATTAGGTCAAAAGTCAATTGTGGCCCACATACAGTCAAACTTCAAGATTTTTGGTCAACATCAACATTTTGAAGTGATATTCATCATTTGATCAAGGGTTGATCATGATTCCTCAGGGAATGCTCCTAATTCATCAAAACTCAAAAGTTGCTAAATTAGGGTTTCTAAGGAAAAGTCAACCAAACTTTGACCAAGCATAACTTTCTCATACTTTATCATAAATTTCTCATCCAAGGCTCATTTTGAAGGGAATCCAATTTCCTACAACTCATCTTCATCCCTCAAGTTCAAAAAATGAACTCACAAAAAGATATGGATTTCTACATTATAGGTCATTTTCAAAAGTCAACAAAAATACTTTTTGGGTCAAAGCTTCTTACATGAACATGGAGGACCCAATTGAAATGAGACCAAAAGGGTTGTTTAGGGTACATCCTAAGACTTCTAAAAAGTCCAAGAACACCTCTCTAGGGTTAAAATTGGAAGAGTTATGCATTGTCAAAGTTGACCATTTTTGGAAAATTGCCAAAATTCAAATATGCTCAAAAATGCATTTTTTGCCAAAAGGGCCTAGCATTTTAGGATTGTATATTGTTAAGGACATGGTCCACAGCCCAAGTAAGCAACCATATCTTATTTTCTCCATTTATTTATTTTATTATGATTTTTTATTTATTAAAAATCACATTAAATCAAATAAATAACAAAAAATACCAAAAATTATTGTGAAGATCTGATTTTGATGGAAATCAAATCTAATTATGTTGGGCAAATCAGATCAAAACGAATCAAGGTAATTTGAGGCAAAAAGAGCATGATTTGCATGGTTATGGAAAGATACCATATGGCAAGAAAATCTCATTCAATCTTCATAATTCCAAAGGATTCTGTTCGTTTTTGTTACCCTAATACATCATGCTACATATAGTGAACAAAAACAAGGCAAGAGAGAAGGTTTTCTAGTCGTGAAAACAGAGAGAGAAACTTGAATTTTTTGGCAAAAAGTGTGAGACGTATCTTCTTCCATAGACCAGTTCAAGGTGTGCTAAAGCTTCCAATAGTTTCCTAGACCTCTCTTGGAGCTAACACAATCAATTGCAAGTGTCAAAACACCCAGAATCACCCCACAACACTCATACGGTTTGCATCTTTTTTTGAAATCGATTACATTAATTCTTGCATCTTAAGAATGTTTGGATGATACATTCATGATTGTTAATGTATTTGCAACATGTTTGAATGGTTTAATTGATGTTTTGATGAATATACTGACGATTGCCATAACTAGGGTTTGTGAAGCCATTTAGGGGCTTCTCTGTACAGGTGAAATTATGCCAAGAAACTAATGCTATGATGATCGTGAGACCCAGACGAATTGATCGGCATAGTTAGAATTGATTTATTGTGCATCATATGAATTTTTGAAGCTCGCAGGTGTAGAACTATAGAGTTTTGTTCGTAGGTATAAATGGATACCTAAGACGACGGACAGGGAAGAAGACGGTGACTTGTCACCACCCCACTGGCCCATTTGAATTACGCGCATGTTTTCCAGCCCACCCATTTTGTTTCATATATTACGTTTTGTTTTCATTATTGTTATAACAAAACCACGTAGCGCAGATGGACATGGTAGGCGTGGAATGAGTAGAAGGACCTAGGTTCGATCCCAGGTTCCAGCATAATTTTCTTTATTTTCTTAACACTCTACGCAGGATCCCATGCGCTCCAAAGCCTGATGTCCATCATGCACCTCATTGATCCAGCCACTGGATCGTTGCTAGTACATATCCAACGTTCCAATCAAAGAGAGACCATGGTGCACCATCCATGCATGCCAACACAGGATCTGGCGCAAGAATGGGCCTGGCTATAATGGGCCTTGAAAATTCAGAAACACCCCCCCTATGTGCTTATTCAGGCCCAAGTCTTTTTTATTTTTCATTCTTTAATTCCTTTTATTTATTAATTATATCTTTTAATAACACCAAAAAATCATTTTTTTCATTTAATCAAAAATCATAAAAAACATCAAAAATCTTTTTTTCATAAAAAATATTTTATTAATTAATAATTAAATTAAATTAGGGTAATTTAATGTTTTCTTATTATATTTAAAAATAATTAGATTTAGGGTCTAATTTTATACTTAACCTAATTTTTCCTTAAAAATAAATATTTTCTCAATTTAGATATTTAGGTCGTCTAATTATTTCTCGCATTTAATTTACCGCACATTTTTAATTTCTTTTTTTAATTATTATTTGTAATTGCTCCGAGTTTGTAATAGACTTAAATAAGATTTCAATTCCGCATTTTATTTTCAGTCAAAATAATTATGTATCTGCCCAAAGCCATGTAATAGCTCTAATTTCTCGCATTTTAATTCCCGTAAATTATAAACTGCCTAGATGTATGTATATGATTGTATGAAAAGACAAACTGGAATTAAAACAGTAGAAAACCCTAATTGTGCAAAGATAATTAAGTGAAAAAAAATACACTTGCACATGTCACTCCTAGGGTTTGCCCCACTCAGTTGCCTCGAAAATAATGGTCGCGTTCCTCAAATGTAGGGATACCTTAGCAATGACCCTCGATTCAAAATTGTCATAAAGGTCATAGTCCCTACTTGTCCCTCGAGTTGCCTACAAATTGATCTTATGATGATATTCCCTTCGAAATGCTAAGGTATCTTTACTTGTTGCCTTCAGAGACCATTTCGTCCCTTCGAACGTCCCTTTTAAACTCCAATGATGGTGCTACCTATTCCTTAATAATAGGATAGCATTGTTTAAAGGAAAAAAAAACATACCTTTTTTCGAGTAGGTAGATAGTTCCTAGGTACTTGCTCAAACAAACAAATTTCACACAAACACTTTCAAAACAATTTTCAAAAACAACTTCGTCACACTCTTGAGGATCAATACAAGGGTTATCACGAAGTAAACAAAAACCATTCAAAACAAGCACACACAAGCACTTTAAAATGAGCAAGTACCTAAGAGCCCATGGAAATCCATAGATAGAAAGGGTGCTAACACCTTCCCTTTCTATAATCTACCCCCCATACTGAGAAACATTCTCGAAAAAGGTTTTTTCTGTTCTTTTTCCTTTCCCTTTGTTGGATAAAATAAAAGTCAGTGTCGACTCTTTCTTACTACAACATTTGCGAATACAAAATGCAAACCAGTATAACAGTCAGTTCTGCCACCGTATCACAGTGGAGGTGAGAAAAGAATACATTTTTTTAATGATTTTTGCACTCACCGCGGTTGCGATCCTTTAGTGACTACGTACCACCTTCCGTACAATAGGGGATCAGGGTACACGTAGTTCCTCTTTAAAATTTTAAAACAAGTGTGTTGGTTAATTTTATGAGATAAGACATCATCGTCATTGTCCGTGTGGAAAACATACTTACTACCCACAATCATGAGAAAGGAGAATTTACATCATCTCAAAGTGAAGGATATGGATTGGATTTTAAAATCAACAATGCCTCACTCAACACCCAAGTGTAAAATATCTTTCTTCACTACACATTATAGAAGTATAGTTGTTTGCATCACTACAAGGATTGACAAGAGTCTAATCTTTTGAGAAAAGTTTTTAAAGAAAAAGCCAAAGTGGCAAAATGGTTTGAATGAGATTGATTGACTTTTAGTCTTCTCACAAAAAATGTCAATGTATTATTAAGTTGATTAAAGATTGTTTATGAAAATGTTTTGAAAATGCATGGACCTAAGTCCAAGTTTATTATGAAAGTAGTTCAAGTTTAGAAACAAGAAGAGTTTTCAAAAGGAGGGAGAAGATTTTTGAAATTAAAGAAGAAGGGAGGAGAAGAAGGGACTATCCTAAAGCATAAGGTAAAAGCTAGGGAGAAGAACCATCTAACAAACAAGAAGCTAACACTTGACATTATGAGTCAAGATAGAATTCCCATTCTTTGGATTGAAACCAAGCAAGGATACTAAACCTCTTGAGAAGACCAAACTTCAAATATATTAAGTATTCACAAAAATTGGGCAGAGTAACGATTGTATAAGGGTGAATTCCAAATTACAGATAAAGTAGGTAATCACAATAACATGCACACAAAAAAAACAAGCAACCCAATGTCTTGAGTTAAACCGCAAGAACTCCAGACAAAATATTAGTTAAGGTCACAAGGTCTCCAACATAGGTCAAGGTCTCTAATCCTAAGCCCAAGAAGTCCAATACTCCATAATGCCAAGGATAGTAACCAAATAGTCCAATTATCATTAGTGTTTTTTATGGTTCATGTTGATTATTAAGTATTTTCAAAAGGAAAAGAAAAGCTCAAGTGAGCAAAATAAAAATTGCATAAAAGTAAATGCTCAAGTGAGCAAAGATGAAAATAACATAAAATATAAATGCTAAAGTAAATGGTACATAAAGTAAAGAGCATAAAATAAAATCATAAAATAAAGTCAATTGTTAGAAGTTAATGGTTAGTTGGATGATCATCTTGAAACTTGCATTTGAAACTCATTAGAGGATTGGTAGAACCAAAGCCTCTCAACAACAAGTTGCATTTGCTTTTTGTCAAGTATATCATCCATTTTAAGAAACCTCAAGGGAACATTTAATGATAAATGATGTTTAAGTGATCCGCGTTGACTAAAATTGATGAAGATCCATTGGAGGATTGGTAGAACCAAATCCTCCTAACAATGAATCTCAAGGTTATTGGATAGGAGGGTTCAAATTAACATACTTAGGCTTGCAGACATAGGTTTGGGCCTCGAATGATCATTTACTCGAATCAGGATAAAATTTAGGGCTATGTTAAGCAATCGTAAGTGGACTTATGTAGAATTCACACTTATTTTGAGGTCGGTCAATAGCAATCTATGTACTTCATGTTTGGATAAATGATATAGAGATCATTATCCCATAACATGTAGCACAAATAAAAAGAAAGGGATAAGATGAAGAGGGAGGGGAATGATAAGCTAATTTGGATCACTACCTCAAATTTCTTTCATCTTTAAATTCAATCACCCATCTAGATGGATTAAAGTACTAAACATATCATTAATCCAAAGCACCAAAAATGAATTAAATAATTCACTCTTTGGTAGATTTGAATCGATGAATATTTATCCAACTTTATCTACACCTAAATTCCATTGAATTTAAAGATAAATTGGACATTTAAAATTGCAATCCAAATCAACAATTAAAAGGAGTGAGTAGAAAAATATATATGGATCAAAACAGTCTCAAAACAAGGCAGAAAAAGCATTTTGGCACTGTTACAGTTGATTACGCTCAGACAGCAATCGATTGCATTAGTGCATTTTTTCAAAAAAATGCAAAATACTTCTGTGACAATCGATTGCATTGTTACAACAATCGATTGCACCCTGTTAAAATCAGAAAATCAGCATTTTGAAAGGCCAAATTCTTGTTTAAACTTTCCATCAAACACCTTATGATCATGGATTCAATTGAGCACGGAAATTCCATCAAATTATGAGAAAATAACACCAATTAAATTACAAAACAATGCTCAATGAATCAAACCCAAATATCAACAAGAGATCACATTGTGAAAGATGAAAAATCCAACTAACCAAAGGTAGATCTAGAGAATTATCAAAACAACTTCAAGAATTTGCTTCAATTCAACCCCAAGAATCAATTTCCCAAGCTTGGATGTAGAGAATTGATGAAGAAAAAGTGTTTGGATGAAGGTTTATCTCAAAGATTAGTAAGCTTCAATGCAAAGCTTACTAACTTTTTGAAAATGGAGCTTTGAGTGAATTTGGTAGATGGAGAGAATTGAGAGATTTTTTAGCAAAGTGAGTTTGACTATCAAAAGCTTGAAATTTGAATGAGATGAGGGCTCTATTTATAGAGTTTAGGCTTGGGATTAGTGGTGGTTTGA
This sequence comes from Vicia faba, assembly GCA_948472305.1. Taxonomy (NCBI): domain Eukaryota; kingdom Viridiplantae; phylum Streptophyta; class Magnoliopsida; order Fabales; family Fabaceae; genus Vicia; species Vicia faba. The sequence goes on from OX451735.1 coordinate 1,132,125,577, forward strand.
AGTTTGGTTTGGGAAATGAAATTAAGCTTGGTAATTAATTCTTGGAGCCAAAATTTGAATTTATGATATATCTTTCAAAAATTGGAGCCAAAATTTGAATTAATGAATACTTTTTCAAAAAAAGAAAAATTGGTGCCAAAATTTAAATTAATGATATATCTTTCAAAAAATGAAGAAAAATTGGAGCCAAAATTTGAATTAATTATACATCTTTTTAAAAAATGAAGAAAAATTGGAGCCAAATTGACAAGCTTGAAATTGCTGATTTTTTTCAAAATTTCACTCTGTGCAATCGATTGCACTCTGGGAGCAATCGATTGCATCAATGTTTTTTTTTTCCAAAAAATGCATAAAATGCACTCTGTTTAATCGATTGCACTCTAAGAGCAATCGATTACATTAGTGAAAAAAAAAGAATTTTTAATTATTTTTCTTGGCAAATAGAGATTTTAGGGAAATAATACCGGAAAACCGTATTTGTCAGATGCTTTAACACGGTACCTACAAAACACAAATATACAAAGACAAAGAAAAATATTTTTTGTATTTTGATTAGATGTTAGTCAAAAACACACATACCAAATATACCACCAATGTGCTTGGAGATCCCTCAAGAGTAAACATAAAGATAGGAGATAAAAAAAGAGGAAGAACCAACCCTAATGTGATTTTGTTGCATTTAATTGATATGATATGATGAAGGAATCTTAGGGGAAAAATTGGGGTACAACAACTACGTTAGTGTGACACATTTGTTTGTAGCGGTGTCCCTTGAGTTAAACCAAGGAGAATACATGGCCGTTGTGTGGTGTCATAAAGAACTAATTGATCATAGAACCTTAGTTGAACAACTTGGCCATTAGAAAGTAGACAGGTAGTTGGCTTTGGTGCAGACTAAAGTTGGTTAATACTCGATACTACACTCATTGAGATTGAACTTTCGAGATATTTCGGTCGCAGTTCCTATGCTTGTGCTGAAACAATGCCCGATGAAGAAAGATTAATGGTATTGAGATTCCTAGAAACTTTAAGAGGGTACTTACCTGTAAACCCCATGCAAGTTTAAACCTAAGGCCTTGTGTGTTTTTTGTGTATGATGAATTTTTCAAACATGACATCATAACATCATGACACTTCTTTTTCACTAACCATTTCAAGGACCTAGGGATTTATCTTTGTTCTATTTTGTAGGTTATGGCCTCCACTCGTAGAAACACTATCCGAATCAGCTTTGTAAGGGTGCCTTCTCAACTTAAGGAGTTAGTCTCAAGGATTCTCTAAAGTTCTCCATTCATCAAAAGGCATGTTCGACTACTCAGTCTGGTTACCATGGGTTTTGAAGAAGATATGATGAGTGTTCTATTCCAGTTCTTTGACCATGTACGTCACTTCTTCACCTTTCTCGATTATCAGTTGGTACCCACAATGGAATAATTCTATGAGCTGCTGGGAATAACTCTTCTCAATCAAATACCTTTCACTGGTTTAGAGAAAGATCCACAACTTGAAGAAATTGCAACAGTCTTGCATCTAAAGCGGTCTGACATTGTAGCTAATTGGAAAACAATGAGTGGAGTCAAGGGTTTTCTAGCTAAATTTATGTTAGAGGAGGCTCTACTATTTTAGGATGCTATGGGTTTTTAAGCTTTCGAAGTAATTTTGGATCTTCTAATCTATGGTTTGGTATTATTCCCTAATCCGGACCAACTCATAGATGTGAATGCTGTCAAAATTTTCGTTTCTCGTAACCATGTACCTACTTTGCTTGGAGACATTTTGCATTCTATTCACACTCGTACTATGAGGGAGAGAGGTTCTCTTATGTGTTTCATATCGTTTCTATCTAGGTGGTTTATTTTGCACCTTCTCCGATTAGTATTGAAGAATGAACAAGGTTTGAGGTGGTCGTAAAGGATGATGTCACTCTCTCATTCGGATATTCATTGGTGTTCCCGATCTCTGGAAGATGTTACTATCATTAACCGCTGTGGGGAATTCCCTAATGTTATGCTCCTTGGCATTAGGGGAGATATTACTTACAATCCTTCTCTAGCTTTATGCCAATTTGGTTATGCTCGAAGAGATGGTCCTCATGACACACTTATCCAGGGTATTGTGTTCGACTATGAGAACTATGTTCAAGGTTATCGTCAAAGGTTTGTACGAGCTTGGGGAATGGTAAGAAAGATTGATAGCAAGACTTTAGGGCATACGAATTTTATCCCTCTGGAGCCTTATCTCAAGTGGGTGTGAGCTCGCGCTTAAAATCTCATGATGCCATATCACGCTATCCTACCAGTGATTATGGAGCCCATTGTCGAAAGGGATATTCCTTATACCATTATCCATCCAGACATGCCTACTAACCTCGAAGAATTGCAAAAATCATGGATTCAACTCAAGGGAGAACGAGACACCTTTGAAGCACAATCCTATGCAAGCGATAAGAAAATGTTGGGGCTCACAAAGAGACTTCAAGAGGAGCAAAGCCTTAACGCATACATCGACACGAAGAGGAAGCCTTTGTGGGAGACTTGAGTATTAGGTTTTAGAACTTCATTTTGTTGTCTCTTTGAGACCCTTTTTCTTTTTCATTGTAAGCCCAAGAGGCAATTGTAATGTTTGAACTTACTAATACAATCTTTGTTTCTGTTTCTCTTTTTGGCTAGAAAATTTAAATCTCTTAAGGTCTTTGAAAACATTTCATTCACATATCATGCATCATTTCATAAGCAGGTTTTCCGATATAGGTTTCCTCATCTATTTACTGCTTATTTCTGTATAAGATGGCTCTCGAGAAAACCATCAAAGATCTGCAAACTCAACACACACAGTTTCAAGAGACTCTTCTGAACCTAGCCAAAGGGAAACAAGAGATGATGGAGCTCTTCGTCACGAAAAAGAAGACTAAGAAGCGGGTTGTTGTCCTCAACATGGGAAGAAGGTTCAAAGGTCCTGCCCGACTGGCTCAAGTAGAAGAGGTTTCCTCTTAAGAAGAAGATAATCAAAAAGAGGATGTTAGAAGTACCATGGTTGGAGGTGGAAATAACCAGATTTCTGAGGATGAAGACTATTCTGATGAGCAGTATCCTTCGGCCGATGACAAATACAAGCAGCTAGAAGACCGACTTAAAGTCGTGGAAATCCAAAAAGTGCCTGGACTGGACTTTGGAGATTTATGTTTGGTCCCAGGGATAGTCATCCCCCATAATTTCAAGGTCCCTGTATTCACTAAATATGATGGGGTCTCTTGTCCCAAACTCTATTTGAGGTTATACGTTCGAAAGATTCAACCACACACTACTGATAGGAAGTTATGGGTTCATTTCTTTCAAGAGAGCCTATCTGGAACACAATTATAATGGTTCTATCAACTAGAAGGGACCAATATTCACACATGGGAGGATATGGCTGCTGCCTTCTACAAAGAATACAATTATAATGCCTAGTTTGCACCAACTCTTATGCAATTACAAAGTATGACTATGGGCTCGAACGAAGGCTTTAAGGAGTATTCTCAAAAATAGAGGGACCTGGCTGGAAGGGTGCAACCCCCTTTGACTGACCTAGAATTTGTGGATATGTTCATGAGCACTCTAACGGGTCCATTCTTTAATTTTCTGATTAAGAGTTCTTCATCAGGGTTTGCTAAGCTAATTTTGACTGTCGAACAAGTTGAAAGCGGTATCAAAAGTGGGAAGATTCATATGGCTGCACCATCTAGTACTGTGAAGAAACCATTCATTGGAAAGAAAGAAACCAACACTTCTATGGCCAGAGGAGTCGTAGTAAGAATGATCGTCATCACTCTGAAGGGGCCATGTTAATCTCTAATCCAACACCTGCTCGATCACAACAACCAGGCAATCAATGTAGGTTAGACGCTCCGAGGAGATAATTCCCTAGAATTAATATGCCATTGTCTCAAGCATTATGTGATACGGTGGGAGAACTGACTTGAGGCTTTGCGTTTTATCGCAAATGTTGCAGTTTAGCAAGAGTCGCCACCGACTTTTTTTTTATCCAAAAGGAAAGGTGAAAAAGCACAGGAAAGACCTTTGAGATGTTTTCTTGAGTTCGAGGGGTAGATCATGAAAAGGGAAGGTATTAGCACCCTTTTCATCCATGGTTTTCCCTGGGCTCTTAGTTACTTGCTAGATCACTTGCTTTTGTTGTTTGAAATTGTGCTTTGTGTGGTTTTTTGAAAGTAATTTGTAAAAAAAGGCCATTGTTTAGGCAATCTTTGTAATGATTCTCGTTCGTAAGAATGTTTACAAAGATGTTTTCCTTTTTGAAAATGTTTTCAATGATTGTAAGATGTTTTGAAATGTATGTGTTTGTTTTGAAAAATAGCAAGGATAGTTGTTTTGAAATGGAGCTAGCAATTAGAAGTAATCTACCTACTCAAATGTCTTTCTTGTTCATTTTCTATTCCTTTGACATTGTTGTCTTACCATTGATTTGGTAAGCAACCCCATCTTTGGATGTTAACGGGATGAGCGTGGGTCATCGTATATCCATGATTAGCAATATTGCAAAGTATCTTAGCATTTTTGAGGGACCAAGATCATTTTGTAAGGCAACTTTGAATAGCTTCACCATGGGACTATGATATTATACTTGTTTGTTTTGCCAAGATACTTCGCATGCATAATATGGCCATTTTTGTATAAGGCAACCAAGTGGAGAAACCCTAAGGGTGTTTGTGTGCAAGTGTGTTATTTTCATGCTTTGATTTTGTCTTGGATTTAGGGTTTTCTATTTGATTTGTTTTTATCTTGCCATACACACCCTAATTACTAACAATTATATTAAAGCGGTAAGTTGTGGAAATTAAAATCCTACGCTATTACATCATTTGGGGGATGGGGATACAAATTTACAAATGGGGGGATGAAAGTTAATAAATCCTAATTTACTATTACAACCATATTGAATGAATAAATAATGTACACAAATAAATAAAAAATGAAAAATAAAAGAAAATTGTTTTGAATTTTTTTTTATGTATTGACACATACGCTTATGTATTGATACGAAAATAGTTTATGTATTGACGCATGCCATTACGTATTGATACGAAAACAGTTTATGTATTGACGCATTCCATTATGTATTGATACGAAAATAGTTTATGTATTGACGCATGCCATTACGTATTGATACGGAAACTTCCTTGCTGCTGAAAAATGAAAACTCACCCAGTATGAGTCGACGCGTTCGCATTTCGTGTCGATGCATGCAACATTTCATATCGATGTATAACAGTTTGCATCGGCTCATAACCTGTTTTGAACACAGTATGTGTCGACCATATCATTTTGTATCGACGCATAACTGCTGTTTTTTTTGTTGCTTTTATCACTATTTTGCTACATGTAAAAGTTAGTTCTCAACACATGGTTAGTAAAAATCAAAAGAAAGCATATGGCTAGCTTCAAGGAAATTATATCTACATTTTATCTTCACAAGTGAACCATTAATGATGCTTGTATGAAGAGTTCAAAGTCAAGAAAACTTACCTTGAAACTGAAATTTGTGCTTTGAGTTTGAGCTGTTGTATGGGCTGTTGTTGAGCTGTGGAAGTGATGATAGTGATGTTACAGAAGTTGTCTTTGTGTTTGAAAAACTTCTATATGATGTATGTGGAGTGTTTAGATGGTTGGACAAAATTTGAGAGGCTCAAAGGTTTGGACTTTAAAACTCAACAATGGAAGTTTTGTGGACTGTTATGGCTTTTGTGAATATGAGATTTTGAGGGTTTACCAATATAACTTATGGCTTTTCTCTCTATCCTTTTTCTAACCTCTTTGTCTTGCAAATGCTTCTTCTATTTATAGGCAAAGGATTTGTGAACAAAGGCTGAATATGTTTACAACACAACATGTTATGGTTTGGTTGGGATGTAAGTATCAAACTATGTCAAGTACTCCATGGTTCCAAGATGAAGTACCAAAGTTGCTGGTTTAGAAGGTTTGATTTCCATGTTTTATGGTAGAGTAAAATCAGAAATAAACAAAATATGGGCTCAAGACAAACTTTTTAAAAAAGCTTGCTTTTCAAGAATAACAATGGTGCCTTTATGCCATAAATGGAAAGATCTTTTGGACAATGGCTCAATCACTTGGGTAATAGCTCAAACTCTTGTGTACACATTAAATTATGTAGAGATTTGCAAGCAAGAAGGCCTGCAACATAAGATTATGCAGCATAGCATAAGGGTTTTGTTGTGTGTTCTTCAATAGAATGACTTGCAAATCAATGGTGGATGCCCAACTTCATGCCCTTGAATCTCCTATCTCAAGTATGATAAATTCATGCTCTTGGATGTTTTGGAAAGCTTGAGACACCCTCTCCAACTTTCATGTTGACCACTTTTGTTAAATCATATTGGAACTTGATGAAAATTGACTAAGAAGTTGGGATAAAACCTGACCAAAACTGCTGAAAATTTCTCTAAGTGTTAAATGAAAATGTCATGACTTCATGAATTTATAACTTGAGATCCAAGCATATTTATGAGAAGTTGAGCAATGTTGTACATATCATGTTGAAATTTTCCCTTGAATCGTCTTACATCTTGGTGAAAGAATGGCATGAAGTGATGAAATTATCATGTATAAAAACACTTAGAAAATTTCTCTGTCTTGGAAATCTTGACTTTTCAAGTTGACTTCTGACTTTCTTAACTTCTTAATGATCAAGCTTGATATTTTTTAATGTCTTGATGAAATTTGATCTTTGGGATGTAATGTTGACCAAAAAGTCAAAGTTTGACTTTCCAGTATGCAATTGACCATTTTGCCCTTGTGCCAATTTCAAGCCTAAATTGATGTATCAGTGCTGCAAACTTGACGTCTTAAAATATCTTGTGAGCAAATACTTGACAAATGAGAGGGAAAATTTTGGGGTACAACAGCTGCCCCTGTTCAATCTTCTTAAACCTGAAGAGTTAGATTGGCGAGTTTTGCCATTCGTGACTCGAAGGTTGAAGATGATTGGACACTAGAGTGCCCAGAAATTTGCACTCGGCAATGCGATAATAGGAGGAATGGGCTTAAAGATGCCATTTGGAGAGGTGATAGAATCTTGTTGGAGATAGGCTTGTAGATGCCATCCAAGAATGCTTGTTGAATTATAATTTGTAAGTTGAAAGAATGAGTATCAGAATTGCGTCCATGTCTGGAGTGTTTCTGAGCTGTATCTGAATGAGTATCAGGATGACATCCGTATCTAGAGCGTATCTGAACTGTATCTAGAAGCTGAATCTGAATGAGTATCAGGATGGCATCTGTATCTGGAGTGTATCTGAACTGTATCTAGAAGCCGAATTTGAATGAGTATCAGGATGGCATCTGTATCTGGAGCGTATCTGAACTATGTCTAGAAGTTGAATTTGAATGAGTATCAGGATGGCATCGTATCGGGAGCGTATCTGAAAGTTGAATCTAAATGAGTATCAGGATGGCATCCGTATCTGGAGCGTATCCGAACTGTATCTGAGAGTTGAATCTGAATGAGTATCAGGATGGTATCCATATCGGGAGCGTATATGAACTGTATCTGTAAGTTGTGTTTGAAAGAGTATCTGAATGGCGTCCGTGTCTAGAGCGTATCCGTACTGAGTTTGAATGGGTATCAGAAAGGCATCCGTGTATGGAGCGTATCTGAACTATATCTGTATTTGAACTCTGAATGAGTATCAGAATGGCATCCGTGTCTGGAGCGTATCAGCACTGTATCTGAAAGCTGTATCTGAATGAGTATCAGAATGGCATCCGTGTCTAAAGCGTATTTGAACTATATCTGAATGTTGTATCTGAATGAGTATTTGAATGGCATCCGCGTCTGGAGCGTATATGTACTATATCTGAATGTTATATTTGAATGAGCATCAGAATGGCATCCGTGTCTGGAGCGTATCTGGGTTGTATCTGAATTTGAAATCTGAATGAGTATCAGAATGGCATCCGTGTCTGGAGCGTATCTGTACTATATCTGAAAGTATATTTGTCAATGGTAACTGCTAATCTCATCCTGAAAAGGATAAAATGTTAGCTAAAACACAAAGTTTATGTTGCATGAAATGTATGATGCAATGTATTTGCTTTATCAATGTTTATGATATATGGATGTAATGTATGCACATGTGAGCTGATTTGATGTACTGCTGTCTGCTTGAGGGAGATAAATCCCTGAATGCTGCTGAGGACATGTTGAATTTTTATGTCTTGAAGTTGAAGTACTGATGGAATTTTGTTGAGAGAAAAAAGTTCTGTTGCGAGGGCAATGCCATGTACTACTTGTAATATTTGCTCGGGGAACCCTGAGATTTTGACGACTCCTACTGGGGATTAATAATTTGATACTTTTTTCCGCTTGGGGATTTAAATGACGTATTGTAGGGGATTTCTCATGGAATAGCCTAGAGACATTTCTCTACTCTTTCAACCTATCAACAATTATCTTTCTCATTTTGTTTATTTGTAAACAGTAATCATTTTCAAATGCATATGTTCATTAATGAATCATTGGACGTTTTTGTAAACAAAATACAAGTGTAAAGAAAAAGACAAATAGTTTTTGCACTTTCGAAGGGGCATCTTTGTATTGACTTTGGATAAATATTTTGTACAAAGGAGACAGACATTCTAGTAAGAGAATGCCGTCCTAAACAAGAAAAATTTAATACAAAGAAAGATAGCTATGTGTAATAATCCCATGGGGTTCCCATTCTGCTATAGCCTTCGTATCTCCGAGTATCTTGTCTATTTGCCTTGCCCGAAGATGATTAAATTAGTCAGAAACTCTGAGTTTGTCAGCGGAAGCCAAAGGTTGTCTGTCAAATGATCCGACGGGACATAGTCATACGCTTTTACTCCCTAACTTTTTCCTGGACCACCCTTTCGGGTTTTCAGTCCACCGGGAAACCCTTTTTTGCCCAAGTCGCCCTTTCGGGTTTTCAACTTGCCGGGTGTACATATTTTTTTTATTTTATCCCTAATTTTTTCCCGAACCTTTTGGTTCGCCGGGATGCCCTTTTTTTGCCTAGGTGTGTCAACCTAGTGGGTCTCTTATGCGTAGTATTTTTTTACTATGTCCGCGTTTACAGGGTGTGGTAATTCGTTGCCATCCATGGTGGTCAAGATCATTGCTCCACCAGAGAAGATGTTTTTTATTACAAATGATCCTTCATAAGTAGGAGTCCATTTTCCCCTGGGATCACTTTGTGGCAAGATGATACGCTTGATCACTAAATCCCCAACTTGATATACTTGACGTCTGACTTTCTTGTTGAAGGCCTTGATCATCTGCTTTTGATACATCTGACCATGGCAAACAGCAGTAAGTCTCTTTTCATCAATCAAGTTCAGTTGATCAAGTCGAGTCTGGATCCAATCGTCTTCATTCAACCCTTCATCTTTCATAATCCTCAGAGGCGGAATCTGAACCTCAATAGGCAAGACAGCCTCCATGCCGTAAACCAAAGAATATGGTGTTTCCCCAGTTGAGGTGCGAGCCGTGGTACGATACCCGTGGAGAGCGAATGGTAACATCTCATGCTAGTCTTTATATGTGACTGTCATTTTCTGTATGATCTTCTTAATGTTTTTATTTGCAGCTTCGACAACACCATTCAACTTTGGCCGATAGGGAGAATAATTCTGATGCTGGATCTTGAATTGCTCGCACAAGGCGGTGATCATAGTGTTGTTAAGATTTGTACCATTGTCAGTGATGATCCTTTCCGAGATACCGTACTGGAAAATAAGGTTTTGCTTGATGAAGCGGGCCACAACATTCTTGGTAACGGAGGCGAAAGAAGCTGCTTCGACCCATTTGGTAAAATAGTCAATGGCCACTAGGATGAAGCGGTGTCCATTGGAGGCTGTAGGCTTGATCTCTCCAATCATATCAATTCCCCAAATAGCAAAGGGCCAAGGAGCCGTCAAGAAATTCAGAGGAATTGGAGGCACGTGCACTTTGTCAGCATAAATTTGGCACTTATGACAGGTCCGAGAGTGTTGATAGAAATCTGCCTCCATGGTAGACCAATAATAACCTGCCCACTAGAGTGGGTGCCAAAAGTACCTTCATGTAAATCAGCCATTATCTTTTCAGCTTCAACCTTATCCACACACCGAAGCAAAATGGATTCATGATTGCGTTTGTACAGGATGTCATTACTAAGGAAGAACTTAGCAGAGAATCTCCTTAAGAACTTCTTATCATTGATTGAAGCTCCTTCTGGATATTCTTGAGCCTCGAGATACCTCTTGACTTCATGAAACCAAGGTTGGTCCACTACTTCTTCAGTATTAATCGCGTGACAGTGTGCTGGTTCATCCATTTGTTCGATGGTGATCTGGGGAGCCTCGTTATCCCAATTAAGTTTAAACATAGATGACATTGTGGCTAGGGTATCTACTAGCTGATTTTCTTCTCTCGGGAAATGCTCGAAGGTAATCTGCTCAAAATATGGTAGCAATGTCAAAACATGTTCTTTGTAAGGGATAAGGTTTGGGTGCTTAGTGTCCCACTCTCCTTTGATCTGACTGATGACCAAAGATGAATCTCCAAACACGTCTAAATATTTGATCAAGTCTATGGCAACTCTGAGACCAAAGATGCATGCTTCGTACTCCGCCATGTTGTTCGTACTGTTGAAGCAAAGTCTGGCAGTAAAGGGAGTATGACACTCTTTTGGAGATATGAGTACGGCGCTGATACCATTACCAAGTGCATTGGATGCCCCATCAAAGAATAGGGCCCATTGGGATCCTTGTTCAGGTCCATCATATGGCCTGATTTCTTCACAATTGTCTAATGTCATGATGTCTTCATCCGAGAATTCAAACTTCATGGACTGATAGTCTTCTACAGCTTGGTGAGCAAGATGATCAGCCAATACACTTCCCTTTATAGCTTTTTGGGTAGTATATTGTATGTCGTATTTTGTTAGGATCATTTTCCATCTAGCTATTCTCCCAAAAAGAGCAGGCTTGTCGAAGATATATTTTATCGGATCCATCTTAGATATCAATAAGGTAGTATGAGTCAGCATATATTGTCTTAGCCGGCGAGCAGCCCATGCCAGAGCGCAGCAAGTTTTCTCGAGCAGTGAATATCTGGTTTCACATTCGGTAAACATTTTGCTCAAGTAATAAATAGTGTGCTCTTTTTGGCCAGACTCGTCATGCTGCCCCAATACACACACCCATTGAGTTTTCTAAAACAGTCAGATATATGATCAACGGTCTTCCCTCGACTGGTGGTATCAACACAGGAGGCTCTTGTAAATACTCTTTGATTTTTTCAAAAGCAACTTGGAATTCATCATTCCATATGACTACCTGATCTTTCTTCAATAGTTTGAAGATTGGCTCACAAGTAGCTGTTAGGTGAGAAATGAATCTGGCAATATAGTTCAAGCGTCCCAAGAATCCTCTGACTTCCTTCTGAGTACGAGGAGCAGGCATCTCTTGTATTGCTTTAACTTTGGCAGGATCAACCTCAATACCTTTATTACTGACGACAAAACCTAGGAGTTTACCGGACCGTACTCCAAATGTGCACTTGTTTGGATTCAACCTCAGCTTATACTTATTCAGTCTCTCAAACAACTTTTGTAAGTGATCAAGGTATTCTTCTTTCGTTTGCGATCTGGCTATCATATCGCCTACGTAGACCTCTATTTCATGATGTATCATATCATGAAATAAAGCTACCATGGCGCGTTAATAGGTTTCCCTAACATTCTTCAATCCGAATGGCATCACCTTGTAGCAGAATGTGCCCCACTGTGTGACAAATGTAGTTTTCTCCATGTCCTCAGGTGCCATTTTGATTTGGTTATAACCTGAGAATCCGTCCATGAAGGAAAACACTTTGTGCTATGCGATATTTTCAACCAGGATATCAATGTGGGGGAGTGGAAAATCATCTTTAGGGCTCGACCAATTCAAATCTCTATAGTCCACACACATTCGTACTTTGTCGTCTTTTTTAGGTACGAGAACAATATTGGTAACCCATTGAGGATAGGAAGTGACATCCAAGAACCCAACATTGAATTTCTTCATGACCTCCGGTTTAATCTTTTCTGACATGTCAGGTCTCATGCGGCGAACCTTTTGTTTTACTGGAGGGAAGTCTTCTCTAGTAGGCACACAATGTACTACGATGTCTGTGTCCAGTTCCAGCATGTCTTCATATGATCGGGTAAAGATCTCAACATAGTCATGTAATAGCTGAATCAGGCGCTCTTTGACACTAGGTTCCAAATTGGCACCCACCTTGACCTCTTTCTTATCCTCCTCGGTACCTAAGTTGATTATATCCACAGGTTCTTTGTGAGGCTGAATGGCTCTTTCCTCTTGTTGTAGCAGTCTGGAAAGTTCCCCTGGTACCTCACAATCTTCCTCACCTTCATCTTCGGCTAGGTAGATTAGATCCACAGAGTTACAAAAGGCCATAGCAGTATCGTTACCCATGGGATCCAGAGTGGATGGGTACCTGCATTTGTGAGTGTGGGTGTGTGTAAGGGTATAGCCTCCTTTAAAATAAAATAAAATGTAAAAGAAAAAACAATGAGCCAAAAAGTTTGTATGCGAAAAACTTCCATGATTCATTGAATGTCATATGAAGATGAAAATAACAACCCTTACAAATGGACCATTGTGCCTCGGGCAAGACACAAGGTTTTAGGAGTGCGAATTGTTTGTGAATATTACAAATCCAACAACAAAAAGAAAAGATAAATTACTGAGGGATGAAAGTTATTGGTACAAAGTCTCTGGCCTCCCAATTGCGAAGTCCTCCATTGATAGTCGGAAAGATCCAATCCTCCAAGCTGCAATCCTCTTCACCATCTTCTATCGCGTTGACCTCTCGGTTGCTAATCTTCAAGGGTTGCCCTCCAGCACGGGCACGACGTACAACCTTTTAAGCACTTGAAATGAAACCTAAGCCAAACTTATCAGACTTATAAGGGATGTCTGGAAGTTTCCCCCAAATGGTGCATCCTCCTTCCTCTACTACAACTTTGGCGTCCTTCAGAGATGACATCCAGAGTGGAGGTCTTGTAATCTTGGGAGTCTGGGACACAATCTTGGTCACTGCAATCTCTTGGGAGACCTCTTCGAAGTGTTGAAAAGGAGTTTCAATGAACTCACCGTCCAATTCCACATACCGAAAGGAATTGAGATGGCTAATCATGTATTCTTCCTCTCCATGGACAGTTATAATATTTCCTTGAACCAAATATTTCAACATCTGGTGCAATGTAGAGGTGACGGCGCCAACATTATGGATCCTGTAATTGCAAGCTTCTCAAGTCATATTTAAAGCATGTGTTTTGATGAAGATAACTTGGACATCAACTTTCAAAGGATGTGCAAAAAGCTTATCAACATCAATTAAAAGTCTAGAAGAATTATTGAAGAATCATCAAATGTCGAAATGGTATAAATAATTCTTAACCTTGAATATAGATGTTCACAATATGCATTCATCAACATATACATATTCCATAATTTTAACATCAAGAAAAACTTTGTTTGAAATATTTTTCAAAAAGTATTTTTGAAAATAAACCTTTAGGAACCGGGTTCCAGCTTTTCTCAAAAAACATGTCCCTGGTTTTTGTACCAGGAACCGGGTTGTACCAATAGGGGAACCGGTTCCTGCGTGAAAAATTTGAATTCCAACTTATAACGTTCACTAAGAACCGGGTTCTGTCAGTGTCGGAACCGGTTCCTAGCGAACCAATGCAGCTTTTACTTTGTTTTTTGAACATTTTTCAAGTGGTATCTTTTCATGAATGCATTGCAACTTTTCATATGAATTGGCATGAATGAAGAGGTTCTTACAACTTTATAAAATGCAGATTTTATTATTTTCAAACAATGTTCAATACTTCAATTTTCAAATTAACAAATATACTTCTTCATTAACAATTTTCTCATTTACTCACATTTGAATTTAAACTTTCATGTGTTCATAATTTTGTGAAACTTGCCATATACACTTTCATTATCATTTCAAGTTTCATTCATACATTGTGAACATTTATATACATTGTTGAGAATTGTTTTTATCTTGAAGAAGAAGATCAATTGAAGATTGATAAAGCTCTCCATATACTTCAAAATTAATTATTGTATTACTTAAAGATTTTCCCTTACTATCCAGGATTGTTGGAAGTAAGTGTTGTGATTTGAAGAGGATTGTTCTTCATTCACATTAGTGTTTGTTTGGTCTTAAAGGTGTTAAGAACCTTTGATCACCCTATAGGTTAGATAGTAAGCATAGGCTGTACAATCATTCTAACTATAGTGAAATCTCTTTCGTGTTGGAAAGGGGACTGGAGTACTCTCGGATTGTGAGGGGAACCAGGATATATCACCGTGTTCTTTACTTTTCCGCATTTATTGCTTTCATCACCATAATCAGGAAAAGATAAAGATATAATCAAAACCTTCAAACACTTAACCAAAAATTACTACCAAGCATTCTCATAAAACCGAATAAATTTTATAAGACCTAATTCACCCCCCCCCCCTCTTAGGCACTCTGAGACTTACAATTGGCATCAGAGCAAGTTATAGGTAACTTGTTCCTAAAGATCCAGAATGGCTTCCGCAAATCATCAACCAGTTTTCAGAGATGGTGGTAGTAACAACAAGCCTCCTCTATTTTGTGGTGAATATTTTGACTTCTGGAAAATATGCATGAAGGCGCATTTAGAAGCACAAGGAGAGGAAGTATGGGATGCTGTTGAAAATGGTCCATTTATTCCAATATCCGTAATCAATGGCATTGGTTCTGTAAAGCCCAAAACTGCATGGGACGACGATGATAAAAAGAAAGTTCTCTATGACAAAAAGGCAATAAACCTTCTTCAAGGTTCACTCAGTATGGACGAATTTTTCCGTGTCTCAAACTGCAAGACAGCAAAAGAAATATGGGATACCCTGGTTCAAACTCATGAAGGAACAACTGAAGTAAAAAGATCAAGGCTCAATACCTTGAGTCAAGAATATGAACTATTTCGAATGCAGCCCGGAGAATCCATTCTTGACTTACAAAAGAGATTTGTGCATTTGACAAATCACTTAAATGCTCTTGGTAAAACCTTGAGGAATGATGAACTCAACTTGAAAATCCTTAGATCATTGACTAGGGAATGGCAACCAAAGGTAACGGCAATCTCGGAAAAGAAGAGTCTCTCCGTAATAACTTCCGCTACATTATTTGGCAAACTTCAAGAATATGAAACTGAACTCGGTAGACTTGAAAAACATGAAAATTTAGAGAAGAAATCCAAAGGCATTGCCTTGAAAGTTGATTCAAAGGAAAGTCAAGATAAAGATGCATCGGAGGAAGATGAAAACTTCTTGCTTCTTGTAAAAAGGTTAGGAAAATATTTTGGTCATAAAAATAATCTTCATAATGCTAACTTTGTCAAGAGGAAGAAATTTTATAATCATAAAGATAAAGAAGCCTCCACATCAACACAAGATGTCACATGTTATGAATGTGGAAAGCAAGGTCACATAAAGTCGGATTGTCCAAAACTCTCCAAGAAAAATGGATTCAAAGGCAAAAAGGAGTTCAAGAACAAAAAGGCTTATGTTGCATGGGAAGATAATGAGATAAGTTCTTCATCCGATTCGGAAAGCGAGGAATGTGCAAATCTAGCATTAATGGCTTCACATCACTCCGACAATGAAGAAGAGGTTAGTAATGAATTTAATCTTTTTGATGATGATGTTCAAGATGCTATTGATGAACTCTTGAAATAATGCAAAAGTTTATACAAAAAGGTGTCAAATCAAGAAAAAGAACTTCTAAGTTGTTTAGAAAAAATTGACACCATGACTAAAGATTTTGATCTTCAAAAATAGAATTTTATTAAAGAAAAAGAAAACTTTGCATGCTCCAAGTGTGAATCAAATGTCTTTCAAATTGTTCAATTGAAAAGAGTCATTGAACGATATGAAAAAGGACAAATAGGATTGGAAGGATTACTAAGCCAACAACGCTATCCAAATGATAAAAGGGGTCTTGGTTATGTGAATTCTAAGAAACCAAGTAACAATCCCACTATTTTTGTAAAGGCTAGTAATAGTTCCAATCCCAAAAAATTAGAAAAGAAGCAAGTTGTTCATAATCATCAAAAGAAAAAGGCTAATGTATCGAAAAAGAAAACATTTCCTAAGAAGAAATCTTATCCTTCTAGACATAGAAGTAACTTTGAACCTACTTGTTTTTATTGTGGTATTAAAGGCCATACACCTAATGCTTGCTATGTTAGAAACGTTAGTATAGCAAGTGGGCATTATGTGTGGGTGAAAAAGGGAACTAACTATGAAGGGCCCAAGGCAACTTGGGTACCTAACAAAGAATAATTTGTTTGTGTAGGTATGCTTGAAATCCACATCAAATGTTTGGTATCTTGATAGTGGATGTTCAAAGCATATGACAGGAGATGTACACCAATTTTCATATCTAGTACATAAAGCCAAAGGGTATGTCACCTATGGAGACAACACCAAAGGAAAGATTCTTGGCGTTGGAATAGTTGGCACACCTCCATCCATTCAAATTGAGAATGTTCTCAATGTTGAAGGATTAAAACACAATCTTCTTAGCATAAGTCAACTTTACGATAGAGGGTTCAAGATCAAATTCAACAAAGATGAATGTCTCATTATGGATGAGGCAACCAATGAGGTAAAACTCAAAGGTATAAGAACTAACAATATTTTTATGATTACTTTAGATGATTTGTCTCTGAAGGTACAATGTCTTATGGTAAACAACAATGACGCTTGGTTATGGCACAAGAGGATCGCTCACATTCACATGGAGCACTTGAACAAATTGGTTAAGCATGACTTAGTTATTGATCTACCAAAGATGAAGTTCATCAAGGAAAAGTTATGCAATGCATGCCAAAAGGGAAAACAGACCAAAACAACTTTCAAATCTAAGAATGTGGTGTCTACTACAAGACCACTACAATTGTTACACATGGATCTCTTTGGTCCATCAAGAACAAAAAGCTTTGGAGGTAATGTATACACTTTAGTCATTATTGATGATTTTTCTAGATATTCTTGGACTTTGTTTCTTGTGCAGAAAAGTGATGCTTTCAAAGCCTTTAAGAAGTATGCTAAGCAAATCCAAAATGAAAAATCACTAAAGATTGTATCCATAAGAAGTGATCATGGTGGAGAATTCCAAAATGCTCAATTTGAAGAATTTTATGAAGAACATGGTATCTCTCATAATTTTTCAGCACCTAGAACTCCACAACAAAATGGAGTTGTTGAAAGAAAGAATAGGTTTCTAGTGGAACTTGCAAGAACAATGCTTAGTGATGCAAATCTTCCTAAATATTTTTGGGCGGATGCGGTTAGTACGGCATGTTATGTTGGAAATCGAGTTATCATTAGACCTATAATAAAGAAGACTCCATATGAACTCTTCAAAGGAAGAAATCCAAATATTGCTCACTTTCACATTTTTGGATGCAAGTGCTTTGTTCTTAACAATGACAAGGATAATCTCGGTAAGTTTGACGAGAAATCCGACGAAGGTATATTTCTTGGTTATTCGCTTTCTAGTAAAGCATATAGAATTTATAATAAAAGAACTTTAACTATTGAAGAATCTATGCATGTATCTTTTGATGAAACTAACCCCTCTAAGGAGGAAGTAGTTGTTTGTGATGATGATGATCCTATAGATTTACCCCCAGAAGATCTTTCATTTGATCAAATTAAGAAATCACCGGAAAATTCAGAAAACATTGTTCAACAAGATTCAAACACCAATGATCTACCAAAAGAATGGAGAACTCATAGAGACCATGCTATTGACAAAATTATTGGTGACATTAGCCAAGGAGTATCAACAAGATTGAATCTAAAAGATGCTTGCTTAAACATGGCGTTTGTTTCTCAAATTGAACCTACCAAAGTTGATGAAGCATTAGGAGATGATCAATGGATTATTTCTATGCAAGAAGAATTGAATCAATTCGAGAGAAATCAAGTTTGGGAACTTGTTCCTAGACCAAGTGGTAAACACATCATAGGTACCCGATGGGTGTTTAAGAACAAACTTGATGAGAATGGTCTAATTGTTCGAAACAAAGCAAGGTTGGTTGCCCAAGGTTACAATCAAGAGGAAGGAATCGACTTTGAAGAAACATTTGCTCCGGTTGCAAGGTTAGAAGCTATACGTCTTTTACTTGCTTATGCTTGTTCATTAAATTTTCAGCTTTTTCAAATGGACGTCAAAAGCGCATTCTTGAATGGATACATCAATGAAGAAGTCTATGTCAAACAACCCCCGGGTTTTGAAGACTTCAAACATCCTTCACATGTCTTTAAGTTGAGAAAGGCTCTTTATGGCTTAAAGCAAGCACCAAGAGCATGGTATGATAGACTTAGCAATTTTTTGTGTGAAAAAGGTTTCAAAAAGGGTAAGGTTGATAAAACCTTGTTCATTAAGAAAATCCAAAGTAACACTTTATTGGTTCAAGTCTATGTTGATGATATCATTTTTGGATCGACTAATAAAGGAATGTGTGAGGAATTCTCATTGATGATGCAAGGAGAATTCGAGATGTTTATGATGGGAAAGATGAACTAATTTCTTGGACTACAAATCAAGCAACTAGAAGATGGAATCTTCATCAACCAATCTAAGTATTGCAAAGAATTATTGAAAAAGTTTGATATGGACAATTGTAAAGCCATGAACACTCCAATGGGCTCCGGTACATATGTTGATCAAGATGAATCCGGTACTCCAATTGATATTACAAAGTACAGAGGTATGATTGGTTCTTTATTATACTTGACGGAAAGCCGTCCTGACATCATGTTTAGTGTTTGTCTTTGCGCTCGCTTTCAAGCAAATCCAAAGGAATCACACCTCATGGCAGTTAAAAGGATCATGAAGTATCTTAAAGGAACAATCAATGTCGGCCTATGGTATCCAAAAGGTAGTACTTGCACTTTAATTGGTTATTCTGACGCGGATTATGCAGGTTGTAAAACTGATCGTAAAAGCACAAGTGGTACTTGTCACATTATTGGAAATGCATTAGTATCATGGGCTTGTAAAAAGCAAGCATGTGTTGCTCTTAGCACGGCCGAAGCAGAATACATAGCAGCGGGTAGCTGTTGTGCACAAATTCTTTGGCTCAAGCAACAACTCCGTGATTACGGACTTGATCTCGGATGCATTCCTCTTCGATGCGACAATACAAGTGCTATCAATATTACAAAGAATCCGGTCATGCATTCAAGAACCAAACATATAGATATTCGACATCATTTTCTCCGTGATCATGTACTTAAAGGAGATGTCGAAGTCACTTTTGTGGATACTCATAACCAACTCGCAGATATCTTCACTAAACCGCTTGCTCGAGAACCTTTCTTCAAAATCCGAAGAGAACTTGGTATTTTGGATGAAGGTGATATCTAATGTTTCTCTTAAGATACACGTCTTAATTTTTATATGTATCTATTTCACTCTTTTCCCCCATCCTTTTTTATGTTAACAAATGGGGAGAAGAGTATGCATGTGTGTTGTTTTGTTTCAAAGAAATTGCAGGCCCAAATAAATATCAAACTCTCTCCAAAATTCAAAGAATCATGGACTTAGGGGGAGCATACAATTTAGGGGGAGCCTTGCATTTGCTCAACATGTTTGCTACACAAAACAACATGAACATTTCAAGAAATCCTTTTCAAGACTTGGTTGTCATCATCAAAAAGGGGGAGAATGTAATTGCAAGCTTCTCAAGTCATATTTAAAGCATGTGTTTTGATGAAGACAACTTGGACATCAACTTTCAAAGGATGTGCAAAAAGCTTATCAACATCAATTAAAAGTCTAGAAGAATTATTGAAGAATCATCAAATGCCAAAATGGTATAAATAATTCTTAACCTTGAATATAGATGTTCACAATATGCATTCATCAACATATACATATTCCATAATTTTAACATCAAGAAAAACTTTGTTTGAAATATTTTTCAAAAAGTATTTTTGAAAATAAACCTTTAGGAACCGGTTCCTCCCTAACAGGGAACCGGGTTCCAGCTTTTCTCAAAAAACATGTCCCTGGTTTTTGTACCAGGAACCGGGTTGTACCAATAGGGGAACCGGTTCCTGCGTGAAAAATTTGAATTCCAACTTATAACGTTCACTAAGAACCGGGTTCTGTCAGTGTCGGAACCGGTTCCTAGCGAACCAATGCAGCTTTTACTTTGTTTTTTGAACATTTTTCAAGTGGTATCTTTTCATGAATGCATTGCAACTTTTCATATGAATTGGCATGAATGAAGAGGTTCTTACAACTTTATAAAATGCAGATTTTCTTATTTTCAAACAATGTTCAATACTTCAATTTTCAAATTAACAAATATACTTCTTCATTAACAATTTTCTCATTTACTCACATTTGAATTTAAACTTTCATGTGTTCATAATTTTGTGAAACTTGCCATATACACTTTCATTATCATTTCAAGTTTCATTCATACATTGTGAACATTTATATACATTGTTGAGAATTGTTTTTATCTTGAAGAAGAAGATCAATTGAAGATTGATAAAGCTCTACATATACTTCAAAATTAATCACTGTATTACTTAAAGATTTTACCTTACTATCCAGGATTGTTGGAAGTAAGTGTTGTGATTTAAAGAGGATTTTTCTTCATTCACATTAGTGTTTGTTTGGTCTTAAAGGTGTTAAGAACCTTTGATCACCCTATAGGTTAGATAGTAAGCATAGGCTGTACAATCATTCTAACTATAGTGAAATCTCTTTCGTGTTAGAAAGGGGACTGGAGTACTCTCGGATTGTGAGGGGAACCAGGATATATCACCGTGTTCTTTACTTTTCCGCATTTATTGCTTTCATCACCATAATCAGGAAAAGATAAAGATATAATCAAAACCTTCAAACACTTAACCAAAAATTACTACCAAGCATTCTAATAAAACCGAATAGATTTTATAAGACCTAATTCACCCCCCCCCCCTCTTAGGCACTCTGAGACTTACAGATCCATGGTCGTCCTAGCAGATTGGAGTAAGAGGGGTGGATTTCCATTACATAAAAGGTTGAATTGAAAGTTGGAGTTCCAACCTTTATGGGGATATCTACCTCCCTGTACCATCCTCTTCGAGCCATCAAATGCCCTTACTATTATGTTACTTGGCTTTAACGTCAGTCCTTCGCAGTCAAGTCTGTCAAGAGCTTTCTTCGGCAAAACATTCAAAGATGAGTCGGTATCCACCAAGACATGGGCTAGAGTTGTTCCCCTACATTCCATAGATACATGTAACGCCTTGTTGTGCTTTCTTCCCCTTGGTGTCAGATCAGCATCCGAGAAGCCTAGGCCGTTATCCGCTGTCAGTCTGGCCACACGATCTTGAAATTGGTCATCAGACGTCTCTTGAGGCACATGTGCTGTTTTAAGGAACTTCACCAAGGCTTTCGCATGTGCCTAGGAACATAGTAGTAATGCTAGCATGGAGATTTTGGAGGGAGTTTTCCCTAACTGTTCGACTACGTAGTAGTCGCTCCTCTTTATAATTTTTAAGATCTCCTCCATTTATTTCTTGGAAGCTTCGGGAATAGTCAGTGATTGAGCCTTCATCTAGACAAGCTCTTCTTGAATACTTTTTCCTCAGGTTTCAGCAGCAGGAGTGTTGGTAGGAATGACAGCAAGGGTTGTAACTGCTTCATCAATAGGAGCACTTGCAGAGATGATTATGGGTACGAAAGTAACCTTTGGAGCAGCCACGGGTCCAAAAAATGACTTTGGGGGGGAAATCTCTGGAGAAAAGATTCTACCGCTTCAGGTAATCTTACTGGTTCCAGCAATATTGCTAATGTTGAAATCTTCTTCTTCGGAGTTCATCTCTTCGTCGGCCAACCCATCTTGTTTGACGCCATGGTAGTAGATGTCCCCACCGTAATTCCACGGCACAGTCTTGTCTGATTCATATGAGATTGGCCCAAGCATTGTGATTATTAGAGGAGTTGCTTTCGGAACCGATGTAATTCTAACGGGTTTTTTGGAAACCCTAGAAGAATTGGCGGATATGGTAATGATTGAAACATCTTCAACAGAAACAGGTGAAACAGGAGTACTTTCAAACAAAATCTCTTTGTTGTCTATCAAGTGTTGAATGCCTACTTTCAACAAAGGGCAATCAGTTGGTGAGGATAAGCAGAGGTGGCAAATTTCATTACAACTCGAGAACACACCAGCTTTCAACAAATTTATCTTAATGATTGGAAGTGGAGTCACGAGTTCATTAACTATGGTAACAAACAAATCTTCTTCAATAGCATTGGTGTTGTGACCATGTCTGGGCATGGGATCAGAGATAAAATTTGGCTTCTCAGGCGCATCAAACTCAATTTATTTTGCTTCAATGAGATCTTGTATTTTGTTTTTCAAGGCCCAACAGTTATTGGTATCGTGCCCAGGACTTTCGGAGTGATATGCGCAACGAGCATTGGGGTGATAATGAGGGGATGTTGTGTTGGGGTTTTTTGGAGCTTCCTTCAGGGTTACCAAATTGGACTTCAAGAGATGCGGTAGTATTTGAGACAGAGTCATGTTGATTCTGGTGAATTGTCGGACTGGCCTCTCCACCCTTGGTTGGTTACTTCTTTGTTGATCAGACGTAGGCTTTGGAATCATAACAGCCCATACCATTGGTCGGCGCTCAACTCTCTCTTGGTTTCTTTATGGATAAACAGCAGATACCTCTTTCTTACCGATAAAAGGCTTCCTCACAGCAGTAGAAGAAGACAAATCCTTCTGAATCTTTCCATTTCTTATGCTAGCTTCCACCCTCTCTCTGGTCAGTATTAACTCAGTAAATCCTGCAGATGAGCTTCCAATTAAATGGTTGAAGAAAGGGCCCGATAAAGTGCCTAAGAACATGTCCACCTATTCCCTTTCAGACAAAGGGGGTTGGACTCTCCCCGCAAGATCTCTCCACTTCTGTGCGTAATCCTTGAAACCCTCATTGGAAACCATAGCCATACTCTAAAGTTCAGTACGGGTAGGCGCAAAATCGGCATTATATTGATACTGCTTATAGAAAGTTGCGGCGAGATCTTCCCAATTATGGACGTTGGCTCTTTCTAGTTGGTAAAACCAGTCGAGTTGTGTTCCAGATAGACTATCCTGGAAAAAGTGCACCCAGAAGTCTTTACCAGCGGAGTATGGTTGGATTTTTCTCACATATGATCGGAGGTGCATCTTAGGGCATGACACTCCATCATATTTTGCAAACAAAGGTACTTTGAACTTCGGGGGAATCACAATCCCAGATACTAGTCCCAAGTCTTCAAAATCTAGGCCTGGTACCCTTTGTATTTCCATTGCGTTCAAACGCTCTTCGAGGTGTTTGTACTTTTCATCAGCTGGAGGATACTGTTCCTCAAAGTAGTCTTCCTCTTCTTCCTCCTCTTCAGATTCTGACGGGACCGCTGTTTCCTTTCCTTTCCCTTCTTCTTCATCAGATGTTGTTGCGAAATTCAAGGTTCTTCTAGTCTGTCCTTGAAACCTTCTCCCCATGATTATAACACCGGTTGGTTTCTTCACTTTCTTCTTCTTTTTGGCCAATAGAGTTTTCAACTTCTCTTGCCCCTTGGCTAGGGTTGTGAGCAACTGTTGAAACTGTGTGTTCTGAGTTTGGAGGTCTTTGACTATTTGTTCGAGATCCATCTTAATGAAATAAACAGCAGAGAGATGAGGAAACTTGTTGTAAAAGACCTGTTTATGTTATGATGAATGATATGTGCATATGCAATGTTTTCAAGGATTTCAAAGATTCAAGTTCGTTTTAGACAAAAAAGAAACACACGTTATATTAATAAGATAAGGTTTGAGTAGATCAATGCCCCTTGGGCAAAATAATACAAAATTCTAAGATAAAAAAGTAGTGCGCATCCTCTTTAGTGCAATGTAGGCATTTAGAGTCTGCTCCTCATGAAGTAGCCTAGTGAGTTCCAAAACCTTCTTCTCTCTTGCGTATAATTGGGCTTCGAAAGTATCACGCTCTCCTTTGAGCTGTATCCAATCCCTTTGTAGGTCTTCAAGAGATGTGGGCATATCAGGATGTAGGATAGTGTATGGAACTTCTCCCTCCTTAACAGGCTCAATGATCACCGGGAGGATGGAAGGATAAGGCATTATAAGACTTTGAGCACGGGTTCGTACCCATTTGAGGTAAGGCTCAAGAGGGATGGAATTCTTGTGCCCCAAAGTCTTTCTATCCACCTTGTTTAGCATCCTCCAAGCTCGGATGAATCTCTGGAAAAGACCTTGATCGTCGTTGTCGTAGTCGAATACCAAACCTTGAATCAGCATCTCGTGCGGGCCATCCTTTCGGGCATAACCAAACTGTCTTAGAGATAAGCATGGGTTGTAGGTGATGCCTCCCCTAATTCCAAGTAGAGGGACATTAGGGAATTCCCCATAACGGTCAACAATGATAACATTCTCTTTGGATCGGGAGCACCAATGAGTGTGAATGTTTGAGCTTCATTAACCTTTGTGACCACCTCAAACCTTGCTCATTATTTAAGACTGATTGGGGAAGATGAGAAATAAACCATCTTCCCAGGAGAGGAGTGAAACACATAAGTACACCTCTTTTCCTCATTGTACGAGTGTGAAAAGAGTGTAGGATATCTCCAAGCAATGTAGGCACCGGGTTGCGTGACATGAAGATTTTGACGGTGCTCACATCTATGAGTTGGTCAGGATTGGGGAACAAGACCATCCCATAGATAAGAAGAGCCACAATTTCCTCAAAGGCTTGCAAGTCTAAGGAATTCCAACAGATTTGGGCTTTCTCAAATAGGAACTTTGCTAAGAAGCCTTTGACACCACTCCTAGTTTCCCAATGAGTTGTGACATCAGACGAGTGCAAGTGTAGAGCTTGGGAAATCTCCTCTGGCTTTGGGTCACTTTCCGTACCGTTGAAAGGTAGTTGATTGAGAATGGGAATTCTCAAGAGTTTAGAGAATTCTTCCAAAGTAGGAACAAGCTGATAGTCGGGAAATGTGAAGCAATGGTGCAAAGGATCAAAGAACTGAAAGAGCACCTTCATCATATCCTCATCTATGTTGGAGGTGACCAAGTTGAGTAGACGACCATGCCTCTCAGTGAATGGAGAGTTCTCAGGGATCCTTGAAGCTATCTCTTTGAGTTGTGGAGGAATTCTTACAAGGTTGACTTGGATAGTTTTCCTGCGGAGTGAATCCATATCCTACGAAACAAGAAAAAAGATGAAATCTCCAAAATCCTTGAAATGGTTAGTGGATGCATGTGATTTTCATGATGTCCATGATGTTATGTACAAGTATGCATATACAAGTAAAGCAAACAAGTTCTTATTTTAGGCTTGCATGGGGTTTTATAGGTAAGTACCCTCTTGAAGTTTAGTTGGCTTGAACCTATCCTAGTAATAGTAACCGGGTTCTAAGGAGCTCAATATCACCGGATTGTATCCTTGGTCATTGTTTCAGCTCAAGCCTCTTTAATGGCGACCAAAATATCCCAAGAAACCAACCCTCAATGAGTGTAGTATCGATTATCTACCAACTTCAGACTGCACCAAAGCCGGTCATCTCACTACATCCTAAAGGCCAAGTTGGTCAAGTAAAGGGTTCTAGAAGTTCATTAGTGCTTCACGACATCACTCAGCGGCCCCGTATTCTCTTTGATTAACTCAAAGGCTACCGGTACCCACAAATATATTGCACTAACATAAATATTGCTTAGACCATGTCGGTATACCCCGCACAGTTTCCACAACGTATTGCTATTTACCTATAATGTATCCCAAATCTGGGTAGAGGATTCAAACCCAAACAAAGAACCATAATATAAAGCAAACAAGTCAAACAATGTAAGCAAATAAATGTGATCTAGCCCTAAGGTAACACCACTTTTATAAAGATCCCCAGCAGAGTCGCTAGTTCTGTGATACGGTGGGAGAACTGACTTGAGGTTTTGCATTTTATTGCAAATGTTGCAGTTTAGCAAGAGTCTCCACCGACTTTTCTTTTATCCAAAAGGAAAGGTGAAAAAGCACAGGAAAGACCTTTGAGATGTTTTCTTGAGTTCGGGGGGTAGATTATGAAAAGGGAAGGTATTATCACCCTTTTCATCCATGGTTTTCCATGGGCTCTTAGTTACTTTCTAGATCACTTTCTTTTGTTGTTTGAAATTGTGCTTTGTGTGGTTTTTTGAAAGTGTTTTGTAAAAAAAGGCTATCGTTTAGGCAATCTTTGTAATGATTCTCGTTTGTAAGAATGTTTACAAAGATGTTTGTCTTTTTGAAAATGTTTTCAATGATTGTAAGATGTTTTTAAATATGTGTGTTTGTTTTGAAAAATAGCAAGGGTGGTTGTTTTGAAATGGAGCAAGTAAGTAGAAGTAATCTACCTACTCAAATGTCTTTCTTGTTCATTTTCTATTCCTTTGACATTTTTGTCTTACCATTGATTTGGTAAGCAACCCCATCTTTGGATGTTAACGGGACGGGCGTGGGTCATCGTATAACCATGATTACAAATATTGCAAAGTATCTTAGCATTTTTTAGGGACCAAGATCATTTTGTAAGGCAACTTTGAATAGTGTCATCGTGGGACTATGATCTTATACTTGTTTGTTTTGCCAAGATACTTCGCATGCATAATATGGCCATTTTTGTATAAGGCAACCAAGTGGAGAAACCCTAAGGGTGCTTGTGTGCAAGTGTGTTATTTTCATGCTTTGATTTTGTCTTGGATTTAGGTTTTTCTATTTGATTTGTTTTTATATTTCCATACACACCCTAATTACTAACAATTATATTAAAGCGATAAGTTGCGGAAATTAAAATCCTACGCTATTACATCATTTGGGGGATGGAGATACAAATTTACAAATGGGGGGATGAAAGCAAATAATTCCTAATTTACTATTACAACCATATTGAATGAATAAATAATGTACAAAAATAAATAAATAATAAAAAATAAAAGAAAATTGTTTTGAAATTTTTTTTATGTATTGACAGATACACTTATGTATTGATACGAAAATAGTTTATGTATTGACGCATGCCATTACGTATTGATACAAAAACAGTTTATGTATTGACCCATTCCATTACGTATTGATACGAAAACAGTTTATGTATTGACGCATGCCATTACGTATTGATACGAAAACTTCCTTGCTGCTGAAAAATGAAAACTAACCCAGTATGAGTCGACGCATGCAACATTTCGTATCGACGCATAACAGTTTTCATCGGCTCATAACCTGTTTTGAACACAGTATGTGTCGACGCATAGAATTTCGTATCGATGCATAACTGCTGTTTTTTTGCTTTTATCACTATTTTGCTACCTGTAAAAGTTAGTTCTCAACACATGGTTAGTAAAAATGAAAAGGAAGCATATGGCTAGCTTCAAGGAAATTATATCTACATTTTATCTTCACAAGTGAACCATTAATGATGCTTGTATGAAGAGTTCAAATTCAAGGAAACTTACCTTGAAACTGAAATTTGTGCTTTGAGTTTGAGCTGTTGTATGGGCTGTTGTTGAGTTGTGGAAGTGATGATAATGATGTTACAGAAGTTGACTTTGTGTTTGAACAATTTATATATGATGTATGTGGAGTGTTTAGATGGTTGGACAAAATTTGATAGGCTCAAAGGTTTGGACTTTAAAACTCAAGAGTGGAAGTTTTGTGGACTGTTATGGCTTTTGTGAATATGAGATTTTGAGGGTTTACCAATATAACTTCTGGCTTTTCTCTCTATTCTTTTTCTAACCTCTTTGTCTTGCAAATTCTTCTTCTATTTATAGGCAAAGGATTTGTGAACAAAGGCTGAATATGTTTACAACACAACATTTTATGGTTTGGTTGGGATGTAAGTATCAAACTATGTCAAGTACTCCATGGTTCCAAGATGAAGTACCAAAGTTGCTGGTTTAGAGGGGTTGATTTCCATGTTTTATGGTAGAGTAAAATCAGAAATAAACAAAGTATGGGCTCAAGACAAACTTTGTACAAAAAGCTTGCTTTTCAAGAATAGCAACGGTGCCTTTATGCCATAAATGGAAAGATCTTTTGGACAATGGCTCAAGCACTTGGGTAATAGCTCAAGCTCTTGTGTAAACATTAAATTATGTAGAGATTTGCAAGTAATAAGGCCCGCAACATAAGATTATGTAGCATTGGATAAGGGTTTTGTTGTGTGTTCTTCAATAGAATGACTTGCAAATCAAGGGTGGATGCCCAACTTCATGCCCTTGAATCTCCTAGCTCAAGTATGATAAATTCATGCTCTTGGATGTTTTAGAAAGCTTGAAACACCCTCTATAACTTTCATGTTGACCACTTTTGTTAAATCAAATTGGAACTTGATGAAAATTGACTAAGAAGTTGGGATAAAAACCTGACCAAAACTGCTGAAAATTTCTCTAAGTGTTAAATGAAAATGTCATGACTTCATGAATTTATAACTTGAGATCCAAGCATATTTAGGAAAAGTTGTATAAAGAAATGTTGTACATATCATGGAGATCTACAACTTTCATGTTGAAATTTCCCCTTGAACCGTCTTGCATCTTGGTGAAAGAATGACATGAAGTGATGAAATTATCATGTATAAAAACACTTAGAAAATTTCCAAGTCTTGGAAATCTTGACTTTTCAAGTTGACTTTTGAATTTCTTAACTTCTTAATGATCAAGCTTGATATTTTTGAATTTCTTGATGAAATTTGATCTTTGGGATGTAATGTTGACCAAAAAGTCAAAGTTTGACTTTCCAGTATGCAATTGACCATTTTGCCCTTGTGCCAATTTCAAGCCTAAATTGATGTATCAGTGCTGCAAACTTGACGTCTTAGAATATCTTGTGAGCAAATACTTGACAAATGAGAGGGAAAATTTTGGGGTACAACACATTACAACATATATTAAAAGCACAATTGATTACACTGCGGGATCCCCCCCGAAATCCCAATACCTCATCTCTAAAACATAACCCAAATGCAAAGTGTACCTATCATTCCAATAGTCTGGGGCATGATACCAACGATTGCTAGGCCCTAAAGAGCAAGATCCAAGGTATGATTGATGCAAAGGAAATTGAATTTGACCCACCTGAGACCCCTAATGTGATTACTGTGCCCATGCCCAGTCATGGTAAAGGTATTAATGTTATTGACGATGTCTCCTATGTATCCTCCATAAGTGACTTGACCACTCCCTTGATGACCGTTAAGAAGAATTTGTTAAGAGCCTGTTTATTTCCGGGTTGTCTTGAAAATTGTTACCATTGCGCTTCCCAAACTAATGGTTATATGTGGCTGAAGAAGGGTATTTAATGTCTAATTGATAGCCATGAAATTCTGTTCGAGAGAACTCTGTCCATGAAGAGTTTGCATGAAAGTATATCTCAAGAATTGAGACTTGAAGATGTTTCCATAATCACAAATTCCAATACTCCTATAAGGATCACCTCTAGAGGTCCTATAAGGATTCCTGCTGAGCCGAGGGTGGCTCTCCTGATCATCACTGCACCAGGGCCAGTCCCTTATTCCTCTAACAAAGTTGTTCCCTGGAATTATATAGCAGAAGTTTATTACCATAATGTTAGGCAAGAGCCCTAGATTACCTAAGATGAAGATTTTGAAGTTACCAATATCGATAATATTGTCAGAACTAGCAAAGTTACCCGAATAGGAAGAATCTTCTCCCCTGAGATCTCTCCCCCAAAAACTACCACAACACCTGTTCATATTCCTGCTGCTGGGTTAACTACTGACGCCCGAGGAAAAAAGAAAGCGACTGAGCCTGCCCAGATGGAGGCACCGTCAAAATATGTTACAATTGAAGACCCTTCTAGACAAGAGATAGAAGAAATTCTGAAGATCATCCGTCAAAGTGACTACAAAATAGTTGAACAACTGGGGTAGACATCCTTAAAAATATCCATGTTTTCCTTATTATTATGTTCTGAAGCACATTCAAAGGCTTTGTTGAAATTTCTGAAGAATGTTCATGTACCACAAGATACCTCTGCTGATCAGTTTGAGAATTGTGTTGCAAGCATTACTGTTGATAATGGTTTAGGGTTTTCTGATGTTGACTTAACTCCAGCGGGGAAGAATCATAACAAGGCTATGCATATCTCTATTGAGTGTAAGGGCACTACTTTAGCCCATGTGTTAATTGATGCATGTTCCTCCCTGAATGTATTACCAAAAGGTGCTCTGGATAAATTGGACTGTGAAGGGATGGTGCTGAAACCCAACGGTATTATGGTAAGAGCCTTTGACGGGTCAAAAATGATGGTACACAAAGAGGTTGGTCTTCCGACCAAGGTGGGATCCTAGGTTTTCAACTCCACTTTTTATGTAATGGATATCTGCCCGGCCTATTCCTGCTTTCTCGGACGCCCTTGAATTCATAAGGCATGTGCTGTTACCTCTACCCTATATCAAAAATTGAAGTATCCAGTGAAAGGGAAGATTGTCACAGTCTGCAGAGAGGAAGAATATATGGTCAGTCATTTGAATTCTTTCAAATATGTTGAAATAGATAGAGAATTCATTGAAAACCATTGCCAAGAATTTGAAGTAATCCATCCAATGACTGTTGTTGCTAAAGCTACTCCTGCTACTCCTAATATTACCAAAGACACACCAAGAATGGCCTCTTTGAAGGATGCTAGGGTTGTTGTCGAAGAAGGCAGTTGCACTATCTGGGGGAAACATCCTGATATCCCCTACAAATCCAACAAACTTGGATTGGGTTTCACTTCAAAAGCTCAGAAAGAGGTTCGTCGTGTTCGTGCTGGAGGACCACCTTTCCATATTAGTAATAATGAAGTCAATGCCCTGGAAGACACTGATAGTGATGGTGACTTGGACGACTGGATATTCCCAACTGTTGGTGGTGGACTCAATAACTAGAAGGCCAAAGACTTTGTATCAATATCCTTTAGCCATGATTAATTGCTATTCCTACTTTTATTTCTTTAAGAAGTTTGGTTATGTAATTTCTTTGTAAAATAATGACTTTAAACCTTGTGTCTTGCCTGGGGAACAATGGTCGATTTGTTAAGGGTTGTCATTTCATATGTCATATGCTCATTTAATGAAAACATTGGACGATTTTGCATTCAAATTTTGCGCTCCTTATATTTATTTTACTTTATTGCATTTTTAAATAGCCATGTGACCTTACACGCACATACACACATTTGCAGATCCACATCCACTACGGATCTCATTGACAACAATTCTGCTATTGTCGTTTATGACTTTGAGAATCCAATATATCAAGCCGAAGACGAAGGTGAAGAATATTGTGAGATACTTGGGGATCTCTCCAGACTCCTAATACAAGAGGAAAAGTCTATCCAATCGCATGAAGAGTCGGTCGAGGTGATAAACTTGGGTACCGATGCAGATAAGAAAGAAGTCAAGATTGGCGCTAACCTGGAAAACAATGTCAAGAGAATATCGGTTCAGATGTTGTACGACTATGTTGAGGTATTCACTTGGTCATACGAAGACATGCCAGTGCTCGACACTGGTATCATGGTTCATCATCTGCCAATAAAAGAGGGTTGTTCTCCGATCAAAATTTTTTTTGCCGCATGCGTTCTGAAATGTCTGAGAAGATCAAAGCCGAGATCATGAAATAGTTCAATGCAAGGTTCTTAGCCGTGATGTTGTATCCTCAATGGGTTTCTAATGTTGTTCCAGTGCCAAAGAAGGTCGGTAAGGTACGTATGTGTGTAGATTACAGGTATCTGAACAGGGCAAGACCCAAAGATGACTTCCCACTTCCACATATTGACGTCTTGGTCGACAACACTGCTCAGCACAAGGTATTCTCCTTCATGGATAGTTTCTCGAGCTATAATCAGATCAATATGGTGCCTGAAGACATGAAGAAAACGACCTTCATCACACAGTGGGGCATATTTTGTTACAAGGTCATGCCTTTTGGGTTGAAGAATGCATGGGAAACTTATCAACATGCCATGGTAGCTTTATTTCATGACATGATTAACCATGAGATAGAGGTCTACGTTAATGACATGATAGCCAGATGACAAACTGAGGAAGAACATCTTGATCGTCTCCACAAATTGTTTGAGAGGCTAAAGAAATACAAGCTAAGGTTGAATCCAAACAAATGCACCTTTAGGGTGAGGTCTGGAAAACTTTTAAGTTTCGTCGTCAGTGGTAAAGGCATTGAAGTTGACCCTAAAAAGTTAAAGCCATTCAAGAAATGTAGGCTCCCTATACTGAGAAGGAGGTCAGAGGTTTCTTAGGACGACTAAACTAAATTTCCCGATTCATCTCTCATTTGACAGCTACTTGTGAGCCAATCTTCAAGTTGCTGAAAAAAGATCAAGTAGTCAGGTGGAACAACGACTGTCAAATGGCTTTTGATAAAATCAAGGAGTACTTACAAGAACCTCTGATTCTGATGCCACCAGTTGAACGGGGGCCTCTAATCATGTACTTAACAGTGTTAGAGAACTCAATGGGGTGTGTGTTGGGGCAACATGACGAGTCTGGTCGAAAAGAGCATGGAATATACTACCTTAGCAAAAAGTTTACCGACTGCGAAACAAGATATTCACTGCTCGAGAAAACTTGGTGCGCTTTGGTATGGGCTGCTGGCCGACTAAGATAATATATGTTGACTCATACTACTCTATTGATCTCTAAAATGGATCCTATCAAGTACATATTTGAGAAGCCAACTCTCTCCAGAGAATAACCCGATGGCAAATGATTTTAACTAAATACGACATTCAGTACACCATAAAAAGGAAATCAAAGGGAGTATACTGGAAGATCATTTGGCACATCAAGCTGCAGATGGCTACCAGTCTGTGCACTTCGAATTCCTAGATGAGAATATCATGATGATTACAGATTGTGAAAAGCCTGGACCATATGAAGGACCTGAGCAAGGATCCCGATGGACTTTGGTTTTTGATGGAGCTTCTAACACCCTAGGAAACTGAATTGGTGTAGTAATCATCTCTCCTCAAGGTTGTCATACACCTTTCACCGCCAGACTTTGCTTTGGCTGTAGAAACAATATGGATGAGTACGAAGCATGAATCTTGGGTCTTAAAGCTGCTATCGACTTAAGAATAAAATTTGTGAGCATGTATAGGGATTCAACATTTGTAATCAGTCAGGTTAAGGGAGATTGGGACATAAAACATCCAAATCTTATCCCTTACTGAGAGCATGTGCTAACCTTGATTCCGTACTTCGAAGAGATTACCTTTGAGTATATATCAAGGGAAGAAAGTCAGTTGGCGGACACCTTGGCTACCATGTCATCCATGTTCAAGCTTAGATAGAACAACGAGGCTCCCAGAATTATAATTCAAAGATTCAGCGAACCAGCACACTGCTACGAAATTGATACTAATGGAGTAGAAGAGAAGCCCTGGTTTCATGAAGTGAAAAGATATCTTGAGGCTCAAGAATACCCTGAAGGGGAATCTATCAATGACAAGAAATTCCTACGGAGGTTCTCAGCTAAGTTCTTCCTGAGCAATGGAATTTTGTACAGGCGCAACCATGATTCAACTCTACTTCATTGTATGGACAAGAAGGAAGCAGAGGAAATTATGAAGGATATGCACGAAGGCATCTTTAGTACTCACTCCAGCGGGCATACTATGGAAAAGAAAATATTGAGAGTAGGTTACTATTGGTCGACTATGGAAACTGACTGTCATCACCACTCGAAAACTTTTCATAAGTGCCAGATCTATGCTGATAAAGTTCATGTGCCTCTAGTACCTTTGAACGTCATGACTACTCCTTGGCCATTTTCAATGTGGGGGCATTGACATGATTGGAGAAATCAAGCCTACTGCATCTAATGGACATCGCTTCATTCTCGTTGCCATTGACTACTTCACAAAATGGGTTGAAGCAGCTTCATTTGCCTCAGTTACCAAGAGTGTTGTGTCTCGTTTCATTAAGCATAACCTCCTCTGTCGGTATGGTATCCCTGAGAGAATCATCACAGACAATGGCACCAACCTTAACAACACTATAATCACTGAATTCTTGCAGTTCAAGATTAAACACCACAACTCTTATCCATACAGACCAAAGATGAATGGCACAGTGGAAGCCTCCAATAAGAACATAAAAAAGATTGTGCAAAAGATGATTTTGACTTATAAAGACTGGAATGAGATGTTACCATTTTCTCTTCATGGCTATCGCACTTCAGCACGAACATCAACTGGGGAAACCCCATTCTCTCTAGTCTATGGTATGGAAGTTGTCCTGCCTATCGAGGTTTAGATTCCCTCTATAAGGATTATGAAAGATGTATACTTGGACGGAGACGAGGGGTTCATACTAGGTTGGATCAGTTGAATTTGATTGATGAGAAAAGGCTTGCAGCTGTCTGCCACAGTCAGATGTATCAGAAACGTATGATCAAGCATCAGGTATATTAGGTTGGTGATTTGGTAGTAAAGCGCATCATTATACAAGGTAACCCCAGAGGAAAATGGACCCCCACTTACTAAGGGCCATTTATTGTTAAGAAAGTATTTTCAAGCGGTGCTATGATACTAACCACCATGGACGGCGAAGATTTCCCATACCCTGTGAATGCAGACATAGTCAAAAGATACTACGCAGAAAATGACCCGCTAGGTTGACCGTCCTAGGAAAATATAAGGGCATCCTAGCGAACCAAAAAGGTTCGGGAAAAAATTAGGGATATATATAAAAAATTCTACATCCGGCAAGTCGAAAACTTGAAAAGGCGGCTTGGGCAAAAAAGGGTATCCTGGTGGACTGAAAACCTGAAACGGCAGTCCAGGAAAAAGTTAGGGATTAAAAGGGTACGATTATGTCCCGTTGGATTTCTTACAACAAGCTTTATTACCAATGTCAAGTTCAAACGGTGCAAACTGATTCAATCAACTTCTTCTGACAACGAGGGGTGAGATGTTCGAAGACATAGGGGCAATAGCAAAGTTGGAACCTAACGAGATCATTTCCACATAGCTATATATTTTGTTTTCACTTTGTACTTTTTCATTTCACGACAACTTCCTCTTACTAGGATTTCCGTCTTTGTACAAAATCGCCTGTTTATGGGAAAATTATTAATACAAATACACTTTAAGATTCAAACTTTTTGTTTTTACTGTTTTGCTTGCAAAAACATCCAATGACTAAAATTGAATGAACATATGCATATGAACATGATTAACTATAAACAAATACATGCGTAAAAACAAGAATAAGCATTTACTCAAGATTCTAAGGGTTGGGATGACGTTCAAGCTGCCCATGAATCCCCACAGAGCCACTTCTATAAGATCATCCCCACAGAGTAATTTTCACAAATTCATCCCCAATGAAGATACATTCCCCACAATTTCTGTATGGAGTTCCAATCAATACAATTCATGGAAATTCTTTTCCCCAACTGATTTTGAAAACTGTAAAACCTCTGCAGATTTCTTCTCTCTAACAAGATTCAATTTCCCCAGGAGAGTTTGTTTCCTCATCATAATATTTTAACAGTGTTTATTTCCCCAACAGGGTTCATTTCCCCAACAGATTACGGTCTCCCCAATGAAGTCACTATTATCCCTAGAGAACTGTTATAGAACCTGGAACCAGACCTGATATCAATCAATTTTATTCTCCCCAGACGAGTTGGAAGGTTATCCATCTCTTTTATCC
The DNA here is from genome assembly GCA_948472305.1 of Vicia faba. NCBI lineage: Eukaryota > Viridiplantae > Streptophyta > Magnoliopsida > Fabales > Fabaceae > Vicia > Vicia faba. The sequence goes on from OX451735.1 coordinate 1,132,161,427, forward strand.
CCAATTAGGATACATAAGAATTAAATTCCCCAGTAGAGCAATGAACAACCAATAACTCTTCTCCCTAAAGCAGAAGTCAACATTCCCCGACAAAGTTTCCTCAAACAGCAAGTAGGAATCCCTAGCAGAAGCATTCTAGACAAGATTGAATATATACATACTCTTCATCCTCAACAATAGTCATGGATTTATTTTTCCCAGATAAAATACAACATGGGCTTACAAATAAGCTTCAACAACATTTTACATTCATACATAATCGCACATGCATATGAAATGCATATAGCGTCGTCTCATTTATTTTGAGAACATCATTATGCAGTGCATTTCATACATCATGACATTGCATACAGCTAACTACTTAACTTTTCAGGAAAGATCAATCATCAGACCGATATTATCAACAAATCCTCAAAACAGATTGTGGCTCATTTCCTGAAACAAGACAGGGCAAATATCTATATGATGGACACTTCCTTCAAACATCTAATGGCTCAGATTAAATCGACCAAATATTTATTCTGATACTTCTCTCAGTAGACCTCTGCTGAATCATATTAAATTGACCAAAGATTTATCCTGATACTTCTCTCAGTAGACCTTTTCTGGCTCAGATTAAATTGACCAAAGATTTATTTGGATGCTTCTCCTAGTTAAAGATTTAAAGACCTCTGATGGCTCAGATTAAATCGACCAAAGATTTATCTTGATACTTCTCTCAGTAGACCTTTTCTGGCTCATATTAAATTGACCAAATATTTAGTCTGATACTTCTCCCAGTTAAAGATTTAAAGACATTTTCCTGGCTCAGATTAAATCGACCAAAGATTTAGTCTGATACTTATCCCAATTAAAGATTTAAAGACATTTTCCTGGCTCAGATTAAATCGACCAAAGATTTATGCTGATACTTCCCTCAGTAGACCTTTTCTGGCTCAGATTAAATTGACTAAAGATTTATTCTGATACTCCTCCCAGCTAAAGATTTAAATACCTTTGTTGGCTTAGATTAAATCGAACAAAGATTTATTCTGATACTTCTCTCAATAGACCTTTTTTGGCTCAGATTAAATCGACCAAAGATTTGTTCTGATACTTCTTCCAGTATACATTTTCCTGGCTTAGATTAAATCGACCAAAGATTTATTCGGATACTTCTCTCAGTAGACCTTTTCTAGCTCAGATTAAATCGACAAAATATTTATTCTGATACTTCTCCCAGTTAAAGATTTAAATACCTCTGCTGACTCAGATTAAATCGACCAAAGATTTATTATGATACTTCTCTCAGTAGACCTTTTCTGGCTTAAATTAAATCGACCAAAGAGTTATTCTGATACTTCTCCCTATCAAATATTTAACGACCTCTGTTGGCTCAGATTAAATCGACCAAATATTTATTCTGATACTTCTCTCAGTAGACCTTCTCTGGTTCAGATTAAATCGACCAAAGATTTATTTTGATACTTCTCTAATTAGACCTTTTCTGGCTCAGATTAAATCGACCAAAGGTTTATTCTGATACTTCTTCTAGTTAAAGACAAAAAGATATCTTCTAGTTCATATTAAATCGACCAAAGATTGACTCTGATACTTCTTCTAGTTAAAGACAGACGTAGACATTTCCTAACTCAGTTACTTTGGGTGGCATATATAAGCCCATCTCTGACAACTCTTCATTACCTCTCCAAATGGCCTCTTTAAGCCCATTCCCGACATAATGAACCAGCAATATTACTTTGTGCATAAGCGACTGCAAATTTCTGGGCACTTAAGTGTTCAATCATCTTCTACCTTCAAGTCACGAATGGTAGGCATGCCAATCTAACTCTTCAGGTTTAAGAAGATTGAACAGGGGCAACTGTTGTACCCCAAAATTTTCCCTCCCTTTTCTTCAAGACATCTCTCACAAAAAATTCCCAAATGCTCAAGGATACTCAAGAGTTGTTCAGATAAGCTCACCTCCTAAGCACAGGGTCCAAAACTAGGATTTTGGTTTTCTCAAGGAAAATTGGATTTCTAATGCCCCAAGTGACTTTCATGATTCAACATAAGTCAACAAGAATGCTCATACCAAGTTTCAAGTCTTGCATCAAAAATTTTCTTAGTCAATTGCTCAAATGACTGAAAGTCAGCTGTATCATAATTCCTCAAGGAAAACATTCAAATCATCAAAGGGGCATGTTGTACCCCAAAATTTTCCCTCTCATTTTACTCAACACATGCCCATTGAGGTCTCTAACTTGCTCAAGGATGCCCAAGAGTTGACCAGACAAACTCTCTCCTAAAGCAATGAATCTCAAACTAGGGTTTCCATTTTCATCAGGGTATGGGAACTCCAAGGACCTAAAATGCTTTCCATAGTCCCAATGTGTTCTATAGATCATCCATGTCAGGTTTCATGCCTTGCACAAGAAGTTTTCTCAATCAACTGCTCAATGTTTACCTTGGTATTTGGTAAACAACCGCTGATCCTCCAAATGGTTACTTATTTGGTTACTCGCAGGATCGATCAGATTGATCCTAGGACATAGGTTGATTTTGAAGTTTGATAAAATTGGATATTGGTTAAATGACAATAAGATAAAGAGGCTTTAAATAAATTGCATGAAGAAAGGACTTGGTAAAATAAATAAGGCTTTAAATGAAAGGGTTCGACAGGAAAGTAAAGAAGAAAGCAGATAAATTTCTGGAAAAGTAAATGACTTTGATTAATAAAGTTGGTGTTTCACACATACATTTCTCAACAATTCTTTCTCACACGCTGGGTACTCGAATCTATATGAGTGACTTTGTATAGAATTGTGAACACACGCGAGAAACTACATGACTACTACTATTTATACTAAAACATCCCAAGTAACCGTCGGGCAGTTACACTGCTTCGAGATGATTCCACTTGGCACGTTCTCAACGTTCGACGCTCCAGATCTTCGCACGTTGCATTTGGTAACCGCTGGAAACCGTTTTCCCTCCAAACGCTTGAATTTCAAACTGCTCCACTCTGAACCATCGAACAACTTCGTCGAGAAGCATCTTCGACGAGAGACTCCTTCGACGTCGAAGGCAACCAACTTCTCCCTTGGAAGAAATCTTTTAAGTACCTTGCCATCTTTCGATGGGCATTTCGACGAACCTAGCTAGTCGAAAACATCCTCCAGCTTTAATGGCTGACATTAATAAAACAAGGGTGTCGAATTTAGGAGCCAACAAATTGCCCCCCAAGAATGCCTTATTTCGACTCTGAAAGAAAAAGGCATTCTTTGAAACGCCATTCGACACCTGTGTTTCCACGCTTAGTCACAAATTAACTTGTGCACTTTTTGTTGTCTTCTACCAACCACTGGCAATCCCAAGAAAACCATCATTTATCCGTACCTAAGACGTCATGTCAGTACGGCGTGCAGTGCCAAACGTCATTTCAGAATTTTGTCATTATGACAATTCCCAAAAACGAGGACGCACGCTGCGTCTCTCTATTTCTGCAGAACGGCTAAAACAACAGGGGGATGCCACGTGTCCCACTATCTCCTGCAACATTAAATGGCATTTAATGTCCTCGGTTTTGGGGATTTTCCCCCACTACTATAAATAGCAGTAAGTACCCCATTGTGGGACTTTTTACGCCATCTAGCTTTCAGACTTCTCTATTTTCATACAAACTTGTCATCTTTGCAAAACCCTTTCTTTCTTCACTTCGTCTTCAACCTCACCATTAACAATGGCATCTGGTTCCAATGCTCCTAGCGCTACCGTACCATCTGGAAACGTCAAGCCTAAGGTTTTCGTCACTGCTCCAGTAGTAACTGCTACGGGCCAACGAAGGGTCCCTGAACCCTTGGACATCGCCGTACGTGATGCTTACTCACACCACCTTATGATCCCGGTTGGATATTCCAACCAGATCTTTGCTATGTCTGGCCCCTTGTATCCAAGTATTGCTGAGGCCATGAAGATCAAGAGCTATTTTCCGGTAGTTGAGAAACTCAAACCGGTTGCATGCGCCAAGAAAGATGCGAAAGATAATGAAGAGCCTGCTAAAGAGAAAATCGACCTTCGTTTCTTCAACAAAGGTGTTAGGGCTTTCAGGTCTGGCCCTAGCCTTACTCTTGATTACGTTGCTTGGCTGGAAAAGATGGAGAAGCGCCAAGCTTCGATCTGGAAGGATATGGAGATTTTCGACCTGGTGATGCTATCGAAAACAGGTTTGAACTATTCTCCGGAGATGTTGATAGCTTCTCTACTTTTCTGGGACTACTCCCACTTTACTTTCCATCTTCCCTGTGGGATGCTGACTCCTACACTCTTCGATGTGGCCGCTATTACTGGCCTTCGACCCACCGGGGACTACTTCGATCCGGAGGAGATGTCGGAGGATCAAATTGGCTTCTCTGACACCAAACCAACCTATACCACCTTCATAAATCACTACCACGACAGGTCGACAGATACTGTGTCGGATGTCGAACACATAGCGTTTCTAGCCTTATGGCTGACTCGCTTTGTATTTTGCTCGAAGTCCTTACAGGTGACCAAGAAGATGGTCACTCTCGCCACCCAACTCCATCATCGCCAAAATATCTGTTTGGCAGAATTGATTTTGGCTAGCTTCTATGATTCGATTAGTAATGGGGCAACTCTTCTAAAAATTATCGAGAACAGGGCCAGTTTGCTACTTGCTGGGCCTTTTTGGCTGCTCCAACTGTGGCTCAATGCCACCTTCGAATCTTTCTTGCCTAAGAAGGTTCAAATAAATGAGCAGGCTCCAGAGATAGCGAACAGACGCGTCGAAGGAACCAGACTGGCTCTGTTGACGCCTATGGAAGATGGACTGGAGTTTCAGCAAACTTTCACCAACTTCGTTCTGATGTTTGCTCGAAGGAAAGAGTTTGCTTCGACTATGGCTCCGTTTGCTCGACGGAAGGTAGGCCCAACATGGTTCACAAGGCCACATCCAAGGACGTCGAGTGGTCCTCAAGTTGACGAACATACAATACTGTGGGAGGCGTTCCTAACACCAAGGATCATGCCTCTTCGATTCAGGAGCTCTAAGACTCACTTGAGTCTGATTGCATACCAACCAAACCTGGTATCTCGCCAGTTTGGTATTATTCAAACCTTACCTTCTCCAATTTTTCCCAGAGAGAAGTCTATGTTGTACTTCTGAAATGATTACACCAAAGAAGCTGCCACTAAACACATCGGAAGATATGCTGGTCGAACAGTTCTCTCGTTGTTTGACTACCAGCTCAACTTTCTTTGTTCACCATCCTTCGAGGAGTGGTGGAAAAGTTATTATGCTGAGGAGTTTTTCGACGAGAAGGACTTCGTGGATGAGCTTCAGAAATCCTTTGTCCTTGTGTTGGACAAAATAAAGAAATGTAAGTTCATCCTCTCACATTACTTTGTCTTTCTCTTTCGACTGCTAGCCTGTTAACTATTTATTTGATTTCAGTTGTTCGAAAGCCTGTAGCCAAGAAGTCTGCAGAAAGCCAACAAGGAGGAAGCCCCTCAACAAAACCTCGACCGCCGGCGAAGACTACAGCGCCGGCGAAGACCACAACCAACCAACAGGGGGAAGGCCCTTCGAAGAAGCCTTCTGTATCGGTAACCAGACTTTCATTATTTTCTTCTGGCTCTCGACTTTTGACTTTCGATGCAATTGCTAAATCGAATTCCCATTGGTTTTTTAGGCACCTTCGCCCAAGAAACGGCCAGCACTGGTGGTCGAATCTGGGAGCGATGAAGAAGGTGATTCTCCTCCTGCTCCTCTAAAAAGGCGAAAGCTGACGAAGGACGCTCCTGTTCCTGCTCCTGCTCCTGAGGGTCGAACATTTAGAATAAAGGTTGCTGGGAGAAAGCCCAGGCCACCTCCAGTGATCATTGAGGAGCCAACGGAGGAGGAACTAAACGTTCTTCTCAACAAGCCTGTCGAAAGCGACAATTCCAGCCCTGGGGCTGAAGCTAATTTACAGGTAATCTCTTAGACCTTTTTGTAACTTAGGTGTAGATACCTACATTCGATTATGTCTCTTTCGATTTCTGAAGATCCTTCCTCTTTCTTTTCTCAGGACACCACTGAAAGTTCACCACCAAGGACCTCTGAAACACTGGAGTCTGCTGAACTCAGTAGGCCACAAGAAAAAGGCTTGGAAACTGACGAAGCCCATACTGAAATAAATGAGGCCAATGCTGAGACGGTAGAAAAACCCACAGAAGATCCTCAAACGGAAGAACAAACGCCAAAAGAGGTTCAGGTGGTGGATCTATCGGAAGAGAATCTTGACGAAGGGGACCATGGCAATGCTGGCGAAGAAAACCAAGGTGCCGCTGGCGAAGAGAACCAAGGTGACACTGGCGAAGGGCACCAAGGTAACGCAGGCGAAGGGCACCAAGATAACGCTGGTACTGCCCCAGTCCGAGTCGAAGGGAAACAAGTCGAGACACCTAACACTCAACAGCCTCAAACCCAAGACAATGCTGTTGCAAGGGCTGTTACCTCAATGAAGCACAGGTCGAAAGAGGACTTGGAACTCTTGAAACAAACTGACCCTGTTAGCTATCTCAACGCAATCATCGAGAGCAAGAGTTCGTCCGATGCTAGTCAGGAGGTTCCTACCCTGTCGGGGAAGTCCACTGAAACCTCTCCTCTTGATGAAGCTTTAGCGAAGGTTAAGGCCCAGTTTTTCAAGAAGGACTTGATGAAGGCTTTAGAGGGGGACCCCACTACTCCATCATACTTGAGGGATGTTTTGAATGCTGTCGACTTGTTAGCTGTAGCTCCAGAAGTTTCAGGCTTGATCATGGAGTTACACTCCATGATTGATCAAGTCTCAGCAGATTACAGGCGCCAAAGGGGCTTTAATAGTCAGCTTGAGGTGTTGTATGGCAAAAGCTCTTCTGCGTGGACTGCTGTTTCGGAGACGACTTCTCGAATTGCGGAGTTGTCGAAGCAAAAAGCATCTACGCAGGAAGAAGTCGATGCCATCGATCGAGAGAACGCTTCCTTCAGGGCACAAATCGAAGAAATAGAGGCTAAGATAAATGCCAACACTAAACGCAAGGAGGAACTTCTTTCGACCGTCTCAGACACCGAGAGTCAAACTGAAATCAAGCAAGGCCTGGAATTTGCTGAGAAGGCCCAAGGCTTCGACGCTCAGATTGCCAAGCTTGTGCAGGAGAATGCCTGGTGCAAGAAAAGATTGGAGCTGCAGCAAGTCAAATACCTTCGACTCAAAGACTCTGTTCCCTTCTGATGAATCCGCTTTTGTAACCATATTTTGTAATCTATATTCGACAGCATTGCCATCTTGGCTAAAATTTATAAAAATTTCCATTTTGGTTTTTTATGGTTAATTTAGTCTTGTTATTTTATTATTTTATTTTTATCTCTTGGAGTGTAGGTTTGTATTTTTTCAAATATTTACCATTTACTCTCAAGAGCCTTTTATCCTCAAACGGAAGAACAAACGCCAAAAGAGGTTCAGGTGGTGGATCTGTCGGAAGAGAATCTTGACGAAGGGGACCATGGCAATGCTGGCGAAGAAAACCAAGGTGCCGCTGGCGAAGAGAACCAAGGTGACACTGGCGAAGGGCACCAAGGTAATGCAGGCGAAGGGCACCAAGATAACGCTGGTACTGCCCCAGTCCGAGTCGAAGGGAAACAAGTCGAGACACCTAACACTCAACAGCCTCAAACCCAAGACAATGCTGTTGCAAGGGCTGTTACCTCAACGAAGCACAGGTCGAAAGAGGACTTGGAACTCTTGAAACAAACTGACCCTGTTAGCTATCTCAACGCAATCATCGAGAGCAAGAGTTCGTCCGATGCTAGTCAGGAGGTTCCTACCCTGTCGGGGAAGTCCACTGAAACCTCTCCTCTTGATGAAGCTTTAGCGAAGGTTAAGGCCCAGTTTTTCAAGAAGGACTTGATGAAGGCTTTAGAGGGGGACCCCACTGCTCCATCATACTTGAGGGATGTTTTGAATGCTGTCGACTTGTTAGCTGTAGCTCCAGAAGTTTCAGGCTTGATCATGGAGTTACACTCCATGATTGATCAAGTCTCAGCAGATTACAGGCGCCAAAGGGGCTTTAATAGTCAGCTTGAGGTGTTGTATGGTAAAAGCTCTTCTGCGTGGACTGCTGTTTCGGAGACGACTTCTCGAATTGCGGAGTTGTCGAAGCAAAAAGCATCTACGCAGGAAGAAGTCGATGCCATCGATCGAGAGAACGCTTCCTTCAGGGCACAAATCGAAGAAATAGAGGCTAAGATAAATGCCAACACTAAACGCAAGGAGGAACTTCTTTCGACCGTCTCAGACACCGAGAGTCAAACTGAAATCAAGCAAGGCCTGGAATTTGCTGAGAAGGCCCAAGGCTTCGACGCTCAGATTGCCAAGCTTGTGCAGGAGAATGCCTGGTGCAAGAAAAGATTGGAGCTGCAGCAAGTCAAATACCTTCGACTCAAAGACTCTGTTCCCTTCTGATGAATCAGCTTTTGTAACCATATTTTGTAATCTATATTCGACAGCATTGCCATCTTGGCTAAAATTTATAAAAATTTCCATTTTGGCTTTTTATGGTTAATTTAGTCTTGTTATTTTATTATTTTATTTTTATCTCTTGGAGTGTAGGTTTGTATTTTTTCAAATATTTACCATTTACTCTCAAGAGCCTTTTATCTTCACCTAACTCTTCGACTTCATAGGCTCCACCAGAAAAAGTTTGGATAACTCTGAATGGTGCTTCCCATTTGGGTGACCATTTTCCCATGCTTCGATCCCTTCGATCCATGGGAAGAATTACCTTCCAAACTAGTTCTTCAGGCAAAAATACCTTAGGTTTTACCTTTTTATTATAAGAGTCTTCTACTCTTTTCTTCTGAAGCCTGAGTAGGTCAAGAGCGCTCAATCTCTCTTCGTCTAAATCCACCAGTTCGTCTAACATCATGTTCCAATAAATTTCAGAGGGAATATCATAATGCCTCTGAACCCTTGCAGATTGAAGACAAATTTCTGCTGGCAACACTGCATCATGGCCAAAAGTTAGCCTATATGGTGTTGTACCTGTGGCTTCTTTTGGGGACGTTCGACAAGCCCACAGAATCTGGTCTAACGTATTGTGCCAATTCTTTGGTTTCTTCCCAACATGCTTTTTTATCAAGCCAATCACTACTTTGTTTGCTGCTTCGACTTGACCATTTGCCTGTGCATAATAAGGCGTTGATGTTAGGAGTTTGAAACCTGTTTCCTGAGCGAATTCCTGCATCTTTCGACCAGTGAAGACTGATCCTTGATCAGTTGTTATCGTCTCAGGGATTCCATACCTAAAGATAATGTTCTTTTGAATAAATTCAATGACATTTTCTTGGTCTACATTGACTAAAGGGATAGCTTCGATCCACTTAGTAAAGGAATCAATGCCTACCAGTATGTATTTCTGACTCTTTGATGATGCTGGTCGAATCTCTCCAATGAGGTCCAACGCCCATCCTCTAAAGGGCCAAGGCTTCACTATCGAGTGAAGTTCGCTTGCTGGTACATGTTGGATGCCTGTATGGACTTGACACTCTTGACAACCTTTGGCGAACTCAACACAATCTTTCAGCATAGTGGGCCAATATAGTCCTTGTCGAAACAACAACCATTTCATCTTATGGCCTGCTTGGTGAGCCCCACATGCTCCAGCGTGCGTAGTCGAAAGGGCTATGTATGCTTCAGTTTCACTTAAGCATTTTAGCAATACCCCTTCAGGCGTTTTCTTGAATAACTCATTACCCATGAGTACATAACTCAACGCCCTGTACTTTGTTTTTCGTTCTATCGAAGCTCCTGGATTTTGAAGATAGTCCACTATGGGTTTCCTCCAATCTTGCTCTGATAAATTATCTATGAACGAAATTTCGAAGTTACTTTGATCAGCATATCCTTGTCTCGTCGATTCCAAGTCTGTTGGTGATAGACAAGTTGCTTTTATCTTTTCTCGAACTTCGATTGCTCTTTGCAATCTCGTTTTTGAAATCTTATACCCAGATGCAATCTGTGCCAAGTCGTTGGCTATTTGATTTTCGACTCTGGGTATGTGTCGAATATTGATCGTTTCAAATTTTTTCAATAAACGATTTGCTATCACAAAGTACATAATGAGATTCTCTCTTATGCATTTATATTCCTTTGTGACTTGCTTAATGACTAACTCTGAGTCTCCCATTATTTCGACTCGAGTTGCCCCCAATTCCAACAATATCTCAAGGCCAGTAATTAGAGCTTCATACTCAGCCTCATTGTTCGAACAAGAACCTGATATTTTGTACTTGAATGTTGTTGGAATTTTATCTGGAGAAATAATCAAGACTCCTACCCCTGTTCCATCTTTATGGCTGGAACCATCGAAGTAGAATTTCCAAGGCTCTATCTCCACATAATTAATATCCTCAACTTGAATTGAGTGGTCGACTATGAAGTCTGCAACCACTTGTCCTTTTACTGCCTTAAGAGGCATAAAGGTCAAGGAGTATTCAGTTAATGCTAATGCCCACTTGCCAATTCGACTGTGCAAGATAGGTTTCGACAACATATACTTGAAAACATCAAAATGAGACGAAACATACACATCAACTGGTTTTATATATTGCTTGAGTTTTGTACAAGAGAAATACAGACATAGACACAATTTTTCAACTTCACTATATCTAGTTTCTGCATCGTTGAAAACTCTACTGAGATAGTAAATGGGTCTTTCGACTCCATTCTCATCCTCTTGGGCTAACATGCTTCCCAAAGTTTTGTCGGATGCAGCTATGTACAATCTCATACTCCTATTGCTACAAGGAGGCACCAAAATAGGTGGCTTAGTGAGGTATCCTTTGATTTTGTCGAAGGCTTCTTGTTGCTCTTGCCCCCATTCGAACCCCTCTTTATTCAGTCGAAGTAAGGGTGAAAAGGCCTGAGCTTTCCCACTTAGATTAGATATGAATCTCCTTAAGAAATTTATCTTGCCTAACAGAGATTGCAGTTCCTTCTTATTCGATGGCGCTTTCTCTTCCAAAATTGCCTTCGTCTTGTTCTGGTTGATTTCGATTCCTTTCTTGTGGACAACGAAACCCAAGAAATCTCCAGCTTTCACACAGAACGCACACTTCAAAGGGTTCATCTTCAGACCATGTTCTCTCATTCTTTCGAATGATTGTCGAAGGTGGTCAATATGATTCTTCCTGGAAACAGAATTTATAACAATGTCATCAATATATACTTGCATAAAAGTGTTAATAAAATCATGGAAGATAGTATTCATTGCTCGCTGGTACGTTGCCCCAGCGTTCTTTAGGCCAAAAGGCATCACTACCCATTCGTAAGTGCCTAAGGCCCCAGGGCATCGAAAAGCTGTTTTCGACACATCCTCTTCAGCAATGAATATTTGATTATATCCTGAATAACCATCGAGCATACTCAGGTATTCATAGCCAGCGGCAGAATCGACTAGCATTTCTGCCACAGGCATAGGATATTCATCTTTGGGTGTAGCAGCATTTAAATCTCTGAAATCTATGCACACCCTTAACGTACCATTTTTCTTAATTACTGGCACAATGTTTGCAATCCATTCGACATACCTTGTAACGCGTATGAATTTGCATTTTAGCAGTCTTTCGACTTCCGTTTTGATCTTCGACAGTATTTCTGGAGCGAAGCGCCTTGGATTTTGCTTGATTGGCTTCTTCCCAGGTTTGATTGGCAACTGAAGTTCTACCAATCCTCTGTCGAGACCAGGCATTTCGTCATAATCCCATGCAAAACAGTCTTTGAACTCTTTCAGCAATTGGATTACTTCCAACCTAAGTTCTGGATCAATTTTGGCGCTGATGTAAGTTGGCCTTTTCTCTGACCCTTCGCCTAAGTTGATTTCTTCTAAAGGATCTTGCGCTAACATTTTAATGTTGTTCGCCAAGGGGTCCTTTTCGAAGCCCAAAGGCTCATCGTCATAGATGGCGTCGAGCCTTTGTTCCTGCATTTCTTCTGGCATGATATCAGGGGGTTTTGGATCGAAATCCTTTCCTGGACCTGCAGCAGATAACTGTTGATCATTGGCCTGTGTGGCCATGTACTTCACTTCGGCTTCGAGAGCCGTTATCATCTTAGTTTCGGCTACATAAGCCGAAATTCGCTTCAAAGATTGTGACTCAGTCATTATCACTGAATTCACTTCCCCAACCAGTTGGTTGGATATCAGTTAACCCACTGAAGTCTATGTGGGACAAGTCTTCTCTGTCCCATTGGAAACCATGCTCAGGATGCAGGTATAGGGAACAAAAAGTGTTTGGCGCTGGCGCCATGTCGAAGTCAGGTGTTGGACATGGCCCTATGTGAGCCAAGTTCTTGTCGAAATCTGCCAACCCCAGGTGATTCACTTCGCCCAGGTAGTAGCTTTGATCTGCCTCTATGTTTTTGACCATCCCATCTGGACGCCATAGGAGCAGCCTCTGGTGCATTGATGATGGCACAGCCCCAACACCATGAATCCATTCACGGCCCAACAAAAGATTGTAGTTAGGTTTGGCCGATATGACCATAAACATCGTTGGTCGAAGGATAGATCCTACTTTGATATTCAGCTGGATCACTCCCATAGTGGTCCCTATGCCGCCCTCATAGTTCGACAGGACCATGTTGTGAGGCTTAATGTCCTCATCCCTTTTGCCAATTTTCCTTAGCATAGAGTGAGGAATAATGTTGATGGTCGCCCCGCAATCCACCAAAATCTTATTCACAGTAGTCTCTTCGAGTTTAGCCCTTATAAATAAAGGCTTGAGGTGATTTTTCATCGCCTCTGTAGGTGGCTCGAAGAACCCATTTTGTTCCTCAGTGGTGCCATTGTCCATGACGAAATAGCACACTGGCCTGTGTTTGGCCATTTCTTGCTCCACTTCCCAGTCACTTACTTCGACCTCCACCTGTCGGTTGAATTCTCTGGGCAGCACTGAGACTATATTCACCATTATATCCAAAGTATCATCAGACTCAGAATCGTCTTCGTCTTCGACTTCACTTTGGTTAGGCCAAACTAGCCTGTTGGTTACTGGCTCTCTTTCTAGAGGTTTCCTTTGCTTCCTTTGAGGAACATTCGAACTGGTTTCTGCCTTTGGTTCGTTGGCAGCCTCCCTTTCAGCTTTTCGTCTCCTTTGGTATCTCCTCCATTGAGATCGAGACATGAGATTTTTACCTTTGTAGTTGCTTGACACTTGTGCAACTTTAGGTGCAGCAACCTGAGGCTCTTTCTTTTGAGTCAAAGAGGAACCCCTTGGCACGTCGAAAGAGTGCCATCTCTCCTCACTTGGCCTTTTTCGACCAGAGGTTTTGTACCAAGTGTCTACTGGCACATTTGTGGGAGGCCTAAAAGTCAATGGCCTCTTTTCTTGGTTTGAACCTCTTTGGGAGGCTCTTCTGGGATCATGTCGAAGACCAACATTTTCCCTTCTCTTATTCGCTGCTCTTACGCCTTGAATGTGCTCAGCAGCTTTTTTATCAAAGATCGAACTGCATCTTGGACACAGCATCACCTCTGATTTCTTTTTCTGGCATCTTTGTAGAAAATCTGCCAAATTTTCATTTTCCCGAGGGAAAGCAGTCTTATTAGCTTGTTCTTGCCTCATGGCCTCTTCTGATGCTTTTGGGTCAGAAAGTTCGACCATGTTGATATTCATTGTATCTTTGTTAGCAAGAGTTAACTGCTTCATTTGTATCTCCAGATTCTCCGTCTGGCCTTGAACTGTGGCCAAGTGGGAACTGGGTTTTGGTCCAGTTTTTTGTGCTTCAGCGGTCTCCAACTTCGGGCTTTCGACCGCTTTCTGAACTGCTTCAATTGTCTTCCTGGATAAATTTCCAGAAAAACTGCCAAAGATTGGCATGTTGATGTGGTCCTTTGAGACTTCGACCATTGTGATTCCTGGCTTCTTCGACTGGCTCCTGGTTGCCTCTATCACGTTCACCTCAGAGGGCTCAGCATAGTGGGCTTCAGCCTGCAATGGATTTGAGTCGACAGCCATGGGGGTTTTGTCAGCAAACTTCAACCTCCCTTCTTCGATAGCGTCTTGCACAAGATTCCTGAAAAGAAAACATTGAGAAGTTTTATGGCCCAAAAAATTATGATATTTGCAAAAACCTCTCTTCTTTCTTTGATCAAGAGGAGGCAATTTTACCCCTGGAGGTACTATCATTTGGCCATCTTTAACAAGCAAGTCGAATATTTCATCACATTTCGTGATGTCAAAACTATAAGTCTTTTTGGGGAACCTATCATTGGTCCTTTCTGGACCAATGGGATTTTTCCCACTTGAGGGGACTAACAGTTTACAAGAGTATGGTGGCCCTTGTTTCAGTTCTGCTAAATCGACTTCTCCCTCTTCGACAGCTAAAGTATCGTCGAAGGATTCCGGATCTTCGTCATCCATCTCAACGTACGCTATCCTCTCTCTCTTGTGAGTTTTCGTTGCCTTTGCTTTTTCAGCTTTGAGGCGTTCTACCTGTCGAACTCTATCGGCCAGTTGGGCCATGTCTCTCAGGTATTGGGTGTCTAGCTTCTTCCTAATGGAATAATCTAAACCGCCTGCGGCTATTTCGACTAACTCATGTTCTGGCACTTGTGTAAAGCATCTCGCCTTGAGCAACCTAAACCTATTTAGATATTCGTCTATAGGTTCAGTGAAACGTATCTTCACACTGGCCAATTCTTTTAGGCTTATCTTGGTTTGCCCCATGTAGAATTGTTCATGGAACAATCTTTCCAACTGGGTCCAATGATGGATCGAATTGGGGGGGGAGAGTTGTAAACCAAGTAAAAGCGTTCTTTGTTAAAGAACTTGGGAAGTACTTGATCCTCAGGTTTTCGTTATTCGAAATGTCACCTGCTTCGATCAAGTATCTCGCCACATGCTCGATAGTAGATTCTGTCGTGTCCCCAGAGAACTTAGTAAATTTGGGGACTTTGCATCTAGGAGGTAAGTCTGTCTGCAACACGTACTCTGACAATGGAGATGTGAAGTTGGGCCTTCGAAAGCCCATGTTCATCCCATTTTGAGTCATGATCCTTTCGATCATGGTTGCCAGATTATTTTCCAAACCCGTATTTTGGTATTGGATATGCTGGACTACTTCGTCAGCATTTTGGTTTCTGTTAATTAACCTTACCTCTGGGGTTATTACCCTAGGTTCCTCGACGGGTTGCTCCAATCGTGCCCTAAGGTTTTCTTCGACAGGCTGTTGAGCCTGGTTGATGGTGGTTTCTTCCTCTAAGAAAATCCCCTGGTTACCCCTTATTTGCGCCCTTTGGGGCTGTCGAATAGGTTGGGGTACTCCAAAGAAATCAACCAAACGCGTCATTTGCGCTGTCACTTGCTGATTCGATTGAGTAGTGTTTTGTATTAGAGGGTTTAGCACTGTACTCAAAGTTTGTGCCAACATTTGCACCATATCATGGTTGCTTTCGTCCATTTGTTGCCTCAAGACTGTTGTCGAGGCATTTGTAAGGCCATGGGCTACTTGGGACGTTCCTCCTAAGAGTTGGGTCCTATTTCTATTCGCCATGCCTACTCCAGAACCTTGGAGTGGCGAAGAGGCACTCACTAAAGGGTCTGAAAAAGTGGACGCAGCATTCGTCAGGCTAGCCACTTCAGAAGTTGGCATACCATAGAGTGGCATAAATCCTGGTGGCGCAAAAGGCCTTGTGCCTAAATTTCCCCTTGGTGGGGGAGTTCCCAAAGGCATCCTGGGGCCCGTGAACGAAAGTAAAGGCCCCGTTGCTGTGACCGTTACTGCTGGTGTCGAACCAACAGTTGTCGCTTCACTTACGGTCGTACTAACCGTTGCTCCCACATTCGTTTGTGGGATTTCGTTATTGTTTGGCGGATTCGCCATCTCTTCCCTTCTTCTGGCAGTATTGTTATTGTTAGTGTATATTCTACCACTTCTCAATAACATACAACACTCCTCGAAAAGATGAGATTATTTTCAACAATCAACACACAGTCCCACCGGGTGTGCCAATTTGTTTACCTTGGTATTTGGTAAACAACCGCTGATCCTCCAAATGGTTACTTATTTGGTTACTCGCAGGATCGATCAGATTGATCCTAGGACATAGGTTGATTTTGAAGTTTGATAAAATTGGATATTGGTTAAATGACAATAAGATAAAGAGGCTTTAAATAAATTGCATGAAGAAAGGACTTGGTAAAATAAATAAGGCTTTAAATGAAAGGGTTCGACAGGAAAGTAAAGAAGAAAGCAGATAAATTTCTGGAAAAGTAAATGACTTTGATTAATAAAGTTGGTGTTTCACACATACATTTCTCAACAATTCTTTCTCACACGCTGGGTACTCGAATCTATATGAGTGACTTTGTATAGAATTGTGAACACACGCGAGAAACTACATGACTACTACTATTTATACTAAAACATCCCAAGTAACCGTCGGGCAGTTACACTGCTTCGAGATGATTCCACTTGGCACGTTCTCAACGTTCGACGCTCCAGATCTTCGCACGTTGCATTTGGTAACCGCTGGAAACCGTTTTCCCTCCAAACGCTTGAATTTCAAACTGCTCCACTCTGAACCATCGAACAACTTCGTCGAGAAGCATCTTCGACGAGAGACTCCTTCGACGTCGAAGGCAACCAACTTCTCCCTTGGAAGAAATCTTTTAAGTACCTTGCCATCTTTCGATGGGCATTTCGACGAACCTAGCTAGTCGAAAACATCCTCCATCTTTAATGGCTGACATTAATAAAACAAGGGTGTCGAATTTAGGAGCCAACACTCAAATGCCTGAAAATCAACTATACTAGGTCAAAAGTCAATTGTGGCTCACATACAATCAAACTTCAAGATTTTTGGTCAACATCAAAATTTTTAAGTGACATCCATCATTTGATCAAGGGTTGATGATGATTCCTCAAGGAATGCCCCAAATTCATCAAAACCCAAAAGGTGCTAAATTAGGGTTTCACAGGAAAAGTCAATCAAATTTTGACCAAGCATAACTTCTTCATACTTTATCAGAAATTTCCCATCCAAGGCTCATTTTGAAGAGGATGCAATTCCCTACAATTCATCTTCATCCCACAAGTTCAAAATATGCACTCATCAAAAGATAAGAATTTCTACATTATAGGTCCTTGTGAAAAGTCAACAAAAACACCTTTTGAGTCAAAGCTTCTTACATGAACATGGAAGACCCAATTGATATGAAACCAAAAGGGTTGCTTAGGGGACATCCTAAGATTTCTAAAAAGTCTAAAAACACCTATCTAGGATTTAAATTGGAGGAGATACACCTTATCAAAGTTGACCATTTGTGCAAAATTGCCAAAAGTCAAATATGCTCAAAAATGCATTTTTTTTGTCAAATGGGCTTAGTTTTTCATGATTGAATCTTGTTTGTGACATGGTCCACGACCCAAATCAACATCTACACTTTATTTGCTTCATTATTTATTTTATTTTGATTTTTATTATTTAAAATTCAAATTAAATCAAAATAAATTGCAAAAAATACAAAAGATTGATTTTTGATCTGATTTTTGTATGAATCAGAATCTAATCAAGCTAGCAAATCATATAAAATCAGATCAAGGAAAATTGAAGCAAAACTGGCATGATTATGCTTATTTTAGAAACCTATCATACAAGGATAAAATCAAATCCAATCTCCTTAATTCACCAAGATACAATGCGTTTTTGTTGACCTAATTCGTTCTAGTACAAATACAGAACATAACCAAGCCAAGAAGAGGAGGTTTTGCAGTGGAAAAACGCAATACCAAAACTCAAGAAATTGGACAAAAGTGTTGGATTATTTTTGGACCTCGAAGGAAATTCAAGCCGTTCCAACACTCCCAATCGTTTCTTGGACCTTCCCAGAAGCTAACACGATCAGTTTCACGCATCCTCACGCCCAGAATCGCCTCTAGACGTCACACGGTTTACGTTCTTTTTCAGATTCAATTACTATGATTCTTGCATCATGAACATGTTTTAATGGTATATTTGTTTTTGTTATTATGTTGGCAACATGACTGAACGTTTTAATTGAAGTTTTGGTGCATGTATACATAATTGCCATAACTAGGGTTTTCATGGCCATTTTAGGGTTTTTCCATGCAGGTTAAATTGGCCCAAGAAAGGGGTACTATGATGCTCGTGACATCAAGACGAATCGATCCATGTGCTTAGAAGTAATTTATCATGCTTGCTTTTGATTTTTGAAATTTGCAGTGCTATAGCCATGGAGGATCTCCGTAGGTATAAGTCTCATATCTAAAGCGATGGACAGGGGAAGAAGAAGATACGTGGCTAATAACCATTGTTCTATTGGAATCTGGCGCGCGTTTTTTCTTTTATTCAAATTAGCCACTTTGTTTTATATATTATTCATTGTTTTTATTATTATAACAAATAAGAACAAGTGGCCCAGTGGTGAAGCGCGCATTTGGAAATGTAGAGGACCTGGGTTCGATCCCAGGTCCCAGCATTTTCTTTATTTTCTAACTTTGTTTCAACAAATCATGTATATACACGCCCAGGAGTCCACCATGCACCATAATATCCAGCCAATAAATTCCTCATCAATCCAATCCAACGTCCCACATGTCAAGGACCATGGTACACTCTCCAGGCCTGACCAGCACAGAATCACACGCTCAGACTGGGCTGAGCAAAATGGGCTTGCAAATTCAGCCATACACCCCTTTTCCGCTTCTAACAGGCCCAATTTCTTTTCTCTTTATTATTTCCTTTATTTTAATTTTGTTAATTATTTTCTTTTTTTACAAAAATAACATAAAAAATAGTTTTTTTATTAAATAAAAAAATCACAAAAAACATCAAAAATTGTTTTTTCATAAAAATATTTTATTTCCTTAATTAATTAGATTAATTTAATCTAGGGAAATTTAATTTCTTTTTTCTACATAATTTAAATCAATTAGAAATTAGGGTTTTAATTTGTACATAATTCAACCTTTTCTCAAAAATAACTTAAATATTTTTTCAATTAGATTTTTTAGGTTTCTTAATTTATTCTCGCATTTAATTCACCGCACGCATTTTAATTCTTTTTCTATTATTGTACATGCTTCGGGTTGTAATAGATTTAGTTAGGGTTTTAAATTTTCGCATCTTTATTTACAGTCAAGAAAATTATGTATCTGCGAAATCCCTGTAATAGCTAGGACTTTAAAACTTTCCGCACTTTTAATTTCCACAAATTATAAACTGCTTAGATGTAGGTTAATAGGATTTTATGGAAAGACTAACTGAAAATTAAAACAGTAGATCACCTTAATTGTGCAAAGATTAAATAACTGAAATCAAACACATGCACATGCTCACTCCTAGGGTTTTCCTCACTTGTTTGCCTCGGAAATAATGGTCGTGTCCCTCGAACGTTGGGATACATTAGCAATGACCCGCGATTCAAAGTCGACATAAAGATCATAGTCCCTACTTGTCCCTCGAGTTGCCTACAAATTGATCTTATAACGATAGTCCCTTCAAAATGCTAAGGTATCTTTACTTGTTGCCTTCAAAGACCATTTCGTCCCTTCAAACGTCCCTTTAAAACTCCAACGACAGTGCTACTTATTCCTTAATAGTAGGATAACACTATCTAAAGGAAAACGAACAATCTTTTTCGAGTAGGTAGATTAGTTCCTAGGTACTTGCTCAAACAAACAAAAACTTTTTTCACACAAACACTTTTCAAACAAAGTTTTCAAAAACAACTTCGTAACACTCTTGAGGACTGAAACAAGGGTTAAAACGAAGTAAAACAAAACTTTTCAAAGCAAGCACACACAAGCAATTTAAAAATGAGCAAGTACCTAAGAGCCCATGGAAAACCACGGATAGAAAAGGTGCTAACACCTTCCCTTTCTATAATCTACCCCCCGTACTCAAAAACATTCTCAAAAAAGGTTTTTTCTGTTCTTTTTCCTTTTCCTGATTGGATAAAATAAAAGTTGGTGGCGACTCTTGCTTACCGCGACATTTGCAAATACAAAATGCAAACCATTATAATAGACGGTTCTGCCACCGTATCACAGAACTGGCGACTCTGCTGGGGAGAATAAAGTGGGGTTTACCTTAGGATCTAGGTCATTTTAAAATTGCTTTCTTGTTTTTCCTTGCTTGCTTTAAATTCAAGGGTTTTGTTTGGGTATTATTAAAGATCCTACACCCGGATCTGGGGACACTTTTTAGGTAAACAGAAATAGATCGTGGAGACTGTACGGTGTAGACTGGTATGGTTTAAGCGATGGTTATGCTAGTGTGACACTTTGGTTGGTACCGGTACCCTTCATGTGGAAACGAGGAGAATACGGGGCCGCCGCATGGTGTCGTGAAGCACTAACGGACCTTAGAACCTTAGTTGAACAAACTTGGCCATTAGAAAGTAGTGAGATATCCGGCCTCGGTATAAAGCTGAGGATTGGTTGATACTCGATGCTACACTCATTGAGATCATACTTTCAGGATATTTCGGCCGCAAGAAAAAATTGCTTCAGCTGAAGCAATGCCCGATAAAGGATGATCAGTGATATTTAGAATCTTTAGAACCCGGTTACTTTTCTAAGACAGGTTTGAAACCAACTAAACTTCAAGAAGGTACTACCTTAAAACCCATGCAAGCCTAAACCTAAAACTGTTTGTGTGACTTGTGTGCTTTCAACTTGAACTACTTGCAGGGTTTTATTATCTGACGACATGAGTTCCTTGCAGGTTTTGTTTATAGTCATTATCCAATAACTTAGATTTCTTGCAGGGTTTACTTGCTTATATCACGTCGCACTTTTGCTTAAACGCATATCATACACATCATAACATGACATATCATACTAACCATTTCAAGGATCTCGAGGGCCTGCGATGCAGGTTATGATAAATCAGACGTCTAACAAGGGGCAAATGGAATTATTTTCCTCTAGCCAATGTCGTCAAAAGATCAAAACTCAACAACTTGAGTCAGGGGCCATGACCCACTTCATATGGTGATCTTGACTCTCGTAGAAGGACTCTCAACGATACAAAGTTCTTCAATCAAATCTGCAAAATTCAACTTCTGACATTTTCTTGTTTACCCCGTGAGATCCTTGAAAACATTGCATACATATATAATACATATCATTGCATAAGCAGGTTTCAAAGCAGGTCTCTCATGTTCTCATTGTTTATTTCACGCAATGGCTCTCCAACAATACAATAGAGATCTCCAAGCTCAAGATGCCCAATTTAAGGAATTTCTCCTGAATCTATCCAAGGGGCAAGAAGACCTGAAAACACTCTTCGCCGGGAATCTGAACAAGGAACGTCCTGACAACAACAAGGATGAACAATTGGAATAACTGTAAGCTGAGGTAGAAGCAATGAGAATCCAGATGCTGGGGCAGATGGCTCTTATCCAAAACATAGCTCGAGGACAAGAAGGGCTAAGAGCCTTCCTCAATAAGCTTCACTAAGATGGATGCAGATCCATGAAACAAACAGTTAAAATTGTGGATCAAGGCATTAATCAGCCCCCAGTGAGAGAAGATGTTGGTTTGGTCAGTAAAAGACCTTTCCAGATTGCTACTACATCACAAGCCCAACCACAACCTCGCCAACGACAACGGGGCAATCAGCATAAGAAGAATACATCCGAAAGACACTTCACCGAAATCAACATGTCATTGGCTCAAGCATTGCAACACATGTTGAAGGCCAAGTTGGTTATGTTAAGGGACCCTCCTCAGAATCCCAACATAGCCTCCCCAAGGTACAATCCAAATGTAAGATGTGCGTACCACTCCAACATTCCTGGACATGACACCAACAACTGTTGGGCGTTGAGAAATAAAATTCAAGACCTGATTGATGAAGGAGCGCTAGAATTTGCACAAGACGGTCAAGATGAGTTCTTCTGCCATCCCTCCAAGGTATACCATATGAAGTGACAAGTTCTCACAAGAAGACTTTTCGTTCATTAGAATTTTCAATGTGTAATTTTCTTTTGATTTGTTTCAACATTTTTTCATATCAAACCTCGTTATTTCATCAATGCATTGCACATGTTTGTCTTGAATCAATTCATTCGTATTCACTATTTCAAAAATGCGTTATTATTTCCTTTTGTGATATTCAACTCTCGATTAAAAACTCTAAGCCTTAGAGGGATGATGACGAAAACGATACCACCATCTCTTCAGTATGCTTTGGAACAGACCCCGTTGACGATGTACAAACGTTTTAAATCCCAAATAGTGGAGTTATAAGGAAGATAATCCCTAGTTAACCCTTTTGAGCCTAAGGAGTAGGAGTTTTCTTTTCACACAAATTAAAACCCTTAATCATAACCTGGGGCAGGGTAGTTTTCTCAGTTAATTCAGAGGCGCATTCAATCACAATCTGCCGTTTCGTACACAATTAATGGCATCAAAGACACCCTTCCAAAACAAAAGATGGTGATGGTTCCGTATAATCGTCAAGACAGGCAGTCATTATCTCTCGAAATAAAAGCCCATTAAGTCAAAACCTATGAAGGAGACTTAAGAGAAAAATTGGGGCATCCCGCTGACTGTAATCACAAAAGAAACAGTTCAGGCAAAAGAAGGGATAATGAAAACAAAAAAAATTGGTTACTATAAATCCTCGACAAAAAGAAGATTACAAAAATGACTGCCTTTTCAAAACAAATGTTTAATTTCTGAATCATCAGCAAGTATCAGAGCAAAGATTCCAGACTCAATCGTGATCTAAACACGCAATTAACTGAGCATAAGACTGAAGAACATCACGAAGAATGGGTGGATACAAATAAATTTTGAGCCTTTATCCTTTGTTTCTTAAACCGTGAACCAGGCCACGTTATAACCCTTAAAAGTCCTAGATGAAGCGCGGGTTAGTTTGAAAGCATGCTGTTACAAAGGTATCCTGATTCCTGTAGACTTTGTTACGAATCCTGGGTTGATATCACATTCTTGCAAATTTCGTTTTACTACACGAAACACATTTTCAAAAAAATTTCAAGACAAACATGAGTTTTGCATTTTTTAAATGACATTGTTTGCATATGACTAATTGTTTGACAGCAGAGAAATCCGCACAATGGATATTCAATGAACAAACATCCTCTCAATGGATAAAATCACCTCAGCGGGAAAAACACTTCCAATAACAGGTCTTCCATAAGCAAGGGGCATGGCATGATGTCTAAACACACCTGGGGCAGTCTCCCCAAAAGTGCCAAATAACCAGGGGCAGATCTCCATCTGAATCACTTGGGGCATTACACACGCATTCCAGTAACGAATCATGTGCCATCAAGAAAACATTTTTGAATGTACTACAACACAACATTATGGACAGTGACAACTCTCTACATCCTAAAAGCATGGACATAGTTGGAAAATTCTATGCATAATAAAGACCCGCTAGGTTGACATACCTAGGAAAAAATGAGGGCATCCTGGCGAACCAAAAGGGTTCGGGCAAAAGTTAGGGATATACATAAAAAAGGTCTGTACACCCGACAAGTAGAAAACCTGAAAAGGCGGCCGGGGCAAAAAGGTATCCTAGTGGGCTGAAAACCTGAAAGGGCGGTCCAGGAAAAAGTTAGGGATTTAAAACGTACGACTATGTCCCGTCACTTTTCTATCAGTGGAAGACTTATACCTTGATCAACATTCATCAAGAGCACCAGAATCGAGAAATAGTTCAGATACGCTCCAGATACGGATGTCATTCTTATACTCATTCAGATTCATCTTTCAGATACAGTTCAAATACAATCCAGACACAGATTCCATTCTGATACTCATTCAGATTCATCTTTCATATGTAGTTCAGATACGCTCCAGATACGGATGGCATTCTGATACTCATTCAGATTCAGCTTTCAGATTCAGTTCAGATACGCTCCAGATACAGATGCCATTCTGATACTCATTCAGATTTATCTTTCAGATACAATTCAGATACGATCCAGATATGGATGCCATTATGATACTCATTCAGATTCCGCTTTCAGATACAGTTCAGATACACTCCAAATACGGATGTCATTCTGATACTCATTCAGATTCATCTTTCAGATACAGTTCAGATACGCTCCAGATACGGATGCCATTCTGATACTCATTCAAATTCATCTTTCAGATACAGTTCAGATAAGCTCCAGATATGGATGCCATTTTGATACTCAAATACACTTCAGATACGATCTAGAGACGGATATCATTCTGACACTCATTCAACACATGTTTTAAGTACAGTTCAGATACTATCCAGAGACAGATGTCATCCTGACACACATTAAATACATGTTCAAGTACAATCATGTCATAGATCTATCCATAAAATCTTTGCATGTACTTTTTCTAGCATGGTACAGGGGGTAGAGACAGTTGGAAGCGAAGTCACTATCACATACCTATATTCCCCATAGAGCCGAGACAACTAAGGTCCGACCTCCGTATCCCCAAGTAGGAATTCCTTCCCCAGCAGGCTCTTTTAGAAAGCTAATGTCTGTATTCCCCAGCCGAGCTTTATAATCAAAAACAATTTATAAAGTTTTCTCTCGAGCATATTTTATTTCTTTGACTGCGGA
The DNA here is from genome assembly GCA_948472305.1 of Vicia faba. Taxonomy (NCBI): domain Eukaryota; kingdom Viridiplantae; phylum Streptophyta; class Magnoliopsida; order Fabales; family Fabaceae; genus Vicia; species Vicia faba. The sequence continues at coordinate 1,132,186,064 of OX451735.1, forward strand.
GGCTCAATCCCCAACAGAGTTCTCCTCTCCAGCAATAGAAGTTCATCCCCAACTGAGTTTATTTCTCCAAATCAGCGAATCTTCCAATAGAGCATCTCCATTCTCCGCAGAGTCATTCCCCCGCAGGATTGTTCTCAGACAGAGTCTCTCCCGACAGAATATTTTCAAGCAGAATGGATGTAAATCTCCAGCTAATCATCTTCGGTCACTATCCCCAGTGGAAGAGAAGAACTCAACTCCTTATATTCTCCAGCAGCAGTCCATGATTTATTTTCCCCAGCTAGAGAATATCACAATAGTATTGCATATCCATACATCATGGCATGTGCATACATATTATACAGCACAATCTCATTCATTTTGAGAATATCATTACTCAATACATGTCATCATGACATTACATACAACTAACTCTTTACCTTTCAGGGAAAGATGCAATCAAGTTCTCACGAGTTCTCTCTGGTTCATTCAAACCGACACCAAGGTTTTTATTCCAGTTGTAGATATTCCAACATTTTCTCTAGTTCATTCAAACCGACGCCAAGGTTTTTATTCCAGTTGCAGATATTCCAACATTTTCTCTAGTTCAGTCAAACCGACGCCAAGGTTTTTATTCTAGTTGAAGATGTTCTATGACTTTCGTCTGGGTCAGCCGAATCGCCGCTAAGATTCCCCTGATTTCTATGCCTGTCAAGTTAATCTGAGACCTCTCCTGGGATCAGTCAAATCAATAATAAGATATCTCTCCCAGTTGAAGTTCTCACAAGTTTTCCCTGGTTCAATCAAATCGATACTAAGATTTCTATTCCAGTTTAAGCTATGAAGCCCGGAAATCGACCGGATAATATCTTGATTTCTCCAAAATACTACGAAGCCTGGAATCGACCAGATAGTGGTATATCTTAAATTCAAGCTATGAAGCCCAGAAATCGACCAGATAACAGCTTAATTTCCCCATCATACTGTGAAGCCTGGAAATCGACCGGATAACCGTATAAGATACTATAAAGCCTGGAATCAACCAGATAGTGGTATATCTCAGATTCAAGCTATGAAACCCAGAAATCGACTGCATAATATCTTGATTTCTCCAAAATACTATGAAGCCTGGAATCGACCAGATAGTGGTATAAGACACCGTGAAGCCTGACAAATGACCAAATAATGGTATAAGACGCTATGAAGACTAGAGCACGACCAGATAGCGGCAAAAGACACTGTGAAATCTAGCGCACGACCAGATAAAAGAATAAGGTACTGCAAAGCTTGGAATTTGACCAAATAGCAGTTTACTCGGCCAACTACTATGAAGCCCGAAAATCGACCGGATATTAGTATGCCTTAAATTCAAGTTGAAACCTGGATGCGACCAGATAACCACTTAATTCCTTCTAAAGCCTGGAACACGACCAGATAAGAATTGAGAGATTGCAAAGCCTGGAACACGACCATATAGAAAGTTTAATCTCATCTCCCAAGTAAGTCAATATGAAACCTGGAGCACGACCAGATAGCAGTTAATCTTATTATCCTCAGCAAATCACTGAAAAGCTTGGAGCACGACCAGATAGCAGTTCACTTTCACCTCCTCGACTAAGAGATGATTCCCCAGTAGAGTAACAGACAACTGAAGCTCATGAAATTCTATTTCTCCCAAGACCGAGACCAACATTCCTCTGCAGATTCCTCCTCAACAGCAGGAACAAGAATTCTCATCAAAGGAATATCTCGGGAAATCAACATCCTCTAGATGGCATCTTTAAGCCCATCTCCGACAATTCTCCGTCATATCTTTCAGATGGCATCTTTAAGCCCATCTCAAGTGACCTGCCGTCATATCCTCTAAATGTCATCTCTAAGCTCATTCCCGATACTACCTACACAGTCCAGCACCATCTCAGACGAGTGCAAATTTCTGGGCACTCTAGTGTTCAATTATCTTCCACCTTCAGATTACGAAAGGCAGACAAGCCAATCTACATCCTCAGGTTTAAGAAGATTGAACAGGGGAAGCTATTGTACCCCAAAATTTTCCCTTTCATTTTACTCAACACATGCCCATTGAGGTCCCCAACTTTCTCAAGGATGCCCAAGAGTTGACCAGACAAACTCTCTCCTAAAACAATGAATCTCAAACCAGGGTTTCCATTTTCATCAGGGTGTGGGAACTACAAGGACCTAAAATGCTTTCCATAGTCCCAATATGTTCTCAAGATCATCCATGTCAAGTTTCATGTCTTGCACAAGAATTTTGCTCAGTCAACTGCTCAAATGCCTAAAAATCAACTATACTAGGTGAAAAGTCAATTGTGGCTCACATACAATCAAACTTTAATATTTTTTGTCAACATCAACATTTTGAAGTGATATCAATCATTTGATAAAGGTTTGATTATGATTCCACAAGGAATGCTCCAAATTCGTCAAACCCCAAAAGTTGCTAAATTAGGGTTTCATAAGAAAAGTCAACCAAACTTTGCCCAAGCATAACTTCTTCATACTTTATCAGAAATTTCCCATCCAAGGCTCATTTTGAAGAGGATGCAATTCCCTACAATTCATCTTCATCCCACAAGTTCAAAATATGCACTCATCAAAATATATTAATTTCTACATTATAGGTCCTTTTGAAAAGTCAACAAAAACACCATTTAGGTCAAAGCTTCTTACATGAACATGGAAGAACCAATTGAGATGAAACCAAAAGGGTTGTTTAGGGGACATCCTAAGCTTTCTAAAAAGTCTAAGAAAACCTCTCTAGGGTTAAAATTGGAGGAGATATGCCTTATCAAATTTGACAATTTTTGCAAAATTGCCAAAAGTCAAATATGCTCAAAAATGCATTTTTTGTCAAATGGGCTTAGTTTTTCATGATTGAATCTTGTTTGTGACATGGTCCACGATCTAAATCAGCATCTACACTTTATTTGCTTCATTATTTATTTTATTTTGATTTTTATTATTTAAATTTCAAATTAAATCAAATTAAATAGCAAAAAATACAAAAGATTGATTTTTGATCTGATTTTTGTAGGAATCAGAATCTAATCAAGCTAGCAAATCATATAAAATCAGATCAAGGAAAATTGAAGCAAAACTGGCATGATTATGCTTATTTTAGAAACATATCATACAAGGATAAAATCAAATCCAATCTCCTTAATTCACCAAGATACAATGTGTTTTTGTTGACCTAATTTGTTCTAGTACAAATACAGAACATAACCAAGCCAAGAAGAGGAGGATTTGCAGTGAAAAGCGCCATGCCAAAACTCAAAAAATTGGACAAAAGTGTTGGATCATTTTTGGACCTAAAAGGCAATTCAAGCCGTTCCAACACTCCCAATCATTTCCTGGACCTTCCCAGAAGCTAACACGATCAGTTTCATGCATCCTCACGCCCATAATCGCCCCTTAGACGTCACACGGTTTGCGTTCCTTTTCAGATTCAATTACTATGATTCTTGCATCATGAACATGTTTTAATGGTATATCTGTGTTTGTTGTTATGTTTGCAACATGAATGAACGATTTAATTGAATTTTTGGTGCATGTATACATAATTGCCATAGCTAGGGTTTTCATGGCCGTTTTAGGGTTTTTCCATACTGGTTAAATTGGCCCAAGAAAGGGGTACTATGATCCTCGTGGCGTCAAGACGAATCGATCCATGTGCTTAGAAGTAATTTATCATGCTTGCTTTTGATTTTTGAAATTTGGAGTGCTATAGCCATGGAGGATGTCCGTAGGTATAAGTCTCATATCTAAAGTGACGGACAAGGGAAGAAGAAGATACGTGGCTGATAACCATTGGTCTATTTGAATCTGGCGCACATTTTTTCTTTTATTCAGATTAGCCACTTTGTTTTATATATTATTCATTGTTTTTATTATTTATAATAAATAAGAACAGGTGGCCCAGTGGTGAAGCGCGCGTTTGGAAGTGTAGAGGACCTGGGTTCGATCCCAGGTCCCAGCATTTTCTTTATTTTCTAACTTTATTTCAACATATCATGTGTATACACGCCCCAGGAGTCCACCATGCACCACAATATCCAGCCAATGGATTCCTCATCAATCCAACCCAACGTCCCACATGTCAAGGACCGTGGTACACTCTCCAGGCCTGACCAGCACAAAATCACACACTAGAACTGGGCTGAGCATAATGGGCTTGCAAATTCAGCCATACACCCCGCTTTTAGCTTCTTACAGACCCAACTTCTTTTCTTTTTATTATTTCCTTTATTTTAATTTTGTTAATTATTTTCTTTTTTTACAAAAATAACACAAAAATTAGTTTTTTTGATAAACCAAAAAATCACAAAAAACATCAAAAATTATATTTTTCATAAAAATATTTTATTTCCTTAATTAGATTAATTTAATCTAGGGCAATTTAATTTCTTTTTTCTACATAATTTAAATCAATTAGAAATTAGGGTTTTAATTTGTACATAATTCAACCTTTTCTCAAAAATAATTTAAATATTTTTTCAATTAGATTTTTTAGGTTTCTTAATTTATTCTCGCATTTAATTCTCCGCGCACATTTTAATTATTTTTCTATTATTGTATCTGCTTCAGGTTGTAATAGATCTAGTTAGGGTTTTAAATTTCCGCATCTTTATTTACAGTCAAGACAATTATGTATCTGCGAAAGCCCTGTAATAGCTAGGACTTTAAAACTTTTCGCACTTTTAATTTCTGCAAATTATAAACTACTTAGATGTAGGTTAATAGGATTGTATGGAAAGACTAACTGAAAATTAAAACAGTAGATCACCTTAATTGTGCAAAGATTAAATAACTGAAATCAAACACGTGCACATGCTCACTCCTATGGTTTTCCTCACTTGGTTGCCTCAGAAATAATGGTCGTGTCCCTCGAACATTGGGATACCTTAGCAATGACCCGCAATTCAAAGTTGTCATAAAGACCATAGTCCCTACTTGCCACTCGAGTTTCCTATGAATTGATCTTATGACGATAGTCCCTTCGAAATTCTAAGGTATCTTTACTTGTTGCCTTCAGAGACCATTTTGTCCCTTCGAACGTCCCTTTAAAATTCCAACGACGGTGCTATCTATTCCTTAATGGTAGGATAGCGCTGTCTAAAGGAAAATGAACAGTCTTTTTCGAGTAGGTAGATTAGTTCCTTGGTACTTGCTCAAACAAACAAAAACGTTTTTCACACAAACACTTTTCAAACAAAGTTTTCAAAAACAACTTCGTAACACTCTTGAGGACAGAAACAAGGGTTGAAATGAAGTAAAACAAAACTTTTCAAAGCAATCACACACAAGAAATTTAAAAATGAGCAAGTACCTAAGAGCTCGTGGAAAACCACGTATAAAAAGGGTGCTAACACCTTCCCTTTCTATAATCTACCCCCCGTACTCAGAAACATTCTCGAAAAAGGTTTTTTCTGTTCTTTTTCCTTTTCCTGATTGGATAAAATAAAAGTCAGTGATGACTCTTGCTTACCTCTACATTTGCGAATACAAAATACAAACCAGTATAACAGACGGTTCTGCCACCGTATCACAGGGCAAAATTGTCAAAATTAGGGTTTTGACTAAGAATGACAAACCATTGACTTTTGACCTAGTACATGAACTAATGGCTTGAAGCATGATCTCAAGAACTCAAACACGATATCTTGACCTAATTTCGTGGCTCAAATCATTTCTAAAGATCAAGTGATTGATAGTTGAATAATTGAGATCAACTGATGAAAAGTCAACTGTGACACAAAAGTAAAACTTTGACTTTTTGGTCAACATTGAATTTCAAAGATAAAGAACCATAAAGACATTCAAAATTGTCAAGCTTGATCATGAATAATCAATAAAGTCAATAAGAATTCAAGATTTCCAATACTTAGAAAAAATTCTAAGTGTTTTGACCTTGATAAATTCACTACTTCATGACATTTTTTCACTAAGATGCAAGATGATTCAAGGAAAACTTTCAACATGAAAGTTATAGAGCTTGATTAATTATACAACTTTGTCCTTAAGGGTTTATGTCCAAAAATTGTTTGGATTAGGATATATAGGCCCATGAAGGCATGGCATTTTTATTAAAACACTTAGTGAAATTTTCAACAAGTTTGGTCAGATTTTTGTCCCAACTTCTTAGTAATTTTTCACCAAGTTCCAAGTTGATTTAGCCAAAGTGGTAAGCATGAAGGTTTTATAAAATATTTCAAGCTTTCCAAAATGTCCAAGAACATGAAGATATCATTTTTGAGCTATGAGATTCGAACACTTAAAGATGGCATGATAAACTTGAATTACAAGTCATTTTGGTGAAGAACACATAATCCAATCTTCATGCTATGCTGCATAATCTTGCTTTGAAGGCCTCTTGAATTGCAAATATCACCATAATTAATTGTTTACACAAACTTTTGAGCTATGATCCAAGGGGTTAAGGCATTATCCAATCTATTTTACCATTTTTGGAAGAAAGGCACCATTGCCATTCACATAAAACAAGCTTTATACACAATGCAAACTTCTTTAGCCTCTCACTTGCTCCCTCCACACACATTCAACATGTATGATCTTAAGAAACATGTCTACAACTCCTAACCACCCTATGAGCCTTTGTACCATTGCATTGGAACCATGCCTTGGCAAGTTGCTTCAAAACCAAGTCTCAAAACCATAATATGCTATCTTGATTTTCTGATTACTTCAAGCCCTCAAACCTTTTCTCTATAAATAAAGAGTTTATTTGCAAGCTAACACACAAATTGATAGCCCTCAAAACACCCTCATACTCCCTCAAACCAGAAATTACATCAAAACACCATTTTGTGTCAACTTTTGACCTTGAACACCAAACTCTTAATCTACTCGTGCATTTTCCATTTCAATCATTAAAACATCATCTATACACAATATAGAAGTGATTCAAACACTTGAACCACTTATGTAATCCCTCTATCACCATCCACCATTTTCAAAACTCAACTTTTCAACTTGACTTGTCCAGAAAGATTCAGAAACTTTCAGCATAAAGTAAGCATTGCAATAGCTTCTTGGGAGTTCAATAAAGCTATCCAGATCATCACAACATCTCCAGGAGGGCTCCAACTTCAAACATGATTCTAACTTTTGAGGTAAGTCTTCTAAACTTTGAACTTTCTGTACAAGCATCATTAATAGTTAATTTCTAAATAAAAAATATAGACATCATTTCCCTGAAGCTAACCACATGCTTACATTTTATTTATCTTGCCTGAGTGATGATAATTTTGGATTTTAAGTTTTTGAAAAAATTAGGTTTCAGTTTGCTACTAAAAAAATTCATATTAGTCTTTGATCTTTAGCTTTTAAAAGTTATATGGTTGAATTCATTGTAAAAAATCAAGCAACTTTCATGTTTACATTTTTAAAAATGGTTGAGACATGAAGAAGTTACAAAATTAAAATGGAGTTGTTGTTCTTGGCGCACGCGAGGAAGAAGAAGATGACTTGTTTAAATATTCAGGAATTAGTTTGTAATATATTTATTGGTTTGTTCTTTAACTACCGGATGTATCATCACCTAATGGTTAAAGCGTGCACTTGTGACTATAGGGACCTGGGTTCGAGTTCCAGTGGTATATTTTTATTTGTTTCACATATATTTGTTTCAGATTCAATGCACACAAGCTTAAGATGCGCATGCTGCACCCACCTTCATCATCCTCTCATCTCCCTATATCCAAAATGGACAGTCTAAATGCAAGCACCTACCATGAAGCATCAAAGGCTGGCCACACTGGAAACTCAATCAGGCGCATGGGCCTCCTTGACTTGGGCCTTCTTTTTTTGTTTTTACTTTTTATGCCCCCCCTTTTACTAACTCATAGGCCCATTTTTATTTACTTATTATTTTTTCTGATTCAACAAAAAAATTAGCTTTGGGCGTAGCATTCTTTTTTTTACACCCTCCAAATTCATTTTACTAACACCAGACCCAATTGTTTTTTTTTATATTTTCTTTTCTTTATTTATTTATTTTATTTAATAAAAATACAAAAAATATAATTTTTATTTATATAAAAATTAGATTTAGGTTTTTTTAATTAATTAATTTAATTGTTGACAAAAATTGATTTGTTTTAATCACCTTAATTTTGTTAAAATCAGGCTATATTTCAAATATCTTTTTCTAAATAAACTTTTAAAAAATATTTTCTAAATACTTAGAATTATTTAGATTTTTATTAATTTAATTTTGGCAATAAAAGATCACTTAATTACATCTTATTTTCTTGTAAATAATTAATTTGTAAATAGAATTAGGTCTAATTCTTTATCTCACATCTTAAATACTTTCTAAACTAAGAAACAATAAAACATTTTTTAATACTTAGAAATTTGTTAGGGTTTTAGCATTTTCCCTTTTCACCATCTTCGTCGTTTGTTTATTATTATTTTCATAGTTATGTAATTGTTTATGGATTATAATAGCTTATTTAGGGTTTATTGCTTTCCTCCCTATTTCATAAATTTGTACCCCCATTCCCAAAGTGTTTTTATAGCGTAGGACATTTAAATTCTGTAATTTACCGCTTTCCTTATTATTGTTAGTAATTAGGGTTTATATGGCAAGACTAAAATCAATCATAGCAAAACCCTAATTTAAGACGAATAATTGAATCAAACAGACTTTGCACACTTACACCTCTAGGGTTAACCTCACTTGTTGCCTCAGATTTAAATAGTTATGTCCCTCAAATGTGAGACACTTTAACAAAGACTCTCGGTTAAAAGATCGTAGTCCCTGTTTACCGTGGTTTTTGGTAAACAACCGCTGATCCTCCAAAAAGGAAAGTCCTTTTGGTTACTCGCGGGATCGATCAGATTGATCCCAGAACATATGCTAACTTTTATATTGGGTTGATGTAAAATAAAAAGGAAATACAGAAAGAACACACGTTCGACCAAAGAAAAGATACTTGGAGTTTTGGAAAGTAAGAAATTTAATAGAAATGCAGGTAAAGATGTAGGAAAGTAACTTTGCAAAATAAGATCAAAACAATGTAAAAAGACTTTATTAATGAAAAGTGGTGTTTCCAACATACATTTCTCAGTTTATCCTTTCTCACACAGCGGGTACTTGGACAATATTTGAGTAACTAGCACAATAGGTTGAACACACGGAAAAACTACACAGATTTCCCATTTTATACTAAAAACTATGTAACCGTCGAGGGGTGGTTCTGCTCTAAGATGAGGACAAGTGTCCTCTGCATGTCCCTCGACCTCTAGCTTCCAGCCATGTTGCCTTCCTTTAACTGCTGGCGAAATCGGTCTTTCCCTCCAATAATTCAAATTCAAATGTCCCTCGCCTTTGGTGTCGATGCGAAGGTATTTTCTTCTAGTCGAAGGTCGTAAGACCTTCTCAATCGAAAGCTTGATAGTGAGTCCTAGTCGAAGATTGATATGTAACTTAGATATTTTCCCTAAGTTATTTTATACGTCGAAGCATTCTCCAGCTTAGTTTTATTTATTCCATTTTTGGTCTGAAAGACCAGTATATAGTAGGTGTCGAGTTTAGGAGCCAACAAATTGCCCCCCAAGAATGTCTATTTCGACGCCAAAAGAAATAGCCATTCTTTGATATTTCTATTCGACACATGTCTCTCTCGCTGTCCACAAAGGCCTGACGTGCGCTTTTCGTCTTCCAACAGCTGCCGCTTTCGAAACCCATCATCACTCTTTTTCCAAGACATCTTTTCAAACTGCCGTTACCACGCTGCCATGATGACCATTATTCCTAGAACCTAGGCAAGCATGTCAAAACGTTTCCCATCATCTACACGGTAACCACTCCATGGTCTGCCACGTGCCCCACTACATTCATAACATTAAATGGCTTTGACGAGACACATTCCTCTCTGAAGACTATAAATACTCTTGAGCCTCTTCACTTAGAACTTTCACAACACTAAGTATTTCCAAGTCTTCTGCATAAAACACCTTGCATTGTCATCTTCGCTTCTCTCTAATCTGCAAAAATGGCTTTCCTTTCTAATGCACCTAACAACCCCAAACCTAAGAATGCTGCTGATATCCAATGTTGACCAGAGATTTTTCCTACCAGCCCTTCTCCTGCTTCGACCGATGGGCCACGATTCGTTTCTAAACCCAAGACTAGTGAAAGGCGAGAGGTGTATGATTCCCAGCTTCTCATTCCTATTAGGTACTCTAAAGACATATACGCTATGTCTGGTCCTCTGTCTACATGCACCAAACACCCTATGAAGAATCGTGCCTTCTTCCCCACTCACCCAAGACTCAGACCTATAGGTTGTGCAAAAAAGCCCAGGGACGATCCTGAGGATGCGACTCCAGCCAACCAGCAACACACTCAGACCATGGAAGACATTAACCTTCAATTTATGAACCAAGGGACCAGGATCTTTCGATCGATCCCTAATCTCTCTTCAGAGTGTTAGAACAAAGTTTGAATCTACTACCCTAAGTTTAAGTTTTGATGATAACAAAATGCAAAGATATATTAATTGTATGATTCATGTAAGACACATATGCTACCTAAAAAATTACATTCTATTTTACAGAAACTCTGATGGATAACAGCAAGAGAACATCATCATCAGCATCAGAAGATGAGATATCAACATCAGCATCAGAAGATGTTATATCAGATACCAGAATCAGAAGATCAACTTGTGCTTACACTGAAGCTTGATGAACAGATCTGCGCATAACAATCTGAACTCTGATCAAGAAAACAACAACTCATCAGCACTTAGCAGCGTCAGAATAAGCCAAAGCCAGAACACGCTTAAGTGGCAACGGTACTGTGCATTCAAGGCTACTTATTATCAACGACATTATTCCAGACAAGATCTGCTTAATAAGGAAAGAATGTTATTGGCATTGAAACGGAATTACTACTCCAACGTACCATTTTTCCAATGCTATTTAAACAAGTCAGTGAAGATTGAATTGGCTAATGCTCTATAACACTTTACACACCTAAAGCTATTCATCATCTTCCTCACTCTCAGTTTGCTAAAGCTCTCATATTCTTTACTCAATTATTTTAGCAATTTAGTTCTCATAAGCTTAACGTGTGTAATATCACAGTTGTGATAAACAGTTTTTGTAGAATACATTCAAACACACTAGATTTCAATTCTTTGTAAGAAAGTATTTCCTTGAGAAACCGGTTTATGGTTTGACTCAAGAAGGCTTTAGCAGTTGTTAAAGCAGTTGTAATATTCAGTTGAATATAGTGGATTAAGACCTCGTTGGAGAGAGGCGAAATCACCTTGACGGGTGGACTGGAGTAGTTTGAGATCAAACGAACCAGGATAAAAATACTGTGTTGACTGCAATTGATTTCAAGTTTTTACAATTCAACCCCCCTTCTTGTGTTTTTCACTTCTTCAATTGGCATCAGAGCGCCTGGTTCTGAGCTAAAACACTTAACTGTGTCAGTACAAGATCCAGCGTCAGAAAAACACAATGGCAGGAACATATAAACACACCAGCAATGACAACAATGAAGACAAAGACAGATTCAACGGCAAACCTCCAGTCTTTGATGGAGAAAATTTTGATTACTGGAAAGATAGAATTGAAAGCTTCTTTCTGGCACATGATGCTGATCTGTGGGATATGGTGACAGATGGATACACGCACCCAGTGAATGCAAGCGGTCAGAAGATTGACAGGAAAGCAATGTCTGATCAACAAAAACGTGACTTTAAAAATCACCACAAGGCCAGAACCATTCTTCACAGCGCCATCTCTTACGCTGAATATGAAAAGATCTCTAACAGAGACACATCAAAGAACATGTTTGACTCACTCAGAATGACGCATGAAGGCAATGTTCAGGTCAAAGAAACTAAAGCTCTTGCGCTCATTCAGAAGTATGAGGCATTCAAAATGGAAGAAAGTGAATCCATTGAAACAATGTTCTCAAGATTCCAAATTCTGGTGGCTGGTCTCAAGGTTCTGGACAAAGGATACTCTACTACTGATCATGTCAAGAAGATCATCAGAAGCTTGCCAAAGCAGTGGAGGCCAATGGTTACAGCGCTGAAGCTAGCTAAAGATCTCAACAAAATTTCTCTGGAGGAACTTATCAGCTCCCTCAGAAGTCACGAGATAGAGCTGGAAGCTGATGAACCTCAGAAGCAAGGTAAGCCTTTAGCATTAAAATCTAACAAAAAATCTGAGTCTAAAGTTTTGCAGGCAGTTGAAGAAACATCTGATGGATCCTCATCAGAAGAAGACGAACTTTCCCTCCTCTCCAGAAGAGTGAACCAACTATGGAAGCAGAGGAAAAGGAAGTTCAGGAATCCCAGAAGATCTGATCAGAATGAGTCTTCTTCCTGATACAGAAGGTCAGATTCTTCCTCTGGATACAGAAGATCTGAAGGCTCCTCAGGAAGCAGAAAGCCAAATACCAAGGACATCATCTGCTATGAGTGCAATGAGCAAGGACACTACAAGAGTGACTGCCCAAAGCTTCAGAGGGAAAAGCCCAAAAAGAAGTTTGGAAGAGAAAAGAAGAAAAGTCTCATGGCTACATGGGATGACTCTGACTCGTCTGAAGCTGACTCAGAATCAGATGATGAGAGAGCAAACATAGCTCTCATGGCCAACATTTCAGAAGACAGTGAAGCTTCTGAATCAGACTCAGAATCAGACACTGAAGAGGTATTTCCTGACTTTGCAATTAATTTTACCAAGGCTGAACTTGCTGAAAGCCTTAACAAAATTCTGGAAAAGTACCAGCAAATTAGAGTTAAATTCAGAAACCTGAAAAGGAATCTTAAATCTGACTCTGATAAGACTGAGAGTCTTAAATTGGAAAATTCTGAGCTGAAAAATAAAATTTCAAAGTTAGAAAATGTTTTACAAAACGCTCAGAAGGAAACAATTTCTGAAACTCCCAGCAGCGCTGATGAGATCATCAAGGAGTATGATCATAGCTTTCAGAAGTTCCTTGCTAAAAGCATAGATAGAAGCAAAATGGCTTCAATGATCTATGGAGTTAGTAGAAACGGCAGAAAGGGAATAGGATACCAAGGTAAGGTACCTACACCAAAGAATGCCATGGATTTAACTATTAAACACACTCCTCTGAACTCACATTTTGTGTATGGTCACACGCATGAAATTAAATATACTAGTACTAAGTATTCTGTGAAACCAAAATTCAACCATAGTTTTGGTAAATCTAACAAATCAGGACCCAAGAAAATCTGGGTACCTAAGGATAGAATAATACATGTTGCAGATATCTTTAGCAGCAAATCAGAAACACCAGTCATGGTACCTGGACTCTGGCTGCTCGCGACACATGACGGGAAGAAGGCATATGTTCCAAAGCCTAGAACTTAAGCCTGGAGGCCACGTAGGCTTTGGAGGCAATCAGAAGGGAAAGATCATTGGCTCTGGAACTGTAGGTAATGGAAATCTTCCCTCTATAAATAATGTTCTGCTAGTAGATGGATTAATGCATAATCTGTTATCCATAAGTCAATTAAGTGATAACGGCTATGATATAATCTTTAATCAAAAATCATGTAAAGTTGTTAGTCAGAAAGATGGGACTATCCTATTTAATGGAAAGAGGAAAAACAACATTTATAAAATCAAACTTTCTGAACTGAAAAGTCAGAATTTAAAGTGTCTTCTGTCTGTTAACAACGAGCAATGGATCTGGCACAGAAGATTGGGGCATGTTAGTATGAGAAGAATATCTCAGATTAACAAACTCAATCTGGTCAGAGGACTTCCTAATCTGAAGTTCAATTCAGATGCTCTGTGTGAAGCATGTCAAAAAGGCAAGTTTGCAAAACCTTCTTTCAAATCTAAAAATGTTGTTTCTACCTCTAAGCCATTAGAACTTCTGCACATTGACTTATTTGGACCAGTTAAAACTGCTTCAGTCAGTGGCAAGAAGTATGGGTTAGTAATCATAGATGACTATAGCAGATGGACATGGGTAAAGTTCTTAAGACACAAGGACGAGTCACACTCTGTGTTTGTTACCTTATGTAACCAAGTTCAGAATGAAAAGGATCTTAGAATCGTTAAAGTCAGAAGTGATCATGGTGGAGAGTTTGAAAACAAAGATTTTGAGTCATTCTTTAATGACAGAGGCATTCTGCATGATTTCTCTTGTCCTAGAACTCCCCAACAAAATGGAGTTGTAGAACGAAAGAACAGAACATTGCAAGAAATGGCCAGAACCATGATCAATGAGACAAACTTTGCTAAGATCTTCTGGGCAGAGGCAATAAACACAGCGTGCTACATTCAGAATAGAATCTCAATAAGACCTATTATGGAAAAGACTCCATATGAATTGTGGAAGAACAGAAAGCCCAACATTTCATATTTTCATCCATTTGGATGTACTTGTTTTATGTTAAATACAAAAAATTATTTGAACAAGTTTGACTCTAAAGCACAGAAGTGTATTATGTTAGGATACTCTGAACGCTCAAGAGGGTACAGAGTATATAATACATAAACACAGATTGTGGAAGAATCAATCAGTGTTTGTTTTGATGATAAGCTTGACTCTGAAAAGTCAAAGCAGAATGAAGTTTTTGCAGGTATGGAAGTTGAATTTACAGGTTCTGAAGACAGGTCATCAGAAGCTCTCAACAAAGACACTCCTTCAACATCTGAAAGGAGCACTGCTAGCAATCCTACAACAGCTGCTGATCAACCTCAGAAGAGACTACCCAGAAGCATCTTGGATCACCCAGAAGAAACTATCTTAGGAAGAAAGGAAGATCCAATCAGAACAAGAGCCAACTTCAGAAACTCTAAAGAATCCCTCATGGGACTTGTGTCTCTGATTGAACCTTCCTCTATTGATGAAGCACTTATGGACAACGACTGGATTCTAGCAATGCAAGAAGAGCTGAATCAATTCACCAGAAATGACGTATGGGATCTCGTTCCCAGACCAAAAGGATTCAACGTCATTGGAACAAGATGGGTGTTCAGAAATAAGCTGAACGAATAAGGTGAAGTCATCAGAAACAAGGCACGACTGGTAGCACAAGGTTATAGTCAGCAAGAGGGGATAGACTATATAGAAACCTTTGCCCCAGTCGCCAGGTTAGAATCTATCAGACTTTTAATTTCGTTTGCTGTTAATAAAGGCATCACTCTGTATCAGATGGATGTCAAGAGTGCATTCTTAAATGGTTATATAGAAGAAGAGGTTTATGTGCACCAACCCCCTGGTTTTGAAAGTACAAAAAATCCAAAATATGTTTTCAAACTAAAGAAGTCACTATATGGTCTGAAACAAGCTCCCAGAGCTTGGTATGAAAGACTAAGTAACTTTCTGCTAGAAAATGAATTCACTAGAGGGAAGGTGGACACTACCTTATTCTGTAAGTCAGTTAAGAATGACATCTTAGTCTGTCAAATTTACGTTGATGATATTATTTTTGGATCTACTAATCCTTCTCTTGGAAGAAAATTTGCTAAGTGTATGCAGGCAGAATTTGAGATGAGCCTCATGGGAGAACTGAAATTCTTTCTGGGAATTCAGATCAATCAGAATCCTGAGGGAACTTACATTCATCAGAGCAAATATGTCAGAGAACTTCTGAAGAAATTTGACCTCTCAGAATGTAAGTCATCAAAGATTCCAATGCATCCCACGTGCATTCTGGAAAGAGAAGAGGTAAGCAAAAAGGTAGAACAGAAGGTCTACAGAGGTATGATTGGTTCTCTCCTTTATCTGACAGCTTCAAGGCCTGATATCTTATTCAACGTATGTATTTGTGCTAGATTCCAATCAGATCCTAGAGAATCTCACTTAACATCTGTTAAGCGAATTTTCAAGTATCTGAAAGGTACTACTAATCTGGGTTTATTTTATAGAAAATCTAGTGACTACAGCTTAGTAGGCTACTGCGATGCTGACTTTGCTGGAGACAGAGTAGAGCGTAAAAGTACTTCTGGAAGCTGCCAGTTTCTGGGAGAAAATCTGATCTCTTGGTCCAACAAAAGGCAATCCACAATTGCGCTATCAACAACAGAAGTTGAGTACATAGCAGCAGCTGGATTCAGCACACAAATGCTCTGGATGAAAAGTCAGCTTGAAGACTTCCAGATTTTTGAGAGTAACATCCCTATACTCTGTGACAATACCTCTGCCATTTGCTTAAGTAAAAATCCTATTTTGAATTCTAGGGCTAAGCATATAGAAATAAAACATCACTTCATTAGGAACTATATTCAGAAAGGAATTTTGAACTTAAAATTTATTGATACAGACCATCAATGGGCTGATATCTTCACTAAACCCCTTTCTGAAGATAGGTTCAATTTCATTCTAAAACATCTCAGCATGAAACTCTGCCCAGAGTGAAAATGTTTTAATTCCATATATTAACCTTCAGAATGTGTTTTCTTTTTACTGTGAACAAGCAAATGAAACTGCTGATCAGATTAAGACAATGCTAGAGACTCTGTTCACACGCCTTCCACCCAAACCTTAGTTTTTCATTCATAATATTTTCATTGTTTTCTTTCCATGTTTTCTGTACTCTCTTCTAAGCTCTGAATTAAATATAACAGTTTTTCTGCTCTGATCGTTTTAGCTCTTATTTTACTTACACTTTTTGATTGCTGACAAAAAAGGGGGAGAACAAGAATGATATTTTTCAATAACGGATTACTGAGACAAAAAGTCTCAAACATTCTAACACTCTGATATACTTGAATGTTTTCTGTTTTTGCATAAAGCCTACAGGTACAAGAAGTTAATCATCTCTGATACACTGAAGCTCTGATATTCTGATCCGATACACTGAAGCTCTGATCTAAACTCTGATATCTCTTTATCCCTTATCTTTGATAACTTCCTATTTAATTCTGATACAATTTACCATTTGGTTATCTCTGATACTTTTCACGTTAATTTTCAATTAAAAAATATCTAGTTTTTGTCATCATCAAAAAGGGGGAGATTGTTAGAACAAAGTTTGAATCTACTACCCTAAGTTTAAGTTTTGATGATAACAAAATGCAAAGATATATTAATTGTATGATTCATGTAAGACACATATGCTACCTAAAAAATTACATTCTATTTTACACAAACTCTGATGGATAACAGCAAGAGAACATTATCATCAGCATCAGAAGATGAGATATCAACATCAGCATCAGAAGATGTTATATCAGATACCAGAATCAGAAGATCAACTTGTGCTTACGCTGAAGCTTGATGAACAGATCTGCGCATAACAATATGAACTCTGATCAAGAAAACAACAACTCATCAACACTTAGCAGCGTCAGAATAAGCCAAATCTAGAACACGCTTAAGTGGCAACGGTACTGTGCATTCAAGGTTACTTATTATCAACGGCATTATTCCAGACAAGATCTGCTTAATAAGGAAAGAATGTTATTGGCATTGAAACGAAATTACTACTCTAACGTACCATTTTTCCAATGCTATTTAAACAAGTCAGTGAAGATTGAATTGGCTAATGCTCTACAACACTCTACACGCCTAAAGCTATTCATCATCTTCCTCACTCTTAGTTTGCTAAAGCTCTCATATTCTTTACTCAATTATTTTAGCAATTTAGTTCTCATAAGCTTAACGTGTGTAATATCACAGTTGTGATAAACAGTTTTTGTAGAAAACATTCAAACACACTAGATTTCAATTCTTTGTAAGAAAGTATTTCCTTGATAAACCGGTTTGTGGTTTGACTCAAGAAGGCTTTAGAAGTTGTTAAAGCAGTTGTAATATTCAGTTGAATATAGTGGATTAAGACCTCGTTGGAGAGAGGCGAAATCACCTTGACGGGTGGACTGGAGTAGTTTGAGATCAAACGAACCAGGATAAAAATACTGTGTTGACTGCAATTGATTTCAAGTTTTTACAATTCAACCCCCCTTCTTGTGTTTTTCACTTCTTCACAGAGTACACAGATTGGTTAAATAAGGTGGAGAAGGCACAAGCCTCTGTTTGGAAAGACATGGGGATTTATGATTTGGTGATGCTATCAAAGACAAAATTGTCTTATTGTCCTCTTATATTGGTGTCTTCGCTATATTTCTGGAATAGAGCCCACTTCACATTTCATCTTCCCTGTGGGATGGTGACCCCAACCCTCTTTGACATAGCAGTGATCACCAGTCTTCGACCGACTGGCGATTATTTCGACGCAGAGGACCTATCTGAAGATGCTATTGGGTTTTCAGCTATAAAACCTACCTACACCACCTTCATCAACCACTTCCATGATAAATCCTCCAGTAATGTGTCGGAGGTGGAACATATAGCTTTTCTGGCTATGTGGTTATCCCGTTTTGTCTTCTGCACCAAGTCACTTCAGGTGACTAAGAAAATGCTCACGCTCGCAACGCAGCTTCATCATGGCTACCCCCTCTGTCTGGCCGAATTGATTTTGGCCAATCTATATGAGTCCATCAGCAATGGTGTGACTCAACTCAAGGTCATAGGAGATAGGGAAAGCTTGCTTCTTTTTGGCCCTTTCTGGCTTCTTCAACTTTGGCTCAATGCCACCTTCAAATCTTTTCTTCCCCAGAAGAATAAGATCAATGAAGCGGCCCCAGAAATCCTGAACAAGAGGGTCGAAGGTACCATACTTGCTTTGCTGACTCCCACTGACGAGGGTCAACAGTTTCAAAAGGCCTTCACAAGCTTCATGATGATGTTTGCGGAGCACAAACATTTTGTTTCGACCATGGCTCCTTTTTCCAGTCGAAAAGTCGGCCCAAAATGGTTTACTAGACCATTTCCTTCGACTGAAGAGGAAGACTTGGATGACGAATATGTGGGCATGTGGGAGTCGTTTCTTCGACCCAGAATCATGGCACTGAGGTTCAAGATTTCAATGAGCCAATTAAGTTTGATTGCTTACCAACCAAACCTTGTTTCTCGATAATTCGGCATTGTCCAGTCACTCCCATCACCCATTTATTCTCGAGAGAAACTGCTATTGTTTTACAACGCTGACTACTCGGAGGATGCTGCTACCAAGAATATTGGTAGGTACGCTAGTCGAATCGTACTAACCATGTTCGACTTTAATCTCAATTTTTTATGTTCTATCAATTTTGAAGGGTGGTGGAGGCAGTATTATGATGAGGAGTTCTTCGATGAGAAGGATTTCGCCCACCACCTTCGTGAGGCGTTTAAACTGGTCCTTGACACTTCTTTTCTTTTTCTCTTTGTTTTAGATTTAGTCATTCGACGCTCGACATATTATCTTTTTTTGTATAGCGGTCAAGAGGACCACTACAAAGAGGGCTGCTGAAAGCACTAAAGGGGGAGACCCTTCTGTTAACCCTTCGCCCAAGGTATTTACTTTATTATATACCTTTATTCTTTACGATCCTTTGATATGGATACTGATTTATTCGACTTATCTTTCCGGGTATTCAGGAAACTACCCTCAAGAAATGGAAGGTTCATGAGATCGAGATCTCTAGTGACGAAGAAGAGGAGTCTCCTCTTGTTCCTCTGAAGAGAAAAAGGTTAAAGAAACCAGCCCCAGTGCTTGAGC
Source organism: Vicia faba (assembly GCA_948472305.1). Classification (NCBI taxonomy): domain Eukaryota; kingdom Viridiplantae; phylum Streptophyta; class Magnoliopsida; order Fabales; family Fabaceae; genus Vicia; species Vicia faba. The sequence goes on from OX451735.1 coordinate 1,132,205,638, forward strand.
CTCGTCCCAAAACAAAAATTAAGATCACAGATACGAGGCCTCCTCCTGTAGTTACCAGAGAGCCTACTGAGCAGGAAGTAACTGCCAGGCTAAACAATCCCAGTGAGAGCGACAATTCCAGCCCCGATGCTGAAGGTCCAATCCAGGTATTTGCTTCGACAGACAATCACTTACTTCTTGAACTAATCCTTTTCTCTATGAGAATTCTGAAAAACAAACTTCTTTTAATCTCTAGGATACTGCTGGCACCTCCAAACAAGTCCCTACTCCTATCGAAGGATCTGCCACTCTATTAAATAGTGATGGATGAAGGGGTGAAAAACACAAGAAGGGGGGGTTGAATTGTAAAACTGGAATCTTAAAGCAAATGACAAGATATTTTTATCCTGGTTCGTTTGATCTCAAACTACTCCAGTCCACCCGTCAAGGTGATTTCGCCTCTCTCCAACGAGGTCTTAATTCACTATATTCAACTGAATACAAGTCTGCTTTAACAACTGCTAAAGCCTTCTTGATTCAAACCACAATCCGGTTTGTCAAGGCAACACTTTCTTACAAAGGTATAAAACAAATGTGTGTGAATGTTTTCTACAAAACTATATCACAACTGTGATGTATACACAAATTAAGCTTAGAAACTTAGAATGCTAAACACTAATGGAGTATCAGAGTTTGTTGGTTTAGCAAAACTGGTAGATGAAGATTATTGATCAGCTTTGTGCGTGTAGAGAGTTTGGAAGCATTAGCCATGATAATCTTCGAAGCCTTGTTTATATAGCACTTGAGAAGATGAACGTTGAATGCAATATTCTTGATTCAATGCTAATAACAAGCTTTCCTTTTTGAGCAGATCTTGTCTAGAATGATGCCGTTGGAATTAATTAGCGTTCAATGCACAGTACCGTTGCTTCTTCAATGCACGTTCTGGCTTGGCTCATTCTGATTCTGCTTCGCTGCTGATGAACTATTGTTTCTGTATCAGAGTGTTTACGCGCAGTTCTGTTCATCAAGCTTCAGCATGTGCGTGAGTTGATCATCTGATCTTCACGTTCTGATTCAGCAACTTCTGATGCTGGTGTATCAAATCAAGTTCTGATGCTGATGAAGTGATCTTGCTTATTTTAATCAGCGTATCTGCAAGTCAGAGCATAGTAATTTTAGGCAGCATATAGTTCAAACATGAAACATATAAATACTATATCTTTTCACTTTGTTATCATCAAAACTTAAATATAGGGTACTAGATTCAAACATTGTTCTAACAATCTCCCCCTTTTTGATGATGACAAAAACTAGATATTTTAAATAAGAAATAACGTGAAAAGGTATCTAGGAAATGTTTCAGAGTTAAGAAGTAAAGAGAAATCAGAGTTTAAGAGATACTCCCCCTGAGTTTGTTACTTCCCTTTGATATGCGTGTTCTTCAAGATCAGATCTTTTTCTATCTTTGAGCATCAGATTATAGGTCTTTGACATATCAGAGAGCAGAGCTTCAGAGCTTTTCCTGTCAGAGCTTTGCTTCGGATCAGAGTGTTAGGTCGATCAGAACTTCATATTTGATCAGAGCAACATGAGCTTCTACATTTGATCAGATCTTCTAGCTTCTAGTCTTCATTGTGCCTGTAGACTTAAAAACAGAAAAACATTTCAAGTAATAGAGTTAGAATGTTTGAGAATTTCTGTCTAGTTAGCCGTTTATTGATTTTAAATATCATTCTTGTTCTCCCCCTTTTTGTCAGCAATCAAAAAGTGCTGGTGATGTGCTAAAACGATTTAGATCAGAAAAACAAATTATATTAAAATAGTTCATGATCAGAGCAAAATAGCATTACAAAACATAGTCAAAACAATACATCAGAAAATGAAGAAAACATAGAGAATGTCATGCATGAAAAAGATTTTAAGGTTGTGGGGGCATGCGTGAGAACAGGCTTTCCAGCATTGCTTGAATCTTTTCAGAAGTTTCATTCTGCTTCTGAACCATGGTGACAACAGTGTCAATCTTGCTGTCCTGTACATTCATTCTTGCTTCCATCTTCTGATCATTCTCTTCCATCCGCTGCTGTAGACGCAAGTCATTCAGCCTTAGTTCTTCCAGAGCCTGCCTGTCCAAGGCAGCTTGAGAACTTTCAGATGGAGGGAGCTTCTCAGAACTTTCAGCTACATCTTCTGCTGGATTTTCTTCCTGAAGAGTTTATCCAATTGAAGGAGATAAACTCAGAAATATGCAGAAAGTTCTTGAGAGATTATGAGAAAGCGTAAAGAGTAAGAATGAAGAATAATGTGCTTAAATAAAGTTTTCAAAAATTATTTTGAAAAATTAAACGTTTTTAAGAGAGAGAAAGAAAATAATGATTGCCATTAACAAGCGTGATTACTTTGCATTAAATGCTTGCTGATTTTGGGGGATTTGAGAAAGATACTTAAAAACGGTTACCAGACATGTGTCTCAATGCACCCAATCAGCGCTTTCCTTTCTCAGAAGCGTGCACGCGTTCTGCTTCAGGGATTTGCTGATGATTGGATGACACTTGTTTGATGTAGTGATCAGCACGTCTGTATTTGAGATTAGACTCTCAGATCTTTAGACTTGCATCTGATACAATCTGCATGTTCTATCTTTCTGAAAGAAGATTGATCAGAAGTTCACAGTAATATAATTACATTCTGAAGGTAAAAATATGGAATTAAAACATTTTCATTTTGGGCATACTTTCATGCTGAGATGTTTCAGAATGAAATTGAACCTATCTTCTGAAAGGGGTTTAGTGAAGATATCAGCCCATTGATGGTCTGTATCTATAAATTTCAAGTTTAAAATACCTTTCTGAATATAGTCCCTAATGAAATGATGTTTTATTTCTATATGCTTAGCTCTAGAATGTAAAATAGGATTCTTACTTAAGCAAATAGCAGAAGTATTATCACAAAGAATAGGAATGTTACTCTCAAAAATCTGGAAGTCTTCAAGCTGACTTTTCATCCAGAGCATCTGTGTGCTACATCCTGCTGCTGCTATATACTCAGCTTCTGCTGTTGACAGAGCAATTGTTGATTGCCTTTTGCTGGACCATGAGATCAGATTTTCTCCCAGAAACTGGCAGCTTCCAGAAGTACTTTTACGTTCCACTCTATCTCCAGCAAAATCAGCATCACAGTAGCCTACTAAGCTGTAATCACTAGATTTTCTATAAAACAAACCCAGATTAGTAGTACCTTTCAGATACTTGAAAATTCGCTTAACAGCTGTTAAGTGAGATTCTCTAGGATCTGATTGGAATCTAGCACAAATGCATACGCTGAATAAAATATCAGGTCTTGAAGCTGTCAGATAAAGGAGAGAACCAATCATACCTCTGTAGACTTTCTGTTCTACGCTTTTGCTTACCTCTTCTCTTTCCAGAATGCACGTGGGATGCATTGGAATCTTTGATGGCTTACATTCTGAGAGGTCAAATTTCTTCAGAAGATCTCTGATGTATTTGCTCTGATGAATGTAAGTTCCCTCTGGAGTTTGATTGATCTGAATTCCTAGAAAGAATTTCAGTTCCCCCATGAGGCTCATCTCAAATTCTGCCTGCATACACTTAGCAAATTTTCTTCCAAGAGAAGGATTAGTAGAACCAAAAATAATATCATCAACATAAATTTGACAGACTAAAATGTCACTCTTAACTGTTTTACAGAATAGAGTAGTGTCCACTTTCCCTCTAGTGAATTCATTTTCAAGCAGAAAGTTACTTAGCCTTTCATACCAAGCTCTGGGAGCTTGTTTCAGACCATACAGTGACTTTTTCAGTTTGAAAACATGTTCTGGATGTTTTGTATTTTCAAAACCTGGGGGTTGGTGAACATAAACTTCTTCTTCTATATAACCATTTAAGAATGCACTTTTGACATCCATCTGATACAGAGTGATGCCTCTATTAACAGCAAATGAAATTAAAAGTCTGATAGATTCTAACCTGGCGACTGGGGCAAAGGTTTCTGTATAGTCTATCCCCTCTTGCTGACTATAACCTTGTGCAACCAGTCGTGCCTTGTTTCTGACGACTTCACCTTGTTCATTGAGCTTGTTTCTGAACACCCATCTTGTTCCAATGACGTTGAATCCTTTTGGTCTTGGAACGAGATCCCATACGTCGTTTCTGGTGAATTGATTCAGCTCTTCTTGCATTGCCAGAATCCAGTCATTATCCAGAAGTGCTTCGTCAATAGAAGAAGGTTGAATCAGAGACACAAGTCCCATAAGAGTTTCTTCAGAGTTTCTGAAGCTTGCTCTTGTTCTGATTGGATTTTCCTTTCTTCCTAGGATAGTCTCTTCTGGGTGATCCAAACTGCTTCTGGGTAATCTCTTCTGAGGTTGATCAGCAGCAGTTGTAGGATTTCTAGCATTGCTTCTTTTAGACGTTGAAGGAATGTCTGTGTTGAGAGCTTCTGATGACTTGTCTTCAGAACCTGCAAATTCAATTTCTATACCTGCAAGATTTTCATTCTGCTTTGACTTTTCAGAGTCAAGCTTGTCATCAAAACGAACACTGATTGATTCTTCCACAATCTGTGTTTCTGTATTGTATACTCTGTACCCTCTTGAGCGTTCAGAGTATCCTAACATAATACACTTCTGTGCCTTAGAATCAAACTTGTTCAAATAATTCTTTGTATTTAACATATAGCAAGTACATCCAAATGGATGAAAATACGAAATGTTGGGCTTTCTGTTCTTCCACAATTCATATGGAGTCTTTTCCAGAATAGGTCTTATTGAGATTCTATTCTGAATGTAGCACGCTGTGTTTATTGCCTCTGCCCAGAAAGTCTTAGCAACGTTTGTCTCATTGATCATGGTTCTGGCCATTTCTTGCAATGTTCTGTTCTTTCGTTCTACAACTCCATTTTGTTGGGGAGTTCTAGGACAAGAGAAATCATGCAGAATGCCTTTGTCATTAAAGAATGACTCAAAATCTTTATTTTCAAATTCTCCACCATGATCACTTCTGACTTTAACGATTCTAAGATCTTTTTCATTCTGAACTTGGTTACAGAAGGTAACAAACACAGAGTGTGACTCGTCCTTGTGTCTTAAGAACTTTACCCATGTCCATCTGCTATAGTCATCTACGATTACTAACCCATACTTCTTGCCACTGACAGAAGCAGTCTTAACTGGTCCAAATAAGTCAATGTGCAGAAGTTCTAATGGCTTAGAGGTAGAAACAACATTTTTGGATTTAAAAGAAGGTTTTGCAAATTTGCCTTTCTGACATGCTTCACACAGAGCATCTGAATTGAACTTCAAATTTGGAAGTCCTCTGACCAGATTGAGTTTGTTAATCTGAGATATTCTTCTCATACTAACATGCCCCAATCTTCTGTGCCAGAGCCACTGCTCGTTGTTAACAGACAGAAGACATTTTACGTTCTGACTCTTTAGTTCAGAAAGTTTGATTTTGTAAATGTTGTTTTTCCTCTTACCATTAAATAGGATAGTCCCATCTTTCTGACTAACAGCTTTACATGATTTTTGATTAAAGATTATATCATAACCGTTATCACTTAATTGACTTATGGATAACAGGTTATGCATCAATCCATCAACAAGCAGAACATTATTAATAGAGGGAAGATTTCCGTTACCTACAGTTCCAGAGCCAATTATCTTTCCCCTCTGATTGCCTCCAAAGCCAACGTGGCCTCCAGGCTTAAGTTCCAGGCTTTGGAACATATGCCTTCTTCCCGTCATGTGTCGTGAGCAGCCAGAGTCCAGGTACCATGACTGGTGTTTCTGACTTGCTGCTAAAGATATCTGCAACATGTATTATTTTATCCTTAGGTACCCAGATTTTCTTGGGTCCTGACTTGTTAGTTTTACCAAAACTCTGGTTGAATTTTGGTTTCACAGAGTGCTTACTGCTAGTGTATTTGATGTCGTGTGTGTGACCATACACAAAGTGTGAATTTAGAGGAGTGTGTTTAATAACTAAATCCATGACATTCTTAGGTGTAGGAACCTTACCTAGGTATCCTATTCCTTTCCTGCCGTTTCTGCTAACTCCATAGATCATTGAAGCCATTCTGCTTCTATCTATGCTTTTAGCAAGGAACTTCTGGAAACTATGATCATACTCCTTTATGATCTCATCAGCGTTGCTGGGAGCTTCAGAAATTGGTTCATTCTGAGAGTTTTGTAAAGAGTTTTCTAATTTTGAAATTTTATCTTTCAGCTCAGAGTTTTCCAATTTGAGACTCTCAGACTTATTAGAGTCAGATTCAAGAGTCCTTTTCAGGTCTCTGAATTTAGCTCTAATCTGCTGATACCGTTCCAGAATTTCATTGAGGCTTTCAGCAAGTTCAGCCTTTGTAAAATTAACAGCGAAGTTAGGGAATACCTCTTCTGTGTCTGATTCTGAGTCTGATTCAGAAGCTTCACTGTCATCTGGAATGTTAGCCATGAGCGCTATGTTTGCCCTTTCATCATCTGATTTTGAGTCAGCTTCAGACGAGTCAGAGTCATCCCATGTGGCCATGAGACTTTTCTTCTTCTCTCTTCCAAACTTCTTTTTGGGCTTTTCCCTCTGAAGCTTTGGGCAGTCACTCTTGTAGTGTCCTTGCTCATTGCACTCGTAGCAGATGATGTCTTTTGTATTTGGCTTCTTGCTACCGAGGAGCCTTCAGATCTTCTGTATCCAGAGGAAGAATCTGTCCTTCTGTATCTGGAAGAGGACTCGTTCTGATCAGACCTTCTGGGATTCCTGAACTTCCTTTGTCTTTGCTTCCACAGTTGATTTACTCTTCTGGAGAGAAGGGAAAGTTCGTCTTCTTCTGATGAGGATCCATCAGATGTTTCTTCAACTGCCTGCAAAACTTTAGATTCAGATTTTCTGTTAGATTTTAAAGCTATAGGCTTACCTTGCTTCTGAGGCTCGTCAGCTTCTAGCTCTATCTCATGACTTCTGAGGGAGCTTATAAGTTCCTCCAGAGTGATTTTGTTGAGATCTTTCGCCAGCTTCAGAGCAGTAACCATAGGCCTCCACTACTTGGGTAAACTTCTGATTATCTTTTTGACATGGTCAGCAGTAGAGTATCCTTTGTCCAGAACTTTGAGACCAGCTACCAGAATCTGGAATCTAGAGAACATAGCTTCAATGGATTCAGATTCTTCCATTTTAAACGCCTCATACTTCTGAATGAGCGCCAGAGCTTTTGTTTCTTTGACTTGAACGTTGCCCTCATGCGTCATTCTGAGAGAATCAAAGATGTTCTTAGCTGTGTCTCTATTGGAGATCTTCTCATACTCAGTATAGGAGATGGCACTGAGGAGGATGGTTCTGGCCTTATGGTGATTCTTGAAATCACGCTTTTGTTGATCAGTCATTGATTTTCTTTCAATCTTCTGACCAGTTGCATTCACAGGGTGCGTGTATCCATCTGTCACCATATCCCACAGATCAGCATCATATGCTAGAAAGAAGCTTTCAATTCTGTCTTTCCAGTAGTCAAAGTTTTCTCCATCAAAAACTGGAGGTTTGCCGCTGAATCTGTCTCTATCCTCATTGTTGTCATTGCTGAAATGAGAGTTGTTTCCTGCCATTGTGTTTTTCTGACGCTGGATCTTGTACTGACACGGTTAAGTGTTTTAGCTCAGAACCAGGAGCTCTGATGCCAATTGAAGGGGTGAAAAACACAAGAAGGGGGGGTTGAATTGTAAAACTGGAATCTTAAAGCAAATGACAAGATATTTTTATCCTGGTTCGTTTGATCTCAAACTACTCCAGTCCACCCGTCAAGGTGATTTCGCCTCTCTCCAACGAGGTCTTAATTCACTATATTCAACTGAATACAAGTCTGCTTTAACAACTGCTAAAGCCTTCTTGATTCAAACCACAATCCGGTTTGTCAAGGCAACACTTTCTTACAAAGGTATAAAACAAATGTGTGTGAATGTTTTCTACAAAACTCTATCACAACTGTGATGTATACACAAATTAAGCTTAGAAACTTAGAATGATAAACACTAATGGAGTATCAGAGTTTGTTGGTTTAGCAAAACTGGTAGATGAAGATTATTGATCAGCTTTGTGCGTGTAGAGAGTTTGGAAGCATTAGCCATGATAATCTTCGAAGCCTTGTTTATATAGCACTTGAGAAGATGAACGTTGAATGCAATATTCTTGATTCAATGCTAATAACAAGCTTTCCTTTTTGAGCAGATCTTGTCTAGAATGATGCCGTTGGAATTAATTAGCGTTCAATGCACAGTACCGTTGCTTCTTCAATGCACGTTCTGGCTTGGCTCATTCTGATTCTGCTTCGCTGCTGATGAACTATTGTTTCTGTATCAGAGTGTTTACGCGCAGTTCTGTTCATCAAGCTTCAGCATGTGCGTGAGTTGATCATCTGATCTTCACGTTCTGATTCAGCAACTTCTGATGCTGGTGTATCAAATCAAGTTCTGATGCTGATGAAGTGATCTTGCTTATTTTAATCAGCGTATCTGCAAGTCAGAGCATAGTAATTTTAGGCAGCATATAGTTCAAACATGAAACATATAAATACTATATCTTTTCACTTTGTTATCATCAAAACTTAAATATAGGGTACTAGATTCAAACATTGTTCTAACAATGGAGAGCCTACTTATAGGCCTTCTTCAGTAAAAGGCTCCTTCATGAGTTCAGCTGATGAAGTGAATCAAACTTCTGAACCTCAGTATGAGACCATAGAGGAAGTTAATGAAGAAGGCCCTATAGGAGATCATGAAGAAATTAGGGCTCCGTTGGTCAACGCACATGAAGTCGAAGAGGAGGAGGCCATCAATGCTGAAGCTGTGATAGAGAGGGAAATTGTACTCGAGGTGGATAATCAAGATAAAAGAATTCTAGAAGCTGGTGATAGGGAAGGCTTTACTGAAGGGACCCAAAATCCTATAAACATTGAAGTTTCCCATATTCCAGCACAAGTAGCCAACATGGTTGCTGCTGTCAATGAAGGTGTCCCTTCGACAGGGTCTCGAACCAAAGAGGACTTGGCCTTACTGAAATAGAAAAATCCTCTAGGATATTTGACTGCCATTCTAGAAGGGCGAGAGAGTTCTTATGACTATAGTGTCTCGACTGCATCCGTAAAGTCTACTTCGACCTCTCCTTTTTATGAGACACTTCAGAAGGTCAAGGCACAAATCTTTAAAAGAGATTTAATGCTAACCCTGCAGGGAGAACCCACTGCTCCTTCTTTTCTGAAGACTACTCTAAGGGCTGTCGATCTCCTCATTGCTTCTCTAGATGTGGTCAGCGTTATCTTGGATTTAATCTCCATTATTGACCAAGTGTCAGCGGACTATAATCGTCGAAGGACTCTTAATCGTAAATGAAGAGACCAACGGCCATGTAGCTGCTGCCTGGCACGCTGCTACCGAATCAGCCTCTAAAGTAAAAGAGCTGTCGAAGGCCCAAGAGGCTAGGCAGAAAGAGGCTGAGGAGATTGATCAAGACACTGCTAAAATGAGGGCGCAAATCAGAGAGTTGGAGGCTAAAATTGCTGACAATCATAAAAAGAAAGAAGAGCTCCTCGCTGTTAACACTGAGTCGGAAAGCCAAGAGGAACTGGCTGAAGGGTTAGAACAAGTTGATCGGGCCCAATGACTCGATGCTAAGCTTGAAACCCTCCATCATTCGAAGGCTTTGTGTGATCGGCGCCTGGAATTACAAAGGATTAAATACCTTCAGGTCAAGGCTAATCTCCCTTTTTAAATCTTGTTTATTTTATCTATATAATCATTTATTATAATGACTTCAAAGCCATTTTGGCTATTTTTAATGAAATTTAAATTTCCATTTTGGCATTTTCTTTATTCGACTGTGACTATACATTAGTTATTTTGACCTCTTGAAGCATAGGTCTATATTTTTTCAAGTATTTACCATTCACTCTCAGAAGTCTTTGATCTTCATTTAACTCCTCAATCTCATAGGCTCCACCAGAGAAAGTTTGGATAATCCTGAAAGGTCCTTCCCACTTAGGGGACCATTTTCCCAAATTTTTATCTCTTCGATCCATTGGAAGAATTACCTTCCATACTAGATCCCCAGGAAGAAATGTCTTAGGTTTTACTTTTTGATTATAGGATTTCTCAACCCGTTTCTTCTGTAGTCTCAAAAGATCCAAAGCTTTCAACCTTTCTTCATCCAGGTCAACTAGTTCGTCTAACATCATATCCAATAGACTTCAGAAGGGATATCCTGATGTTTCTGAATCCTTGATGACTGTAGGCAGATTTCCACTAGTAACACTGCATCATGACCATAAGTCAGGAGAAATGGTGTTGTTCCCGTAACCTCTTTAGGACAGGTTCGAGAAGCCCATAAAACTTGATCTAGCATCTTGTGCCAGTTTCTAGGTTTCTTTCCCACATGTTTCTTTATTAAATTGATTACTACTTTGTTTGCTGCTTCGACTTGGCCATTAGCTTGCGCATAGTAAGGTGTAGAAGTTAATAGTTTGAACCCCATTTCTGTAGCAAAGTCTTGCATCTTTCGACCAGTAAAGACTGATCCTTGATTTGTTGTTATTGTTTCAGGGATTCCAAATCTATATATAATGTACTTTTGAATAAATTCAATGACACTCTCTTGGTGTACATTGACTAAAGGGATTGCTTCAATCCACTTAGTAAAATAATCAATGCCCACCAATATGTATTTCTGGCTTTTAGAAGACGCTGGTTGAATCTCTCCAATAAGATCTAAAGCCCATCCTCTAAAAGGCCAAGGTTTCACAATCGAGTGAAGTTCGCTCGCCGGCACATGCTGAATACCAGTATGTACTTGACATTCTTGGAATCTTTTTGCAAACTCAACATAATCTTTTAACATAGTGGGACAATATAGTCCTTGTCAAAACAACAACCATTTCATATTATGGCCTACTTGGTGTGATCCACACGCCCCAGCGTGTGTGGTAGAAAGAGCTAAATACACTTTTGTTTCACTTAGGAATTTCAGTAGCACGCCTTCAGGTGTTTTCTTGAATAATTCATTTCCCATTAATATATAGCTCAGTGCCCTATATTTTATTTTTCGTTCTGTCGAAGCCAATGGATTCTGTAAATAATCTACTACAGGCTTTCTCCAATCTTGTTCTGTTAGATTGTCTATGAACGAAATTTCAAAATTTTCGTGATCAGTGCATCCCAATGTTGTGGTCTTCAAATCCATTGGAGACAACTTAATGGATGCCACTCTTCCTCTAACTTCGATCACTTGTTGTAGTTTGTCTTTCGAAACTTTATACCTGGAAGCGATCTGTGCTAAATCATTAGCCACTTAATTTTCCAATCTGGGTATATGTCGAGTGTTAACTACTTCGAAGTTCTTTAACAACCTCCTGGCTATTACGAAATACATGATAAGATTTTCCTTTATGCATTTGTATTCTTTCGTAACTTGTTTTAGGACTAACTCTGAGTCTCCCATTATTTCGACTTGAGTTGCCCCCAATTCCAACGAGATTTCAAGGCCTACGATTAAAGCTTTGTATTCAGCCTCATTATTTTAACAATCCCCTTCTATCTTGTACTTAAATATTGTTGGAATTTTGTTTGGAGAAATAATGAGAACCCCGACCCCAGTTCCATCTTTATAACTAAAACCATCAAAGTATAACTTCCAAGGTTCAATCTCTAAATAATTCAGTGATTCCTCTTTTATAGAGTGGTCGACTATAAAGTCTGCTACCACTTGACCTTTCACGGCCTTGAGAGGCATAAAGGTTAATGAATATTTAGTTAATGCAAGTGCCCATTTGCCAATTCTACTGTGCAAAAAAGGTTTCGACAACATATATTTGAAAACATCAAAATGAGATGAAACATAAACATCAACTGGTTTTATATATTGCTTGAGTTTTGTACATGAGAAATAAAGACATAAGCATAGTTTCTCAACCTCGTTATATCTAGTTTCTGCATCATTTAAAACTCTACTGAGGTAATAGATAGGCCTTTCGACACTATTCTCATCCTCTTGAGCCAACATGCTCCCTAAAGTTTTATCAAATGCAGCTATGTACAATCTCATACTTCTACTTCTACAAGGAGGTACCAGAATATGTGGCTTGGTGATGTACTCTTTGATTTTGTCAAATGCCTCTTGTTGTTCTTGCCCCCATTCAAATCCTCCTTTGTTGAGTCGAAGTAGTGGTGAGAAGGCTTGCGTTTTTCCACTGAGGTTGGATATAAATCTCCTTAAGAAATTTATCTTCCCAAGTAGAGATTGCAATTCATTCTTGTTGGTTGGTGCTTTGACTTCCAAAATAGCTTTGGTCTTGTTCTGGTTTACCTCGATTCCTTTTTTATGGACCAAAAAGCCTAATAAGTCTCCTGCTTTGATACCAAAAGTGCACTTTAGAGGATTCATCTTCAGACCATAGTGTCTCATCCTCTCGAAGGATTGTCGAAGATGGTCTATGTGAGTCTTCCCTGGTCGTTCGGATGAACTTGCATCTCAGCAGTCTTTATACTCCCGTTTTGATTTTTGACAGAATCTTTGGTGCAAAGCGCCTTGGAGTTTGCTTGGCGGGCTTCTTTTCAGGCTTTATTGGCAATTGCAGTTCCACCAAACTTCTTTCGAGACCAAGCATTTTATCATAATTCCATGCAAAGCAATCCTTGATCTCTTTTAGAAATTGGATCATTTCAACCCTGAGTCCTGGATCTTTCTTTGCGCTGATGTATGTTGGCTTTTTACAGGACCTTCGCCAGCGGGTCCTTTTCGAAACCTAGAGGTTAATCATCAAAGATGGCGTCTAACCTCTGATCTCGAAAGTCTCTTTCTTACAAGTCAGGAGGTTCTGGGTCAAAATCTTTCCCAGGGCCTTTTTGAGAAGAGACCTATTCATTGGCTTCAAGAGCCATATACTTAACTTCAGCCTCCAAGGTCGCTATCATTCTATTTTCGTCTACATATACCGAAATCTTTTGCAAAGTTTGTGACTTAGTCATTGTCACCAAACTCACTTCCCCAGCCTGTTGGCCATATATCATCAACTCCTCCATAGTCGATGTTTGACAAGTCTTCTCTATCCCATTGAAAACCATAGTCAGAGTGTAGATACAGAGAGCCGAAGGCGTTAGGTGTTGGAGTCAGATCAAACTCAGGGGGGTTACATGGCCCTATATGAGCCAAATTTTTGTCGAAACTATTCTTTCTGACGCTGTTGATTTCGCCTAAGTAATAGCTTTGATCTGCCTCAATGTTTTCCACGATACCATCAGGACGCCATATCGTGACCCTTTGATGCATCCAGGATGGCACTGCACCGATTCCATGTATCCACTCTCGACCCAAGAGCAGATTATAGTTTGGTTTTGCTGATATCACCATGAACATGGTGGGTCGAAGGATTGATCCCACTTTGAGATCTAGTTGTATGACGCCCATTGTGGTTCCAATGCCTCCTTCATAATTGGACAGGACCATGTTATGGGGTTTGATGTCAACATCTCTCTTTCCTAGTTTTCCCAACATGAATTGTGGAATTATGTTTATAGTCGCCCCACAATCGACCAGGATTTTGTTTATATTCACTTCCCCTATCTTCGCTCTGATAAACAGGGGCTTGAGGTGATTTTTCATCGCCTTAGTTGGTGGCTCAAAGAAAGCGTTATGTTCTTCCATGCAGCCATTATTCATTACATAGTAACACATTGGCCTGTGTATGGCCATCTCTTGCTCGACCATCAAGTTAGTTTCCTCAACTTCGACCTGACGGTTGTATTCTCTAGGCAGTACCGATATGAAATTCACCATGATGTCTAAAGTGTCGTCGGAGTCACCCTCATCATTCGACCCACATTCTTCCGGCCATGCCAGAGGTTTCCTCTCTAGAGGCTTTCTTTGTTTTCTTCACACATTGGTGCTAACCTCTGGGTGAGGCTCTGCTGCCTCTTTTTCTGCTTTTTGCCATCTTTGGAATCTCCTCCATTGCGAACGGGACATAGGGTTTTTCCATTTGTAATTGCTCAATATATGAGCCATTTTATTTGATGTAGAGGCATGGTACTCTTTTCTGTAGTCCAAAGAGGAACCTCTTGGCACGTCGAACGCCTGCCATCTCTCTTCATTGGGCCTCTTTCTGCCCATGGTGTTAAGCCAAGTATCTATAGGTACATTAGTTGGAGGCCGAAAAGTTGGTGGCCTCTTTATTTGACTCATGGATCCTTTTTGACGTCCCCTTCTGGGATCGAATATGACTTCTGGACCCATTTTTGGTTGGTCATTGGTGCCCTGTCTCGCTTTTACAATTCTCATACCTTGTATATGTTCTGCGGCTTTCTTGTCGAAAATAGAGCTGCATCTAGGGCACAACATCACTTCCGATTTTTTCTTCTGGCATCTGTGTAGAAAGTCTGCCAGATCTTCGTTCTCCTTTGGAAATGTCGTTTTATTCACTTCCTCCTGTCGAATAGCTTCTTCTGAAGCCTTGGCGTCAGAGACTTTGACCATGTTGACCTTCATGTTGCTCTTGGCAACGAGATTCATTTTCTGCATTTTGGCCTCTAAGTTCTCTGTCGAACCTTTCACAACAGCCAAGTAAGAACTTGTGGTGGTTCTTTTGTTGGAGCTCTCAACAACTCTTTTGTTTTTGTGTGGGTCTTCAGTAACCCTTTTATTCAGCTTTAGGCCTTCAGTGGCCTTTTTGTTTGAGCCTTGGGCAACTCCTTTGTTCAGATCTAGGCCTTCAGTGGCCTTTCTCACTCATTCGATAGTTTTCCTGGATATGTTTCCAGTAAAACTTCCAAAGATGGGCTTAGTAATGAAGTCTTCTGAAACTTCCCCCATGTGAATACCGACTGGCTCAGCATAATGCACCTCCATCTGCAGCGGGTTTGTGTCGATTTTCATCGCTGGCTTATCAGCGAATTTTAGCCTTCCTTCTTTAAGCGCTTGTTGAACAAGATCCCTGAAAAGGAAACATTGTGAGGTTTTATGGCCCAAAAAATTATGGTATTTACAAAAACCTCTTTTCTTTGTTTGTTCTAAAGGAGGCAACTTTGCCCCTGGGGGCACTATCATCTAACCATCTTTAACTAATAAATCGAATATTTCAACACATTTGGATATGTCGAAACTATAAGTTTTCTTAGGGAATTTGTCGCTGTTTTTCTCAGGCTCTACAGGATTTTTCCCATTTGATGGTACTAGCAATTTACAAGAATATGATGGTCCTTGTTTTAATTTGCCAAATCTATCTCGCCTTCTTCGACATCTATAGGATCACTAGATGTCTCTGGATCGTCATCATCCATTTTGACATAGGTTACCCTTTCTCTTCGATGAGTTTTGGTAGCTTTAGCTTTCTCAGCTTTAAGACGTTCTACCTGTCGAACT
This sequence comes from Vicia faba, assembly GCA_948472305.1. Taxonomy (NCBI): domain Eukaryota; kingdom Viridiplantae; phylum Streptophyta; class Magnoliopsida; order Fabales; family Fabaceae; genus Vicia; species Vicia faba. The sequence continues at coordinate 1,132,221,024 of OX451735.1, forward strand.
CTATTAGCCAGTTAGGTCATGTCTCTCAGGTATTGGGTATCTAACTTTTTCCTAATTGAATAAACCAGGCCCCCTGCTGCCATTTCGACCAATTCATGCTCAGGCACTTGGGTAAAGCATCTGGCTTTAAGTAATCGAAACCTATTTAGATACTCATCAATTGGCTCAATGAATCTTCTCTTCACACTAGCCAATTCTTTTAGACTTATTTTGGTCTGTCCCGTGTAAAATTGTTCATGGAACAATCTTTCCAATTGATTCCAATTGTGGATCGAATTGGCTGGGAGGGTAGTGAACCAAGTGAAAGAATTCTTTGTTAGGGAACTTGGGAAATATTTGATCCTAAGGTTTTCGTTGTTCGCTATTTCCCCTGAAAATTTGGTAAACTTGGGAACCTTTCCCCTAGGGGGTAAGTCTGTTTGCAGAATATATTCTGACAATGGGGATGTGAAGTTTGGTCTGTGAAAACCAACATTCATCCCATTCTAAATTATAAACCTTTCGATCATGGCAGTCAAATTATTGTCTGTTCCATAATTTTGGTGTCGAACTTGCTGTATTTATTCATCAGCATTTTGGTTTCTATTCACCATAATCACTCCATGATCGATTTCTCTAGGGATTGGTGGGGGATTTCAGGGTATTTCAATCCTAGGTTGTTCCATTTCTACTCTAGGGATCTGAGGATTTTGATTAACAGTCAAATCTTCTTCCATGATTACCCCTTGGTTTACTCTTATTGGTATTCTTTGGGGTTGTCGAATAGTCTGGGGCACCCCAAAGAATTCAGCCACGGGCGTCATTTGCATTGTCATTTGTTGGTTCGACTGGGTAGTATTTTGAATGAGGGGGTTTAGCATTGTACTTAAAGTTTGTTCCAACATTTTCACCATATCATGATTACTTTCGTCCATCTATTGCCTCAAAATTGCTGTAGAAGCATTTGTGAGGCTTGGTATTGTATGAGATGGCCCTCCCAAAAATTGGTTTCTACCCAAATTTTCCATACTGGCTCCAGATCCCTGCAATGGCAATGATGCACTCACCAAAGGTTCTGAAAAAGTAGAAGCAGCATTCATAAGGCTATCCATTTCAGTGGTTTGCATGCCATGTGGTTGTTCTCGACCCATCCAGGATGTCAAAAATCCTGGGGGTACGAACGATCGAGATCCTGGATTTTCCCTTGGTGGGGGCGTTCCTAATGGACCTCTTGGACCCACATACGAAAATAAGGGTCCTGTTTGATTCGTGGTTAGTGTTCGTATTGAGCCAACGGAAGTTGAGACATTTTCTCCGACGGTGGTAATAACCGTTGTTCCAGTATTATTTGGCGGAGGTATTTCTCCATGATTTGGCTCGTTAGCCATGCTACTCTCGCTATTTTTCTTCCAAATAGTACACTCGTTGTTTATTCTACCACTTCTTAATAACATGCAACGTTATAAATGTATAAAAAGAAAAGCGATAAGATGAACAAGATATTTAATAAAAATTAGCAACGTCCCACCGGGTGTGCCAATTTATTTACCGTGGTTTTTGGTAAACAACCGCTGATCCTCCAAAAAGGAAAGTCCTTTTGGTTACTCGCGGGATCGATCAGATTGATCCCATAACATATGCTAACTTTTATACTGGGTTGATGTAAAAGAAAAAGTAAATCCAGGAAGAACGCACGTTCGACCAAAGACAATATACTTGGAGGTTTGGAAAGTAAGAAAGTTAATAGAAATCCAGGTAAAGATGCAGGAAAGTAACTTTGCGAAATAAGATCAAAACAATGTAAAAAGACTTTATTAATGAAAAGTGGTGTTTCCAACGTACATTTCTCAGTTTATCCTTTCTCACACATCGGGTACTTGGACAATATTTGAGTAACTAGCACAATAGGTTAAACACATGGAAAAACTACACAGATTTCCCATTTTATACTAAAAACTATGTAACCGTCGAGGGGTGGTTCTGCTCTAAGATGAGGACAAGTGTCCTCTGCATGTCCCTCGACCTCTTGCTTCCAGCCATGTTGCCTTCCTTTAACTGCTGGCGAAATCCTTCTTTCCCTCCAATAATTCAAATTCAAATGTCCCTCGCCTTTGGTGTCGATGCGAAGGTATTTTCTTCTAGTCGAAGGTCGTAAGACCTTCTCAGTCGAAAGCTTGATAGTGAGTCCTGGTCTAAGACTGATATGTAACTTAGATATTTTCCCTAAGTTATTTTATATGTCGAAACATTCTCCAGCTTGGTTTTATTTATTCCATTTTTGGTCTGAAAGACCAGTATATAGTAGGTGTTAAATTTAGGAGCCAACAGTCCCTCGATGACCCTTCATGTTGCCTTCGGTAAACGATCTTAGTCCCTTACGATAATTGCTAAAGCCTCATACGAGTTACCTTCTATGATTGTACGATGACACACACATGTCCCTCACATCCAATGATAGGGCTTCCTACTAACTAATGGTAGGAAAGCATTATCTAAAGGAGGAAGAAAATAATAAATACTTTTTGAGTAGGTAGATCGCTCGTAATTGCTTTCTCACAAACTAAAACAATCTCCACACTTCACACTTTCAAAATAACCATTTTCAAAACACTTTTAAAAACAAACATTTTGTATACATTCTCAATGATACAAGAATCATTACAAATCTTCCTTACATTGGCATTTTCAAAACATCTTTCCAAACATTCTCCTTCAACAAATATTTTTAAAACAAACATTTTGTATACATTCTCAACGATACGAGAATCATTACAAAATTTCCGCACTTAGGCATTTTCAAAATGTATTCAAACATACACAAACACAAAGCATTTTCAAAGTGAGCTACCAATTATGAGCCTGTAGATAACTACGGATGAAAAGGGTGCTAACACCTTCCCTTTTCATAACCTACCCCCCGAACTCATGAAAATTCTCAAAAGGTCTTTCCTGTTCTTTTCACCCTTTCCTTTATTGGATAAAAGAAAAGTCGGTGGTGACTCTTGCTATCCGTAACACTTGCAATAGAAAACCTCAAGCCAGTTCTCCCACCGTATTATAATAAGGATACAAGGCATGTGCACAATTTTAATGGAAGAAAATTCCTAGACCCAAAGAGTTTGGGGGCCTGGGGATTAGAAGCTTAACTGTCATAAGTCAGGCCTATCTGAATAAGATTTCTTGGAATTATAGAGTGAACCATAGAGCCTTATGGTGTGATGTATTGAAAAGCAAGTATTCCAAGAGAAGGATTGATAAGCACATTGTCATAGATAAAGCTACAGACTCTAGCCTTTGGAAGCACATAGTGGATAATTAGAATTTATTGGATAATATGTCTTATTGGAAAGTTGGCAATGGGAAGAAAATAAGGCTGTTAGAGGACTGTTGGCTTGGTCCTAGCATTCGTGTGCAGGATCAGTTGGATCATGTTGAAGAGGACTGTAAGAACTTTAAGGTGGCAAAGTGTTTATCTAATAATGGTGATTGGAACTTGAATTTCTTGAGGAGGATGCTCAGTACTGACCAAATTTTGAGGCTTTATACCATTCATCCTCCAAGAGGCACTGCAAGAGAGGACTCTTGCATTTGGTAAGGCACGAGAGATGGTAATTATACTATTGCAAGCGCTTGTAATAGTCTCAACCTAAGGAGAGAGATGGGCATGACTGGGAATTGGAAAGATATTTGGAAGATCAATGTTGCTGAAAGGGTTAGATTTTCTATCTGGATGGTTAGGCATGGGGGATTAAAACTAAGTTATTCATGTTTGCGAGTGGTCTTGGGGATCCATATTTCAAAGATTGTCATCTTAAGGATGAGTCTACCCTTTATGTGCTCAGAGATTGTGGCGTTGCTAGGAAAGTATGGAATGAGTTGGCTGATGAAAAGGCCTTGGCATCATTCTTTAGTGCTAATTTTAAAGATTGGTGTGAGCTGAACTTAATTGGAAAAGATTTGAACATAAATGCTACAGGCGATTGGACAACTATTTTGGCAATGTCTAGTCACTCCTTATGGTATTGGCGCAATAGTAGGATGCATACTGAGGATTTTATCATGCCCCTCAACCCTTACACGAGCATTATGGAAAGAGTCAGGGAGTATGCAGAGAGCAACATGCTTTTTAGTAAGAGGCGAACTACTCAAAGGGTGATTATTGAGATTAAGTGGAAGCCTCCTGAGGTGAACTGGGTTTCTTTGAACATTGATGGGGCGGTTGTTGGAACATGTATTGTTGGCATTGGTGGTTTAATCAGAAATCATGATGGACATTGGGTTGTTGGCTTCTCAAATTACCTAGGTAGATACAACTCACTCACAGTTGAAATATGGAGTGTGTGGGAAGGAATTTGGGTGGCTAGAGAGAAAGGTTGGCTGCCAACAAGTTGAGATTAAAACAAACATCAGTGAAGTTTATAAGTTGTTAACTGGTCCTATGCTGAGTAATCATCCCTAAGAAGTGTTAACCCAAAGCATCAGAGATGCTATGAAGAGTTTTAAGGAGGTCTAGTGCAAGAAGATTTATTGAAAAATGAATGATTATGCAGATGGCTTGGCAAAACTTGACCTAGAGAGGCATTGGAAGTGTGACAATGGTTTTATACCCATGAGGCGGTTGTATGACCTTGTTCCACAAGCCATTTACAAGGCCTTTGGAACGAATCTCATCGGAACATCTCGTAGTAGAAGTGTGGTTGAGTAGTGTGTGTTTTTGGGCTGCATAAGCCTTTCCTGTATAAAAAAATGATTTATTTACATACAAACACAACCAAAAGTGAGAAAAAATGAAAAATGATGCGTAAGAGACTACACCATAAGAATTCATTAAGAGTTAAATGTAATACGGTGGCAGAACTGACTATTATACTGGTTTTACGTTTGTATTCTCAAATGTTGCATTAAGCAAGAGTTGCCATCGAATTTTATTTTATCCAACAAAGGAAAGGGTGAAAAGAACAGGAAAGACCTTTCGAGATTTATTCTGAGTAAGGGGGGTAGGTTATGGAAAGGGAAGGTGTTACCACCCTTTCCATTTGTATTTATCTACGGGCTCTTAGTTGCTAGCTCACTTTCAAAATGTTTTTTTTGTGTAAGTGTATTTGAAAATATTTTCAAAAAGACGCCTAAGTGCGGCGAACTTTGTAATGTTTCTCGTTTCAGCGAGAACGTATACAAAGTATTTTGTCTTTGAAAATATTTTAGAGAAGAGTTTGTGTATGTGCGAAAAATTGTTTTGTTTGTTTTTATGAGCAAGCAACTAGGAGCTATCTACCTACTCGAAAGATTTGTTATTTTCCTCTTTTCCTTTAGATAGTGCTATCCTACTATTAGTCAGTAGGTAGCCCTATCGTTGGATGTTTTGAGGGACGGGCAAGGGTCATCGTACAGTCATAAAGGCAACCAGTAGGGCTCTTTAGCAATTTTATCGTAAGGGACTAGATCATTTACCTAAGGCAACATTAGAGGATCATCGAGGGACTACGATCTTTTTAACCTAGGGTCTTTACTAAAGTGTCCCACTGTAATACAGTGGGAGAACTGACTTGGGTGTTTTGCATTTTATCGTAATTGTTGCGGATAGCAAGAGGCGCCACTGACTTTTCTTTTATCCAATAATGGAAAGGGTGAAAAGAACACGAAATACCTTTGAGATATTTTCTTGAGTTCGGGGGGTAGGTTATGAAAAGGGAAGGTGTTAGCACCCTTTTCATCCATAGTTATCTACGGGCTCTTAGTTGCTTGATCACTTTGAAATGCTTTGTTTGAAATGTGTTTGTGATTGGTGCAAGTTTGAAAATATTTTGAGAATGCCTTTGTTTCGGCAAACTTTGTAATGATTCTCGTCTCTATAAGAATGTATACAAAGTGTTGGTTTTGAAAATAGTTCAAAGAGATGTTTGTTTTTGAAGATGTTTTGAAAGTGTAAGTGTGAAAATAGTTTTAGTTTATGAGCAAGCAACTATGAGCGTCCTACCTACTCAAAAGGTCTTTGTTCTTTTCCTCCTCCTTTAAATGTTGCTATCTTACCATTGATTGGTAAGAAGTTCCATTATTAGATGTGAAGGGACAGGCGCGGGTCAATCGTACAGTCATAGAAGGCAACTTGTGAAACGCTTTAGCAATTTTTGTAAGGGGATAGATCGTTTACCGAAGGAAACATTGAGGGACATCGAGGGACTATGATATTTTTATCGAAGGGTATTTGCTAAAGCGTCCCATATTCGAGGGACATGACTGTTTTTCCAAGGCAACAAGCGAGATTACCCTAGAGGTGCGTGTGTGAAAAGTGTGTTTGATTCAAGTTAATTTGTCTTTGATTAGGATTGTCTTAGTGATTGATTTTAAATCTTACCATACACGCCTAATTACTATACAGTATAAATAAAAACAGTAAATTGCGGAAATTAAAATTATACGCTATTACAGAGCTTTTGGGAATGGGGAATACAAATTTACAAATGGGGATGGATCAAATCGTCAATGCGATTAAAAATCTAAATAAGCAATCAATACAACCAAATCGAATCAAACAATTAATTAAAACTACAACAATCTATAAAGTAAAATTAATTTAAAAAAAATGTGGAAATAAAACTCTTGGTATTTTTGTTTGTGAGAAATTTAAATAAAGAAAAATAAAATTTTATTCTTTTTTTTTTTTGAAATTTTGTTTATCACGAAGCAACTTAAACAATTTAAAAGGATGTTGACTAAACAAAACAAAAAAAAAAAGTTAATTAACTAATTTTCACAAAAAAACCTAAACTAATTTAAGAAAATTAAATAATTCGAAATTGTATTTTTTGGATTGAAACTAAAGATTAACAAAAATAAATCTAAACTAAAATAAACCTAAACTAACTTAAAATTCTAAGTTATTAAATTAATTATAAAAATTAAATTAAAAATTCTAAGATACTAGATTAATCCTAAAACTAAACTAAAATTCTAAAATCATTAAATTAATTCTAAAACTGAGTTAGAATCTAAAATTACTAATTAAATTAAAATTATAAAATTATTACAATAATTCTAAGTCGAAACTAATTACTAAAACCATCTAACTAAAAGACTACATAATCATTTAATTGACCTTAAACTAAAATAAAAAGAGCTAAGAAAAATTAATAAAAGATATAAAAATTAAATTTGACATTAATATAAGGGTGTAAGACAGTTTAGGGTGTGTGCTGTTTTTTTTAATGGGCTTTAGAGCCCAATCATTTTTTGTTTGTTTACCAAAAAGAAAGAAAAGAAAAGAAACCAGAAAAATAAAATGTCCCATGGGGTCTCGAACCTGGGACCTTACCTCTAAACATCAACGCCTTAACCACTGTATCACTCGGCCCTTCATTTATTTCTATGCATTTGTTAATATAAAAGAGCAAAATTTATTAAATTGAATGGGCCAAGAAAATAAGCCCAAACCCGGTTTTAGAATGAACAAGGGAACAATTTTGGAAACCCTAATAGACTACTATGGCCGCCGCTCCTGTGGGGACTTTGTCCAATTAATTCTAATTATTATTATAATGACTCAATTAAATGTAAAATTGAAAACATAAATCACATATCTCTCTATGCTCTCAAATGGTTATCTCTTTTCCTCAAATCTTCTCACGCTCTCAACCAAACAAAATTAAAAAAAAACTCATCTCTCAAATCAACGACTTCATCCTTGTTTTTCTACCTTCATGAAACAAAACAATAACAACAATCTATGTTCAAGGTTCGGTTTGATATATCTCCCTAATATCAATCGATTCTCATCAGTAACAACAATGTTCCCATTTTTCCTCTTAACTCTATTTCACAGATTAAAAAAAATTGTATCCAGTATGCATCGTAAAACAACATCAAACGGACCTTTCTCTTTCTCACAAATCTTCACCTCTCTCTGTTAACTCGATTATTCGCTCTCCCTCTCTACTAAACAAAACCGATCACTTCTGCTTTCTTCAAACCCATCATCTATCATGTTAACGTTTAAAGGTGGTGACAGAGGAGATAAAGGGTTGGTAATCGTTGAGTTGAAACGGGTTTTACGGTGGCTGTTGAATGGTGGAAAGAGTTGGCTGTCGTAGAAAACTGTTATCTCGCGTAGCAAGATATGCGGAGGGAGTATGTACCGCAGATGAAGGTAGTAAGTTGTGGTGGATGGTGTGCGTGATTTGAATAGTGTAGCAGGTTCGTGGGTTTTCTAGTTTGTTGAAGGTGATGGGTGAAATTTGAGAGGTAAGTTACACATTTTTTTAGGGGTTTACTGCATAATTATTTCTTCTGTTTTATTGGGTTATAATGAAAAATATAATGCATGCAGATAACAAATTTTATGATGAATGCAGAGAAGTAATGGAAGTCTATCTTGTTGCTGATGGCTTCACGGCCTTTCGTTTGATAAGAAAGCCCCTTCCGTAAACTTTATCTCTTTCTCTCTTTAATTTCTGAAGGGTTGGAAGGGGAAAATGATGATATGGGAGTGTTGATGTTATTTTCGGATTTGGCTTGGTTGCTATATTGGTTTTTGTTGTGGTTGTTTTTGCTGGAGAAAATATTTGTTCTTTTCTTTTTCTGATGGAAAAATTGATCCCTTTTGTTGTGTTACTGTTTCCCTTATATACATCTGAAAACAAACTTTTGGGGGGAAAAGGATATGGATTTCAAAAGATTTGTTATGATGATTTGCTTCTTTTTGTTGCAGTTTTGACTTGGCCTGTTTGTGTGCAATTTTGGCTGTATATAGTAGTTGCTTTTGACAAATTTTTGGACTGCTTTTAGTACAAATTTGGATAGTAATGCAGGGCTGCAATGCAATATGTTTTTGACAGCACTTTGGCCTCTTGTATTTGTCCTCTTTTATTGTGATGCAAACTGTATTTTTTTGTGCAGCATTTGGGACTATGATGAATTCTAAATTTTGACTTTTATTTCTTCTCATTTTGTCCTCTGTGAACCAATTAAAGATTGTGATTTGCAATGGACGAAACACATACGAAACACTGCCCCTTTATTTCTGATTCTTCTTACCAATCCCTAATGATGAAAATGTAGAGAATTCTTTGAAATTTTCTATTCTTGTTCCAACATGAATTGTTTTCTAACCACTTATCTCTTTTTGTTTACATGTACGAGCAAATTGGACGATAGGGAGAATTGACGATGAGTGACTTGAAATGCTTGAAGAAAGCTTGATGATGAAGAAATTCCTTTGTAGTTTATTACATTGTTAGGAATTTTGTGACATTGTGAATTTGTGATTTGAATTTTGAGGTTTAGAAACTTGTAAAGTGTATACCAACTTACTTGTAATTTTAAACAATTAATTCCAATTCACTTGTAAATTTAAACAATGAAACTTTGTTGCAAATCTTGCATTCTTGATTCATCTTGAATATGTTTCTACAAAACTTGAATATTCCTTTTTGATACAATTTAAATTATGAGCATAATTTGGATTCTTCTTTATGGTCTATAAAATTAAAATGCCTCTTGAGAAAAGAATGAGACTTGAATCCTTGAAACATGCCTTGAATCGTGAATTCTTGAAAACTTGAAATGGATGTCTTGAATTTGGAATTGGAATTGATGTTGCGCTTTTAATTGATTTGAAATAAAGATTGGAAATTTGAATGAATATGAATAAAGTTGATGAATGCCTTGAATTCAAAATAGTTCACATGAATCAATTTTTTTCCAAGTATATCAAAATTTCGCCATAAGCATATTGATCCTTTTGAATATCTTGAAACAAATTCATGTGAATGAATTATGCCTCATATGCTTGAATTGGGCCGAAGTCAAAAGAATTATTTGAATGGATCCTCGAATCTTCTTCATTAAAATCCATATTTTCAATTCATATTAACTTGAAATAGGAGCCAATATTACGAATCTTGCCTTTAAGAATTTTGATAAAAATCCCATTTCTATCCAATAATCGTTATCGTTCAAACACAAACGATTTGAAGTATGAGTAACAAACTAACCATGAACCTTCAAACTCAAACTATTGTTTCAATGAATTATCTCAACATAATGATCAACGTCTAGAAATAACATTCTACAGTCAAGAAATTCCTATAAAATTTCAATAAATTTCATGGTCTTCCAAGTGCATTTTGACTTTGATCATTGAAGCAATCTCATAAACAATACTATTTGTGATACTTCACAAAAAGAACCGCTTCAGAATATTGAAAATTGAAGAATTTATGAGCCTAAAAAATTGGACAAGAGTTTCTTGTGATTAGGTCAAATTTGCAAAATGACCTCTAAAGTATTCGAATTTTCTGATGATCTTTTGCACGTAATCAGATCTTGACTTGTGAAGAGAAATTGAAGATTACGTCATGGAGAGTCATACCCAAAAAGACCCGCTCAAAAATATCAAATAATGAAGAAGTTACAATCGTTTGAACTTGTTCTTGCAAAGTTCGATTTTTTTGGGTTAATGCAATTCATTTTTAGTCATCTGAACCATTGACTGAGCAAACTCGCAATGCAAGGCTTGAAACTTGGCATGAGCATCCTTGAGAATACATGAAGAACCACAGAGACTTTTTGAAACCTTGGAAACTTAAATTTTATTGAGAAATACCAAACCCTAGTTGCTGACTCAATGCCTAGGAGGAGAATCTGTCTGATCAACTTCTGAGCCAAATTGAGTATTTTAGAAACCCTAGGATAGCATCTTGAATGAAAAATGGGAGGGAAAATTTGGGGATACAACACCCACGTTCGAGGGACATGACTATTTTTCGAAGGCAACAAGTGGAGGTACCTTAGAGGTGCGCGTGTGCGAGTGTGTTGTATTCAATTATTTTTCTTTGATGTTAGGTTTTCTAACGTTTGCTTTAAGTTCTTGTCATGCAATCCTATTAGGTTTACATCTAACAGTTCAATATCAGTGCGAGAAATTAAATTGCGGAAATTAAACCTAACTATTACATGGCTTCGGGGATGGGGAATTACAAGTCCAAAACTGGGGGTAAAAACAGTAAAGAAAAACTAATTAGGCTATTACAATCCATGGGCAGATACAATAATAAGAAAGTAATAATGCGGGAAGTAAAATGAACGTGTGAGGATTAAAAAGAACTTTTGCTTAAAACTCTAAGGAAATCTATGCAAATTAAGAAAATTCTTTTTTGGGTTGTTTTTGTTTATTTTAAGAAATTATTTGAATTGAAATTAATTAAATAACTAAACCTATTTTTAATTAATTAACAAAACGATTGATTATTAATGAAAATAAAAACTAACAAAAGAAGGTTAATTCTACATGTTTTTTTGTATTTATTAAGAAAAAGATTTGCAACCTAAATCTAACTGATTTTAAAATAAAATAAAAAGTCAAAATAATTAAATTAATTAATTTGTTAAAGTTTAATTAAAAACCTAAATCTACTTTTTTTAAGGATTTTTCTGATTTTATGATTATAATTAAAAAAGATTAAAAAGGAATAAATAAATTAAAACAAAAAACAAAGTAGCATGTGCCTGGTATTAGAAGCAGAAATGGGGGTCTAATTTTAATTTTCCAAGCCCAATCCACAAAAGCCCAGGCGCTCAAAAAATCCCCCTTAAAGAGATGCCATAAGTCTAAATCAGGCGTTAGTTTTTGCTAAAGGTCTCCGAATTTTACGTTTCGAAGCCAAGCTTCCGATCAGGGTTGAGAATAACATCTCATAAACCAGGCCTCAAAGCTTACATGCTTAACCTCCAACCTGCTCTATATACGACTACAAACATGTATGCAAACATCAAATGGATTAATAAATGCAGATTAACGAGATTAGATTTAAATAAACTATACCAAACAATGTAACTTGTATGGCCGACTCGGGCGCGCTTCAGGCCAAGGTGAGGGATGGAAATGACTCATGGGGACCTCAGGAGTGCAAAGATAGCACGAGATTGGACGGAGGAAGGCTGGAAATCAGGTTTTGAATTTTCACAACCTTTGAATAATTTTGAGAATTTTGAAAGCTTTTTCTAAGTGATGATTTCGTGTCCTTTGATTATGCTTTTGTTTTGTATTTATAGAGGGATGGAATGGTGAGTAAACATGGCAAGAATCCGCACATAATGGCCCTCTTTCAAAGCAATATCAAACATATTAAAATACTTCCAAAATTATGAAAAACTTGCCCTTCTTGAGATGCAATGAACCTGGTCTTTTTCCTCGTGCCTTACACGAATTCTAAGGCCCGATATCAACCCAAATGATCAGCCCATGTGTCCATACTTTTTATTTATTATTTTATGCAATTTATTTTGTGTTTATTTGAATAAAAACAAAATAAATATGAATAAAATAGAGAAAAAATGCAAATCAAGATGAAAGTTAATTTAAGGGTCCTTGAGTAAGTCATAAACATATTTGAATCCCACAAAATAGGTCTATGAACTAAAAAGTTCATTTTTGCTCAAAGTTGACTTTTTGCATTTTCACCAATTTGCCTCATTTGTACTAGTCATAACTTGCTCAATTTTAATCTTTTGGAGATGATCTTAGACGTTTTAGAAATCTGAAGATGTCCCGTACAATCTCTATGTTTACCATTTGTGCGTTTGGAGAATTTATCTTGATGTAACTTGCCTTGAAGAAAATGCCTTTTTGTTGACTTTCAAAAAGACCTGTAATGTATTGGCTCATATCTTTCTAATGATGCATTTTTTGAACTTGAGGAAATACGAAAAGTTGTAGGGAATTAAATTTTCTTCACAAGGAGCTTTGGTTGGGGTAAAATGGATGAAGCATGTGAAAGTTATGCCTGGTCAAAGTTCAGTTGACTTCTCCTAAGGAAACCCTAATTTGACAAATCTTGACTTTTGATGATCTGAGGGCTTTCCTTGGGGAATCATGATCAACCCTTTATAAAATGATGAATACCACTTCAAAATGTTGATGTTGACCAAAAATATTGAAGTTTTACTGTATGTTGACCATAGTTGACTTTTTGATCAATACAGTTGATTTTCAAGCATCTGAGCCATTGATTGAGCAAACTTGTGATGTAGGGCTTGAAACTTGACATGAGCCTTGTTGAGGACCTATTAAGAAACATGGGAGCCACTTGAGACATTTTCAGACCAAATTTCCTTGAGAAACTCCAAACCCTGGATGTAGGCTTTTGGTCTAGGAGGTGCATCTTGACTAGTCAACCCTTGGGTGCCTTGACCATTTGAAGAGCCTTGAAAGAATGCTTTAAAGAAAAATGGGAGGGAAACTTTTAGGGTACAACAGCTGCCCCTGTTCAATCTTCTTAAACCTGAAGAGCTAGATTGGCATGTCCGCCATCCGTGACTTGAAGGTAGAAGATGATAGAACACTTAAGTGCCCAGAAATTTGCACTCGCCCGTGCAAGATGGTAACATTGTTGGCTGATTGTATCGGGAATGGGATTATAAGATGCCATTCGGAGAGATGACTGAGAGTCATTGAAGATGGGCTTATAGATGCCATCCAAAGTAAATGTTGACTTTAAACTGAAAGAAGTATCAGAATAAACCTACAGCTGGTTTAATCTGAGCTAGAAAATGTTCCTTTTGTCTTTAAATGGAAGAAGTATAAGAATAAATCATTGGTCGATTTAATCTGAGCCATAAAAAGGTCTATTGGAAGAAGTGTTAGAATAAATCATTGGTCGATTTAATTTGAGCCCGCCACTATATATGCTTATTTTTATCTGGAAGAAGTATCAGAATAAATCTTTGGTTCATTTAATCTGAGCCAGAAAATGTCTTCAACTGGGAGAAGTATCAAATAGATCTACACCTGATCTAAGTTGATCCAGAATAATGTCTACTGGAAGAAGTATCAGAATGAACCTTTGGTTGATTTATTCCGAGCCAGCGACTATCTACGACAGTCTTCAACTGGAAGAAGTATCAGAATAAATCTTTGGTTGATTTAATCTGAGCCAGAAGAGGTCTTTGTTGTCTTTAACTGGAAGAAGTATCAGAATAAACCTACAGTTGGTTTACTCTGAGCTAGAAAAAGGTCTATTGGAAGAAGTATCAGAATAAATCATTGGGCGATTTAATCTGAGCCAGAAGATATTTATATTCATTTTATCTGGAAGAAGTATCAGAATAAATTAATAGTCGATTAAATCTGAGCCAGAAAAAGGTCTACTGGAAGAAATATCAGAATAAAACAGTAGTCAGTTTAATCTGAGCCAGAAGATATTTAAAGTCATTTTATTTGGAAGAAGTATCAGAATAAATCATTGGTCGATTTAATCTGAGCCATAAAAAGGTGTGCTGGAAGCAGTAGAAGAATAAACCATCAGTCGATTTAATCTGAGCCAGCGACAATCTATGACCGTCTTCAACTGGAAGAAGTATCAGAATAAATCTTTGGATGATTTAATCTGAGCCAGAAGAAGTCTCTGTGTATTTAACCGGAAGAAGTATTAGAATAAATCATTGATCGATTTAATATGAGCCAGAAAAAGGTTTATTGGAAGAAGTATCAAAATAAATCTTTGGTGTATTTAATCTGAGCCAGCAAATATTTATTCTTGTTTTTATCTGGAAGAAGTATCAGAATAAATCTTTGGTTGATTTAATCTGAACCAGAAAATGTCTTCAACTGGAAGAAGTATCAGAATAGATCTACACCTTATCTAAGTTGGGCCGGAAGAATGTCGACTGGAAGAAGTATCTGAATAAATTAATTGTCGATTTAATCCGAGCCAACGACTATCTACGACCGTCTTCAACTAGAAGAAGTATCAGAAAAAATATTTGGTTAATTTAATCTAAGCCAGAAGAGGTCTATGTGTCTTTAACTGGAAGAAGTGTCAGAATAAACCTACAATTGGTTTGAACTAAGCTAGATAAAGGTCTACTGGAAGAAGTATTAGAATAAATCATTGGTCAATTTAATCTGAGCCAGAAGATATTTATACTCATTTTATCTGGAAGAAGTATCAGAATAAATCATAAGTCGATTTAATCTGAGCCAGAAAAAGGTCTACTGAAAGAAGTATCAGAATAAAACATTAGTCAATTTAATATGAGCCTGAAGATATTTATGTTCATTTTATCTGGAAGAAGTATCATAATAAATCATTGGTCGATTTAATATGTGCCAGAAAAGGGTTTGCTGGAAGCAGTATTAGAATAAACCATTAGTAGATTTAATCTGAGCCAGCGACTATCTACGACTGTCTTCAACTGGAAGAAGTATCAGAATAAATCTTTGGTTGATTTAATTTGAGCCAGAAGAGGTCTCTGTGTCTTTAACCGGAAGAAGTATCAGAATGAATAATTGGTCGATTTAATCTTGGCCAGAAAAAGGTCTATAGAAAGAAGTATCAGAATAAATCTTTGGTCGATTTAATCTGAGCCAACAAATATTTATGCTTGTTTTTATTTGGAAGAAGCATTAGAATAAATCTTTGGTTGATTTAATCTGATCCAGAAAATTTCTTCAACTGGAAGAAGTATCAGAATAGATCTACACCTGATCTAAGTTGAGCTAGAAGAATGTCCACTGGAAGAAGTATCCGAATAAATTAATTGTTGATTTAATCCAAGGCAGCGACTATCTACGACCGTCTTCAACTAGAAGAAGTATCAGAAACAATATTTGGTTAATTTAATCTGAGCCAGAAGAGGTCTCTATGTCTTTAACTGGAAGAAGTGTAAGAATAAACCTACAATTAGTTTGAACTGAGCTAGATAAAGGTCTACTGGAAGAAGTATCAGAATAAATCATTTGTCAATTTAACATGAGCCAGAAGATATTTATACTCATTTTATCTGGAAGAAGTATCAGAATAAATCATAAGTCGATTTAATCTGAGCCAAAAAAAGGTCTACTGAAAAAAGTATCAGAATAAAACATTAGTCGATTTAATATGAGCCTGAAGATATTTATGTTCGTTTTATCTGTAAGAAGTATCAGAATAAATCATTGGTCGATTTAATATGATCCAGAAAAGGGTTTGCTGGAAGCAGTATTAGAATAAACCATTAGTAGATTTAATCTGAGCCAGCGACTATCTACAACTGTCTTCAACTGGAAGAAGTATCAAAATAAATCTTTGGTTGATTTAATTTGAGCCAGAAGAGGTCTCTATGTCTTTAACCGGAAGAAGTATCAGAATGAATAATTGGTCGATTTAATCTGGGACAGAAAAAGGTCTACAGGAAGAAGTATTAGAATAAATCTTTGGTCGATTTAATCTGAGCCAACAAATATTTATGCTTGTTTTTATTTGGAAGAAGCATTAGAATAAATATTTGGTTGATTTAATCTGATCCATAAAATTTCTTCAACTGGAAGAAGTATCAGAATAGATCTACACCTGATCTAAGTTGAGCTAGAAGAATGTCCACTAGAAGAAGTATCAAAATAAATCATTGTTCAATTTAATCCAAAACAGTGACGACCTACGACCTTCTTCAAGTGGAAGAAGTATCTGAATAAATCAGTGGTTAATTTAATCTGAGCCATAAGAGGTCTCTGTGTCTTTAACTAGAAGAAGTGTCAGAATAAGTCATTAGTCGATTTAATTTGTGCAAGAAAAAGGTCTACTGGAAGAAGTATCAGAGTAAATCTTGGTCAACTTAATCTGAGCCAGTAGATATTTATGGTTATTTTTATCTGGAAGAATTATCAGAATAAATCTTTTGTTGATTTAATCTGAGCCAGAAAATGTCTTCAACTGGAAGAAGTATAAGAATAGATCTACACCTTATCTAAGTTGGGCCGGAAGAATGTCCAATGGAAGAAGTATCCGAATAAATCAATTGTCGATTTAATCCGAGCCAGCGACTATCTACGACCGTCTTCAACTAGAAGAAGTATCAGAAAAAATATTTGGTTAATTTAATCTGAGCCAGAAGAGGTCTCTGTGTATTTAACTGGAAGAAGTGTCAGAATAAACCTACAATTGGTTTGAACTGAGCTAGATAAAGGTCTACCGGAAGAAGTATCAGAATAAATCATTGATCAATTTAATCTGTGCTAGAAGATATTTATACTCATTTTATCTGGAAGAAGTATCAGAATAAAACATTAGTCAATTTAATATGAGCATGAAGATATT
Source organism: Vicia faba (assembly GCA_948472305.1). NCBI lineage: Eukaryota > Viridiplantae > Streptophyta > Magnoliopsida > Fabales > Fabaceae > Vicia > Vicia faba. The sequence goes on from OX451735.1 coordinate 1,132,238,072, forward strand.
TATGTTCATTTTATCTAGAAGAAGTATCAGAATAAATCATTGGTCGATTTAATCTGAACCAGAAAAGGGTTTGCTGAAGCAGTATTAGAATAAACCATTAGTAGATTTAATCTGAGCCAGCGACTATCTACGACTGTCTTCAGCTGGAAGAAGTATCAGAATAAATCTTTGGTTGATTTAATTTGAGCCAGAAGACGTCTATGTGTCTTTAACCGGAAGAAGTATCAGAATGAATAATTGGTCGATTTAATCTAGGCCAGAAAAAGGTCTACCGGAAGAAGTATCAGAATAAATCTTTGGTCGATTTAATCTGAGCCAACAGATATTTATGGTTGATTTTATTTTGAAGAATTATCAGAATAAATCTTTTGTTGATTTAATCTGAGCCAGAAAATGTCTTCAACTGAAAGAAGTATCAGAATAGATCTACACCTTATCTAAGTTGGACCGAAAGAATGTCCATTGGAAGAAGTATCCGAATAAATCAATTGTTGATTTAATCCGAGCCAGCGACTATCTACGACCGTCTTCAACTAGAAGAAGTATCAGAAAAAATATTTGGTTAATTTAATCTGAGCCAGAAGAGGTCTTTGTGTCTTTAACTAGAAGAAGTGTCAGAATAAACCTACAATTGGTTTGAAATAAGCTAGATAAAGGTCTACTGGAAGAAGTATCAGAATAAATCATTGGTCAATTTAATCTGAGCCAGAAGATATTTATACTCATTTTATCTGGAAGAAGTATCAGAATAAATCATAAGTCAATTTAATCTGAGCCAGAAAAAGGTCTACTGAAAGAATTATCAGAATAAAACATTAGTCGATTTAATATGAGCCGAAAGATATTTATGTTCATTTTATATGGAAGAAGTATCAGAATAAATCATTGGTCGATTTAATATGAGCCATAAAAGGGTTTGCTGGAAGCAGTATTAGAATAAACCATTAGTAGATTTAATTTGAGCCAGTGACTATCTACGACTGTCTTCAACTTGAAGAAGTATCAGAATAAATATTTGGTTGATTTAATTTGAGCCAGAAGAGGTCTCTGTGTCTTTAACCGGAAGAAGTATCAGAATGAATAATTGGTCGATTTAATCTGGGCCAGAAAAAGGTCTACAGGAAGAAGTATCAAAATAAATCTTTGGTCGATTTAATCTGAGCCAACAAATATTTATGCTTGTTTTTATTTGGAAGAAGCATTAGAATATATATTTGGTTGATTTAATCTGATCCATAAAATTTCTTCAACTGGAAGAAGTATCAGAATAGATCTACACCTGATCTAAGTTGCGCTAGAAGAATGTCCACTAGAAGAAGTATCAAAATAAATCATTGTTCAATTTAATCCAAGCCAGTGACGATCTACGACCTTCTTCAAGTGGAAGAAGTATCAGAATAAATCTTTGGTTAATTTAATCTGAGCCATAAGAGTTCTCTGTGTCTTTAACTAGAAGAAGTGTCAGAATAAGTCATTAGTCGATTTAATTTGTGCCAGAAAAAGGTCTACTGGAAGAAGTATCAGAGTAAATCTTGGTCAACTTAATCTGAGCCAGCAGATATTTATGGTTATTTTTATCTGGAAGAATTATCAGAATAAATCTTTTGTTGATTTAATCTGAGCCAGAAAATGTCTTCAACTGGAAGAAGTATAAGAATAGATCTACACCTTATCTAAGTTAGGCCGGAAGAATGTCCACTGGAAGAAGTATCCGAATAAATCAATTGTCGATTTAATCCGAGCCAGCGACTATCTACGATCGTTTTCAACTAGAAGAAGTATCAGAAAAAATATTTGGTTAATTTAATCTGAGCCAGAAGAGGTCTCTGTGTATTTAACTGGAAGAAGTGTCAGAATAAACCTACAATTGGTTTGAACTGAGCTAGATAAAGGTCTACTGGAAGAAGTATCAGAATAAATCATTGGTCAATTTAATCTTTGCTAGAATATATTTATACTCATTTTATCTGGAAGAAGTATCAGAATAAATCATAAGTCGATTTAATCTGAGCCAGAAAAAGGTCTACTGAAAGAAGTATCAGAATAAAACATTAGTAAATTTAATATGAGCATGAAGATATTTATGTTCATTTTATCTGGAAGAAGTATCAGAATAAATTATTGGTCGATTTAATCTGAACCAGAAAAGGGTTTGCTGGAAGAAGTATTAGAATAAACCATTAGTAGATTTAACCTGAGCCAGCGACTATCTACGACTGTCTTCAGCTGGAAGAAGTATCAGAATAAATCTTTGGTTGATTTAATTTGAGCCAGAAGAGTTCTTTGTGTCTTTAACCGGAAGAAGTATCAGAATGAATAATTGGTCGATTTAATCTAGGCCAGAAAAAGGTCTACAGGAAGAAGTATCAGAATAAATCTTTGGTCGATTTAATCTGAGCCAGTAGATATTTATGGTTGTTTTTATTTGGAAGAATTATCAGAATAAATCTTTTGTTGATTTAATCTGAGCCAGAAAATGTCTTCAACTGGAAGAAGTATCAGAATAGATCTACACCTTATCTAAGTTGGACCGGAAGAATGTCCACTGGAAGAAGTATCTGAATAAATCAATTGTTGATTTAATCCGAGCCAGCGACTATCTACGATCGTCTTCAACTAGAAGAAGTATCAGAAAAAATATTTGGTTAATTTAATCTGAGCCAGAAGAGGTCTTTGTGTCTTTAACTGGAAGAAGTGTCAGAATAAACCTACAATTGGTTTGAACTAAGCTAGATAATGGTCTACTGGAAGAAGTATCAGAATAAATCATTGGTCAATTTAATCTGAGCCAGAAGATATTTATACTCATTTTATCTGGAAGAAGTATCAGAATAAATCATAAGTCGATTTAATCTGAGCCAGAAAAAGGTCTACTGAAAGAAGTATCAGAATAAAACATTAGTCGATTTAATATGAGCCAGAAGATATTTATGTTCATTTTATATGGAAGAAGTATCAGAATAAATCATTGGTCGATTTAATATGAGCCATAAAAGGGTTTGCTGGAAGCAGTATTAGAATAAACCATTAGTAGATTTAATTTGAGCCAGTGACTATCTACGATTGTATTCAACTTGAAGAAGTATCAGAATAAATATTTGGTTGATTTAGTTTGAGCCAGAAGAGGTCTCTGTGTCTTTAACCAGAAGAAGTATCAGAATGAATAATTGGTCGATTTAATCTGGGCCAGAAAAAGGTCTACAGGAAGAAGTATCAAAATAAATCTTTGGTCGATTTAATCTGAGCCAACAAATATTTATGCTTGTTTTTATTTGGAAGAAGCATTAGAATAAATATTTGGTTGATTTAATCTGATCCATAAAATTTCTTCAACTGGAAGAAGTATCAGAATAGATCTACACCTGATATAAGTTGCGCTAGAAGAATGTCCACTAGAAGAAGTATCAAAATAAATCATTGTTCAATTTAATCCAAGCCAGTGACGATCTACGACCTTCTTCAAGTGGAAGAAGTATCAGAATAAATCTTTGGTTAATTTAAACTGAGCCATAAGAGTTCTCTGTGTCTTTAACTAGAAGAAGTGTCAGAATAAGTCATTAGTCGATTTAATTTGTGCCAGAAAAAGGTCTACTGGAAGAAGTATCAGAGTAAATCTTGGTCAACTTAATCTGAGCCAGCAGATATTTATGGTTATTTTTATCTGGAAGAATTATCAGAATAAATCTTTTGTTGATTTAATCTGAGCCAGAAAATGTCTTCAACTGGAAGAAGTATAAGAATAGATCTACACCTTATCTAGGTTGGGCCGGAAGAATGTCCACTGGAAGAAGTATCTGAATAAATCAATTGTCGATTTAATCCGAGCCAGCGACTATCTACGACCGTCTTCAACTAGAAGAAGTATCAGAAAAAATATTTGGTTAATTTAATCTGAGCCAGAAGAGGTCTATGTGTATTTAACTGGAAGAAGTGTCAGAATAAACCTACAATTGGTTTGAACTGAGCTAGATAAAGGTCTACTGGAAGAAGTATCAGAATAAATCATTGGTCAATTTAATCTGTGCTAGAAGATATTTATACTCATTTTATCTAGAAGAAGTATCAGAATAAATCATAAGTCGATTTAATCTGAGCCAGAAAAAGGTCTACTGAAAGAAGTATCAGAATAAAACATTAGTAAATTTAATATGAGCATGAAGATATTTATGTTCATTTTATCTGGAAGAAGTATCAGAATAAATTATTGGTCGATTTAATCTGAACCAGAAAAGGGTTTGCTGGAAGAAGTATTAGAATAAACCATTAGTAGATTTAACCTGAGCCCGCGACTATCTACGACTGTCTTCAGCTGGAAGAAGTATCAGAATAAATCTTTGTTTGATTTAATTTGAGCCAGAAGAGTTCTTTGTGTCTTTAACCGGAAGAAGTATCAGAATGAATAATTGGTCGATTTAATTTAGGCCAGAAAAAGGTCTACAGGAAGAAGTATCAGAATAAATCTTTGGTCGATTTAATCTGAGCCAGTAGATATTTATGGTTGTTTTTATTTGGAAGAATTATCAGAATAAATCTTTTGTTGATTTAATCTGAGCCAGAAAATGTCTTCAACTGGAAGAAGTATCAGAATAGATCTACACCTTATCTAAGTTGGACCGGAAGAATGTCCACTGGAAGAAGTATCTGAATAAATCAATTGTTGATTTAATCCGAGCCAGCGACTATCTACGATCGTCTTCAACTAGAAGAAGTATCAGAAAAAATATTTGGTTAATTTAATCTGAGCCAGAAGAGGTCTTTGTGTCTTTAACTGGAAGAAGTGTCAGAATAAACCTACAATTGGTTTGAACTAAGCTAGATAAAGGTCTACTGGAAGAAGTATCAGAATAAATCATTGGTCAATTTAATCTGAGCCAGAAGATATTTATACTCATTTTATCTGGAAGAAGTATCAGAATAAATCATAAGTCGATTTAATCTGAGCCAGAAAAAGGTCTACTGAAAGAAGTATCAGAATAAAACATTAGTCGATTTAATATGAGCCAGAAGATATTTATGTTCATTTTATATGGAAGAAGTATCAGAATAAATCATTGGTCGATTTAATATGAGCCATAAAAGGGTTTGCTGGAAGCAGTATTAGAATAAACCATTAGTAGATTTAATTTGAGCCAGTGACTATCTACGATTGTCTTCAACTTGAAGAAGTATCAGAATAAATCTTTGGTTGATTTAGTTTGAGCCAGAAGAGGTCTCTGTGTCTTTAACCGGAAGAAGTATCAGAATGAATAATTGGTCGATTTAATCTGGGCCAGAAAAAGGTCTACAGGAAGAAGTATCAAAATAAATCTTTGGTCGATTTAATCTGAGCCAACAAATATTTATGCTTGTTTTTATTTGGAAGAAGCATTAGAATAAATATTTGGTTGATTTAATCTGATCCATAAAATTTCTTCAACTGGAAGAAGTATCAGAATAGATCTACACCTGATATAAGTTGCGCTAGAAGAATGTCCACTAGAAGAAGTATCAAAATAAATCATTGTTCAATTTAATCCAAGCCAGTGACGATCTACGACCTTCTTCAAGTGGAAGAAGTATCAGAATAAATCTTTGGTTAATTTAAGCGGAGCCATAAGAGTTCTCTGTGTCTTTAACTAGAAGAAGTGTCAGAATAAGTCATTAGTCGATTTAATTTGTGCCAGAAAAAGGTCTACTGGAAGAAGTATCAGAGTAAATCTTGGTCAACTTAATCTGAGCCAGCAGATATTTATGGTTATTTTTATCTGGAAGAATTATCAGAATAAATCTTTTGTTGATTTAATCTGAGCCAGAAAATGTCTTCAACTGGAAGAAGTATAAGAATAGATCTACACCTTATCTAGGTTGGGCCGGAAGAATGTCCACTGGAAGAAGTATCCGAATAAATCAATTGTCGATTTAATCCGAGCCAGCGACTATCTACGACCGTCTTCAACTAGAAGAAGTATCAGAAAAAATATTTGGTTAATTTAATCTGAGCCAGAAGAGGTCTTTGTGTATTTAACTGGAAGAAGTGTCAGAATAAACCTACACTTGGTTTGAACTGAGCTAGATAAAGGTCTACTGGAAGAAGTATCAGAATAAATCATTGGTCAATTTAATCTGTGCTAGAAGATATTTATACTCATTTTATCTAGAAGAAGTATCAGAATAAATCATAAGTCGATTTAATCTGAGCCAGAAAAAGGTCTACTGAAAGAAGTATCAGAATAAAACATTAGTAAATTTAATATGAGCATGAAGATATTTATGTTCATTTTATCTGGAGGAAGTATCAGAATAAATCATTGGTCGATTTCATATGAACCAGAAAAGGGTTTGCTGGAAGCAGTATTAGAATAAACCATTAGTAGATTTAATCTGAGCCAGCGACTATCTACGACTGTCTTCAGCTGGAAGAAGTATCAGAATAAATCTTTGTTTGATTTAATTTGAGCCAGAAGAGGTCTTTGTGTCTTTAACCGGAAGAAGTATCAGAATGAATAATTGGTCGATTTAATCTAGGCCAGAAAAAGGTCTACAGGAAGAAGTATCAGAATAAATCTTTGGTCGATTTAATCTGAGCCGGTAGATATTTATGGTTGTTTTTATTTGGAAGAATTATCAGAATAAATATTTTGTTGATTTAATCTGAGCCAGAAAATGTCTTCAACTGGAAGAAGTATCAGAATAGATCTACACCTTATCTAAGTTGGACCGGAAGAATGTCCACTGGAAGAAGTATCCGAATAAATCAATTGTTGATTTAATCCGAGCCAGCGACTATCTACGACCGTCTTCAACTAGAAGAAGTATCAGAAAAAATATATGGTTAATTTAATCTGAGCCAGAAGAGGTCTTTGTGTCTTTAACTGGAAGAAGTGTCAGAATAAACCTACAATTGGTTTGAACTAAGCTAGATAAAGGTCTACTGGAAGAAGTATCAGAATAAATCATTGGTCAATTTAATCTGAGCCAGAAGATATTTATACTCATTTTATCTGGAAGAAGTATCAGAATAAATCATAAGTCGATTTAATCTGAGCCAGAAAAAGGTCTACTGAAAGAAGTATCAGAATAAAACATTGGTCGATTTAATATGAGCCAGAAGATATTTATGTTCATTTTATATGGAAGAAGTATCAGAATAAATCATTGGTCGATTTAATATGAGCCATAAAAGGGTTTGTTGGATGCAGTATTAGAATAAACCATTAGTAGATTTAATTTGAGCCAGCGACTATCTACGACATTCTTCAACTTGAAGAAGTATCAGAATAAATCTTTGGTTGATTTAATTTGAGCCAAAAGAGGTCTCTGTGTCTTTAACCGGAACAATTATCAGAATGAATAATTGGTCAATTTAATCTGGGCCAGAAAAAGGTCTACAGGAAGAAGTATCAGAATAAATCTTTGGTCGATTTAATCTGAGCCAACAAATATTTATGCTTGTTTTTATTTGGAAGAAGCATTAGAATAAATCTTTGGTTGATTTAATCTGATCCATAAAATTTCTTCAACTGGAAGAAGTATCAGAATAGATCTACACCTGATCTAAGTTAAGCTAGAAGAATGTCCACTGGAAGAAGTATTTGAATAAATCAATTGTTGATTTAATCTGAGGAAGCGACTATCTACGACCGTCTTCAACTAGAAGAAGTATCAGAAATAATATTTGGTTAATTTAATCTGAGCTAGAAGAGGTCTCTGTGTCTTTAACTGGAAGAAGTGTAAGAATAAACCTACAATTAGTTTGAACTGAGCTAGATAAAGGTCTACTGGAAGAAGTATCAAAATAAATCATTTGTCAATTTAATCTGAGCCAGAAGATATTTATACTCATTTTATCTGGAAGAAGTATCAGAATAAATCATAATTCGATTTAATCTGAGACAGAAAAAGGTCTACTGAAAGAAGTATCAGAATAAAACATTAGTCGATTTAATATGAGCCTGAAGATATTTATGTTCGTTTTATCTGGAAGAAGTATCAGAATAAATCATTGGTCGATTTAATATGATCCAGAAAAGGGTTTGCTGGAAGCAGTATTAGAATAAACCATTAGTAGATTTAATCTAAGCCAGCGATTATCTACGACTGTCTTCAACTGGAAGAAGTATCAAAATAAATCTTTGGTTGATTTAATTTGAGCCAGAAGAGGTCTCTGTGTCTTTAACCGGAAGAAGTATCAGAATAAATAATTGGTCAATTTAATCTGGGCCAGAAAAAGGTCTACAGGAAGAAGTATCAGAATAAATCTTTTGTCAATTTAATCTGAGCCAACAAACATTTATGCTTATTTTTATTTGGAAGAAGAATTAGAATAAATATTTGGTTGATTTAATCTGATCCAGAAAATTTCTTCAACTGGAAGAAGTATCAGAATAGATCTACACCTGATCTAAGTTGAGCTAGAAGAATGTCCACAAGAAGAACTATTAAAATAAATCATTGTTCAATTTTGTAAGTGCCCTGGCTGGAGAGATGGCTTCATTTGTAAAACAAATAAGAAAGCAAGTTTACCCATATTCCCTCTGTTGTTTTAATATGTTGGGTTGAAGAAGTTCAACATCTGGACCAACATGTTATGTAAGATGTCACAACATCAGCATATGACATCGAGCCTGAAATTAAGTTAACTATGTTATATGTTGAATGTTTGTAACAGCTGTGACTTGTAACCTAACTGTTTTAAGTGATCTAAATTATGAAAGAGGTTATTTGTTGTGTTGAAGAAGTTCAACATCTAGGACAACATGTTAGATGTAATGTCATGACACCTGACTTGACATCACGCCAACGGAATTGGTAATTCAGTTACAGTTCTGGTACTTAAATACTCTGAGAATATATGTGGCGTTTCTTATGGAGAATCTGAAGATCAATCAAGAATCAATCAGAATATTTGAAGAAAATATTGTTTCTAAATATGGAGATATTTTAGGAACTAGAAGATTGAAGACCTTGATTGTAGCAGAAGTTTGTTGCTGTTTTGTAACAGCAAGGAGAAAAGCTTGCTGCGATTTTGAAGGCCCAAATCCAGTTGGGTAATAGGTTATAAATAGCAGATTGTAACCTAGGGTTTGGAGGCCTCACATAATGTAATATTGGAGGTGTTCTGTTAGGTAAACCTGTCGGTCTGTGGCAAGGTTACCATGTGTATAACTCGATACCTGTAGGTAAGAGTTTGAGTGTTCTTGGACGAAGCTGTGAAGCAAGTCTAAGTATTTTTTATTCATTGTAATGTAGGAAACCAAGTGGGAGGGCACTACTTCTTGAGTAGGAGTAAGACTTCTGTTGTTGCGACAATAGGAATGGAAACTGGTAGGTTTCTATCTAGGAGTTCCTAGGTATAGGTTGCACTGGGTAAATGATTAAGTGAGGGATGGGAACTTGTGAAGTTTAGTCCTGAATTAATATTGCTGATAGTGGATCTTCTTCCTGGCTTGGTATGCCCCCAGAGTAGGTGTGTTTCACCGAACTGGGTCAACAACTGATTTGTGTTTTTACCTTCAACACTTTATAATTTTGTCTGTTATATATCAAGGTAAAACTGTAATGTTGTAACAGATGATGTCTCAGAACATGTTAAGACATCATGCTGATATCTGTGTAGGAGAAACAGAACTGTGAAGGTTGTTTGCTCTCTGCTGATCATGTGCAACAGATGAACAGAACTAGGTACATCGTGTGTTCTATCCTCTGCACCTTCAAAGTATATCTGGCGCAGCTTGGATAAAACTGTGCTTCTGTTATTCTTTAGTACTGAATCACAAAAAATTGGGTATCTACCTTGCAGTGTATTTATTATGTCATATCAGATGTCTAGACATTGAGTATAACATCTGAAGACTGGCATACACCAAAATTTCAATTGGTATCAGAGCAGGCATCCTGTTCTGTTTCTGGATGAGATCCATGGGTGATACTTTCTGGTATCTGCAAGGTCAATCTTAGTACTGGAGATTGTAACCTGGAAAGGTTTGTTATTTCCCTGAATGGTCCCTTAAAGTGGGAGGATGGACTATTCATGATAGGAACTGTGTGATTGGCATTTGGCCTGGTTGTGTGGTAGCTGCTCTAGGTTTGATTTATTTTCAAACCTAGGATTTGTGTACGCCTAAAGTGTGTGTGCAAAGATTGAGTTGTATTATGTTCTTCCGCTGTGTAATACTTGGCAAAACTCAAGCTCTGATGTGTTTCCCCTCTTGTGGATTGAAGGCTACTGTATTCAAGAATTCAACATAAGCTATTGAAGATGTCACAGATACTTGAGTCCTCTCAAGTCCACTCATAAAGACGTTCTTCGTTCAGGATGGTAAGAATCACATAATCACGGATTAGTGTTATACGAAGACCTTAAAGAATTTCAAGGAGGGCCTTGTTTCAAGGTGATGGAACTGATGTTCTATGTGATGGTGGAACAA